>JALAZF010000094.1:6947500-7697500 GCA_022829125.1 Lathyrus tuberosus | reverse complement strand
TTTAAAATTAGGGTTTGCTCTCGATTTTTAATTTTCAACACTTTTGGGTCTCAAATAGAGTGTAAGACCCAATCCCCTTTTTGTACATAAATAATTTTGGGCCTCAGTCATTGTATAAGTCCCAGTACAATTTTCAAAACGACGGTGCGATCACTGTCTTTCCATGGGCCTCTCCTTGATCTGTAAGCCCCATCCCTTGTACAAAAGTAAACTTTTGGGCATCTAATAGAGTGTAAGACCCAATCCTTGTTGTACATAAACCATTTGGGCCTCAGTCATTGTATAAGTCCCGATGCGATTTCAAAAATCTCGGCACAATCGCCATTTCCAAACAAAATCGTTTGGGCCTCTCTTTGAGTTGTAAGCCCCATCTCTTGTATAAAAATAACCTTTGGGCCTCTAATAGAGTGTAAGACCCAACCCTCTTTTGTACATAAATAATTTTGGGCCTTAGTCATTGTATAAGTCCCAGTACAGTTTCAAAACGACGGTGTGATCACTGTTATATTTGGGCCTACCCTGGTGTTGTAAGTCCCATTTCTTTTCTTTTTCAAACCTTTAGGCCTCTCCTTGAGTTGTAAGACCCATCTCTTTGCACAGAAAACCTAATTTGGGCCTCAGTCATTGTACAAGTCCCGATACAATTTTCATATTAACGGTACGATCACTGTTCTATCTGGGCCTCTCCTTGAGTATAAGCCCCAATCTTCTTTTCAAAAACAACTTTCCCTTTTGATTTAGGTTCAAACTCATAGTTGTTATCAAAACTTTCTTTAATTTATTGAACAACTAACCATACAGCTATTACAATGAAAGCTTGCTCACTTGTAAGTTTTATCAGCTTTCTTTACCTGCTTATATATATATATATATATATATATATTTGTATGTATTGGTGGAAGCTTGCTCACCTGTAAGTCCTTCTTTCATATCCTTTTAAATACTTGTCATATATCAACTGTATATATACTTGTATATCTGCTTAGAGTTTTCCCCGGCAATTAGGTCTAGAACTAGATAAAGCCAGCAATCACTCTTTCAACAGTCAAAACTAGTTCCCCATAGGAATTCCAGATACAGTCTTGCCTTCTCTTGGGCTTAAACAATATGGAACAAAGAGAAAGGCATTATTCCCAGTGAAACTTTTCTCAGACTGTCACTATTAGATATTGTCAAAGAGGTTCATTTCCCCAGAGAGGATTAATTCCCGATGAAACCTCTCTTAAATTTATTCAAACCCTAGAACTGTTCACCAAAGAAAAGATTATTCCCGGTGAAACCTTTCTTAAACTCTTCTTAAGTTTGGACCCACATGCTTCTTAAAAGCATCTCAGCCTCCTCTTGGGCTTTGTACAAGGACCCTCCAGCTTCTTAGAAGTTCTTATGCCTTCTATTGGGCTTAATACAAGGACCCTAAAGACGTCTTAAAGGTATAAGACAGAACTTAGTCATCCTTTGCTAGAGCAGTCTTTCTAAAGAGTCAAAACCTCAGACCAATTTAGGGTTGATCCTCATCCCTTAAAACATCAGCCTCCTTTTGGGCATCATACAAGGATAAACCCTTTCATACCAGTATACTTGGACAGTCTAATCTCCTCTTGGATCTCAAAGACATTCTCAAGTTCCCTACAAATACAGAAAGAAACCCTGGTCATTTAACCAGTCACCCAACAGTTGTGATAAACAGACGAGATGTCTCCCTTTAGAGATGACAAATTCTCTCTCAGTCAAACCTTTAGCTTCAATCTTGGGCTTTAAACAAGACACAAATACTCAAACTTTTAGCTTCAATCTTGGGCTTTGAACAAGACACCAAAACTTCTTTTTCCTCCCATAGAATAGGAGGAACTATGATTGCTCTGATTTCCCTGTTTCTTTAAACGGGAATACGTAGGCATAAGATTGCGAAATTTTAGCGAGCATACCAATCAAAAACTTTAGGTCCAGTACCTTCACATCAATCAAAAACCTTAGGTCCAGTACCTTATCAAAAACATCGGCAAACCCAAAACCAACAAAAACTCTCTCTCTCTCTCTCACTCAAAAACCTCCCAAAGGAGAAATTCTCCCAACCCACGACAGATTAACACCATCAAGTATAAAAGTAGAACCTAATGCTAACAACCTATGGATAACCACATATAGGATGGGTAATTGACAACTCCCCATTGTATAACCTGACCCTGAACTCCCCGAATCTCTCTTAGCATTTATTCAATAAAACATTCGCGTGCAAGGTTAGTTTTAGATAACTTCCCTTTCCCTTCCAGCTTCACGGGATAAATAAGAAATCAGAAAGTAGCACCCCACTCCTACCATTGCAGTGAGGAGAAACCCCTGTGCGATAAGGTGGTCGCGTCACCGACAAAAATCGCATGCTACAGTATTCATTCAAGATGAATGAAGATAAAGTGTTGACGAAGCAGCTGGATACGTTCAACAAGTTGATTCTTGATCTTGAAAATATTGATGTTACCATCAATGACAAATATCAAGCGTTATTATTGTTGTGTTCTTTACCTAAGTCACATGCTCACTTTAAAGAAACCCTCTTGTATGGAAGAGAGCCCCTGGCCTTTGAACAAGTTCAAGCAGCCTTGTATTCTAAGGATTTGAACAAAAGAAAGGAGCAGAAACCATTATCAGTTGGCGAAGGATTGTCCGTTAAGGGGAAATTCTTGAAGAAAGAGGGTAGGTTCGAGAAGAAGAAAGGTAAAACTCAGCAGAAGTCTTATGGTGGTGATATTTCTGGTATTAAGTGTTATCACTGTAAGAACGAGGGTCACACAAGAAAGATGTGTCCTGAGCGCCTGAATAATCATGGAGGTAAGGACAATGACAATGCAACTATTGCGCAAGATGATTATGAATCATCCGATGTCCTTGTAGTGTCGAGCAACAACTCTTGCAAAGAGTGGATGATGGATTCGGGATGTACTTGGCATATGACTCCAAAAAAGGATGTGTTTGAAGAATTATATGATCAAGATGATGGATCAGTGCTGTTGGGAAACAATAAAGCTTGCAAAATTGCATGTATTAAATCTGTGAGATTCAAGCTCCATGATTAGTCAATAAGGCTATTGACTGGGGTTAGGTACGTACCTGATCTTAAGAGGATTTTGATTTCTCTTGGTGAATTCAACAAGAAAGGATATGTCTTCAAAGGAGAGAAATGTATCCCGAAATTCATGTGAAGGTGTGAAAAATACACAAGAATGGGGGGTTAAATTGTGTTTCATATTTTCTTATTATTTAGCTTCTGATCAGAGTCTCAGAATTAGAACCGAAGTTCATATTCTGAGTTAATTCATTTGGCAGCGAATTAAACAGAAGTAAATAAAATAACAGCAGAAGACACAAAAGTTTTATACTAGCTTCTCGCCTAACTGAGAGTAGTCCAGTCCCCTTGCCTCGCAAGAGCTTTTCATTATAACCACTACACGATTACAATCGCTTATGCTTCTGCATAAGACTTTTACAACTGCCCAAACCAACTATCTGAGACTTTCCTTGCTTAGAGCTCAGGTCTGAGACTTATCCTTTGCTCACACCATCTGACTGAGCCACCTGCTCATCTGTCCCCTGGTTGAGACTTCCCCTTGCTTAGAGCACATATTTAAGACTTCCTTTGCTCACACCATCTGACTGAGCCACCTGCTCATTTGTCTTCTAGTTGAGACTTTCCTTTGCTTAGAGCACATGTCTAAGACTTTCCTTTGCTCAGCCCATCTGACTAAGCCGCCTGCTCATCTGTCTTCAGGTTGAGACTTATCTTTGCTTAGAGCACATGTCTAAGACTTTATTTTTGCTTAATTAGACTAGCTGAATAAGACTTTTATTTGCTCGAGCATATAGCAGGAGACTTAATCTAAACTACTGAAGGCTCAGCAAAATAGAGAACAAGGTGTGCAAGATGCACACATCAGAGGTACGAGAAATCATCATAATAAAGACCTAAAGCACTTAAGATTTCTTAAATATTTAGAGGGTTAAGAAATCTTAAGGATTTTACAATTACAACCTAAAACAGAAAATATGCCTATTACATAGTTCATAATTGCTTGATCTTGTTACTCCTTCAACAGAAGAATCCTTGTTGAAAATTCAGGTTTGAATCTTCAGCCATATATATAGACTTTCCAGAAACTAGCCGTTGAGAAGGTTACTTGATCAAGTGTCTTTGCTTATGCTCCAATAGTATAAGAGACGTTAAAGATGGATGCGCAACAGATTTCTGAATACATTGTGTAACACGTTTAACCTTTGAGTCTTCAAGAGGTTCTGTACTAATAGAGTCGTTGGAAGTAGACATCCATAGAACGTACTAGCATTTTTTTAGCCTTGCAATCCCGTAGACTCAAGCTGACAGGATGATAAGACAATGCAACATGCTTTCAGTAGTACGGATAGTCCACAGCTTTATCACCAACTCTGAATGGTACCAGATGCTGATATACAATTACTAAGTGTAGAATCTTGTTTGAATACTGAAGCCTTCAGTTCATAGTCTTCCTCAAACCACACTAGAAATTGTTCTCCAGACTCTACCACCAGAAGCTAGCAATGAAGCAACTCCAAGTGTATCTTAAGTAAACAGATTCTAATTATTTATGTACAAGACAAGAATCTGCATAAATAAAACACACATCAAATAAACCATTATTCTTTTAATACTTTTGTTATCATTAAAACTAAAGAGAAAATATCAAGAACAAATCTTCTTATAACAATCTCCCTTTTTTTTATGATGACAAACACAAGTATTTAAAGAACAATGTTGGGCATTTACTTTTCTCTGCAACAACAGGGTATGAGGTTTGTAAGCTCCCCTTGAGTCTGATAGCTCACAGCTGAGTTTAATTTACTCTGGAATTAAGAACTATTTTTCAAGAAAAATAAATTAGTCTTGTTACTGACATCAGGGTCTGAGGTTTGTAAGCCCCCCCCCCCCCTCCTAAGTCAAACAGTTCCAAGGTTGAGGTTTGTAAGCCCCCCCCCCCCCCCCTTAGTTTCATATTTAAGAATACCAAGATAGCTGCATTTTAACTCCTTTTGGCAACATCAAAATACGAGGTTTGTAAGCTCCTTCTGAGTCTCATAGGTAAGTCGGATATTTGTTCTTTCTTAACACTATGTACAAGAGAGTTAAAATATGTTTCCCTTTTTAACGTTCCTTGGCAACACCAGAATATGAGGTTTGTAAGCTCCTTCTGGGTCTAATAGGCTAAGTCTGAGGTTTGTAAGCTCTTCCTTAGACCTATGTACAAAAAGTTAAAAATACGCCCTGGAAAGGTAACCATAAAAATAGAAAATAAATGACCAATATGTATTCAATGGGCTCAGTTTCCACTTAAATACTTTTGATTATTTCTCCCCCTTTTGTCACATCAAGAAGAATAAAAGAAAAAGAAGGAAAGAGAAATAAAATATCACTTAATAAATGTAACTCAGATCATCATCACTGGACCACTTAATAAATGTCGGGGAGGTGGTTGCTCGCTTGGAACGTTCCTTTCGTGCCCGACCAGATGTGGTCGTCAGCTACTAGTGCGAAACGTCGATCAGGGTTTGCAGCGTCCTCGGAGAAATGGGAGTTTTTGGCGAGCGGCTCTGCACGGATGTGTTCACTTTGACGAAGAGACTTGCTCGTGGGGGCCAAGGGCTAGTGTATTTTCTGCGCTGAACCAGGCAAAGAGTTTTTGTGACACGTGGTGAGCATTTATGGCCTTTATCAGTCCTAGGGGCGCATAGGCTATGATGACCTTCACGATTCCCCACGATTAAATGGTTATAAAAAGGTGGGGGAAGGTTTCATTTTCATAATTTCACAAGTTTTTTACTCTTTGCTCTCATTTGCTCTGCAATTAGTCTTTCGCCGGAGCTTCTCTTCGCCACCGTCAACTTCTTCTTTTACTTGTAAGTTCGTTCTTCCCTTTCTGCATATTTTATAGGTTTTCCGGTTGAAGTTCATATTTTTCGGTTGAACTTCATGTGTTCTTCGATGAACACATGAATTCCAGAAAATTTTGTGAAGAACATGATGAATTTCAGGAATGTCTAGAATTTTGTAGAAATTGTAAGCGTAGATCCTTGTAGAATCTGGCTAGGTGTAGAATTTCATTTGTAGTCGGGCACTAGACCTGTTCGGAATTTTAACGTGATTGTGAGACGAACATGCGTCCTCGTATGTGCATCTGCGAGTTCTGGTCGCGGAGACCTCTCCTAGCGATTGGTAGGTAATTTATACGGGCACGTGGTTGTCCTCGGATTCATTAACGCCCTTTCACTTGATTAGTGGTGGAAGGGTGGATTTGATCGCGGATGTCGAATTCACTTCTCTTCCTCTGCTTTTCAGGTGAAAATGGTTGAACCTCGCGATGAAGTTGTGCCCGACACACAGGAAGTACAAGAGGGACCCAGTGTGTCCGCCGATTACTCAAATATCAAGGTCGTAGGAGGGGACCTTGACTGGCTCGGACATGAGCCTTTGTCTTTTCGATCAACTTTCTCCGTCGAGGAGATACGGGACTTCGACTTGTTGGAGAGACGTGACGAGGATGCTCCACGGGCATGGAAAGCATTTCGCCCCGGGGAGTACGATAGAATCTGTTCCTCGTACCCGGGATTGCGCTTTCCTTTGTATGAATTCGCGTTTACGGAGGCCAAGATGCGTCTCCCTTTCACTGACTTCCAATCCTCCCTGTTCACTCATCTGGCCTTGTGCCCGTCCCGGCTTCACCCAAACGCCTTGGCTTTTATCCGGGCTTTTGAGTTAGTGTGTCGTTATCTCAATATCAGGGCGACCATGGATCTCTTCTTCTGCCTCTTCCAAATCCAACGGAGCACGGCGGGGATGAAACAGAGTTGGGTATCGTTTAAGCAACAGAGTAGGCTGTTCTGGCCCTATTCTGATTCGATACGCAATTTCAAGGATAGGTTTCTGATCTTGAAGCCTATTACCGAGGAGGCGAAGAGGAGCATCTCGACCATTGAGAGGGTGATGGTGGATGGTCAGGAGAGGGATGGTGTGGTTTCCATCTTTCCTTTGGAATGGGTCTACACCCATTTTAAGCGCAGAACCGATCAGTTCCTGGTGAAGCATGAGCAGTTTTGCCCGGCGGATAAGGAATCATATAGGATCCTCCATGCTTACGTGGAGAGCTTTACTCCGACCTTCGTCGTTGATCGGGACGGGAATGAGTTGGTTGGGGAGGATGGGCCTGCCCGAGCAGCTAGATATATCAATGTCAAAGCTCTCCTTGAGTGTGATAATGATGACGACACGATGACTTTGCTTGGTATGCTCCACTATTTAGTTTTGTTTCTTTGAATTCTTAGTCCTGACTTGATGTGTGTGTTCGCAGGTATGATGGCTGACATGCGCGAGCGTCTGATGAGGTCGCAGGCGGCGAAGGTTCATAAGAAAGCGATAACAGGTGCCAAGACCGGGGTGCCTAAGCAGACAGTGATGGAGAGTTTTGCTACTGGACCTACCCCCGTCCCGGAGAGAGCCTCAACGCCGCTGACCCAGGGTTCCCTTAAAAGGAAGAGAGATACGGCGGGGACTTCTGTGGCCGCTGGTCCGGGGGGTCCGGTGCCGGTCACTTTATCTTGCCCGCCTGCTATACGCGTCGAGATTTGTTCGCCAAAGGGAACTCGATAGAGGTCCATGATTCTGAAGCCGTGGCTATTCTGAATGACAGCTCAAAGGTGAGGAGGAAACAGCTATGCCAGGATGCGGCGAGCATGTTTAGGGTCCTCGAAGCAGCCCTTGTCCTCGCAGACGATGAAGCCGCTACTCGGGCTAACCTCGTGAAGTTCAAGAATAGAATTGCCGAGTTGGAGGCGGAGAATAATAAGTTGTTCAATGATTTGAAAAAGTTTGAAGGTCATGAGGAGGCTAAAGTGTTGCTTCAGACGGAGGTGACCCAGATGAAGTTAGCTGCGATCAAGGCTGACGAGGAGAAGGCCAGTCTGTGGGTGAGGATTGCCGAACTGGAAGGCTTGACTTCAGCTGTCCAGGATGAAAATGATGACGAGAAGACCCTGAAGTCGCGGGCTGATTTGATCGGGAGGATTAGAATCCTAGGCGAGGACAACCTGAAAGCTGCTGAGTTCGGCTTCAGTGCTGCAAAAGAGCAGATGGTGGCCCTTAACTCTGATGTGCAGCTTACGACAGATGGGATGGGTCTGTTCAACAAAGTGGTGGACGGCCGAGTTGTCCCTGCCGAAGAGGAAAGTGAAGTCGCAGAATAGGAGTTGTTTTTAGCATGTTTTGTGGGCCTACGTGCCCTTATCAATTTGTATTTATCAACGTGTATGGGCGCTGCCCCTTTTTTCTTGTATTTATGACATTATCCGGTCAAGGCCGGTACTTTAATATACTTGGATTGTGAATGTTTTATCATGGACTTTTGCTCTTTTTATTTATATGTGTGTGTGTGTGCCCGGCTAGCCGTAAAACCTACCGAGGAGGGCAAAGTGGTTCCGCCCGTGATGAGGCTAGGACTTCGTTTGAGGTACTAATCTCATAGGCTTGGACTGTTCCCATCGCGAGCTGGGTGTCCTGCCTGAATGGTGTGGCAACGGCGGAGCTCGGTTGAGGTATCCCCGTTGTGCACAGGATCTGCTCACACAATGAGCAGAAGCTGGCCAGCATTGTAATGCATGTCGTGCTTCACCAGGGCACGATACAATGGTCGCGCAGCTCTCCCCGTTTTGGGGTGACTATGTCGGCGACTTGTCTATCCTCGTGGTTAAGGACTTAGCTATAGTACTGCTTGAGTTTTTTTAGCATTCCATGGTCGAGCAAGTTATTTTTCGTCCAGTGTTTCCAAGTAATATGCTCCCGTGCCCGTTTTGGACTTGACCCTATAGGGTCCTTCCCAGTTCGCTGCCAGTTTCCCTTCTCGAGAATCCTTCTGGTTTCTGCGCAGGACCAGACTGTCTATGGGGAAGTCGCGCTTTATGACTCTGGCGTCATGTCACAACGTTATTTGTTGCTTCAATGCGGCCTCACGGAGGGCAGCCCTTGATCTTATTTCTTCGACCAGATCGAGTTCCTCGCGTAGAGCCTCATCGTTCATTTCTTCGTCGAGGGGAGCTTCTGTCCTTCTGGAAGGCTCCCTTATCTCCACCGGTATTACCGCCTCTATTCTATACGCTAGTCGGAAAGGGGTTTCCCCGGTGGTGGAGTGAGGTGTTGTCCTGTACGCCCAGAGGACGCTGTGGAGCTCCTTGACCCACCTTTTCTTGGCCTCGCCTAGCCTTCGTTTTAATCCGCGAAGGATCACTCTGTTCGCGGCCTCCGCTTGCCCGTTGGTTTGGGGGTGCTCCAAAGAAGTAAAGTGTTGTTTCATTCCCAATTTGGCGACGAAGTCTTGGAATTTTTTGTCTGTGAATTGGGTTCCGTTGTCGGTCACGAGGGCCTGGGGTACCCCGAATCTGGCGAGGACGTTTCTTTTGTAGAAACGCAGTATGTTGAAGGCTGTGATCTTAGCGAGCGCTTCGGCTTCAATCCATTTTGTGAAATAGTCGACAGCCAGGATTAGGAATTTATTTTGATAAGATCCCATTGTAAAGGGGCCTAGGATGTCCATCCCCCACCAGGCGAAGGGCCACGGCGAGGAGAGGGTCTTCAACTTGTTGGGAGGTGCCAAATGCATGTCCCCGTGGCACTGGCAGCGGTCGCATTTTTGCACATGCTCTTTGGCGTCGTGCTGCATGGTCGGCCAGTAATATCCTGCGCGCAAAGCTTTTCGAGCCAGGGGTCTTCCCCCTAGGTGTTGTGCGTTGATGCCCTCGTGAATTTCTTGTAAGATCCCGGGGACCTGGGCCTCGTCGACACATTTCAACAGGGGGATGGAGAATCCTCGTCGATATAACTTGTCCTCGACCAGTACTACGAGCAGGCTCGCCGCTTAGTCACACTGGCCTCCTTACTGTCTTCGGGAAGTTCCCCTTTGGTGAGATAATTATATACTGGGGTCATCCAACAATGGGGCTCTCCGATGATGTTAACATTTGGCAGGTCGGGCTTTGTAATGCTCGGGCTAGCCAGTATTTCTTGTATGATGGATTTGTTTCCACCTTTTTTCCTGGTGCTGGCTAGTTTAGAGAGGATGTCTGCTCGGGTATTCTGTTCGTGCGGGACGTGCTGAACTTCCCATGCTTCAAACTTCGTCATTTTGTCTTTCACCACGGCCAAGTATTCGGCGAGTTGGTCGTTCTTTGCTTGGAATTCTCCTCGTACTTGAGACGCCACGAGCTGGGAATCAGTGCAGATTTTTATTTTCTTCGCGCCGAAGTCTTTGGCGAGTCGTAATCCTGCGAGGAAGGCTTCATACTCAGCTTGATTGTTGGATGTTTTGAAGGAAAGGATCAGGGATACTTCGATCAGGGTCCCGTCCTTGTTTTCGAGGATAATTCCTACTCTGCTGCCCAAGGGGCTTGACGCGCCATCCACGTAAATGATCCATTCATGTGTCCCTCCCGGAGGGGACGAATCCAGAGTCATTTATGCCACGAAGTCGGCCAGGACCTGTGCCTTGAGGGCTTTCCTCCCTTCGTAGTGAATGTCGAACTCGGCTAGTTCAAGGGACCATTTTAGCATCCTGCCCGCCATATCTGGTCGGCTTAACAGCTGCCTAATTGGCTGGTCAGTCCTGACGACGATAGTGTGCGCCAGGAAGTAATATCTGAGTCTCCTCGCGACAATTATGAGAGCAAGGGCCACCCGTTCTATTTACGTGTACCTGACTTTGGGTCCTTGTAGGGCTTTACTGGTGAAATAGATGGGCTTCTGCCCGTCAGTAGTCTCGCGAATGAGTGCTGCACTTACTGCTTCATTGGCCACGGAGAGGTACAGGTATATGGTTTCCCCGCGGTCTGGTCGGGACAATACTGGTGGTTCGGACAGAGCTTGTTTGAAATGGGCGAGTGCCTGCTTGCACTCGTCCGTCCACTCGAAATTTACCTCCTTCCTGAGTAATTTGAAAAAGGGCAGGGCGTGCTGGGCAGACTTGCTTACGAAGCGAGCAAGGGACGCGAGCATCCCGTTGAGGGATTGTATCGCCTTCTTCGACCGCGGCGTGGGGAATTCCACGAGTGCTCGACATTTGTCTGGGTTTGCTTCTATTCCTCTTTTGGTGAGGTAAAATCCGAGGAATTTTCCTGCTCGCACACCGAAGGTGCATTTTTCTGGATTAAAACGCATTTTACATTTTCGAGCTTGGTCGAACACCTTACGCAAGTGGGTGGTATGGTTGGATTCCTCTTGGGATTTCACGATCATATCATCCATATATACTTCAAGCATGTCGCCGATTTCTGATCATAATACTTTGTTCATCATGCGTTGGTATGTGGCCCCGGCATTCTTCAGTCCAAAGGGCATTACGTTATAGTAATAATTCCCCGAGGAGGTCATGAATGCCGTGTATCTCTTGTCCTCGTCTGCCATTGGGATTTGGTTGTATCCCGAATAAGCGTCCATGAAGGACAAGAGCTTGAATCCTGTGGAATTATCTACGAGTTTATCTATGCTCGGCAGTGGGTAAGCGTCTTTCGGGCAAGCCCGATTGAGATCAGTGTAGTCAATGCACATGTTCCACTTTCCATTACTTTTCTTTACAAGTACAATATTTGAGAGTCGGGTCGTATACCTAGCCTCGGAAATAAATTTTGCCTCTAAGAGGTCTTGTACAAGTTTTTCGGCAGCCTGTGCCTTTTCCTCGGATTGTTTCCTTCGTCGTTGGGCAATGGCGCGAGCAGCTGAATTGATGGTCAAGTGGTGACATGCAGTTTCTGGATCAAGGCCGGGCATATCTGCTGCACTCCAGGCGAACAGATCGGCGTTGTCATCAAGGAATATCTTCAACTCCTTCTTTACCTCGTCGGGGAGACCAGCGCCTATCTTCACTCCCCTGTTGGGGTTGTTGCTGAAGGTGATGATCTCGAATTCCCCATCTGGAATTGGGCATAGAAGTGTAGGAGACTGGGAGCTTGTCGCTCCTAATTTTTTGTCCTCGTCCCGATCTTCGTTTCCCTCTTCAGTAATCCTACTGTCGAGGTCGATGGTGTGCACGAGAAGCGTGGGCTTTTTCTCAGGCTGGCCATCTTCGGCTGGAACCTCGCCTTCTCAGGTGCGCTTTGCCGATTTTGCTGTTGTCGCGATCTGGTTCTGCCCCTTTGTTGCGGCCTCGAAGCATCTGCGAGCAGCCTCGATGTCACCGTGCAGATTTGCGATGTGTCCTTTCTCAGTATAGTACTTGAGCTTGACGTGGACCGTCGAGGGGACAGCAACGAGTTCGGCAAGAGCTGGTCTGCCGAGGATGCACTGATAGAGCGACGGGCAATCAATGACTAGGAACTGCATTTTGATTGTCCGGGATGCCTCTTCTTCGCCAAACGTGACTGGTATCTCCACATAACCCCAAGGTCGAGCCGTTGTTCCGTTGAATCCTTGGAGATCAGATCCTACGTACGGGGAGAGATTAGATTTATTCAGCTTTAGTGCGCGGAACAGGCTGGAGTACATGATGTCCACGGAACTGCCCTGATCGACCAGGATTCTCCGCACGTCGATAGATGATAATTTGGCCCTGATCAGCAGAGGAATGTGGGAGTTCGGCGATCCTCTGGGGAGTTCTTCTCTGTAGAACGTGATCGGCTGTGAACGCCCTTTACCCTTTCCGATCGTGTACAACTGGTCGGGGCTGCTGTCTATTAGCTGTTCAAACTTTCGTTTGATAGATCCTATCATGAGCTCATGGTACCCCCCCACATGAGATAACCATGGCCGTAGGAAAGGCTTCCCAGGTGCTGTGTATGAATGCCTGGGAAGTCGGGTCGAGGTGGTCAGGAACGAAGAAGTCCTCTGGTCGGCTGATGGACATTGCGACCTGCGGGGGAGGACTGGAGGGGGTTGATTCTGCTTCTTTCTTTGGATCAGACGTGTCTCGTCGGGAGGACTCTCCCTTTTTCACGTATTGCTTTAGGTGACCCTCTTTGATGAGGATCTCTATGGCGTCCTTGAGGTGCACGCAATCTTCCGTCACGTGCCCGTGACTACGGTGGAAACGACAGTATTTGCTTTTGTCGATGTTTCCTTTGGACGTGGTTGGTTTAGGGAACTTGACACCTCCTTGTTTGAATTCGGTGTTGATACAGTCAGAGAGAATACACTCACGTGAGGTAGTGAGCACAGTGTATTCATTGAATCGGCCAGCTGGCCCTTTGCCTTCACGGGGACGCTCCTCCCGTCGCTTCTCCTTCCCCTTACAGGATGGCTCTGGCTCCTCCTTTTTGGGTTCTCGGGGTGCTTCCCGATCTCTTGCATCCCGGGCACGGTATGCGGCTTCTTTCTCCTCGTAGCGGATGTAATCTTTGGCCATGTGGAGAAGCTCTGTCAGCGTTCGAGGAGCTTTGATCCCGACAGCTTTGCGGAAGTCGCTCTTCGGTCGGAGTCCTTTCTCGAGGAGGTACTTCTTCCTGTGATCGGAAGTTCTGACTTCCACTGCCTCCTTATTAAATCTCTCGATGTACTCTCTCAGAGGTTCTTCCCTGCCTTGTATGATCGCTTCTAACGTTGCCTCCGCCTTTGGATGTCGTCGGGAGGCTGTGAAATGGCGGGTGAATTGGCCTTTGAGCTCGCGCCAGGAGGAGATGGATCCTCGATGTCGCTCCCGGGATTTTCATCCTAGTACAAACGTGAAAGTGGCACCGAAACAGAGTCGCCAGCAATGTGTATTTATCCCAAGAGAGGGAAAGGAAACACCGCGTAAACCTGAGAGAAAGGAAAAGCATGGTCTTACGACCAAGAGAACTGGGTTCGGGAGTCGGTTACGCGCGGGGAAGGTATTAGCACCCCCACGCGTCCATCGTACCCGATGGGATCCACGCTTGCTGTTTCGATCAAAGGGTGTAAAGAAAGGATACTGAAAAAGGAACTGAAAGAAAGAAAGGAGAAAGAAAAGAAAAGGAACGGGAAACAAATGTAGGGAAAATAAAAGAAGTGCTCGCATGGGCCCTACCCCACTGCCTACGTATCTCATCAGGAACATGAGAATCAGAGCGACGTAGTTCCCCTCACTAGGGATGGATTGCATTTTTTAGAGAACGGCTTACGTTCTAGCTCAGGTGTTGCAGGCTCGCTGGTCCGAGTGCGTTACCATCTTGCAAGAGAACGAGTAGGAGCACGTTCATACGTTGAGAGTGAATGAGGTGAGAAAAGAATTCCCGAAGGAAAGACGTTATTGTTTGTTTTTGTCTTTTAAGAGGAAAGATGTGTTTTGAATGTTTTGTGTTTTGTAACTCGTATTGTATTTAAGTCCTTCATATAGGATCGAATGTCTCGCATATCGACCCAAGATGGGACGTACGCTAAACATTCCCCCAAAGAAATGAGAGAAGATCCCTCACCTCCTTGTTCCCACATGAAAGGCCTAAATACAATATTTGTTATGCCTTTATTAAGTATTTTTTACTTTTATTATGAGATGAGAGAGAAGAGACTCAAGAGAGAGGTAAAGGTGAAAACTAAGGGGAGACTAAGACACACCCTAATGTTAGCATTCTCGGAGATCCTACGGTCAATGTGGTTTATCAAGCCTACTTCTAAAAGAAAGAAGAAGAAGAGCAAAAGAAGCAACTTACTTCCAAAATAGAAGTTAAGTTGATCTTAAAGAGGGATGGAGAAGAATTATTCAAGGAAAGCATGTGAATGCTTATCAAACACAAATTGACTTATTTAAAAGAGATAAGAAAAGATAAGGGAGAGAAGTGTAGGTGGAACTATGTCCCCACACTTACTTACCATGCACCTATATGAAAAATGTTAGTCCACAATATTTACAAGTATGAAATAAAGGAAAAAACAACAAGTGATGATCAAATCAATTAAGAACCAAAGAAATAGGATCCTAAGAGATACAAACTAATCAAAGTCATAATCTAAACAATAAGAGTACTCTCTAATATTAAGACATCAAACACACATCAACTATGTACAAGTAATGTCCTAAACATTAAAGAAGTGAACCATAGAAGAAATAGATGAAGAATGGATGGAAATGCAAAGTAATCATGCATTTATGCTTCATATAAAGTCAAGGTCAGAATTAAATTCAATTCACAAAGGTCTTACAAAGCATATGAACCATCATGTAATTCAAGAATAGAAGAGTGCAAGTGGAAGAGATAAGATGAAGTAGAAGAAAAGAGAAGTGAAACATGTTCAATTAAATGCACAAAATGACATATTATAAATGCATAACATGTGAGATGGTTAATGAATGCACATGGGAAGTAGCATATTATACATGAGATGTAAATGGCATGAAGGAAATGGTACACCAAAATGCAAACATGAATCACATATAGCATAAGAAGAAGTGAGAGATGAAAACAAGTCATAATTCAATTTAGAATGCACAAGCTCATGTCAAATGTAAATGCAAACCAAAATGACTTATAATGCAATCAAAGGTGACCTATAATATCATACAAATGACCTATAATATCACATGAATGGCTCATAAAATATGCGAATGCTCATACAAATATGCACAAAAGAAATCATGCAAGCATACTCTAAAGTTAGAATGATATGACATGTTATTATACTTCAAATGTAATGCATCAAACAAAAATCAAATGGGCTTAGGAAAATTATACAAGCATGGTATTAGAATTCCTAAGTCAGAAGTAAATCATACATCAAGATAGCATGTCAAAATTCAAAGCAAAATGACTTTAAACAAGGCCATTAGGTCAAGCTAAAACATCATGCAAAGTGGTGCAAAGATCAGCATCAAAACATGTCATAAAATGACCTAAAAAATCAAACAAAAATCATCTAACATGGTTCAATGTATTAGTGAATCAATTCAAAAAGAATCAGGTCAAAACAGTTTGTAATGAGCAAGAACAAAATTCCACAAATTCATGTATCATATTTGGAATGCATACAAATGGAAATTCAAAGAAAATTAAGAAACTGTGGCAAACATATAATAAAATCACGAAATAAAAACATCAAAAATTTCATAAATGTCTTGATAACACTCATAAATTTTTTCAGAATTTTCTAATGAAATTTTGTAATTTTAAAAATTAAAAAGGAAACGTGTATGAAATGGAAAAAATAAAATGCAAGAGAATTGGCAAGGGGGTGCAACAATAGTCATTCTATAGTGTAAAAAGTATGGGCCTAAAGAAAAGTGGGGTGCGAAAAATAGTTTTTTATTCCATAAATCTGCAGAATCATGCGTGAGAGAGTGTATTTCCATTCCATGTACATGCCATTCAAACCACACGATCAAACTAGATCTCCACATCAACGGCTTGGGATGCACGTACACGCAAACTACCACGCACATGCGCGCACCGGAACGACCTGACTTCTTAAACTTGTGTCACGTGAGAAACATAGACTTTCATTAATGCGGTGCTGAATTGTGATTGGCCAGCCGCAAAGCACATTGTATCAACCAATCACAACTCGCCATTCCTTCTCTCTCTCTTTCTAATCATCATTCCATTACCACTCAATCATTGCAAGTCATTATTTAATCATTACTTAATTACTAAAGTGGAAGAACACTACCAATAAAACGCTGCCACGTGGCAGCCTTCATGCAAATGGAAATTAATACTCCTACAGCAACTAAAAACGCAGCACATTTTTTCCAAACTTCTACACCACATAACTTCCTCATTTCTTAATGAAAATTAACAAAATAAGATACCAAACTGAAGCCCAAACTTCATAGATCATGAATATACCAATTAAATCACCAAAAGATCATTCTAACATCAATAAAAATGGCATGAAAGTGACACATTCAAGCACCAACTTCACAAAAATCACAAAATCACATAAATTCCAAATTGAACAGACAGAGGTGTGCCATCATTTCAGGACTTCCAGATGCAATGCATGAGTACTAATTTCACATTGTAAATCTCTAAAATTATGATGAACTAAAGAAAAAGTTTCAAGATCTCTAACCTTGTGTGATGCAATTTTTTGTTTTAGAAATCCGAAAACTTCCTGCAAGATCTTCAAATCAACACTTTGTGCCAAATAAAGGCGAAAACCAGATCCAATACTTGCTTGGAGTAGAAATTGGAAGTGATGAGTGAAACTTGAGATTTTTCGATGGTGGATTCAATCGAATCTAATGCATACAGTAGAAAGAGGAGATTATGGAGATGATTCTGCTTCGAAGATCTTCGAAAATGATGAAGAAACGAGAGAGAAATCTGAATCTGAATTCTTGAGAGTGAAAGAGAAATTTGAGATTTCTTGAGAAATTGTGATGAAAAGTGTGAGAAATGTGTGAGATTAGAGAGAAAATTGAGAGAATGATTGAGAATGAGTTCTGAGAAATGTGGAAAAATGAGAGAGAGAGTGAAATTGTGAAGTGTATTTTTGATTTATATGTTGAGTTAAATGGTAACCATGGTGGTTAAATGAGTTGGTTAAATGAGTTGGAGTTGGGTTAACTGAGTCCATTCCAACTAACTGAGTCATGACAGTTAGAAGTGAGTTGGGAAAATTTATTATGGTGTGGGTGAGTTTATGAAGTGTATGGTGGGGTGGCATGGCAATCTGACTTGGAAAATTCAGCATGAACGCGTCAACTTGGGATCATCATAACCCCATCATAACTTGCTCAAATGGAAAAATGTCCAACATCAAAGTTGAAGAGGACATTGAGATGAACAACTTTGATGTTCAACATTTTTTAGTTTGGAGCTTCCATCATGGAGAAAATTGGCTGGACATTTGGCACACCAAGTGTTCGACAAAATTATGGCGCATGGGTCTGCACTTGCCTTGTCATGACTTGGTTTTTTGACCTTGTTTTGTCAAACTTTGATCAATCATATCTCACTCAATTTTTATCCAATTGAAGTGTTCTTTATGTGGATTTGAAGCTTGAAACAAGATCCTTTGTTGTGGCCTGGTGGAAGTTTTATTTTATGCTTTAAAATTGAGAAAGCCTGACTCAAAGAGAGGTGCTAAAATGGCCAAAACTTACTATTTTTGGAAACCTCAAAGTTTCTATTTTGGGCAGTTTTGTAATTTCTTGATTTTTCATTATTCCTCCATCCTTTATTGATCAAATTTTGTCCATTGAACATATATAACATGAATTTCATGAATTTGACCTCAAAAAGTCAGGAGTTGACTTTTTCCACTGCTCAGTTGACTTTTTCCCCAATTTTCCTGATTTTTATCTTTCTTCCAATTGAACCACTTCTAAAACCAATTGAGAGGTAATTTTCCACGCATATATACTTAAGAACATGAGGAATACCATGAGATCAAGTTTTGTCCAAAAAATCAGAGATAAACCGATTTCATTAGAAACCCTAGTTTTGGTGCCCACCTCCTAGGAGAAAAATGTGCAGTCTTCAATTTCAAATTCCTCAGAGTATGTTGTGTATCCTCTTAAAGGATGATGAGATATACCATTTGAGGATGATTTTGGATCAATGAGCTATCTCTTTTGAGGGTTTTCCTTTAGTTTTTGAACCTTTTGCATAGTGAAAGATGTAGTACTTCAATCTCCCATTGAATCTCACTTCCTTGAGGTTTTGGATGATCAATTGAGATAGTATGATACATGAAAGACTTCTTGGCTTGCCTTGAGGCAACTTGACTAACCTTTTTGTGCTTTGAATGATCCCTTGATTGTCCATCTTCCACCTGATCACATGCCCTGATAGTAAGAAGGATGCTATGCTTCAATTTTCTATGTTAAATGCAATGTAATGTTAATGAGGTGGATATGATATGATAATGCCATGCTATGATGACAAAGAGGGAGAGCAAATTTTGGGGTATTACAGTTGCCCCTATTCAAGCGTTGTAGACGTGAATGCCTGAAAGCAATTGCTTTCAGACTTTCAAGGTATATAGTGATTGAATACCAAATATAACCAAAAATTTGCTCTGGATGATGAGGAAGAAACTCCCCCGACATTGCTGGATTGAATCTTCAATGAAACATTGTCGGAGAAATCTGTCTTTTGAACGACACCAGACGTCTACTGGCTCGCCGCATTACTGGTAAACTTTAACAATGTCTTTTATGCAATTCCAGACGACTACTGGCCTGCCACACTACTGGTGGACTTTGATAACGTCTTTTGAACGACGCCAGACGACTACTGGCTTGCCACGCTACTGGTGGACTTCAATAATGTCTTTTATGCAACTCCAGACGACTACTGGCCTGCCACACTGCTGGTGGACTTCAGAAATGTCTTTTTGAACGACGCCAGACGACTACTGGCTTGCCACACTACTGGTGGACTTTGCAGCTTCGTGCCACCCGAAGACGGACTTTTGCCAATCCACTGTTGGACTTTTAGAATTTGCCACCCTTAGATGGACCTTTCGCCAATCCACTATTGGACTTTTGCCACCCGAAGACGGACTTTTGCCAATCCACTGTTGGACTTTTGCCACCCGAAGACGGACTTTTGCCAATCCACTGTTGGACTTTTAGCTGCTTTGCCACCCTTAGATGGACCTTTCGCCAATCCACTGTTGGACTTTTGCCACCCGAAGACGGACTTTTGCCAATCCACTGTTGGACTCTTGCCACCCGAAGACGGACTTTTGCCAATCCACTGTTGGACTTTTGCCACCCGAAGACGGACTTTTGCCAATCCACTGTTGGACTTTAAGAATTTGCCACCCTTAGATGGACCTTTCGCCAATCCACTGTTGGACTTTTGCCACTCGAAGACGGACTTTTGCCAATCCACTGTTGGACTTTTGCCACCCAAAGACGGACTTTTGCCATTCCACTGTTGGACTTTTGCCACCCGAAGACGGACTTTTGCCAATCCACTGTTGGACTCTTGCCACCCGAAGACGGACTTTTGCCAATCCACTGTTGGACTTTTGCCACCCGAAGACGGACTTTTGCCAATCCACTGTTGGACTTTTGCCACCCGAAGACGGACTTTTGCCAATCCACTGTTGGACTTTGCTAACGTCTTTTAACAATGCCAGACGACTACTGGCCTGCCACGCTACTGGTGGACTTTTGCAAAATTCCAATACTGGATTACACTCTGCATCCGTGTCAGACATCTCTGCCGACTTTGCTGAGGAACAATGATCAATGACTTGACTTTAGAGGTTCCTGAGAGGATAGTATCTCTGCTGGAGAATGAACGAACAATCCGTCTACTTCGAATTGTCAAGTTTGCCAAAAATAAATTGGACTTGAAGAATAATAGATCTGCCAGTAATCACTTCATCTGCTGGGGGAATGAATTCTGGTCACAGCGACTCCGCTGGGGATGAGAATTTCTTTGCATGGCGTCTTGCTAAGGAAGAAAAGTCATAAAAAAAACTCTGCTTGGGGATCTATCTAATCCAAGACCCTTTGTAGGGGTTATCCACCTTTTGACCCGGCTGGGGAAAGACTGTGCCATCCTTATTGAGGAATAGATTCTGCCGATCTTATAAACCTCTGCGGGGAGAACAACAACTCAGCTGGGGAGTATTGCTGACAAGATTCGATGCTGACCTCTGTGGGGGATCATTACCAGAGACACAAACTTGTTGGGGACCAGGGCTACTTTGCCAGGGATATGCGAATCCTGGTTAGAACATTCCCCTGCAACTTGCTAGGAAAGAGTCCTTAGAGATCTGTTGGGGAAACCTAAAGCAAATCCACAGTAGTCTGCTGAAGAATATGACTGTCAAGCTTAGGATAAGTACCACAATGCCCCATGTTAGGCGAGCTTCCCTTTAGACAATTCCGTTAGGGATGACGAGTTTATAACAAACTCTGCTTGAGGAAACTGCTTTAAAACGTCTCGTGCTGGGGAATGCCTTTTGAGAGGATTTTACAGAAGACCAACTGTCCTCGAACTCTACTGGGGATGATCAACACTTCATGATGGGGAAACAAACATGCCCCATGCTTGGACAAACCAACAATTTGTCCCCGGAGAAGATGTCATAAGAGGATTTTACAGAAGATTTAGCCTCTTCAAACTCCTGCGACTTCGCTGGGGATAATGACCATCAGTTTCGGTGTCGACGAGACCACTCTTTTGGGGAACCTGTGACCGTTATCGACACAGAAAAGCTTGTAGCTGTTGGAAGGACTGAATAAGAGAATCGACTTAATAAGATACCACGATACCCAGTTGAGCTCAATTCGTTGATATCGAATCGTCGTGACCGACCGTCGACCGAATGATGGACTTAATCAGTGAACATTGTGACAAAAGGGTGACCACCTTTCTCGAACATGATTGCCCCAGTCTTCTGCATGGAAGTAAGTGATTACTCGTCTAGAAGACATGATCCCGTGATCTCGCAAAGGCTTCAATTTTGCCTTTGAGCCTAGTATGAGGCTGCTACCTGCAAGCAAAGGATATGCACGTATACCCCGTGCGAGATATGACTTCTGCAACTAAGAAAATCTAACTCTGAACCACCACTTGTTGGGGAGAAAGGTTTGCATGCAATCTCTTGCTGGAGAACATTATTAATGAAGCCTACTGAAGACGGGGACCAAAAATGCCTTGGGTTGGAATGCCCCTTAGTTTCACTCATTTTGGCTGATTGACTGCATATGCGTGACCAACTGTTTTTCTTCACTTGTCCCAAACCAACATGGTCCACCGGAAGAAATTGTCCCAAGAGGATTTTACAGAAGACTTGACATCCAAAACGCTTCAATGTCTTCAAACTCTCGTAGAGATTCGTTGGATCTCGCCGTAACTGCCCCAGCCCGCATGGATTACTTAGAAGAAGTCATCGCATGAGGATTTTACAGAAGACTTGGCAAGCTCAATGCTTCAGTGTCTTCAAACTCTTGTAGAGATTCGTTGGATCTCGGCGTAACTTCCCCAGACCGTATGGACTACAGAGGAATTCGCCTTGAAAAGATTCATGAACAATCTCATACCACCGTGGGATATTCTGTCCCAGTATTCTGAACTCTGGATAGGCTGATTAGTCGTTTGGATGGACTAACTTCTCGTGCTCTTGGTATAGCTTGCCCCAGTATGAACCTTGAAGTGGTTTTGCCCCTGACTACTGATCTTCGAAGGAAAACCAAAAATGCTTGCATTTGTAGGGATTTGAATCTCGCAATAATTGCCCCAGTTTGGTTGAACTTTGAAGAGATTTCTCGACGTGATTGGCTCAGATGAGCTACACCTTAAAGAGATGGTTCGACGTGATTGCCCCAGATCGACTACGTCTTAGCACAACTTGTTGGGAAAGCCCCTGCCCAACAAAGTTTCCTGAGGAAGTACCATTGGATATGGCTGCCCTTCGGGAGTTTCAGGATCCTCAACTCAACAAGATTAAGCTTCTGGACTGAATTTCCATATGTAAACTTCTTTTGATGTCAAACAAATGTATGCAAGCAGAAAATGTTTTATTCTGAGAATGAAAATTCTAATGCAACACAACATGTTAATCTCGAAGTTTTACTAAAAAGATGTAGCAAACCCTTTTGTGAGCGAATCACGGGTTAGGATACGACATTAATTTTTGAAAGAAATAATGCAATGCACATGCAACACCAACAAAGATCTTTTAGCACAACTGATAGGAGTCAGGAACGCTATCTCTTGGTAGTATGCCTTTGAAATAACCCTGTTTCAATTAGGACTTTTGAGGGTTGTAACGGGGCCTGGTTCACAGTTTTGAGAAAAAAGGATTTATGGCTCAAAGTTTATTGGTGCCCACCCACTCTTCGTGATGTTCTCCAGTCCTACGTTCAGCTAATTTGCACAAGTGTTCGCCTCTCAAAAGATTTCGTGATCTTTAAGGAACCCATGCATCTGATGGTTTGACACCTAATGAGGCTATGGAGTAACAGTCACCCCTTTTGTCTTTTGTGCATAGTCACACGACTTTGTTCTTGCTCGAGGATTTTCTTTTGTAATCCTTTTGGTTTCACATTCTTTTGCTTTTTGATCCCTAATTTTTGCCTGGACTGATTCTTTTGAATCTTGGATTTCGGAGTCCAGCGGGATGCCCTAACTTTTGCCTAAGTTGCTTGTTTTCAAGTTTCAACTTAGCGGGCTTTTTCATTTTTTCTTCTTTTTCTTTTTCTTGAACACGTCGTGTGACACTGGCTTGTCTTGACTTTGTTGAAAGGGTTGTGACTGCCTCACTCTTTGATTGTTGATGGATAACCATTGTGGTTTCACATCTCTTGACCTCTCAGCGGTGAATTAAAAGGTAATGGATCCTTAGATGCACACTCCTTTTGAGGTTTGAACGCTTGGTCAAACTAACTGACGCCTACCCTGCCCCTGGGTTAAATGTGAGGGTTTTTTCATACGAAAGAAACTCCTACTTCAAGGCTCAAAGGGGTTAACGAGGGTCTATATCCCTTATATCTCCAGTGTTTGAGGAGTTGAAACAATGCATGTACATCCTCAACAGGGTTCTTATTCCAAAGCACACCGTTAGAGATTTTTGCGTTTTCAGATCATCATTCTCCCTCATAGAGTTTGAGCAAGAAAATGGTATTGCAGTACACATTAGCATTAAATGAGTAAACACAAATGAAATTCTTCAAGAAAACATATTCATTGCATTAAAATCCTCATACCAAATACAAACAAATTTTAACATGCGAACAATGTCTGAACGAACAAATAAAGACTACATATGAAAATGCAGCAAGGAAAATAAAGATTGTCGTTGTTGAGAAGGCTTGGCTCCGTCTAGACTGACCACTTCTGGTGATGTTCTTGTAACTTTGAGCACTCACCATGGTACAGAAGCTTCACCTTGTGGGGTACCGTCTGGGGTGATAACGTTTGAGTCAATCAAATCCTGCACCTTGTGCTGAAACACATTACAGTTATCAAGTGTGTGCCCAAATGTTCCTGAATGGAACTCACAGCTAACACTCATGTCATAGTCCGGAGGAATGGGGTATGGCACGGGCATGGCCCTTCTCAGCTGGATTTGCGAACTTTTGAGCAAACGAGCCAACAACTGACTGTACGGAATAGGAATAGGATCAAATGTCCTCTTGGGCTTCCTTGGTCTGAGTAGCCTCCGCTGCTGATAATCTTGCTGCTGCTGGTTCGGGCGCCCAACCTGGCCCTGCACTTTCCTTTCTGCATTCGGCTGAGGCACAAACAAGGGTTGCTGACATAGGTCTTCTGCAACACAGGGTTGTGGAAGAGATCCCTGACGCGAGGTGGACCCTTTGGAAAAGGAGAGAGTCCTCAGTTCCCTTGCAACAATGGGAGTGACATCACTTGGTTTACCAGCACCAACTGATGCAAACTTGATTGTCCCTGAATCAATTAGCTCCTGGACTTTATGCTTGAACCTGGTACAATTCTCAACATTGTGACCAGGTGCCCCAGAATGGAACTCACATCTAGCCTTAGCATTAGGTCCCAGAGGAATCTTCGTGGGCAACGGTCCCAAACTAACACACTCAACCAGCTTAAGCTCGAGCAAGTAAGACAGCAATTGCGCGTACGAAATCGGAATGGGATCGAACTTCCTCTTAGACCCCTCTGACTTAGGATCCTCTTGGAAATCAGGAAGTGACTGCTGATGCGAGAGCTCTGAACCTTTAGCTTTCAGAGGAGATTCACGAAGCAATCCATGATCTAAAGCATATCCCAAAGAGATGGGAGGAGTAGAGACCTCTGTTGTGGAAGCGGGCACATGATCATTTTCTTTTTTTAACACCTTATTCAAGATTTCCATGACCAGGCCCATTTGAATCTTCATCTGGTTGACTTCCTCCCTCAGTAGTTCCTGACCTCGGGACAGCGCCTGAATGTCCCCCATAAAATGCCCCAATTGGGCCCTCACCCCAGCCAAATCCTTCTGCATTTGATCCATGATTCTTACTTGATTTCTTCGCGTCGAATATCGGTGAATATAATTCTCAGCTATACTGCCTGAAACCAAATAATGGTTAGAGACCCTGCAACGAATACCTGAAAAGCAAGCAACATAAATGCAGAATGATATGCAATGCCATGCAATGTTATGTTTATCATTTCCAAAGTGCTTTACACCCTGATTCCAATCCAAACCACAGAAATCTGAAGACCAGAAATCGTGATATAAAGAGACGTGTCGTGGTCATGTGCTTGTGTACAGATATCTGATAAAGCGTAATTGTGAATAAACTGCTCATACTCATTCGACAAAGTATTCAAGTATTTAAGAAAGGCTCATCCGCCAATGCAATACAAGGAAAAAATGGATCCATCAACAAGCCTGATGGTAACCATTAACAACAAAATATAAGGAAAAGAACATCAGTCTGACAATTCCACATCCTTCAGCTTATCACTTGAGTATTTGATCTCCTCAAAAAGTATACGGGTACGCTGGTGATTCGGCTTTTCAATCATTTCTTTGATCAAGACATCCCTTTTCTCAAGAGCTTCAGTTAAAGAACCCATATGCAGCATCAGAGCCTCGTCATCACACACTCCTTTGTGTCTCTTTATGCCGGCTTGCGTCTTGAGTATCTCCCTTTCTATCATGACTTCTTCAAGCTCTTTCTTGGTATTCCTCAGCTCACCTCTAGCTTCTTCTAGCTGTTCTTGACTCTTACCGAGGCTTTCCCGATACTTTCTCCTCTGCTCATGCGCCTTTTCAAGCTCTTCGTCCTTAATCTGCAACTGTTCCTGTAATTCAGCATTCTCTATCCTAACTTCGTCCCAAGCGTGCTGAAACTTTGTTAACTTTTCTTTGGTCTGTGCTAACGCCTGTTTGGTTTGCTTGTGGGCTTGAGTAGCATCATCAACACCTTTACTAATCTTCCGGAAATGTTGGGCTCTTCCAGCAAAGTCTTTCTCTTTTGCAGTTAGGATTTGTTCAGCATCTTGGGATTTCCGCTCCAGCTCTTTATTGGCATGTAGAGCATTCTGAAGACGGCTACTCAACTCGGAATTCTCTCCTTGGAGCTTTTTCACTAAGGCTTGCAACTTGTCAACTTCTTCCATAGTAGCAATGCTTTTTGCTTTCTCCTTCTTCGGATACAAAAAGGGTGCCTTACCAAAAGGCAAGAGAAAATCTTCAACTCTTTTCTTCACCCACTCTTCATATGCTGGATAAACCCGGTTGTTAGGCTTGCCTAGAGTAACTTTCCCCTTTTTCAGTATGCTATCCCAGCTTTCAGAAGCTTTCTATGCTGCTTCCCAACCATCTGATGTATGAAAATAGAGGGACTCCTCCACATCTCTCTTAATAGGCGGACCTGTCAGGACATACCCAAATTGTCGAATGGCCAAAGAAGGATTGTAGTTAATCCCACCCATTCTTCCTATCAGTGGAACGTTAGGGAACTTACCACAGCTGTGGATAATATTCTTGCCAATCAGCCCATGATCTACCCATACGATGTCCTTGGCCACCAATCCCATTAAACGCTGTTTCCACTCTAGAGAATCTTTGGAATCCGCAAAAGCCCCTGATTGTGGTAAACGGCCTGCAAACCACTTATAGAACAAGGGTGCACAACAACGAATTATCCCTCCTCTTTTCTTTTCGTTTCGGCTGTACAACGAGTAGTGAAGATCTCCCAGTAGCGTTGGCACCGGGTTCTTCATCAGGAATATTCGTATAGCGTCCGTATCAATGAAATCCGGCTCGTTGGGAAACAACACTATGTCGTATATACAAAGGGCTAGCAAAGCATTAAAAACAAGCCAATTCTCGCCTTTAGCTGCTTCCTGGGCCTTCTTAATCAGATATTCCAGCTTGTAACCACGAATCTTTCCTTTGTTGGAGACATTGTCGCCTAACTCTGATTTGCTCAAATAAAGAGCACCAGCCACCTTTCCAAAGTCAAGATCCCCCACTGATCCAAAGAAAGGGGGCTCCTCCTTGATAGCAATCCCCAACATGTTGGAATACTCCTCCAAGGTAGGAACCAACACATAGTCTGGAAATACAAAACACCTCAGAGGCGGATCATAGAACTGCATCAACGTATGGAGACCTCTGGCTTCATAATCACTGACATTACGGACCATAGATAAAATCCACCCATATTTCTCTTCAAAAGCTTCTCGTACTGCAGGGCTCGCCATTCCCTTCAGCATAACAATAGGGCCTAAAGTAGGCGTAAGGAACTTATAGCTGATGATATTCTTTCTCTCTTTAGTGTTCATCTCTGCAGGGACCTGATGACTGGAATCAAGGGTAATATATGCACCTGGAAATGAATAAACATGTATGTTAGGATATGATAATGCAATGCAAAGGGCAATGTGATCAGGTAATCAGGTGTCTGTGCTGAACTGTGAACGGTGTCGGTGTAGCTCTGAGACTAATATAGAACCATAGATAAGAATCATCTGAATACAATAGGATGAAACTTCCTTTTGTATGATGAGGATAGAAAATCGGGTATGTAGGAGGTCATGGTTACCTGTAAACCTGTAAACAACCCGCCCTTCTCACATGTGGGTACTAGGATGTTCAGTATCCCGGGCTCTCAAGTCGAGAAATGATGATACGTTCACCATTTCTGGTTTGGCATCATCATCAATCGAGGAGGCCTCAACTGATTCTCCAAAACAAAAAGGTCCTCAGCTTCTGGCACTGAGGTCGAGAAGCAATAGTACATTCATCCCTCAAGGTATAGTACTATCGCCAATCGAGGAGTGCCTCCGTTGATTCTCTTTCAAAAAGGGATGTCCTATAGCAAGTTCCCAGCATTGGGTCCTCGGATCGAGAATGTGCAATGGGTTTGCCACGGAATGTGGTCTGCCACTGTCACAATTCGGGAGGAGTGCCGCAACTGAGTCCTCGGGAATAGTCACCAGAGTCGACAGTTCCTCAAGAGAATAACTATTGGCCTGCATAACATGCAGTAGCAGAAAGCTCCTGATAGAACCTCGTCTGGTTGTGGGTCTCATGAACAACAATACGTGGTCACCACCACGCAAGCGTCATGACTATCCACTCTAATACCTATGTATGTACTCAAGCCTTGGTAGTGGGCTTATCTCTCAGAACACCCATCCCGCCAAACAGACAAAACAGTGCAACACAATATAATATATGATATGTAATGCTAAAATGCGGTAAATACAGTAAAATAAATAAACAACAACATATAGCACAACAGTAAACACCCAATGAAAGAAAAGCAGACAAGCGCTAGGATTGACTCGCTAAGGAAACCAGAGATTCTGACTTCTCTCCCCAGCAGAGTCGCCAGCTGTCGCTCCCGGGATTTTCATCCTAGTACAAACGCGAAAGTGGCACCGAAACAGAGTCGCCAGCAATGTGTATTTATCCCAAGAGAGGGAAAGGAAACACCGCGTAAACCTGAGAGAAAGGAAAAGCATGGTCTTACGACCAAGAGAACTGGGTTCGGGAGTCGGTTACGCGCGGGGAAGGTATTAGCACCCCCACGCGTCCATCGTACCCGATGGGATCCACGCTTGCTGTTTCGATCAAAGGGTGTAAAGAAAGGATACTGGAAAAGGAACTGAAAGAAAGAAAGGAGAAAGAAAAGAAAAGGAACGGGAAACAAATGTAGGGAAAATAAAAGAAGTGCTCGCATGGGCCCTACCCCACTGCCTACGTATCTCATCAGGAACATGAGAATCAGAGCGACGTAGTTCCCCTCACTAGGGATGGATTTCATTTTTTAGAGAACGGCTTACGTTCTAGCTCAGGTGTTGCAGGCTCGCTGGTCCGAGTGCGTTACCATCTTGCAAGAGAACGAGTAGGAGCACGTTCATACGTTGAGAGTGAATGAGGTGAGAAAAGAATTCCCGAAGGAAAGACGTTATTGTTTGTTTTTGTCTTTTAAGAGGAAAGATGTGTTTTGAATGTTTTGTGTTTTGTAACTCGTATTGTATTTAAGTCCTTCATATAGGATCGAATGTCTCGCATATCGACCCAAGATGGGACGTACGCTAAACATTCCCCCAAAGAAATGAGAGAAGATCCCTCACCTCCTTGTTCCCACATGAAAGGCCTAAATACAATATTTGTTATGCCTTTATTAAGTATTTTTTACTTTTATTATGAGATGAGAGAGAAGAGACTCAAGAGAGAGGTAAAGGTGAAAACTAAGGGGAGACTAAGACACACCCTAATGTTAGCATTCTCGGAGATCCTACGGTCAATGTGGTTTATCAAGCCTACTTCTAAAAGAAAGAAGAAGAAGAGCAAAAGAAGCAACTTACTTCCAAAATAGAAGTTAAGTTGATCTTAAAGAGGGATGGAGAAGAATTATTCAAGGAAAGCATGTGAATGCTTATCAAACACAAATTGACTTATTTAAAAGAGATAAGAAAAGATAAGGGAGAGAAGTGTAGGTGGAACTATGTCCCCACACTTACTTACCATGCACCTATATGAAAAATGTTAGTCCACAATATTTACAAGTATGAAATAAAGGAAAAAACAACAAGTGATGATCAAATCAATTAAGAACCAAAGAAATAGGATCCTAAGAGATACAAACTAATCAAAGTCATAATCTAAACAATAAGAGTACTCTCTAATATTAAGACATCAAACACACATCAACTATGTACAAGTAATGTCCTAAACATTAAAGAAGTGAACCATAGAAGAAATAGATGAAGAATGGATGGAAATGCAAAGTAATCATGCATTTATGCTTCATATAAAGTCAAGGTCAGAATTAAATTCAATTCACAAAGGTCTTACAAAGCATATGAACCATCATGTAATTCAAGAATAGAAGAGTGCAAGTGGAAGAGATAAGATGAAGTAGAAGAAAAGAGAAGTGAAACATGTTCAATTAAATGCACAAAATGACATATTATAAATGCATAACATGTGAGATGGTTAATGAATGCACATGGGAAGTAGCATATTATACATGAGATGTAAATGGCATGAAGGAAATGGTACACCAAAATGCAAACATGAATCACATATAGCATAAGAAGAAGTGAGAGATGAAAACAAGTCATAATTCAATTTAGAATGCACAAGCTCATGTCAAATGTAAATGCAAACCAAAATGACTTATAATGCAATCAAAGGTGACCTATAATATCATACAAATGACCTATAATATCACATGAATGGCTCATAAAATATGCGAATGCTCATACAAATATGCACAAAAGAAATCATGCAAGCATACTCTAAAGTTAGAATGATATGACATGTTATTATACTTCAAATGTAATGCATCAAACAAAAATCAAATGGGCTTAGGAAAATTATACAAGCATGGTATTAGAATTCCTAAGTCATAAGTAAATCATACATCAAGATAGCATGTCAAAATTCAAAGCAAAATGACTTTAAACAAGGCCATTAGGTCAAGCTAAAACATCATGCAAAGTGGTGCAAAGATCAGCATCAAAACATGTCATAAAATGACCTAAAAAATCAAACAAAAATCATCTAACATGGTTCAATGTATTAGTGAATCAATTCAAAAAGAATCAGGTCAAAACAGTTTGTAATGAGCAAGAACAAAATTCCACAAATTCATGTATCATATTTGGAATGCATACAAATGGAAATTCAAAGAAAATTAAGAAACAGTGGAAAAAATATAATAAAATCACGAAATAAAAACATCAAAAATTTCATAAATGTCTTGATAACACTCATAAATTTTTTCAGAATTTTCTAATGAAATTTTGTAATTTTAAAAATTAAAAAGGAAACGTGTATGAAATGGAAAAAATAAAATGCAAGAGAATTGGCAAGGGGGTGCAACAATAGTCATTCTATAGTGTAAAAAGTATGGGCCTAAAGAAAAGTGGGGTGCGAAAAATAGTTTTTTATTCCATAAATCTGCAGAATCATGCGTGAGAGAGTGTATTTCCATTCCATGTACATGCCATTCAAACCACACGATCAAACTAGATCTCCACATCAACGGCTTGGGATGCACGTACACGCAAACTACCACGCACATGCGCGCACCGGAACGACCTGACTTCTTAAACTTGTGTCACGTGAGAAACATAGACTTTCATTAATGCGGTGCTGAATTGTGATTGGCCAGCCGCAAAGCACATTGTATCAACCAATCACAACTCGCCATTCCTTCTCTCTCTCTTTCTAATCATCATTCCATTACCACTCAATCATTGCAAGTCATTATTTAATCATTACTTAATTACTAAAGTGGAAGAACACTACCAATAAAACGCTGCCACGTGGCAGCCTTCATGCAAATGGAAATTAATACTCCTACAGCAACTAAAAACGCAGCACATTTTTTCCAAACTTCTACACCACATAACTTCCTCATTTCTTAATGAAAATTAACAAAATAAGATACCAAACTGAAGCCCAAACTTCATAGATCATGAATATACCAATTAAATCACCAAAAGATCATTCTAACATCAATAAAAATGGCATGAAAGTGACACATTCAAGCACCAACTTCACAAAAATCACAAAATCACATAAATTCCAAATTGAACAGACAGAGGTGTGCCATCATTTCAGGACTTCCAGATGCAATGCATGAGTACTAATTTCACATTGTAAATCTCTAAAATTATGATGAACTAAAGAAAAAGTTTCAAGATCTCTAACCTTGTGTGATGCAATTTTTTGTTTTAGAAATCCGAAAACTTCCTGCAAGATCTTCAAATCAACACTTTGTGCCAAATAAAGGCGAAAACCAGATCCAATACTTGCTTGGAGTAGAAATTGGAAGTGATGAGTGAAACTTGAGATTTTTCGATGGTGGATTCAATCGAATCTAATGCATACAGTAGAAAGAGGAGATTATGGAGATGATTCTGCTTCGAAGATCTTCGAAAATGATGAAGAAACGAGAGAGAAATCTGAATCTGAATTCTTGAGAGTGAAAGAGAAATTTGAGATTTCTTGAGAAATTGTGATGAAAAGTGTGAGAAATGTGTGAGATTAGAGAGAAAATTGAGAGAATGATTGAGAATGAGTTCTGAGAAATGTGGAAAAATGAGAGAGAGAGTGAAATTGTGAAGTGTATTTTTGATTTATATGTTGAGTTAAATGGTAACCATGGTGGTTAAATGAGTTGGTTAAATGAGTTGAAGTTGGGTTAACTGAGTCCATTCCAACTAACTGAGTCATGACAGTTAGAAGTGAGTTGGGAAATTTTATTATGGTGTGGGTGAGTTTATGAAGTGTATGGTGGGGTGGCATGGCAATCTGACTTGGAAAATTCAGCATGCACGCGTCAACTTGGGATCATCATAACCCCATCATAACTTGCTCAAATGGAAAAATGTCCAACATCAAAGTTGAAGAGGACATTGAGATGAATAACTTTGATGTTCAACATTTTTTAGTTTGGAGCTTCCATCATGGGGAAAATTAGCTGGACATTTGGCACACCAAGTGTTCGACAAAATTATGGCGCATGGGTCTGCACTTGCCTTGTCATGACTTGGTTTTTTGACCTTGTTTTGTCAAACTTTGATCAATCATATCTCACTCAATTTTTATCCAATTGAAGTGTTCTTTATGTGGATTTGAAGCTTGAAACAAGATCCTTTGTTGTGGCCTGGTGGAAGTTTTATTTTATGCTTTAAAATTGAGAAAGCCTGACTCAAAGAGAGGTGCTAAAATGGCCAAAACTTACTATTTTTGGAAACCTCAAAGTTTCTATTTTGGGCAGTTTTGTAATTTCTTGATTTTTCATTATTCCTCCATCCTTTATTGATCAAATTTTGTCCATTGAACATATATAACATGAATTTCATGAATTTGACCTCAAAAAGTCAGGAGTTGACTTTTTCCCCAATTTTCCTGATTTTTATCTTTCTTCCAATTGAACCACTTCTAAAACCAATTGAGAGGTAATTTTCCACGTATATATACTTAAGAACATGAGGAATACTATGAGATCAAGTTTTGTCCAAAAAATCAGAGATAAACCGATTTCATTAGAAACCCTAGTTTTGGTGCCCACCTCCTAGGAGAAAAATGTGCAGTCTTCAATTTCAAATTCCTCAGAGTATGTTGTGTATCCTCTTAAAGGATGATGAGATATACCATTTGAGGATGATTTTGGATCAATGAGCTATCTCTTTTGAGGGTTTTCCTTTAGTTTTTGAACCTTTTGCATAGTGAAAGATGTAGTACTTCAATCTCCCATTGAATCTCACTTCCTTGAGGTTTTGGATGATCAATTGAGATAGTATGATACATGAAAGACTTCTTGGCTTGCCTTGAGGCAACTTGACTGACCTTTTTGTGCTTTGAATGATCCCTTGATTGTCCATCTTCCACCTGATCACATGCCCTGATAGTAAGAAGGATGCTATGCTTCAATTTTCTATGTTAAATGCAATGTAATGTTAATGAGGTGGATATGATATGATAATGCCATGCTATGATGACAAAGAGGGAGAGCAAATTTTGGGGTATTACACTCGAGGGAGTCTTTTGAACCATGTCATCGCACCTTTCCTCAAGGTGATGGGAAATATTTTGCACCGGATGGCTCCGGAGACACCATGGTACTGGAGCATAGCTTCGATGTTCTCCAGGTGCTCGTGAGGATCTGATGTGCCATCGTACGTCGCTAGTGTGGGAGGTTTCTCTAACCCGCGGGGGATCCGGGTGTCCACAATTTTTCTCGTGAATGGGCCTTGAGCTTCGTCGTCACTGCTAGAGTTGTGACGGAATGACGGAGAAAGACTTTGGTCGCGGCTTTGACTGCGGCGAGGAGAGTGTCTGCGGGTATGCCTATGCTCGTATTTGTCCGAATGTCGGTTTCTTTTGGAAACAGGGGAGTGCCTAGTTTTCCTAGGAGAACTACGATGTCGGCGAGCAAGGTCGGGTGTTGGGCTCCCTGATCTTGAACGTTCCTTGACCGGGGAAGGACTATCACGTCTCCGCTTTGAGTGAACTCGTGGAGGCGGGGAGAGGTTCAGCGTCTCCGAAGTGTGATGCTCTTGAAGGGCATGCTCGAGGGCGCTGATCTTTTCTCCCTGCTGGATGATGAAACGATTGGAATTGTTCAAAGAGGCAATGAGCGTCGCAGTGGTCGGATCAGCGCCTTGAGGAACCGGAATGGGTTCGAAGGAAAGTTCCACGGCTTGTGCTCGTGGTCTTTGTTCGTCGGGCTTTGGGGAAGCCAGTCCACCGTTGCGCTAGATGTTTTCGGATGGGATGTTCCCTACGAAAGCATCCTTGTCGACATTGGCAGCGGCGGCCACAGGTTCTTGGATGTCACTCTTAACGAAAGCCATGATGATCTGGGATTTTGGAGAGAGATGAAAGCTTTGGTCTTTTGGGTGAAAAGATGAGGGATCTTGATTCAAAAAGACGGGGAAGCGAGGTTTCCCACAGACGGCGCCACTGATCGGAGAGGACCAGAAGGAGATCGTCGCGGCCTTCGTGTAGGACAAAGTTGATGCTCGTAGGAGAGGAAAAGGGGTGGAGGTACCTGCAAGGTACTCCGATGCCAAAGTAAATATTTGGTCAAAAGAAAGGGGAAAGCAAGTAAGAGAAGTCAAGTATATGATTTGTGTTACCTGCCCCTCTCAAGCGAGGGGTTTTTATAGGGAGATTGTTGGCGAGCAAAGTGCCTGATTGACCAATGAGGTGTTGGCAGTTGGAGGGTGAAGCGCGTGGTCTTCTAACTGTTTCCGTGATATCCAGGGAGGTAGTTGGTCGCGTGAACTACTCTGCGCGTGAAGGGGACATGCCCAACGACTATATTGTGCCCAACGGCTATATTGTGCCTATTGGGCCTGTTCGCCAAATATGATGGATTGGGCCTGACCCTTAAGGGCAGGAAGCCTTGCCCGGTCCAGAACACCTTCATTAAACATGTGAGACGTCATAGGATTAGAAATGCATTCTTAGAAAAGAATAGGGACCTATTGTACGTGACAGTTATGGAGATGGAAAAGAACAGGGACCTTCGGTAGTTTTTAAAAGAATTATGGATTTAGGTATTAGGTCCCTGAAAATAACCCAGCATTTAAGTTTGGTCCCTGTCTGGTCAATGAAATAAAACACAATTGGCAAGGAATGGTTACACATGTGGCACGCCAGGTCATCTTCCGTTAGTGAAAACTAACGGGAGGGACTACAGTTACAAACGGAAAACTTTAGGAGGACCAAACCTTGAAGAAAATATTTATAGGGACCAAACTTAAATGTTGGGTTATTTTCAGGGACCTAATACTTATTTAACCCATTAATTAATAAGATGCTTAATACAAAGATTTCAACAACAATATAAAGCATAACTAAGCAGAAAATCTAACATCAGAATCTTTTGTAGATAGCTTCAAACTTGTCTCTCCAAATCTTGGAAGAACTAGCCTCAAAACTTATGTTAACCCATTGCTGAACAAGTAATTCAGAAATAACTCATCCAAAAGGTATGAAGAAGGTATTTCCCTTTTTAAAAGAAGAAAGATACCTCTTCAAATGGTCAAACATAACTTGAGGAAGATCAATCTTCAAATTGGAATTGAGAAGTAGAAGTAGATCTTTTACAATAGGGTCCACTTGGTCTAAACCTTGATCCTTTGGCAGTAAGTTTGAATTCAGAATCTGACTCCAAACAACAGCATCAGGAAGAAGATTAGAAACCACTGATGTATTAGATGGATCTACAAAGATACGACAAGTAGGAAGATAGTGTTCCCAAACAAGAGTTCCTAGAATTTCTCCAATCTCTTCACAATTGATCACATTTGCAATCTCTTTAGAGGTTACTGTAATAGAAACACCAATTACTTTAGACTGAATAGCATACTCAGAATTCAGCTCAACAATGGAGGCATTAATCTAAAACTCTTTGACAAGACTTGGATAAGTGAAACCACAAAGCATCTCAAAGTAGCCATTCCACCTTTGTTTAGACACGGTCTCCCATAAGTTGAAACCAATCTTAAACAACTCATCAAAATCCACAAACTTTTCATTGATGACAATCAGCTGATTCAAAGGAGAATAAACTAAAGAACTCATATCAAGTTTGGTTTGGTCAACACACAACCAAAAGGAAAAGAAGAAAGAGAAGAAGAAGAAGAAGAAGAAGAAAAAGAAGGAAAAGAAGCTAAACAAGAATCGTACAAAAATACGAATCTTGTCAGAAAAAGGACACAATGATGTTTCATAGGACATGGAATAGTAACGACAAGTACTAAAAGAGAAAACATCATTACCCAAAAGGTTCTTTATCCAATAGATATTTCAATTCCACCCGATAATTTTCACCTTTATGAAAGGTTAAGTATTAAAAAGCTTTCAGAAAACTTTTTACTTAAACTGCTTAAGATAGTAAAAAGAATCTTCTTCTGAACCTCAGAAACTGACAACTTTCAGAAGGTACCAACCATCATAGTCTAGTGAGTCTAGACTTAGACAGAGATATCATCTGTCAGCTATAAGTTTCTAAGATTCTATTCAGACCAACACTTTATCTTGAAACAAGAGTCATGAGTGATAGATGAATATTGAATTGTCTTCTTTAGACAGCTAACAAGCAACAATATCAACACACAGGTGAGAAAACTGTTTTCATAAATGTGATCATCGTCTGGCTTGATAAGACATTTAGTATAGAGAAACACAACAGAGTTTCCTCTTAAAGATTTCTGAAGTTCTACCTTTAAAAAAAAGAACTTCTCTAGAGATCTAACAAAAACTTTGTATTTAAATCTAAACAAATGTTTCATTGAATCAAAAGATAAGCTAGAAAAGAACAACCATATCATTTTTTGTTTGGTCAGACTTGATTCAATATTCAGACTTGACCAATAGAATATGAACACAGCTTTGAGTGGATTCCGACTCAATGGCTGTCTGACCACTGATTCCACTACTCTCACCAAATTCAGTACCACCAGTACTTGAATCTGGGTTGTTGGCTCTTCTTCTAGACAATGTTGTAAACAACCTTATGGAAGATGCCTCTGCTTCTTTCCTTGATATATGTAGCAGATACATCATGATACTCATATTTCTATAAGGCCATACATGTAACTACACACAGACTCTTTTGTGCCTTACATCTCAATCTAACAGCAGATCATAAGTCACTCTAGAGTATGAGTCTAGAATGAGATATGATAGGAACAGAATCTTGTTCTAAGAAATGTCAATAATCTCATTATCTTGGATTAAATCTTTTGACTTTGAAATCATTGACAAGCTTAGAACCAGATGGTGTTAGCTATCAGATATTCACACAAAACATATCAGAGTACTGTCTTAGTAAAACTAACAGAACTCAAAGAGAAGTTGAAGACTTCTCATAGAAATGTCTTTTAAAACAACTTCCATAATGGTCCTCAACCAAGAAGCAATGGAGTTTCTTAAGATATCACATTAAAGAACAAACTCCAAACAATCAAATATTTTGAAATGAGATAGCTTTAACAACATCTCTTGCATTTCAATATTTGATTTTTATTTTAGAATACATATGCTTCTCTTCATCTACATTCTGCACTAATATCAGCTTTAAGCGATTAAACATTAACGAGCATCTGATATTAGGTTCTGGTAGAAATTACTTCTTATTTTCAGACTTGGGAAATCAGTTGAAATACAAATATTTTAGAAGTTCTTGAAGTTACTCTTCTATTAACAGATATCACAATCCATTCAGCCAGTATGAAAATCCTTCTGACAGGAAACCTAAGTTTCTCATCATTAGTCATTCCACATAACTTAAGCTAAAAAGAGAAGGTGATCTGTTGAATAGTTTTTCATCATCCAACTTCATTTCTTTTCTTTAAAGACTGCAAGACAAACCTTCAGAACACTGCAGATTCAGGATGTAAACATCAAAAAAACAAACCGTGACTTTAGATTTAAGTCAAGAAATAATCTTTTCAGAATTTGCTTGAAAAGATTAGATGAAGTGTAACTACTTCAAGCTTCAAAACCTATTTCCACAAATCCAAGCACAAGAATTCAAAGATAGTCCAAGCATCAGACATATCAATGATGTTAATATACTCAGAAGTGAGATAGTGCATCTACCAGAATGCAGCTACCTCTGACGATATTCAATATGCATCTTCTGAGTTGGTGAGAAAGATTTTCAAAAAGATCATCTACCACCATCAACTTCTATAGTAATATTTTTTTCAAGAATATTCTATAGACCTTCAGCAACCCTTTATCAAGTCCAATGAGTTAAAAATATGTTTATCTTTTCCATCATTTAAATTCAATGGAATCTCCACCACTGTTAAGTGTTAAGCACTGACCATGCTCTGATACCAATTGAAGGTGTGAAAAGTACACAAGAAGGGGGGGTTGAATTGTGTTTCACGTTTTCTTATTATTTAGCTTCTGATCAAAGTCTCAGAATCAGAACTGAAGTTCAGATTCTAAGTTAATTCTTTGACAGCGGATTCAACAGAAGTAAATAAAATAATAGAAGAAGACATAAAAGCTTTATATTGGTTCCTCCCCTAACTGAGAGTAGTCCAGTCCTCTTGCCTCGCAAGAGCTTTTCATTATAACCAATTCATGATTACAATCGCTTATGCTTCTGTATAAGACTTTTACAACTGCTCAGACCAACTGTCTGAGACTTTCCTTGCTTAGAGCTCAGGTCTAAGACTTATCCTTTGCTCACACCATCTGACTGAGCCACCTGCCCATCTGCCCTATAGTTGATACTTCCCCTTGCTTAGAGCACATGTCTAAGACTTCCTTTGCTCACACCATCTGATTAAGCCACCTACTCATCTATCTTCTGGTTGAGACTTTCCTTTGCTTATAGCACATGTCTAAGACTTTCCCTTGCTCACCCCATATGACTGAGCCGCCTGCTCATTTGTCTTCAGGTTGAGACTTACCTTTTCTTAGAGCACATGTCTAAGACTTTCTTTTTTCTTAATCAGACTAGCTGAATAAGACTTTTGTTTGCTCGAGCACATATCAGGAGGCTTAATCTAAACTACTGAAGGCTCACCAGAATAGAGAACAAGGTGTACATGATGCACACATCAGAGGTACGGGAAATCACCATAACAAAGATCTAAAGCGCTTAAGATTTCTGGAATATTTACAGGGTTAAGAAATCTCAAGGCTTTTACAATTACAACCTAAAATAGAAAATCTGCCTATTACATAGTTAATAATTACTTGATCTTGTTACACCTTCAACAGAAGAATCCTTGTTGAAAATTCAGGTTTGATTATTCAGCCATATATATAGACTTTCCAGAAACTAGCCGTTGAAAAGGTTACTTGATCAAGTGTCTTTGCTTCTGTTCCAATAGTACAAGAGATGTTGAAGATGGATGTACAACAGATTTCTGAATCCATTGTGCAACACGTTTAACCTTTGAGTCTTCAAGAGGTTCTGTACTAATAGAGTCGTTGGGAGTAGACATCCATAGAACGTACCAGCTTTTCTTGAGCCTTGAAATCCTGTAGACTCAAGCTGATTGGCTGATAAGACAATACAACAGGCTTTCAGTAGTACAGATTGAAATTTTGGTCAAGCAGATCACTAAGATGTCGGACAGGATGTCGTGACACTTTATCTCTGCTTCTCACACAAGGATAATGAGGAACATAATACAAACAACAAAAATTAAACAACACACAAGAATTGTTAACCCAGTTCGGTGAACAACAACACCTACGTCTGGGGGCTACCAAGCCAGGAATGAATTCCACTAAGCAGTATTAGTTCTAAGCTAAACTACACCATTTACAACTTGTTACCTAAAAATTACCCGTGCTAGATTTCTACCTAAGACACTCCTAGGTATGAGACCCTTCTCAATTTCTTTCAATCACATTAGTGACTGAACAATTACAACTCAATAAAACTATCTAACTCAGGTATTCATGCAATACAAGAAAGGCTCACAAAAGTACAACCCTAGTACTCACTAACAGCCGTGTATCTTCACTGCCTATTCTAGGTTAAATCCAATCTATTTATAACACTAAACAAACTAGATTTTTGCTTCAGAGTCGTAACAATTCAGCTCCACAGAATCTGCGACTTATTCTTCTCTAGAATAGTTTCTTCAATCCTAAGTTTCCTAAAGTGTCTCCACACTTAGAAACAACATATTCCTTTTAGAATTAGAATCTCTGATTCCTCAATCTCTAATGCCACCTAGGACAAATTTACATTCCCATAAAAACAGGAAATCAGAAAATAGTTATTCCAAAATGTAACAGACAAAGATGTCGAATCAACATGATATGACATCTTGTCTAACAACTTAACCTTCAGATAGTTCAACATGTTAGGACATCTTGTCCAACAACTTTCTGTTAAGTTAGTTTTACCAAAATTGATACCAACCTCAAAGGCTTGGACTCATCAATCTCCCCCTTTGGCAGTTTTTGGCTAAAACTAACTAGAGTTAATCCTGCAGACAGAGTTAATCAGAACAGGGAGACCAGATCATCAAAATAGCAGCGGAAAAAAAACTTTGTCTCCCCCTCAACCAGTTCCTTCTTCTGCAAGCAACACTACTCCCCCTTAGTGGTTAGTAGCATTCAGCAGTGGTTAGTAGCAGCTAGTATTACTCCCCCTTTTTAGCCATAATATGACAAAGGCAGAAAGACTAACTCAATAACCAAATAAACAGTATAGAGTATTTAAAGAACACACCCAAACAAAAAGTAAATTATCCTGGGCATTAAACCCTTACAAAACCAAAACAAATATAACAAAAGAAAGACAACTTTCAGTAGTCATCTTCTGTTTCCTCATCATCATCTTCTTCTGCATCATCACCAGAACCATCATCAGCAGCAACATCTTCTTCAACTTCATCACTGTTCTCCTCGGCAGCATGCTTCTCAACATCTCCAGTGTCAGCTTCAATGTCCTTGTTCTGCTCAGCAGATAAGGCTTGTATCAATCGTTCCAATTTGTCCTTCATGTTTGTACTGGTATTGATGATAACATCAAGCTCACTGTAGGTTTCCTTTAGCTGAGCAATAGTCTCCTCCTTTGAAGTTTTAGCAACAAATGTAGGAGCAGATGTTGAAACTATGTATGGGACATGATTTCCAGCAAACAGCTTGTAATGCAGTGTCAAGGGAGATTTCCTTTTCATTGCATGATTTGCAGATACTAGGATGCTGGGGTATTGATCCAGAATTATGCCACAAATAAGTGAAGGAAAACATATAGGCAGTTTGACTGCAGTTGATGTAGATTGCTTCAAGATTTGATCAAAGACGTAAGTTTCGAAGTCAAACTTTCTTCCTTTACCAACAATATAAATGAATCTTCCTAGACCACCTGAGATGGTTGAAGTATGGTTGGTGGGCACCCAATTGACAGTACCAAATCTATGTAGAATTGCATACATCACACTGAGCTTTCCAGCTGAAAGTTTCCCATTACTAGGCCAGTGTTTCAGAGTGTTGCAGGTAATCTCTTGACATATTTGATCATCAGTGTCTTCACATTCAGGCTGATTTTCTTCAGATCTTTCCAGAAACCTATTAATCACGGTGGGGGAAAATGTCACAACATTACCTCTGACATACACTTTCCTGTTAGTTGCATCATTATAGTCTTTAGGAATGTTTACTACAAATTCCTTGACCAGCCTCTCATAGCAGGATCCAAGTTTAGTGACAGTCTTCATTAGCCCTACGTCCTTAATCAGTTTCACCACTTCTTGAAAACCTAAGGCATTCTTCCCTAGAAACCTTTCCAGAGCTACTCTTCTTTGATACACATATGGACATCTTTTCACATTTTCAGTAGCATGGAAGGAGACATTATCCAGGGGAACTTGAGGAATAACAATAGCCTTCTTCTTAGAAACTGGCTTCTTAGTACACATGATGTTCTGGACATCTTCTGCAACATCATAGTCTACCTCAGTATCAGACTCAGCTTTTCTCTTTTTGGACACAACAGTAACCTTGCTCCAAGGTCTATTGGGTCCAACTACAGATTTCTCATTTCTCTTGTTAGGGGTGTTTTCAGTGTCCACACCCTTATCTTTTCTATTCTTCAATATTTCTGCCACACTAGGATTGAGACTTTTTGCAATGATTTTATCATCGGAAGGTAAGTCATCTATATTGGTAACTTTATCAGTTACTTCTTCAGCAATCCCCCTAGATGCCTGTTCTTGAGACACCTTTGTAGATAGGGATATTCCATCATCTGTCCCAACATTTCTCACAACCGAGTCAGCAATGGTGTGAAGATTCCCTTCTAACACTTCATCACCATCTCCTCCAATATCCTCATCAGCATTTCTCTCAGTCACCTCCTCAATATCATCATCATGAACTGAGTTTATTGGCATAATCTAAGCCAGTGGTCTAGTGATTCCAACAACATTCATTCTATCCCCTCGACTTATGATTTTATTCACTATTCTGTCAATCCTTTCATCCGTGTTAAACATTTCTATTGCCTTCCTAGGGTTAGAGAAAGCACTATAAATGTTCGAAGGATTACTTGGTAAAATGTTCTTTGATCTTCTTACAAGAAGTTTGTCAGTTTTGTATGGGACAATAGCAAGGGGAACAACATCAATTACATCTTCAACATACAACTCCTCAGGTTTTGACCTAGTAGTGGATGTCGCAGCAGTATCCTTCTTGCTTGCTCTTGTTGGCGATTGTTGTTGCGTCATCATAGAGTGAACAAGATTTTCTTTTTCTTCAATATGGAAGGTGGAGGAGTTTGAGAAGAATAGTGTAGAGTGAGGGTATCTATCATGGAAACAGTTTTGGTTGAGTTGAAATGATTGATTTTGAAACCATGCATACCCTTGAATAGTGTTCCCATATATTAATTGTTCTAAATCTCCCAACAAGTAAAACCCTAATTTGTCCTTCAAAATATTTTCCTGAATTTTTATACCACTAGAAAGGTTCAAGTAGTCACAGAAAGATGTCACAACATCTAGTGTGACATTATGCCAGAACAACACAAGTCTAATTCCAGTGATCTGAGAGCAACCATTCTTTGTGGTTATTTCTTCAGTTTCTATGATTGAGTCATTTGTGACAGCATAAGAACATCTATTTCCTATAATTTCATCAATCATAGAGGCCTTTTGAAGAAGATTCTCAATCCTTGAGATAGTCTGATGTTGCAACCTCCTATGTGTCATCTTGGTTAACCTTCCAATTTGTAATTCATCCATGTTCAGATCTGAGGAATGTTTCTGACGTTTCTCATTTGACATTGATGGGCATTCTGTCTGCAAAGATGTCCATACATAACAATTATTCTTTGATCTGACACCTCTCATGATAATCCTATCTTTATCATCCACAACCAAACATTTAGATTTGGTAAAGTTGACTTTTAGACCTTGATCACAAAGTTGACCGATGCTAATCAAATTTGCAGTTAATCCCTTGACAAGCAGCACATTGTCAAGTCTAGGATTCCCAACATGATCCAATTTTCCAACTCCTTTAATCTTTCCCTTGGATCTATCTCCAAAGGTGACATAGTTGGCGGAATAAGGCTCTATATTCACCAGATAGTTCTTGACACCAGTCATGTGTCTTAAACAACCACTATCAAAGTACCATTTCTCTTCAGTATACCCCTTTTACGGGGAATGAGCTATTATGGCCACAGACTCATTCTTGGGACTCCATTTATTTCCAGCATTACTAGCCTTAGGGTATCCATGTAGCTTGTAGCAATAACATTTAATGTGACCATACTTTCCACAATAATGACATTTCCAATCTTGTCTCTTTTTACCTGGGGTATGTTTCTGATGTCTGTAGTGATGTTGAGACATTCTGTTAGACACCTTTTGTCTTCTTTTGGTCTGATTAAGGCTGCATTCTGGATCTCTTTTCTTTCTTAACATTACTTGATCATTGTAGCCAAGTCCTCTGACATCTCCAACATTCCTCATAACCTATAGTATCTCATCTAGTACATCATAACTGCTATTTAGCATCCTAATAGTTTTGGTTACATTGTCAAGTTTGGAGTTAAGCACAACAACTTCCTCTTTAAGATCAGAGATGACACCAAGATGTTTTAATCTTTCAGCCTCAAGAAGCATAACAACCTTATGTTGATCTTTTCCTAGCTGGAAGACTTCATAACATCTCTTATAAATCTCCTTGAAGGATTTGATCAGATCATTATATGAGAGATCTCCAAATTCTAATTCTATATCAGATTCAAATACCCCTGTAAGAGCAGAAACCTGTTTAGGTGATTCTTCATCACTTGCAGAGTCATCTTCAGACCAAGATGTAGTGAGGTCTTTCTTTTCTTTCTTGAGAAAAGTAGGACACTCATATTTGATGTGTCCAAATCCCTCACATTCAAAGCACTTTATCCCTTTTCCTTTGTCATCTTTCTCTTCATACTTAGAGTTTCTTCCAAAGTTATTCCTTTTATGGTTGTTGAATGACTGAGACTTAACATTAGCTCTTGATTCCCCCTCTATCTTCTTCAGTAATTGACTGTACTGTTTCGCTAGAAACACAACAGCCTTAGACATCTCTTCTTTGGAGTTTGTATTTCCTTCATCATGATTAGACACCAAGGCTAAGCTTTTCTTTTTCTTTGTCTTTTCATTCAGTGTCATTTCAAAATTTTGTAGAGAACCCATGAGTTCATCTACCTTCAAGGTATTGATATCTTTAGCCTCTTCGATGGTTGTCACCTTCATGTCAAACTTCTTAGGAAGAGATCTTAGAATTTTCTAGACAAGCTTTGCTTCTGGAATCTTTTCTCCAAGATCACTTGAAGTATTGGCAATATCCACAATATTCATATGAAATTTTTGAATACTCCCATCCTCCTTCATTCTCAAGTTCTCAAACTTGGAGGTGAGAAGTTGAAGTCTTAAGGATTTAACTCTAGAGGTTCCTTCATGAGCAGTCTTCAAGATTTCCCAGGCATCCTTTGCAACAGTGCGGTTCTTGATCAGCCTAAAGATATTCTTGTCCACACCATTGAACAAGGCATTCAAAGCTTTAGAATTACCTTGAGCAAGCTTATCATCTTCATCATCCCAGTCATCCTCAGGTTTCAGCATATCAATAATATTCTCATCCTTGTCTTTGATCTTTGGTGGATCCCACCCTTTGACCATAGACTTCCAAGCTTTACCATCCATAGAATTGATGAATGCCATCATGCGCACTTTCTAATATTCATAATTGGAACCATCAAGTATGGGTGGTCTATTTAAAATTCCTCCTTCTTTATCCATTGAACCAGAAAGTATTGTCCCTGAATCTCACCCAGATACAGAGTAGGATACCTGCTCTGATACCAATTGAAATTCTGGTCAAGCAAATCACTAAGATGTTGGACAGGATGTCGTGACACTTGATCTCTACTTCTCACACAAAGATAATGAAGAACAAAATACAAACAACAGAAAGTAAACAACACACAAGAATTATTAACCCAGTTCGGTGAACAACAACACCTACGTCTCGGGGCTACCAAGCCAAGAATGAAATCCATTAAGCAGTATTAGTTCTAAGCTAAACTCCACCGTTTACAACTTGTCACCTAAAAACTACCCGTGCTAGATTACTACCTAAAACAATCATAGGTATGAGACCCTTCTCAATTCCCTTTCAATCACATCAGTGACTGAACAATTACAACTCAATAAAACTGTCCAACTCAGGTATTCACGCAATACAAGAGAGGCTCACAAAAGTACAACCCTAGTACTCACTAACAACCGTGTATCTTCACTGCATATTCTAGGTTAAATCCAATCTATTTATAACACTAAACAAACTGGATTTGGGCTTCAGAGTCGCAGCAATTCAGCTTCACAGAATTTGCGACCTATTCTTCTCTAGAATAGTTTCTTCAATCCTAAGTTTCCTAAAATGTCTCCACACTTAGAAACAACACATTCCTTTTAGAATCAAAATCTCTGATTCCTCAATCTCTGACGCCGCCTAGGACAAATTCACATTCCCATAAAAACTGGAAATCAAAAAACAGTTATTCCAAACTGTAACAGACAAAGATGTTGAATCAACATGATATGACATCTTGTCTAACAACTTAACCTTTAGATAGTTCTACATGTTAGGACATCTTGTCCAACATCTTTCTGTTAAGTTAGTTTTACCAAAATTGATGCCAACCTCAAAGGCTTAGACTAATCACAGATAGTCCAGAGCTTTATCACCAACTCTGAATGGTACCAGATGCTGATATACAATTACTAAGTGTAGAATCTCATCTGAATACTGAGGCCTTCAGTTCAGAGTCTTTGTCAAACCATACTAGAAATTGTTCTTCAGACTCTGCCACTAGAAGCTAGCAATGAAGCAACTCCAAGTGTATCTTAAGTAAACAGATTCCGAATATTTATGTACAAGACAAGAACCTGTATAAATAAAACACACATCAAATAAACCATTATTCTTTTAATACTTTTGTTATCATCAAAACTAAAGAGAAAATATCAAGAACAAATCTTGTTTTAACATCATGAAGTGGTCGAAGGAAGTCTTGCGAGGCGTGAAGAAACAAGGCTTGTATACCCTTGAGGCTGAGGTTGTAAGTGGTTCGGCAGATTTTACATCCACGAAACCTGTGTCGAAGACATAATTATGGCACATGAGATTGGGCCATGTCAGCGAAAGAGGCTTGGTCGAACTGGGGAAACAGAACCTGCTAGGTGGTGACAAAGTCGAGAAGTTGGAGTTTTGTGAACCTTGTGTATTTGGCAAATCTTGTAGGGTGAAGTTTAACAAAGGTAAACAAAGAACACATGGATCCCTTGATTACATTCATGCTAATCTTTGTGGGCCTGCAAGGAATCCTTCACATTCAGGTGCAAGGTATTTTCTATCCATAGTTGATGACTATTCCAGAAAATTATGGGTATTTATTCAGAAGACTAAGGATGAAACTTTTGAAAATTTCAAAAGTTGGAAGGTTCTGGTCGAAACTCAAACTGGCAGAAAGGTTAATAGGTTGAGAATCGACAAAGGCCTTGAGTTCTGCAATGAAGATTTTGACATTTACTGTGTCGAGTCTGGGATTGTAAAGCATAAGATTGTAGCAGGTACTCCTCAAAAAAATGGCATAGCTGAAAGATTCAGTCGAACAATCCTTGAAAGGGTTAGATGCATGTTGGTTAGTGTTGGATTAAAAAAGGTGTTTTGGGTGGAGGTTGTTTCGACAGCAGCTTATCTGATAAATAGATGTCCCTCGACTGCCTTGGGAATGAAGACACTTGAAGAATTTTGGTCGGGTCAACCACCAGATCTCGACAAACTGAGAGTATTTGGTTGTTTAGCCTATGCTCACATTAGGCAAGACAAGGTCGAACCTAGAGCTCTGAGATGTATGTTCCTTGGATATCCTGAGGGAGTCAAAGGCTATAGGTTGTGGTGCCTAGAACCAGGTCACAAAAGATGTATCACAACCCGTGATGTAGTTTTCAATGAAGTCGAGATGGCATTCAAGAATATTGAAGATGCTGGTCGAAGTGAAGAAATCTCTGAACAGGAGCTGAAACAAGTAGAGATTCCTGTTCAGGTGGAGCATAGTGATGCTGAAGTGCATAACCCAGATAAAGTCGAAGAAGAAGAGCAAGATGTTGAAGAGGCTGAGGAAACTTTCGATGACTACCTACTGGAAAGAGATAGGTCAAGAAGAGTCATCAAGCCACCTCAGAGACTTAGTTATGCAGATCTTATAACTTTTTCCTTAATCTCTACAAGTGAGGTACTTGAGGAAGAATCTAGAGAATACAAGGAAGCTATGAGGAGTCAAAATAAGACTGAATGACGAAAAGCCATGGATGACGAGATGAAATCTCTTCATGATAATAACACTTGGGAGCTGATTGAGAAACCTGCAGAAGCCATGTTAGTCAGTTGTAAGTGGATTTTCAAGGTCAAGGAAGGAATCAAAGGAGTGATGTCGAAGCGCTTTAAGGCAAGGTTGGTTTCTAGGGGGTTCAGTCAGAAAGAAGGTGTCAAATTCAATGATGTGTTCTCACTTGTTGTTAAGCATAGATCCATTAGAATGTTGTTAGCCATGGTGGCGAAGTTCGACCTGGAACTTGAACAAATGGATGTGAAGACAACCTTCCTGTATGGTGATCTAGATGAAACGATCCTGATACGGCAACCTTAAGGGTATGCAGAAAAGGATAAGGAAGATTATGTGTGCAAGCTGAATAGGTCCTTGTATGGCCTGAAAAAATCTCCTCAACGGTAGAATAGGAGATTCGACAAGTTCATGGCACACATTGGTTTCACTAGGAGCCAATTTTATCACTGTGTTTACTTCAGATTTTGACCGGGAAACTCACTTGTTATTTTGTTGCTTTATTTGCATGATATCCTCATAGCTACTAACAGTGTCGAGGATGTAATGGAGGTGAAGGATGAACTCAGTAAGGAGTTCAAAATGAAGGATCTGGGAGCTGCCATCGGGATTCTTGGCATTTACATCCGGAGAGATATAAAGCAGTCGAAATTATGCTTATCTCAAGAAACATACCTACGGAAGGTTATCGACAAGTTTGGTATGTCGAATTTAAAGCCTATTGTGACTCCGACAAATCCTCAGTTTAAGCTTAGTACTACTCAAAGTCCGAGCACTAAAGCTAAAAGAATTTATATGAGTAGCATTCCATATGCTAGTATAGTAGGTTCTTTGATGTATGTTATGGTTTGTACAAGGCCAGACATAGCGTACGGAGTGAGCCTTGTAAGCAGGTATATGGCCAATCCTGGAAAGGCGTACTGGCAACCTTTGAAGTGGATTCTTAGGTACATAAACAGGTCTCTAAATAGAGTCTTGATTTATGGTGGAGCCGGTGGTGATGATAGCAAAGTCAAAATCGAAGGATATGTCAACTCTGATTATGTAGGTTGTATAGATTCCAGAAAATCTATTTCTGGATATGTGTTCACTATGTTCGACATAACAATCAGTTGGAAAGCGACACTTCAAAAGGTTGTTTCCTTATCAATCACTGAAGCAGAATATTTTGCCCTCACTGAAGGTGTGAAAGAAGCATTGTGGCTTGAAGGTTTTGCGAAGGAGCTGAAACTTCAAGGTCGAGTTATCACTGTTAAATATGATAGTCAAAGTGAAATACACCTGCCGAAGAATTTAACCTATCATGAGCGAACCAAGCACATCGATGTAAGACTGCACTTCGTCATAGAGATAATTGAGTGTGGACAAGTCCAAGTGCTGAAAGTTTCAACTGATGACAATGCTGCTGATATGATCACCAAGACATTGTCGAGCTGCAATTTTTTCCATTGTATGCAGTTAATAAAGATGCACGATGAAAGCTAGATTATTTCCTGTTATTGTAGAGTCTGCTCTAAGGTGGAGATTTGTGAGATATTGGATCGAACTCTAGTGCTGTCGACGGGGATGTTGTCAGCAGGGATAACTTTCATGTTTCGACAGGAGACAAGCATGAAGTCGAAGTTGGTTCACATGCTGATGTCGAAGTGTTACATGTTGTAGTCAAAGTTTGTTCTAGTATGTAATGTCGAATTATTATGTCGAATTATTATGTCAAATTGGGCCTTGTGTTATGGATCAAATTGTTTAGTTAGCTTATTGTTTAAGTTAACTAGTTAGTCTATAAATAGTCTAGATCTCTCAGGTTGTTGAGAGAGGCCAATTATATTATTCATTTGTAATCATTTGTAAACCCTAAATGAAAAAGTGAATAAAAAACCGTTTGCCAAAAATCCTATTATCCTTCTTTCTCTCTCTCTCTCTCTCTCTCTCTCTCTCTCTCTCTCTCTCTCTCTCTCTCTCTCTCTCTCTCTCTCTCTCTCTCTCTTCTAACCGTTTGATTGTTCACCCAAGAAACTCCGTTTCTCATTCAAGAATTTGTTCATTGGTATCATTTGTCACAACAGGAAGGGTCGTAATGATCCCAATTTCAAAGGGATTGATTTTTCTGTAGAGATTATAGAGTATTCTATTAAAGAAATCTCTTGGTTCTGGTTGGGGAAGGCCTATAGGACTTTACTAATAGCTTATCAGTAGATTGGACTAACAATCCAATTGATTGTTTGAAAAACTTGTAATTGTGTTGTAAGGGTTCGAGTACCCCTGTACTCGTTTCGTTTAATCCATTGATTTTTTAAAAAAAATCCATGACCTCAACAATTAATTTTAAAAATCAAGATTTAATACTTTGATTTCTTAACAACATCCAACACTCTTAGTAAACTCATGCTCCCCTATCCAAGTCTTCTTGAAGTGTTGAAACGAATTCTTTCTTGAACGAACAAATAAATCTTGTAGAGAAAAAATTGACAAGTGTCTAATGAGTATAATTTTATCATACACTTGCATTCTACCTTTTTTTATTCAAGAAAGTTTTCAAATGCTTATACTCGAACCAAGTATAGGAAGTGTCCAACTCTGAGCCAAAACACTACAACAAACACATGAACTAAAACATTTTAAAAAGAACAACATCACTTGGTAAAGGCTTCTCCTAAACAATAACATCTAAACAAAATATGCAAAACCTTGTCAAAATATAACACTTAATCTTTTGTACAATTGATGAGTGAATGCACAATCGTTGGTGCTTTGTGTTTTGCAACAATGATGTTTAAGCTTGGCTTTGTTAATTAAATGTTTAGCTTCTCTGCATTGTTTTTCATTTTTTACAACCTGCTATTTTATTTAAATAAATTATCAAAAGAAATAATTTTTTCAAACAACATTCAATAATTATTATACCAGTGACAGATAACTTTATCAAGAAATAATTAACTAAATTAATGCATAGATTTTCAAATAGTATTTAACAGGGAAGAAATTATATTAGAAAACAAAGTTTCTTTCTTCCTTTTCATCACTTAGGTATAAAATATGTAAATGATTAAGGTGCTCATGAATCATTATGCAATGCATTTTATCATTTGAATGAGATAAGCAAACTTCGTAATTTCACTAAATAATGCATGATAAATTAAAATAACTAGCTATTTCAAAAGACTAGTAAAGTATTTTCCTGGTCTTTTGAGCATACTCAAGTACCACATTATATGTATTTATTAGGGGAATAAACAATGTTAGTTCCATGATGTAGATCTATTTGCTTGTAGGTACAATGTTTACTGCAGTAAGATGATCTCAATATTTTTTATGATGACAACATTATGATGTGAAATCTTCATTTGAAGTTATGATCAAGATGACCAAGCTCATTCTGCTTATGAGATCAAGACTTTAAAGCCAGCTTCTCTAAGGACAACACCTAATGTCCAACGACGTTCTGTTAAATCCTTTATGATCTCTTCCAAGGAATCTTTGATGATGTGCCTATCAGGAAGTCTTATCAAGCTTCATTAGTTAGAACAAGTCAAGTTCCATATGAAGTGTTGAATCAATGATGATCAAGAAAGTTATCTTGAAGCTTTAGAGATTGTAAAAGAGAGGAAGTGTGAAAGCTCATCTGGTTTGTGTCTTAGTGATAAGAGTATTGTAAAGATATTAAAGTAATTATTAAATTACTAGGGCAATGCACACACTCACCAAAATGTGCTTCAACCTCTCTAAATTTTCTAAAACACCTTAAAACCTTTAGAGAAACCATAAGTGTAATTGGGGGATTGATCAAGGATGTTCCAAAACATTTAGAAAAAGCTTGTATACACTGCCTAATTGATTAAGGTCCTTAACCAATCGATTAGAGCAAGACATAAAGCTTCTTAATTAATTAGGAACACTTCTAATCGGTTAAAATACTAATCGTTAGAGGCTTTCTTTTTTTAAAATTAGGGTTGTCGTCTTTTAAAGCTTATAATCGGTTAACCCTATGGTATAAACAATTATGAAATTTGAAGGCCCGTGAATCTTTTTCTTTTTTGAGCAAGAATTTTCTCATATAAATAGAGGGTTTCTCCTCACTTTCAAAATGAAAGTGCAGTCACGTTATCGTATGATACTGTTTACTTGTTTTGATGTTTTTGCTAATTTGTGTGTAGTTGTTTAGTGTCTATTTGTGATTTGTTCATCATTTAATATTCGCATGTTTGTATTTTATTCACATTTGAGTTATATTGTAATCGTTTCGGCTATTTAGCAAATGTACCATTAAGACCCCTCAATAATCAATATATTTAAAGAGTTTGATTCCTGGATAAATGTTTCTTTTTGAGCATATCAAGTTGCTCTTTTTTCGTTTGATCAAACTTGGCTTGAATCACAAGTTAGAACTCTTAAAATTAAGAGGTCGAGTGTTTGATTCAAATCATGTTATATATGTAAGTTAAATCATAAACATGTGAAAACCCAGGATTTGCCTATGGACTGATCTTTTCAAATCATAAAACAAACTTGGAAGTTGTCCAATAAACGCTTAGTTAATGGAAATTGCTCGGACCAGAAATCGGTGGGATCAGGTGGATTGCTACACACTAATACTTGAAACAGGTTATTGTGGATAGCAAGATTATTGGATCAATGTATTTAGAGATCTTGTTTTTGTTAGCAGTTTGAGTGTTTGCATTAACAGAGTGAATTATCGTGTGATAGTTAGTTGTAACCAGAATTATTGTATCAAACTTATTAAAATAGCGGAGGATCGTGATTATTTTCTAGTGGTTAATTAACACCATTGAAGAGTGGAGTAGGAAAAGTGAGGATGCGCCGAACTACTATGTATCTCTGTGTAACATTTCTTCTTCCCTTAACTCCTTAATTTTACTAGCATCCACTAATATCGTTATGGCATAATTGCATTGATTATATGCCACGTAAGATAAACTTTGATTTAGAACGGGGCTTTTGATAAGAGTCTTGCGACTCCAAAAGTTGAGGCTTTTGATAAGAGTCTTGCGACTCCAAAAGTTGAGGATATGGTTCCTTTGATCCTAGACAAGTTTTTTTAATCATTTGGAAGCTTATGCAATTCAATAAATGTTAATTAAGCTACATTGATCTACTAATGTCTGATTATTCATTCCATGCATTACATATATTAACTTAAAGTAAAATCTTACTAGAATATTCTTCAAAGATTAATTGTATTTAAGATATTCTCTAAGTTTTGATTCATCTAGTATTGAACTGACAATATTTTGACGTATGTGCAGTGTAACTAGAAACCTGACACTATGTCTTAAAGTTTGCTCTTGATTGATCTTAATCAAGATAAACATGCATTCACACTACAACATGGTGGAAGTCTAGTGAGTTAAAAAAGAAAGAAAAATAAGCATCTTCTAAGTTACCTATTCTTTCAAGGTTACTGTCAAAAGAAGATGAAGGCAATTTTATGACTATTGATAATGATTCTCCGAAGTTTCAACAATTACAAAATATTCAAGGATAAAGTATGCTTCTTGAAGTGCTATTAATCGTCAAAGAATTGAATCAGTTATTCGGGATTGAAAGTTTTGCAATCAGTGATAATTAAGCCATCTTCGTTCAAAGTTTATCTGAAGCCTTATAAAGAAGAGTCTGATAGTAATCTTCAGACGTACAAGAGGAGTTGTATCAAATTAGTATATGATTGATCGTATTATTAGCTTATGATGTTTTGTTGTTGATTACTAATTGTTCTCGTGGGCAACAAGTTAAGCCTAGATCGTCTAAATCCGTATGATCGTTTCAACCCTTATTTATTTCTTTTTTAGTGCATGCAACTGTAATTATTCAATGCCTAAATGTATTGTATGTTTGAAACATGTTTGTGTATGTGATATATTTGTACATTACATGCCTTAATCATTCAAACATTTAATGTATCGGTTTAATTTTTATTTTTTCCGTTCATTGCATTCATGTGCATTACTCACACATTCATGCATTACCATCTGATTTCTTATGCATTGAAATTATTTTTGCATCAAAAATCATTTTGAACATTTGCATTAAAATGACTCATTTTTCTTTACATTCATGCATATCATTAAAATTCATTTTGTTTTTCATTTGCAATAAGTGTATTTCTCATTAAAGTTTTTAGGGTTAATAGCTATTTTGTCCCCTGTTATTTGGGCGAAATTTGAAAAAATCCTGTAAAAATATTTTAGATTTCCCCCCTAACATTTGAAGATTCCACTGTTTTGACCCATTTTGAAATCTAGACAGCAGAATCTTTAACATGACAACATTCTTATAATTTATTATTATTATTTTTAATTATGTGAATGACTTAGTTGGCATATTTTCTTATTACTTATTTTTTAAATTTCATATGGCATTCTTTTATTATTATTATTTTATTATTTTGGTGTTAAATGTGCTAATTCAAAAATATGGTTCATAGAGGTATTAAACCCTTGACCTCTTGCATCCAAGAGCCATAGTTTACCACTAGGCTACGCATCTATTTTATTTATTAATTTGCATTAAAATTATATTATATTTAATAATTTGCATCAAAATTATATATTGTTAGTTTAACTATGTTTAATAACGTATATTGTACACTAAATAAAGTATATTTTTTAACGTTTTAATAAAGTTACAGTATATTTAAATAAAGCATATTGTACACTAAATAAAATACATATTATACACTTAATAAAGTTACAGTATATTTAACTAAAGTTACATTATGTTTAAAAAAGTATATTTTTTAACGTTTTAATTTCTTAAATAGTTTAATAGTTTCTATTACTAAATAAATAAATTATGTAGTATTTAAATTTAAAAATAAATAAATAAATTATTTAGCATTTAAATTCAGAAATAAATAAATAAATTATTTAGCATTTAAACTCAGAAATAAATAATAAATTATCTAACATTTAAATAATAAATAAAAAATATGAAATGTAAACATTAATAAACTTTATTAATTATTTTGGAGTTTTACATCTTTTACATATTCAAAACTTAAAATATAAACGTTAATAAACTTTATTAATTAAATATTAAAAATAATTAAGATATATATATTTAAACTTTATACAAACGTTAATATATATATTTAGAAAATAAATATTAAATATATTTTAACATTACTTAAAAAATAAACTAAATTATTAAATATAAATATAATAAATATTAAACTGAAAGTAAATAAAACAATGAATTGAAATTAAATAATAATATTAAATTAATTGAAATCTAAATGATAAAAATTAATATAATTTCAGTTTTATTAAAATTATTATTTAATTGTATGAATTGTATTTTTAAATTTAAATACTACATAATTTATTTAATTATTTATTTAGTAATAGAAACTATTAAACTATTTTAGAAATTAAAACGTTAAAAGCTATAGTGTAAATTACTTTATTAAATATACTTTAAAACGTTAAACTATTTTATTAAATATAGTGTAAATTACTTTATTAAATATACTTTAAAACGTTAAACTATTTTATTAAAAACTATTAAACTATCTTTGAATATAGTGTAGTTAAATGAAGTGCATAAACGTCTTTGAATATACTGTAAAATGAAATGCATGGCATGTATTAACCTATATTGTAAAATATAGTGTACAATATATTTTATTAAAATTTAATTAAATATACTTTATTAAATATACTTAAACTAACAATATATAATTTTGATGTAAATTACTAAATAAATGAGATGCATAACCTAGTGGTAAAATGTGGCTCTTGGATGTAAGAGGCCTTGGGTTCAATACACTATATTTTATTAAACTTTAATTAGATATACTTTATTAAATATACTTAAACTAACAATATATAATTTTGATGTAAATTACTATATAAATGAGATGCATAACCTAGTGGTAAAATGTGGCTCTTGGATGTAAGAGGTCTTGGATGTAAGATGTCACATAGAATTTAAAAAAATATTAAAGATTCTGCTAACTAGATTTTAAGAAGGGTCAAAACAGAATCATTAAAAATAATTTTTGCATCCCATTAACTCATCTTTTTTCATGCAGCGAAATAATTTTTTCAAATTTTGTCGCTTTATGATTCAAACCATGAAGGAAGTCTCATTCGAATCAAACAAATTGAAATTTGAAAGTTTTGAGTGTTGTTGAAGTCTAATTCGAATCAAAGTCACAACCTGATTCAAATCGTAACTCATTTTTTGAATTTTCAAAATGCATGAATCACAAAAACAAATTAATTTAAATTATGAACTGAAAAGTCACATTTATTTTTTAATTTCATTTAGTTTTCACTTTTTTCTTTTCGTTCTCCTTTCATTTCATTTTCAAATTATCAAAACCATTTTGAGCAAAAATCATAAACATCATACTACATCATTATCAAACATTCTTCTCATCGTTTCATCTTCATCTTCATCAATCATAATCATCTTCATTCTCATTTCTCAAAACTCATTTTCTAAATCTCCACATTTAACACCAAAATAATAAAATAATAATAAAATATGCCACATAGAATTTAAAAAATAAATAATAATAAAAATGCAAACTAAGCCATCCACATAATTAAAAATAATAATAAAAAATTATAAAAATGTTGTCATGTTAAAGATTCTGCTAACTAGATTTTAAGAGGGGTCAAAACAGGATCTTTAAATGTTAAGGGGAATCTAAATTTTTATTATCATTAAAAATAATTTTTGCATCCCATTAACTCTTTTTTTTTTTTTCATGCAGCGAAATATTTTTTTCAAAATTTGTCGCTTTATGATTCAAACCATGAAGGAAGTCTGATTCGAATCAAACAAATTGAAATTTGAAAGTTTTGAGTGTTGTTGAAGTCTGATTCGAATCACAAAAAAAATTAATTCAAATCATGAACTGAAAAGTCACATTTATTATTTAATTTCATTTAGTTTTCACTTTTTTCTTTTCGTTCTCCTTTCATTTCATTTTCAAACAGTCAAAACCATTTTGAGCAAAAATCATAAACATCACACTACATCATTATCAAACATTCTTCTCATCGTTTCATCTTCATCAATCATAATCATCTTCACTCTCATTTCTCAAAACTCATATTCTAAATCTTCATCTTCATCAATTTATCAAAATGTATCCTCAAAACAAATTATCTGAGAAGCAAAAAGGGAAAAGGTGAGTCTCAACTACAAATTCATTTCCTCCTCAAGTTCCAAAAAGGCCTAGAACCAAAGTTCGAGCAAGAGAATAATCATTTGATGCTAAGGTTTAGAAAAAGGCAAAAACGGGTACTTCTCGTCAAGGCTCAGTCAAAGTTGTTTCTCTGGTCAGTATGAAAGTTTGCAGGATGCTTCCTGAAGAAAGTCTATTGAGGTATGTACAAAATTTTTCAATCAAGCTTGTTCAGTCGAAGTAATTTGTTAAAAAGCAGTTTGAAACTAAATTAGGAATTAAATTTTTGGCTCCTTTTGAGAATCATGGTTTATTTAAGTTCTTAGGTTTGAAAAAGGATTATGACTCTGAATTGGTTAAAGCATTCTATTGTAATTTGAATATTACAAAAGATGGATTAGAATGTCATCTTAAGGATAAGTTGATTACATTTATTATCAATCATTTTAAGTCTCACTTTGGTGTGCCTGATAGAGGTTATAAAGTTAACACTGGTACACCTCTACCTCTCCAAGATTCCAAGAGCTTGATTTTGTGACAACAATTTCTAAGTTTTTTTTTGGTGATCGACGAGATATGGAAACTTTTAACATTAATCAGATTCCTTTTGAAATGCGAATTTTGCATTGGATTGTTGTCAAGATGTTGTACAGGAAATCTCGTAACTAAGCTAGGGAAGATGATACTGATCTCCTCTTGATATGGGTACTTTTAGGTGACAAACGTTATAATAAGGTCAAATTTATTTTGCCAATGATGGAACATTATAGGTCCTATCCTAAAATCTCACTATTCTACTCATATTTCATTCAATACATCCTTAAACTTAATGTTATTACGCTATCTGAGTATAATTTCATGAAATCACCAAAGCCTATTTATGGCTCTACTACTAATCTGACGAGGTACTACAAAGATGAAGATGAGGAGTACTAATTTTTTAATATAGTATGAGGAAAAGATTGTGAAGCCTTCTGCCGAAGGAGTGTGTTCATCTTCTACTGGTTTGCTTTCTCTTGTTGTGAAAACGTATCTCGATGAATTAGGTGGAAGGATTCAGGATGATAATCAAATGCGGGAAGAAAGGATCATTGCCGGTATTGACATTGTTTCCAAAGAAGGTGAAAATGACATGATGAGGCTAAAGGTAAAGATTTAGAGTAGCGAAGCCCGAGTCATTTCTCAAGTTAATTCAGTGAAAGCGGCTGTCGAGCATCTCGATAGAATTACTCTCATGTTTCCTATTGATTTTGATTCAGGGTGTTCTAACCTCATTCCAAATTTTGCAGTTGTTCCACCTCCTTCAGATGAAGCAGTTGATCTTTACAACTATAATTTCTTTTTTCTTTTTGTTTTTTGCATTTCATGGCATAGCATATGCATTTTAGATATTTATGACATTTTGGGTTATCTGTCTATTTTGTGATCTTAAACTACATTTTGGATTATGTATCTTGTGACAAGTATTTTAGTCACATATATATGATATCTCTGTAATTCTCATTATGCTATCGCTTTCTTGATATTTTTATTAAATTGCGTGTTTGCGATAAGTGTTTTCGTATGCGATTTGTATGGTGCTTGCTTACTTCGCTAGTATGACATTCTAATTTTGGCTTTCGTATCATTGTAGATTAAACTATTTTAGCATGTTCTCTCTCTCTCTCTCTCTCTCTCTCTCTCTATCTCTCTATCTCTCTCTCTCTCTCTCTCTCTCTCTATATATATATATATATATATATATATATATATATATATCTTGTCTCTTTTTTTATATTTGTCAAAGGGGGATAAGGTATCAAAATATTATCAATATTTATGTGCATTAAGCGTTTAATGCAGGGGGACTTTACAGTTTTTCCAACTCAAGCGAAGTGTCGTACACTAGTCACGTGAACACTAAGAAAACTCACCAGATTCATTTAATTCATCAAATTCTAAATAACACTCAAATAGATAGATCAACAATAATATCTTTAAATTTTCCAAACATCAAAAGGGGGGAGTCTGAAAGTGTAGTCACATTATCCTATGGTATCGTTTACTTGTTTTGATGTTTTTGCTAATTTGTGTGTAGTTGTTTTAGTTTGATTGCATATTAGTAATTTGTTCTTTATTTAATATCTGCGTGTTTGTATTTTTTTCACATTCGAGTTCTATTGTAATTGCTTCGGCTATTTAGCAAATGTGCCATTAAGATCCCTCAATATTCAATATATTTAGAGATTTTGATTCCTTGATAATGTTTCTTTTTTAGCCTATAAATTTTCTCTTTTGTCGTTTCATCGAACATGGCTTGAATCACAAGTAAGAAATCTTAAAATCAAGATGTTGAGTGGTTAATTCGAATCTTATTATATATGTGAGTCGAATCATAAACTAGTGAAAAAATGGGCTTGAATCACAAGTTAGAAATCTTCAAATCAAGATGTTGAGTGTTTAATTCGAAGCGTGTTATATATGTGAGTCGAATCATAAACTAGTGAAAAACTGGGATTTGCCTCTGGACAACTTGTTTCGATTCATAAAACAAACTTGACCTGAATCACACACTCTTCTAACTCGAATCATGTGCTATCATTTAGTCGAATCATGTGTATTAATGAAGTCATAATTGGGATTGTTTTGAATCATGCTTTCTTGTGATTTGAATCATGATTTCCACTTGAATTGAATCATGAGTTTACAAATTCCAATTTTTCCATCTTAGATCTAAATAGGTTGTTTCTTTGGTAAAAGTAACAAGTGTGTGAAACATATGAATAAAACCCACAGAGACAAAATACAATTTGTCTTCTCTTCTAGAACAACTTCTTTAGTGTAATCCATTCAGATTCACTTTTTTTTGTTGCATCTTATTCTTGTGTAATTTTTTTGTTGTTGCTTGTGAATTAGAAATAGTGAGTTGATTAATCTTTTGTGTTTATCATATGATTAATCAAGCTTATGATATCAATGAATAACCAAGACCCATTTACCCAAGAATTTGAGAGAACCTTGTATGTGTGTTTTTCATTTACATTCATCTAATCCCTTGACTAACACCTTAGGTTTTATATTGTTTGTTAGATATTCTGGAACTCCTCATCATCTTCATCCTTAGTCTTTTCCATTGTTGAGGACCTTCATCTCTAAAGATTAACTATTGAAGGAGACTAGTGGTACATTAGGGTATCTAATGTTTTTGTGTGATGTTTGCCGTTTGTAATAGGTGCATGTATCATTTCTTCAATGGAAGTTGTGTATCTTTGGTGGCGGTGGAGAAAGATTACTCGTAGACAAAGTTGGGAGTTGTCTAATAAAAGAGAGTCTACAATAGAATATTATATTGTTTCTTTGTTCAACACAAAGAGTTTATTTTTACAAGACAAATGAAATAATTATCTCAATATTTTTTTAAAAATTAAACAATGTTTGAAATCATAATTTTGAATCAAAGTTCAATTCTTATTATTGGCTCAAAATATTAAAAGAGAGATTTTCTAATGAAAAAGTATAGGTTATCGGGGGTGTAATATTGGGTAACTAACTATATAGTGGGTTTATCTTTAGATAATATTTTAAAACCAGGGAATTTCTTATGGCATCTTATATGGTGGAAAAGCATCCTATGGCAAACTCTAATTGCCCCTTAGATTTTGAAGATGCATCTTCGGACGCACTATGCATCAAAGTTATAGCGCACCAAATGAGTGCCACCCTAGATGAATACTTAAAAAAATCTAGAGATGCATCTCCTGGTATTTTCAACAAATATAATGATAGCTGATCAGCTCAGTGGACATTCCAAAGATACATCTTCGGAAGTTCGGGGTGGGATTTTGAAATTTGCTGTCACCTTTGCATGTCAGATATTTCCAGAAATGCATCTCCGAAATAATTTGATAAAACATAGAGCTGCATGATCACACAACCATACTTGTTTTTCACTCAAAACCCTCACCAAAAACCCTTCCATTCTCAATCCACATTTTTACTCCGAATCTTTAATCTTGTGTTTCATCATATCAAAAAGAGCAAAAGAAGTTGAAAATTCAGTTAAAGATCATTTATTTTAAGCCTCATTGCTCACATAAAGCTTGTTTTCTGTCTGAAAAATGTGTGTTTATTCCGAAAATACATTTCTGTAATGAGTATGAACTCATCTGGAAATGCATTTCTGGTATCAGTCTGTGTTTATTTTTCAGCCCTATTTACATAATTAACACTTATTTACTGTTCTTGGTAATTGTTGTCATTAGATATGGTGCACCCTGATGTTTTCTCCAAAAATGTTGTGTATTCGGATGCCAAAGGTGTTATTGTGAAGGCAGTAGATGTTCACAACCAATTTAACAATGAGCAAGAGCTTGAATTTTGTGATCACATGCTTCAATGGATTTGCACGGAGGCCTCCAAATTGGGATTTAGTGCGGTAATTGGAAGGTCTGATAATGGTTCGGATAGAAGGTGTGCTTGTGACAATGATGTGCAAAAGAAGCGGGAAATATAGAGATCTTCTTCGAAATTTTAAACGAGACAACACCGCTTCAAGAAAATGTGAGTGTCCGTTTAAGTTGTGGGGTTATATGTTGGCAAACAATAAATGGAGATTTAATGTCAAATGTGGTTTGCATAAACATAGAATTGAAGTCTCTTCTTGGTCCTTCAACATTACCTGACACACCTCTAATGCCTAAGTAACATTCTCCTCTTTCTCGTTCTCTAGAAATGCAAACCCAATAGAATATGTCTTCTTAGTAGAGGTTACACCAACAATCTCCAATAATGGAAGTCTGTACTTTCTAGTCTTGTACGTTTGATCAATTATGAGAACAGTAGGAAAAATATTGAACAACTTGATGGAATCAGGATGAGCCCAAAATATATCTCTAACGTTTACTCCATCCTCCCAAGTTCGGTACCTAGACACATAACTATTATCATCCAACAGTTTTGTAATACTCCATAATTTTGTGAACATTTTTGAATAATATTATTATGATCAACTGGGTTCCGGGGTACTCTGAGCAATTATTAGATAAAGTAATTAGAGTAAACCGACAAACTCAAAATTTGATTAGATTAATATTATTTAACTTGGAGTTTTATTAATCGGTGCAATTGAGATAATTTGGATAATTAGTAGTATTACCAATTAATGTTCCTATGTGTTTTTTTTCTTTTCATTTTCCTTACTTGAGAAAAGATAGAAACTTGGAGAAGGAAAAAAAGGAAGAGAAGGAAAAGGAAGGGAAAAGAAGAGAAAAATTTCTCAAGAGCTCTAGGACTTGAATCATCAACCAATCTTCATCTTTTCATCTCATCTTCAACCTCCTCATCTTGTAATCCAGGTGGGTTCTAGTTAGATGCTTTAGAGTAGAGTTTTATTGAGTTTAGAGTTAGTTTGGACATTGTTAGAAAATGAGAAATTTTGCACTAAAATCGTGTTTTAATGTTCCATATGATTGATACTTGTTACATATGTGTTGTTGTATATCAAATTGGTATTTTTCTGGTGTTTAGAAGTGAATTGGAAGGAAAATGGACCAATTTTCGCAAACCCATTATGCAGGAAATTTTCTGGTTTTCACGTTGCCCATACGCGTATCACCCAAGGCAATACGCGTATTGGTTAAGGCAATACACGTATGGCTGTGCAGAAATATGGGCAATACGCGTATGGGGTTCCATTTTCTCGGCCATCTGCTCATTTGTGTAATGGTACGCGTAGGGTTTTGGGCAATACGCGTATGAAGTAAGGCAATACGCGTATTGGGGTTTTAAAAGGAATTTTTGGGAAAAATCAGTCTCTGCCCATACGCGTATCACTTTGGGCAATACGCGTATGGCTGGGCGAGCCAGCTGAGCAATACGCGTATGGCTTAGGGCAATACACGTACGGCCAGGAAACTGTAGAATTGTGTTTTCTTCGCGATACCGTTTCTCGTTATGTCCATAACTTTTGACTCGTTTATCCGTTTTTAATATTCTTGATATCATTGGAAAGCTAACAAAATGTACTTTCTTATTAAAATGGTTTTAAGATTGTTGGCCGATTTAATTATGTCGGGATTTTGGAATAGTGTTGTTTTGTCGACTTTTATCGTTTAATGGTGGGTAATTATTGTTGAATAAGTATGCATGTTAAAATATGAATTAGGTAGAGTGAGGAACACCACCATAAACAATGTCGGAAAGTGTGAATTTTCATAAGTGACAACGCTTGCGCATGAAAGGTTGAGGCGTGTGTCTAGTAATCATAACCAGTTTATCTTGCGGTGTAGTTTCATGAGACTCGAGCACCTCCTCTGAAACGTATGCACAATTACTTGGCAGATTTGATTCCCGCGTATAGTACGAATGGAGCCTACGGGTAAAGAGACTTGTGATGGTTAACAGGCCATGAGAAGTGACGGTTCACGGCTAATAGGCCGATGATCCCGAATCTATTTTGTATGCCAAGTAACTACAAGGATCCATGACTCGGGTCATCTTCTAGACGTAGAAGCGGACGGGAAAAGGGGATGCCTTGGTACGGTTATTGATTTATGAGATTCTTGAGTTAACAGGCTCAGGACGTACTTTGGTACTGGTGAGTTAACGGGCTCACGAGTGTGGAGACATAGTTAGAGTGTGTACTCATAGTCACTTCCCTGTCCCTTTGACTTGAGTTAGGTTTATTAAAACCTTGTAAAGCCGAGAGGACTTTAATATAGGGAATTCACTGAGATTTGATGTATCTCACCCCACTGTTGTTGTTTACATCACAGGTACTGCAGGTTCCGCGAAGGGTAAGGATAAGGTTGTGTGATTATCCTTACTTATCTGATGGCTTTGCTTCCGTTGTGGAGTTTTTGAGATCATTAGTGATCTAGTTCTTAGTTTTTGTCTTTGGAACATCTTGTAGATATACTATGCCGTAGTTTTTTGTATTAGGCTTTTTGGGCATGTATATGTATAATGTGTTTACTAGGAACTTATTGTATATTTCAGTACCAAAAGTGGAATTCATGTATAATATATGCTTTGATGTATGTATATATGTATGGGCTTTACAGTTGGTATCAGAGCAGGTCGTATCCTCGACCTAGCCATGAAATTGAATAAGTTTTCTTTCCGTTTCATATGCGGTGTGTCGCCATTGATCTTGTCTGTTATATTTATGGTATTGAGTCTGATCAACTTAATCCTATCTGTATGAAATTCAGGAACATGGCTGACAGGCGCAGAAACAACCGTGGTAAACCGAGAACCACTCCAGCAGGGACTAATCCGCGGGGGTGACGAGGGAAATGCTCCTTTATACCAATTTATGCAACAGATGCAGCAACAGTAGAATCAGTTTGTGTAACAATTAGTACAGCAAATGGCTGGTGGAGTGCATCCTCCAGTGGTGGTACCAGAAGCTGCAGGGGGAACCTTTAGGGATTTCATCCGTATGAATCCTCCGGAATTTCAGGGAGGGTTAGATCCAGTAAAGGCTCATGAATTGATATCAGGTATGGAACGGATTTTCCTAATAGTTCAGTGCAGTGAGGAAAACAAGGTGGTCTTCGCTTCTCACTTGTTGAAGGGTCCTGCCATGAGGTGGTGAGAAAGTGCTTCAGCCTCAATGACGATTCAAGAGGTACCAAAGGTATGGGAGCAGTTTAAGGTAACTTTTATGGAGAAATATTTTCCAAGTTCCTTAAGGTCTCAAAAAGAATTCGAGTTTCAACAATTGAGGTAAGGTAACTTGATTGTGGCTTCTTATGCGGAAAAGTTCGAGGTTATGGCTGCTTATTCTAGACAAGCCATGTATGATCCTGATGAGAGGTGGAAGATTGATCAGTTTCTGTTTAGTTTAAGGACTGAAATTTCACATAGTGTGTCTCAGAGAGAATTCACCAGCTATGCCGAATTGTTAAGACAGTGTTATGTGGCGGAGCATAGTTTGAAGAGGGTACAAATGGAAGGAGATTTAAGTAGGATGAATCAAAGTGATCGAGGGAGATCGAATCAATAAGTTAGACCAAGGCAACAATCATTCAAAGGGAAGCAAATTCAGAGTTCTAGGACTAGTGTGCCTCCGGTATGCCGTACTTGTGGGAAGAATCATTATGGTAGGTGCAGTTTGGAGGGAATAAGGTGTTATCAGTGTAATAAGGTGGGCCATGTATCGAGGGATTGTCCTCAGGGTAGGAATCAGACACAAGGGAAGAATATCGGCCGAGTGTATACCTTGGATGCGAGGAAAGCAAAGACTGACAACTCCTTGATTGCGGGTACGTGTTTCGTAAATGGACATCCTTGTTTTATTTTATTTGATTGTGGGGCAACACATTCTTTTGTGTCCACGCGTTGCGTGAAGCGACTTGGGTTGCAAGCTGTTCTTTTGCTTCCTCCTATGGTGGTTACTACTTCCATGGATGAGATTGTAGAGACACCGTTGATGTGTGAAAATTGTGTATTATCGGTGAATGAAAGAGTTTTCCAGATTGATCTTATTTGTTTGCCGCTTAAGAAAGTGGATGTTATTCTGGGAATGGATTGGCTTTCTGCTAATATGGTGTTTATTGGGTGTGAGGAAAAACTGGTCATTATCCCATCTACCGAGGCCACTTCGAAGGATGTGTTAACTACTATTTTAGAAGGTACGGTTGGAATGATTAATTTCTTGTTTGAGGAGGAAAAGTATGTTCTTTTGATTCTTACTAAGGAGGAGAGTAGTAACATCCCAGTTTTGAGTATTCCGGTAATTTCTGACTTTCCTGAAGTTTTCCCCGAGGATATCACTTCTCTTCCTCCAGAGCGGGAAGTGGAATTCTCTATTGACCTGATACCGGGAACGACTCCAATATCCGTTTCTCCGTATCGGATGGCACCACTTGAATTAAGAGAATTAAAGGACCAATTGGAAGAATTTTTGGCTAAGCATTTTGTTCGACCCAGTGTTTCACCCTGGGGAGCTCCAGTGTTATTGGTAAAGAAAAAGGATGGTAGAATGCGATTGTGTATTGATTACCGTCAATTGAATAAAGTCACCATCAAGAATAAATACCCATTACCGAGGATAGACGACCTGTTATATCAATTGAAAGGAGCCTGTGTGCTCTCGAAGATTGATTTACAGTCGGGTTATCATCAGATTCGGGTGAAGAGTTCAGATGTACCAATGACTGCGTTTAGAACCCGTTATGGACATTATGAATTTTTGGTGATGCCTTTCGGTGTGACGAATGCTCCGGCAGTTTTCATGGATTATATGAATCGGATATTCCAACCTTACTAGGACCAATTTGTGGTGATTTTCATTGATGACATTCTTATTTATTCTCGTGATCCTCAAGAGCACGGAGAACACCTAAGAATTGTTTTATCCATCTTACAAGAGAAGCAACTTTTTACTAAGTTAAGTAAGTTTGATTTTTGGATGTCTGAGGTTAATTTTCTTGGTCATGTCATATCCCAGGGAGGTGTAGCAGTCGATCCGTCAAAAGTTGAAGCAGCGATTAATTGGGAGAGGCCGAAGAATGCTTCTGAAGTTAGAAGTTTCTTGTGATTGGCAGGGTACTATAAAAGGTTTATCAAGGGTTTTTCGCAGTTGGCTTTACCATTGACGAGACTTACTCGGAAGGATTATTCGTATGAGTGGGATTCGGCTTGTGAAAGGAGTTTCAGGAGTTTAAAGGAGAGATTGACTACCGCTCCTGTTTTGGTTATTCCTGATTCTAGCAAATTGTATGAGGTATATTGTGATGCATCGAAGAAGGGATTAGGCGGGGTGTTAATGCAAGATGGACATGTAGTGGCTTATGCTTCACGACAGTTGAAAGTCCATGAAGAGAATTACCCAACGCATGATTTAGAATTGGCGGCAGTTGTATTTACTTTGAAAGTGTGGCGTCACTATTTGTATGGTGTACGTTTTGAGATGTTTAGCAACCACAAGAGCTTAAAGTACTTATTTGATCAGAAAGAGTTGAACATGCGTCACAGGAGATGGATGGAATATTTGAAGGATTATGACTTGGAGTTAAAATACCATCCGGGTAAAGCAAATAAGGTGGTGGATGCATTGAGTAGGAAGGTGTTGCATAATGCCGAGTTGATGATGTTAGCGTATACCTTAATGGAAAAGTTTAGGGATCTAAATCTTCAATTTAACTGGACTCCAAATTGTGTAGTCATGGGGAATTTGAATGTCACTTCTACTCTTAGGGAAGAAATCCAGCAAGAGCAAGGGTTAGACGAGAAGTTACAAGAAGTGTTATTGCAACCGGGTTTTGTGCGAGCTACTGACGGAACTATTTTGTTTAACCAAAGGATTTGTGTTCCGGATAGCACGGAGTTAAAAAGGAGGATTTTGGAGGAAGCGCATAAGGGTGCTTTTACTATACATCCTGGTGCTTCAAAGATGTATCAAGATTTAAAGAGGGACTATTGGTGGCCCGGGATGAAAAAGGATATTGTGGTGTATGTGTCGGAATGTGCGGTGTGCCAACAAGTGAAGATTGAGCACCAAAGGCCGGGTGGCTTGTTGCAACCTTTAGAAATTCCAACGTGGAAATGGGATAGTATTTCGATGGACTTCGCAGTGGGATTACCCCGTGCACAGGGTGGTTATGATTCGATTTGGGTAATTGTGGATAGGTTAACGAAATCAGCGCATTTCTTAGCTGTGAAGACTACCTACAAGGCGAGTCATCTCGCAAGGTTGTTCATTTCAGAAATAGTGAGATTGCATGGTATTCCTACTAGTATCGTTTCGGATAGAGATCCAAAGTTTACTTCCAGATTTTGGAGAGCTTTTCAACAAGCCATGGGAACGAGGTTATGTTTGAGTACGTCGAATCATCCACAAACGGACGGTCAGACGGAACGGACAATACAAACTATGGAGGACATGTTGAGAGCTTGTGTACTTGAAAGTGGAGGAAATTGGATAAAACTTTTGTCGTTGATCGAATTCTCTTATAATAATAGTTATCATGCAAGTATTGGTATGGCACCTTATGAGGCGTTATATGGTAGGAAGTGTAGAACGCCATTGTGTTGGGCGGAGGTTGGCGACGATAGAATTTTGGGACCTGAGATTATTCACGAGACCACGGAAAAGATTAGAATGATTCGTGGAAAAGTTAAACAAGCCCAAGATCGTCAGAAAAGCTATGCGGACAACCGTAGGAGACCGTTAGAGTTTGATGAGGGTGATCATGTATTTTTGAAGGTTACTCTGAGATTGAGATTGAAAGGACCATTTAAATCGCGGAAGTTAAGTCCAAGATACATGGGACCGTATCAAATCTTAGAAAGAATTGGAGAAATAGCTTACAGATTAGCCTTACTGCCTTCTCTGTCAGAGATGCACGGCGTTTTCCATGTGTCTCAGCTTCGGAAATTTGTCCCAGATCCTCTTCAGCCAATTTTACCAGATACAATTGAGATAGAAGCTGATTTGACGTTTGAGCCTCAACCAAGTCGTATCACAGGAAGAGAAACTAAAGTGTTAAGAAATAAAGAGATTCCTCTTGTTAAGGTCCAATGGGATGAGACGCATCCAGGCGATGCAACTTGGAAATTGGAATCGGAAATGCGGGAGGTCTACCCTCATCTGTTCAGGTAATCTTTTAAATCCGAGGGCGAATTTCTATTTAAGGGGGGAGGATGTAATACCCCATAATTTTGTGAACAATTTTGAATAATATTATTATGATCAACTGGGTTCCGGGGTACTCTGAGCAATTATTGGATAAAGTAATTAGAGTAAACCGACGAACTCGGAATTTGATTAGATTAATATTATTTAACTTGGAGTTTTATTAATCGGTGCAATTGAGATAATTTGGATAATTAGTAGTATTACCAATTAATGTTCCTATGTGTTTTTTTTCTTTTCATTTTCCTTACTTGAGAAAAGATAGAAACTTGGAGAAGGAAAAAAAGGAAGAGAAGGAAAAGGAAGGGAAAAGAAGAGAAAAATTTCTCAAGAGCTCTAGGACTTGAATCATCAACCAATCTTCATCTTTTCATCTCAGCTTCAACCTCCTCATCTTGTAATCCAGGTGGATTCTAGTTAGATGCTTTAGAGTAGAGTTTTATTGAGTTTAGAGTTAGTTTGGACATTGTTAGAAAATGAGAAATTTTGCACTAAAATCGTGTTTTAATGTTCCATATGATTGATACTTGTTACATATGTGTTGTTGTATATCAAATTGGTATTTTTCTGGTGTTTAGAAGTGAATTGGAAGGAAAATGGACCAATTTTCGCAAACCCATTATGCAGGAAATTTTCTGGTTTTCACGCTGCCCATACGCGTATCACCCAAGGCAATGCGTGTATTGGTTAAGGCAATACGCGTATGGCTGTACAGAAATGTGGGCAATACACGTATGGGGTTCCATTTTCTCGGCCATCTGCTCATTTGCGTAATGGTACGCGTAGGGTTTTGGGCAATACGCGTATGAAGTAAGGCAATACGCGTATTGGGGTTTTAAAAGGAATTTTTAGGAAAAATCAGTCTCTGCCCATACGCGTATAACTTTGGGCAATACGCGTATGGCTGGGTGAGCCAGCTGGACAATACGCGTATGGCTTAGGGCAATACGCGTACGGTCAGGAAAGTGTAGAATTGTGTTTTCTTCGCGATACCGTTTCTCGTTATGTCCATAACTTTTGACTCGTTTATCCGTTTTTAATATTCTTGATATCATTGGAAAGCTAACAAAATGTACTTTCTTATTAAAATGGTTTTAAGATTGTTGGCCGATATAATTATGTCGGAATTTTGGAATAGTGCTGTTTTGTCGACTTTTATCGTTTAATGGTGGGTAATTGTTGTTGAATAAGTATGCATGTTAAAATATGAATTAGGTAGAGTGAGGAACACCACCATAAATAATGTCGGAAAGTGTGAATTGTCGTAAGTGACAACGCTCGCGCATGAAAGGCCGAGGCGTGTGTCTAGTAATCATAACCAGTTTATCTTGCGGTGTAGTTTCATGAGACTCGAGCACCTCCTCTGAAACGTATGCACAATTACTTGGCAGGTTTGATTCCCGCGTATAGTACGAATGGAGCCTACGGGTAAAGAGACTTGTGATGGTTAACAGGCCATGAGAAGTGACGGTTCACGGCTAACAGGCCGATGATCCCGAATCTATTTCGTATGCCAAGTAACTACAAGGATCAATGACTCGGGTCATCTTCTAGACGTAGAAGCGGACGGGAAAAGGGGATGCCTTGGTACGGTTATTGATTTTTGAGTTAACAGGCTCAGGACGTACTTTGGTACTAGTGAGTTAACGGGCTCACGAGTATGGAGACATAGTTAGAGTGTGTACTCATAGTCACTTCCCTGTCCCTTTGACTTGAGTTAGGTTTATTAGAACCTTGTAAAGCCGAGAGGACTTTAAGATAGGGAACTCACTGAGATTTGATGTATCTCACCCCACTGTTGTTGTTTACATCACAGGTACTGCAGGTTCCGCGAAGGGTAAGGATAAGGCTGTGTGATTATCCTTACTTATCTGATGGCTTTGTTTCCGTTGTGGAGTTTTTGAGATCATTAGTGATCTAGTTCTTAGTTTTGTCTTTGGAACATCTTGTAGATATACTATGCCGTAGTTTTTTGTATTAGGCTTTTTGGGCATGTATATGTATAATGTGTTTACTAGGAACTTATTGTATATTTCAGTACCAAAAGTGGAATTCATGTATAATATATGCTTTGATGTATGTATATATGTATAGGCTTTACAAGTTTCAAGAGTTATTGCATTTAAGTTCTATCCATCCCTCACCGCCTTGTTAGTATGTGAATTTGGATAATTAAGAAAATTCTTAATTATGGTGTATACTTGAATGTAAAATACATGTTAAATATTATTCTTTGATGCAAGTAATTTATTTTAATTAATAATGCATTATTTATGCATGAAATGATTTAGTAAAAAAAATCATGAATTTGAATTTATAATGCATGCATTGGTAACATAAAATGATGTAAATAAAATGTTAAAACTATCAAGAACATGATTAAATTGTATTTTAATTTGTGCAAGAATATAGATTTATTTTGTATATGATAATTGTACTAAAATGACAAAAATGTCATGTGTTGATGATAGTTAGTAAATACTATCTAGAGTACATAAAATAATCACAGACATGACTATTAATACCGTAAATATTCAAAGTTTATTAAAGTTTGAAAAATCTTGCAATTCTTTGACGAAAGGATTGACAAAGATATGGATTGACAAAGATATGATGTCTTTAGATATAATTGAATACAAGGATGACATCATTATGGATGTGGAACAAGCCCATATCTAATTAATCAGCAATAGTAGAAATTCAACTCACACTTGATTAACTTTAAGTTTTGAGTTCAATGATGAAAGCACACTATTAGAGTGATATAAGTACTTAATGATAGATATATCCTAAGGGGTAAAAGTACTTGGACCATAAGAATAAGTGTGGTAGGATGAGTTTTTCCTCTTAAAAGACATATATCATATGTTTGTTGAAATGCATAATTATGGGTTCATTCTGATATAGTCTACCTATATGAGAATGAAGTGGTGTCGCTTCATCGAGTTCAAGGGCCACTACAAAATATGTTGCTATTAGTGACGTGTTTTCCACGCCGCAACAGCTAAAATCATGTCACTACATGTTTTTGGCGACGTGCCCATTTACGTCGCAGGAGAGCGCGTGGCAAATTGTTGTGACGTTATTTTCATGTCACTAATTTGCCACGTGATTTTCACGTCGCAAATAGTTTGATGGAAAACTTTGCAGACAAAGTCAGAGCAGGTGTGCAGAAAGTGTGCAGAAATTGCAGTAAATTATTTGCGACGTGATATTCACGTCACTAATTAGTGACATGTTTTTCACGTCGCTAAAATTGTGACATGTAATTCACGTGGCTAACTTATATTATTTTTAATATTTACGTTGTTCTTTGCGGCGTGATTTTCACGTCACTAATTTGTGACAGGAATTTCACGTCGCTAAAGTTGGTGTTTTGATTGTTTAAAATTTCTTATTATTATATATAATTCAATATTAATAAATATATAAATTAAATTTATATTTAATATTAATAAAATTTAGTAAATTCAATATTATAAATCAAATTTATAAAATTAATAATTCAATATTACTAAATATATAAATTAATAAACTTAATATAATGAAATTAATAAACTAAAATTTAAATTAAATATGTCTAAATATAATATATAAGTATAAATTCAGTACACAAATTAAAAACTAAAAAGAAAATAAAAACAAGACTAAATATTTGGTTCATCCGGGTCGGAATAGTAGGCATCATCCTCTTGGTTGTCATTATTTCTCGATTGACCACCATCGTTGCGATTTCCACCAAATGCTTGCATAAATTGCCGCATTTGCTCCTCCATATCAGCCTGCCTCTTCGCCATTGTCTCCATTATTGCGTCCGTTTAGGCCTTCAATGTCGCCTCCATTTGGGCCTTCAATGCCGCCTCACGTTCCTCTGACTCGCGTCTAGCCAATTGTCTTATCGTTTCTACCTGCTGCGGTGTCAAATTTGTTTGACGTGACCCTCCTTCACCGTCCATAGCTCTTTGATACAGATTTCTATCCCCACTCCTCAAGGTGCCCGCCAAATTTCCACCACCAAAAAAGCACCCATTATCCCCCTTTCCCCCAATAGTTTGACTCCAAATATAGAAATCCACATCTGGATGAACCGGTTGTCCTGGAGGAGGAGTATACTGAGGATTATGGGTCAGAAATTCTGCCATCCTGGATGAAACGAAAATGAAGAAGAAGGGTTACGGAGAAGAGTGAAAGTCCTACTTTATATAGACCTATTAGCGACGTGAATATCCCGTCGCAACTTTGCCACGTGATATTCACGCCGCAAAACACCAACGGTAATAATTTTTGGCCCCACTCCCTACAAAAGGCGGTTCATTTTCAGAATGGAAATTTCTGATTTTCCCACTCAAAATTTTGCGTCGTATATTCCACGCCGCAAATTTATTTTTTTAAATTTTGAATAATACAACTTTCTGCACGCACAGGCTTTAAGAATAAAATAATTAATTAATTGGTTGCGGCGTGTTTTCCACGTCGCAAATATTTTTTTCAAATTTAAAAGTCTGATCACATCTGACCACCCATGTGCTAATCTAACTTTATTTATTTTATTATTAAATAAGGTAGCGACGTGATTTCCACGCCGCAACAAGCTTTTATTTGCCACGTTGGAATCACGTCACAAAATCACGTGGCTATCTCCAACATTTCTTGTAGTGGGCTTGACTCTTAAATTCTCATGAAATGGGTATGAGACACAAGACCTTATTTAATGTATCATATTGATAATTTGATCAATGGTACTGAGATTTTATGTGTGAGTTATGTACGCTTGTTCTAATGAATAATTAGTTCAAAGTTTGTCTACCAATCTATTTGGGGATGAGTGAAAACTTAACTTACTAAGTATTAGTTCAAATTGTAAGATACATTTATCTGAAACCATGAAATTTCCAGAATAATGAATTTAGATATATTTTGAAAATGGTAGGGGATTGTTGGAGAAATTTCCAAAATATTATTTAATTGATAAATAATAATGATTAAATTGATTTTATGAATTATTTTAGTCATAATTGGTTATATGGTGTAGTGATTGAGATTTTTGATATTGTCTTAAAGGTAACGAGTTCAAATCTTGATTTAAATATTTTTGAATTTATTTGTTAATTTGACAAAATAAATGGTCAAAAATTACTTTTGGCCAAACTCGAACCAGGACCTCATTGGTTACCGAGTGTCTGGACGCTAAGAGGTACCACTTAACCATTGTGATATTTGGAATAATATACGAACACAGTGATATATATCAGTTAAAATTTTCCAATGATTAAAAAGATGTTTTGCTTCACCAAGTTATACAAATTTCTCTATAAATAGAGATATTGTATAAACTGAAAATACATAAAAAATACATGTTTCAAGAGTCAAAATATATATATTTAAGTCATTCTTTTATTTTTCTAGTGCACGAGAATAAATGAGAGAAATTTATTTTGTAAAATATCGTTGATTGATATGTTTAATGTGAATGTGTAATTCATGTTAAGATTTCTAAAGTATCTTGAAGGGAATTCGCCGGATTAACTATTTACATTCAATTTGCATAAATTAATGGGAACGAATCGAAGCTAAAGCTTAATGTAAACACGTGCTTTAGAATTTATTTTGTGTAACTTTTATCATATGCCATTTTTATCTTCTTTTTGTTCATATTTTACATCACACCCCAACACAAATTCTAACATAAAGGAATTTTAAAAAGTATGATATTGTTCTTATTTTGTGCAACTCTTATTATGTGAAAATATGATAGTGCTCGTGAGTTCTATATCATGGTAATCATGGTGATTTTAAAAAGTGACCAAAGAAGTAGGAAACAAAATTAGTTGAACAAAAGCAAGCACAATTCTTAAATATGTATGAAAAAAGCATTTGCTTCCACTAACACAATTAAACTCATAATTAACTTAAGAGATTGGTCTAATGGTGAATTATTGGGTTTTGAAAGTGTATTTCTTTCAAGGTTTGAGATTTGAATCATGCTAGGTGCAATCAATTTTTATGTTAGGCCAAGTCTAAAGAGATTTTTTTTCTAAATTTAAACGAGATTCCCACAAGTGAACGGTGAAATTGATTCCTTAAATTAGTCATTCGCAATATTGGATTGTAAAATTTCAAAAAAATAATTAAAATTAAAATTATAACCAATAATGAGGACCATGAATAAAACCGCACTTTTTGACTCTCTAGGATATGCTTTATGCTAAGATTTACCAAAATCATCAATGATTTTGAAGAAATTTGCACCTACGATAATATTTTGTTCTATTTAAAATGTCATAACAGTGTCGTTGTAAATGTAATTCAACTCAAATTTAAGTGATGATAAACCTACCGTTGCCACCATTTAAGAACATGAGCTTTCTTGACCATTGCAGCTATCATTATTTTCTCTTACTTCAATGTTTTTCTAACCTTCAAAAATTTTGTGTGAAAAAAATCCACTTATATGCATTTTCTACTCGTAAAAAATTAAAAACTCCGTTAAAAACTTCATTTAGCAAGAAATGAGGTTGAAATATGAAAGTGTCAATTGAGGTTTCCCACAAAATCTATAAAACTAGAATTTCTATAATAAAAAAAGAAACAATTATAAAACTATTTAAGAAAATTGAAATAACTTTTTCTTTCATTGATTATCTCAAATCTCTCAATAAAAATACATATAAATTGTTACTAAAAGATAGTAAAATAAAAGGTCCAATTAAAAAATAGTCCAACTATATAACTATTAAATAAATATCAACTAATACTAATATAAACTCAACTATCGCTAAATAGTTTATCTAACTGTAATTCCTTGCTCTGTCTTCTAAGATTGAATCAAAAGAGTAGGAAGAGGGGCTCAATTTCATTCTTGTAGACCCAATATTCCACGGGAATTGCACCTATATGTAATTTTAATAGTGGGCAGACGAAAAGTTGAAAAAGGAGAAGTTAGATACAATGACGGTGGAAAAGAGCATGATATTTTATGGATAATATTACATGTCCTTTTCACACCACATCTTTATCAAACCGAGCATTCTTCAAAAGACTTTGTGTTCTTTTTGAAAACAACAAGAAGATCAAAGCTATTTCTCTTCTCAAAAACTTATATAATACCATAAAAGTGTTTCTAACAAACGTTTTAGTAAAATAAATAATTGAGTAGTACTCAATCATACATAATTTATAGCTTATGGAGATTCTATTATTATAAAAGAACAACCTTTAAATTGGATATATTATTGCAACTAATCAATAATGTCCTACCATTATCATATACTATATTAATTAACTAACCAAAATAATGGTTGGGTCACAACAAGAACACCACTAGGCAACAACAACACGAAACTACTAGGTTACATGTGAAAAGAAAAATAACTTTTAGCAAGAATGAAGAAGGGAACATTATTATATTAGAATATACATTAAAAAAATAATATAAAAGTTGCTTTTGGCTTAACGGAAGGAGCAACACGCCAACACCCTTTTCCATACATATGAATGCTTAAGTTCTCAAGTGAAACCTGGTTCTCTTCTGAGTAGTGTGTAGCAGCATAGTACTGTGTGTATGGAGGTGAGGTGGTCCTTGATAAGGACATGTCGTGTGGGACATAATTGTAACAATTATTTAGTACTATATAGTACTTGATAAGATTCAAATTCAAACAATATTTATGCAAATGGAAAAACGTCATTAGCTAAAACAACAAACTAATTTATTTTATTTCCTAATAAACAAAATTGAAAGATGTTATAGGTGAAATGGTTAGATACTGTTTGCTGCGGCGGATTTGTGTTTCTAAGCGATAAACTTATTTATAAAATTAACATTTCAATGTCTAATTTAGTTAGAGAATAAGAATTGATGTGAAAGGGAGAATGATACGTTTTCTCTCTTATATAGCAGTAGTGATTAAAACTTAATGTTGTCAGAATCGAGATCTTACATAAGATCGAGAGGGGACATTGAAATCGTAAAATATAAAATCGTAATTAAGATCGGAAGATCTTACACAATTAATTTTATAAGATCGAGAGGGGATAACAAGATCGTAAAACATAAGATCGTAAACAAAATCGTAAGATTTTACTAAAAAAATAATAATTAAAATATTTTATATTATATATATTAAATAGTGCATAAATTTTTATTTTAAAGATAAAACCATCAAGTCTAAAATCTTAATCATAAAATTAAAAATCTTAAATTTTAACTTAAAATAATAAAGTCCATAAAATAAAATACTTAAAATGATAGAGGCTAGTACAAATCACAAATGCGTCGATAATTTTGATTTTCCCCCATAATGTCAACTCCTTCATCTTCATTAATCTCATCATCTCCTCCACCATAATAATCATCATCTTCTCCATCACCTTCATCTGTATTTCCTTCTTCATTGTCACTTTCTATAGTTTCAAGGACAATTGTCTGATTTATTTTGACAATGAATACTGTCTGATTTATAGATCGCGATCCAGATCGTGGAATCGCACGATTTTGCGATCTCAATCACTTCCACCGATCTGGATCGCAAGTAGAATCGTTCTCAGGCGAGAATCACGGCGCAATACATTGATTGTGAAATCTGAAAGAGAATCTCACAAATTTGGGCTTAACTGTCCGGGTCAAGAGCAACCCGGTTTACAATCCATTTGTTATAAATATGTAAATACCTATTTTTTTCAATATCTCTGAATCCTAATTGGTAGTCTTTTGTAAGTTTGACGACATAGACTTGAAGCTTCACAATTTTCGCGTCGGAGAAGAAGATGTAAGCGCCCCTGTTTTTGTTTTCCGGTGCTCTGTTTTCGTTTTCAGTTTTTACACTGTGTTGCGTTTCATCTTCATGTTAGTATCACTTATCAGTATACTTTAATATTATTTGTTTATTGGAAGTAACGTGATAATTATCTGCTAGCTTACACACTACACGGTCAGAGTAATAATATAATATAGGTATAGACGTACAGTACTACAGCTACAAAACTTATTTTATAATGTGAAGACCATCAAAGCATATGATACTAATAGCCGTACTTTATCTTCATAGGGCTACTCGTTTTTGCATATGTGATACTAATAGTTGTACTTAATTTTCATAAGGCTACTCGTTTTACAAAAAAATTATAATATAATGTACTCAATTGTCTGATTTATTTTGACAATGAATACTGTCTCAAATAACATAATTTTCTGCTTTTAGTCGACAATGAAGGAATGTCTATTTTTCGCGTTCGCTTCATGTGCTTTGCCGTTGAAGTCTTGAGCTTTCCAAACATGGAATAAAAGATACGAAACAACCTTGATTGATTCAAATAATAAATAGTTGACTAATATTTTATAAGAATTTCACTTTTTATTATTAATTTTTTTTTTGAAAAAAGGCATCTATGGTGAGAAAGGAGGAGTATGTAAGCTTGTACATTAGTATTTGTATTTGATCTCACTCATATCATCTACTATTGAAAATTGGAAAAGTGAGATAGTGAGAATTTATGAGAAGATCACACAAGTTGATGATGAGGGGTTAAGGAATGTAGTGGTTTGACAGATATACACTACACAGGGACATATATTGGGCCTTGTCATGTTACTTAACATCACTACAACTTGGTTCTACGATAATTTTGATCTTGGCTTTATTTATATAATTGAGGACAGTAATAATCCACCAACCTGGCTCCCTAGAGAACAAGAAGAATAATAATGATTGAAAAAGTTTTCACTTTAGAGGGACTCTTGGCACATGCTTTGATACGATGGGAGAAGATAATACTTGGATGCAACTTTAATGCTTTATTTTGGAAGCTTCTTTAGGTCAGCAAAGTTATAAATATATTGGTTCATATGAACACACAAACTTTGCTCAATATTTATGAGTTATATTGGCATTTAGGAATTTTTTATCTCATTATATGGGACGGAAAAACACTCTATACAAAATTTAAAAAATCTGAAAGATTTTGGAGATACAATTTCGAACATATTATTACACCACTTTATAATGCATCAAATGGAGTGTCACTCTAGTATAAAACAAAATTTTATTTCGAAGATGTATCTCTGGATATTTTTAACAAATATATTGACATGTAAGTAGTTCAGTGGATATTTCAGAGATGCATATTCGGAGGTTTGGTGATGGATTTTGAAATATATATGTGTTATCTTTCCATGTCAGGTATTTACGGAAATGCATCTTCAGAATAAAAAAAACGTGATTTTAATAAAATAGTCACCTGCATGATCATAGACCCATACTTCTTTTTCACTCCAAACCCTTTCCAAAAATTCTTTTATTCTCAATCAACATTTTCACTCCAAATCTTCATTCTTATGCTTCATCACATCAAAAAGAGCAAAAGAAGTTGAAATTCTAGGTAAAGATTACTCATTTCAAACCTCATTGATCATATTAAGCTTGTTTTTAGTATGAAAAAGCGTGCGTTGAATAAGGAGATGCATCTTCGGATTTTGTATGAATTCATACGGAGATGCATCTTCGTAGCCTATCTGTTCTCATTTTTCCAACTATGTTTACAGTTTAAGCAGTTTTTGAGTTTTTTATTGTAATTGTTTTCATTAGATATTTTCCCCAAACATTTGTGTCTTCTGATGCCAAAGGTGTTGTTGTGAAGGAGGTACATGTTGACAACCAATTTAAAAATGAGCAAGAGTTTGAATTTCGTGATCACATGCTCCAATGAATTCATACAGAGACCTTCAAACTGGGATTTGGTGTGGTAATCAGAAGGTTCGATAATGGTTCGGATAAAAGAGGTGCATTTATGACAATGACATGCGAAAGAAGTGGAAAATATAAACCTTATCTCCAGAATTTCAAACGAGATGACATCGGTTCAAGAAAATGTGAGTGTCCTTTTAAGTTGCGTGGTTATATGTTGACAAATAAGAAATAGAGATTTAATGTCATACGTGGTTTACATAATCATGACTTGTGTGAAAAATTATTCGGTCATCCAATTGCACGTCGCCTCATGTTGGAAGAGAACGAATGTGTTTCAGACACATAACAATTATGCCGCAGATGTTCGGTAACAACTATTGTTGTAAATGAACATCATCTGATATGTTGCAAATGTCTCTTTTTCCAACGCGACACCAAGGCAAGAATTTAATATCAATGACTACATCCCTTTTGTAGATCTAAAATATAAAGTGTAGAATCTCCTACCTTACGGAAATAATAATAAAATTGTGAAGCTCGAGTATCATTCACTATCAATTAACAACGAAGGCAAGATTGAGTTCAACAACTATGAGCTCAAGACGGATGCAAATGTAAGGGCTGTGTGGAATACATTTTTCTGTTTTAAAACAAAAATTTTGATCGAGGTGGAAGCGACAATTTCAAGATCGATCAAAGATATTGTGAAGATGTTGAAGCATCCACCTGGATATTAAAATGTAATGTTTGGTATTATGTTAACATCACCTATGTAATGTTGATTTTATGTTATGAATGATAATTTATTTTGTCAAAATACAACTTTTTTGTTTTTTGCTTTTGTTTCTATTTCTGTTTCAGTACGTTACAAATATGCATCTACGGACAGGTTACGGAGATGCATCTTCGAATTTAAAAAAGTCACACTCCTAGGGCGTGACTCAGAATTGGCATAGGGCGTGTGTGTGTTTAGGGTACGTTCGGAGATGCATCTCCAAAATCTGGGGGCATTTTTATATTTTCACATGGTGCCCCAGTAATATATAGGATGCATTAAGAAATTCTCTTGGCATTTTGGGTCATAGCAGTAGTCTTAAGGCCCGTTAAGGTGGACCAGTGGACTTCTTGGCATTAAAAATACATGTTTTTTTGTTAGGGATTTCTTTTTGCATCTTTATTATTTATCTCAAAACTTATAAATTTTTAAAAATCCTCTTTTTGGATTTAAAAATCGATATATGCCGCACAATACAACAACTCAAGTTCTTCCGAAAACACATATATGCATTAATAAGCCTTTTTGAATATTGTTCTCCGAATACTCATACAGATATCAATATGTAGATGCACCCTTTAAAAAAGTCCAGAGATTGGAATTCGACAGTCATAATTTCTGCATAGTTATTTCTTAAACTCTTTCACTAATGATCATATAATTTTTTTTCCTAAAACCCTCCCAAAATTTGTTGCATTCATATTTTATTTATTTATTTTTGCGTGCACGTAAATTTTTTTGTATTTCAACAACAAAAACATCATAATCACCTGAAATTACAAGTAATGTACATGTCCATCATTGATGACCATTGAATAAATCTTGTTTTTTTCTTCATCATGAATATTGTCCAAAGAGTATTATTTATATACATTCGGGTAATGAAATTTGGATCCTTTGAATGGGTGATCAAAATTGTCTTTTTTTTATTGGTTGTAGGTATGGTGCATCCCGATGTTGTCAACAAAGCTAATGCATTAGAGGACGATATCCTGGAAAATCGTTGTACACATTGATGTTGGAAAATAATTTATCACTAAATAGGAGTTTATGTTATATGAACATATACTTCAATAGGTTTGTACGAAAGTTATCAATTTAGGTTTTGGGTTAGTTACCAGGAGGTCAGAATCTAGTTTTGATAGAAGACATGCATTTGCTACAATGAGATGACCTTTAGCGATCCCCCACTATCACATGTGCCATATGAGGATGGGGATCTCTGTAAAACAAATTGATGTAATTGTATATCATACTCCATGGACTAGAAGCTAGCACATTACGTACACCCTCTAGTACTAAATGCTCATGGTAATCTGCAAATAGCCCATCAATGTCTCTACGGTGACTGTGGGAAACAAAACTAATGTCGGGTCTCTATGTATACCCTACAAATACCTAAATTGTCTCCATACTCACTTATGTCAATGTGGGTGTATACGTCGAGAACCGTAAGCCAGCCATCTAAAGTACCAATAAATCTTTTTCAATGGTTGTGTGTGTCAGTGCTCACCTTATAGTGAGAAACAAATATCATCCGCTATAATACACTTAATAGCATGTCTGTAGGGCTCAATCAATAAATTCCACCAGATTCGGATAATCGAGCATGCATGTGACAACTCCTCGATGTAGTCAATAACATATTGCCACCCCCACAATATTTGGAAAATGCTGGAGGATCTATGCATGAAAATGGTTCAGATGAAAATCAATATTATAAAAGTACAAGTAATAAGAAATTAACCACTAAAATGTATGTAAATTACTTGAAATAGACAGTTGTTTCCTGTCACTTGTTTTGTCTTTCATTGACTAGCTTCAACTAACTTGGGGTACAAGTAAACCAAACAAGATAGTCCCCAAGTTATACTTATGAATCCTCTATAACTCTATGAAGTAGCTAACATAGATAACATCGACATAGGTCACACTTTTTTTGGTTCTATGTATCGTGCAAGTTAACACCTTCTTGGGGTTTTGATAATGACGACTAAACAAGGAAGAATAAGTCACAAGCATCATCATTCAAAAGAAAGCACAAGATAAAGTGTTCAAAGTTCCCATTGAAAGAGCTAAACAAATTTTATAAAAGGTAATCGAAAGAAACTGAAGTTGTGAAAGCTCTCCTAATCATGCACTTAGTGTTTTATCTTGTAGTTTGACCATTTAAATGTAAATGCAGCAAAAGTAAGTCTTGCAGGACTAAGGTTATGCACACACGCACTAAAACTCTTCATATTTTTCTCAAAACCACTTAAAATGATTCATGTAAAGTGTTATGCGCGAGGACAATATGTCAATCAGAACGGTGTAGCGTGGATGTGGCATTACAATGGATCTTGATTATGATGCAGTGGATGGAGCCAAATTGCAAGGAGATTTCCAAGAATCTCCACGTTATCTCTCTAGTTATGCGACCTTTTGTGAGGACGATTCTTGGACGGTGTATTTACAGTTGTTTTTGGTAAATCAAATCACAAGTTTTCGTTCACTTACAGGGTTAAACTAAGAAAAAAAACCCTAGGACATATTATGCAAATGATTTGATAAAATGTGTTTGTGTTTTGAATTGTTGATGTTTGAATGTAAGGAATTTAAATATAAACTCTAAACTAGGATAATGCATAAATGATTTGAAAATAAGGAATAAACAAAGAACATAAAATCATTCAAGTAAATGCTTCGAATTTAAAGAATTAAAAGAAAGGACGTAGATTCATACATCTTCTCACAAACTCTTTTCTCTCTCTGACTTGGATACTTAAGTTCTATAGAGAATACTCAATGAATTTTGCGAACCTTGTTTACATGATTGAACTCATATCTTACACTATTACAATGTTAACCGTCGATAACAATTATCTTCACAGTAATTGACACGTACTCCCTTAAGTGGGCTTCAACCTTCTAATCTGTTTCCACACGTTTTTTACATTTGAAATGTTTTTAACTGCTCTTGTTGTTTCAAACCGTATTTTAAATATCCCAATTGCTTCTTGTCTAAAGTTTCCTCTGCTGAACCTTGGAGCATAGCATCGGAATGCTTAGCTAATTGTACTTAGCTTGTGAATTTATTTCATCTCCACTTCTATAAAATATACCAAATCACCACGAACCTTTTCGAGATTCTGAATATGTTTTGAAGAGAGAGGGATCATAATCTCGTGGATCTGTTCATAAAATTCTTCAAAATCAGGCTTGGTAGGTCTCTAAATGATATAAAACCTTGAACTCAAAATTAGACTAAGTCCCAAAACATTCGATAATCAAGTCAAACTCACCCCTTAGTCGAAGTTATCAAAACATCGAAACCATAGCTAGGTTATTTTATTCTTAGAAATCTCATAAATGCTAAGCCAAAATTCTCAGGCTAACAGATGCCCCCCAAAAAGGCCACTTTCGATCATATGCACCATATGGAAGAAAAGTGGCGTTTTTATTAACTACTCGACATGTTCAAGGTGTTATGTATACGTCATAGTCATCATGACCACTTTACCAAACTATCACGTCACTGAATGTGTGTACACTTAGCCATCATTACTCTAATTTCCTAGGCCATCGAGGGACACAAGATTAAATCAATATAAAGAAATAATTTATTTTATTTTAAAATTTGAAAAATTAAGCGCAATTTGTCCAGATTCAAAAGAGACACTGCAACCTTTTCTTCCACTATATATATACCTACGTTCTTTCATTTTCATGTTTTTAGACATTCTTCTTCTTCAGATCACTAAAAACCTTCAACTTCTGCAAACTTCCATTCTCGTCCCTTCGTCTAACTTCAGAAACCATGGTTTCTTCTTCTGCTTCAACAGAACAACTTCCAATCCCGCTTTCCTCTAAAGTTATTGCTCCAACTTTTTTTGGTAATCATACTTACATCTCTGAACCACTAATGGAGGAAGAAAAAGCCATGATCAATATTGTTCTTTTGATTGACTACTTTAGGCAAAAAAAATATAAGTAACAAGATGTAAATTATGAGGAGGAATCATGTGGGACATGATGTTCGAGCATGAGGTGCAACATCTGGCTTCAGTCTGTATCAGTCAATAAACCACTTGTCATGTATGGTACCAACTATGATTATTGGAAAGCTAAAATGATTGCTTTTCTTAAATCCATGGACAACAAAACATGTAAGGCTGTAATAAAAGGTTGGAAACACCTTGTGCCTACCTCCCATGATGGAACATCAATCTTAAAGCCAGAAGTTGAGTGGTCTAATGCTGAAGATGAAGAAGTTCTTGGAAACTCCAAAGCCTTGATTTCTATTTTCAATGGTATGGACAAGAACATGTTTAGATTAATAAACACATATACCGAAGCCAAAAAGGCATGGGAGATCCTCAAATCAGCACATGAAGGCACATCTAAAGTTCGTATGTCAAGTTTACAGTATCTCACAACCAAATTTGATAATCTTAGAATGAAATAAGATGAATCCATATCTAACTTCAACATTCATCTTCATGACATAGCCAACATTTCTTTTGCCTTAGGAGAGAATATATCTATAGAAAAGCTTGTCAGAAAAATCCTCAGATCATTACGTAAGAAGTTTGATATGAAGGTTACAACTATTGAAGAAGCCCAAGACTTAAGAAATATCAAAGTTGATGAACTCATTGGTTCTCTGCAAACTTTTGAGATGCCTATAAGTGCAAATCAGAAAATAAGAATAAGTGTATAGCCTTTGTATCCAACTCTGAAGAAAATGAAGAATAGGATATTGAAGAAAGTATCTTAGATGTTATAACATTCCTTGGTAGAAATTTTAACAAATCCTTGAAGATATTGAACAAAGGATCGAGGATAAATGTCGAAGACAAAGGGTCAGACAACTTCAAGAACGTTAGTCCCTGGTGCAAGAGAAAAGATGAAGACAAACAAAATAAAGGAAAAGGAATACAATGTCATGAATGTGAAGGTTTTAGACACACTAAATATGAGTGTACCACATTTCTAAAGCAATAGAAAAAGGGAATGCCAGCTACTTGGTCTGATGAAGATCTAAATATGAGAGTTGTTAGTTCTTGTTATTGGCTGGAATTTTGGTAAAACAATGGTGGTGTTAATGATGTCATATGTCTGATGTCTTAACATGAGTTACTAACATTCAGTTTGTGTTAAGTTTGTTAGGGGTGCAGTGTTGTCAGCTGATGTTATAAGTGATGTCTTGACATCACTATACCAGAACATCAGAACATCAGTTTGTGATGTTTTAAGGCTGCACGTGTTTTGTTGTTAGTGAGATTTTCTGCTGAGAGATAGAGAGATTGCAGGCGAATTTATTGGAGAAGATTTATTCTGATACAATTAATTCTGCATATCTTGTGGAGAATAGTTTGTTACTATTTGTGTGGAGAAGATCTTGCAGCTGAATTAAAAAGTGAAGATTTAAAAGATACATAATATCCTGGAAATATTATGTGGAGCTGATTTAAAGGTGTGGAAGATTAAAGATAAAATCTAGCAAAGATTGCGTATTTAAAATATGAAGATTTGATTGAAGATTTAATTGAAGATCTATTGAAGAGCAGAATCTGTTGGAGATTTGTAGCAGAAGATTTGATATGATTTGAAGGCCCAAATCCAGTGGGAAAAAGTTATAAATAGAATGCTTGTAATCTAGAATAGGTACGGGTCCAAGATGTAGATCATTAGGGCTTTGTCTAAGTGAACCACTCGGGTTGTGAGATGGTCACTGTGTTTAACTCAGAAACCTGTAGGTAATGAGTTTGGTATTATTCTTGGAGGAAGCTTTGAAGCAACTCCAAAGGGTGTCATGAAAGGGTGTCATGAAAGGGTGTCATGGAAGGGTGTCTTCTATGGTTGTACAGTTGTTGGTAATCGAGCTGTTGATGCAGTAACGGTGTAGTTGACTGCTAGACATCATTGTGATGATAGGAAGTGAGATGGAGTCTCTAACCTAGGGAGGACTTAAGTAGAAGGGTCATTGGGTAGTGATTAAATTAGGTAGATTGTCAACTGGTCTGTTGAGTCTGTAATTTGATACTACTAATAGTGGACTTCCTTCCTGGCTTGGTATGCCCCCAGATGTAGGTTGTTGAACCGAACTGGGTAAACAATTCAGTGTGTTATTTACTGTTTCTGTTATTGCCTTGTTCAGCAGATTGCGATGTTGTGACATTGCACAAAGACATCACACATCTGTACCAGAATTTCAATTGGTATCAGAGCAGGCATCCTGTCTGTTTCTGGATGAGATCTAGGGAAGATACTTTCTGGTTCATGAGCAAGGAAGATAGTCTTGATGAGTTATGGACTTGGTCAGTTCATATAGTTGTCTGTATGATCCCTTGAAGTGAAGAATAGACTATTCTTAACAGGGTATGTATTGGACCTGTCTGTTGTTATCAGGAGAACTGCTGTTGTGAGTTTGATTTGTTGGCACTTGGTCTATGGTGATGGTGTGCAAGGTTTAGTGAGTAGTGCCTGAAGGTTGTTAAGGAGTTGTTGTGCGTTCTGTTGCTTGGTATCTGATGTAACCCTGGTTGGTTCTTATATCTCTGGTGGTGAGATTCTAGGAAGGTATTCTCTTGGAAAGACATTAGGGTTTGGTCTCCTCAGCAGGATAGTCTATGTGTTGTAGTTTATGCAAGACAGCTTCAACCGTTTGGTTAGAGATGCCAAAGATACTTGAGCATCATCTCATGTCCTTGTCATGGGAAAGAAGTGATCATAAGGTGAATGGATCTTTGAAGATTGAGAAGAATATATTCAGAACAGTGATTCCTTCTTTGTCATCATTCTTGATGGTGAAAAAAAGAGGGTAGAGCCAAAGCAAAAGAGTATCACTGTCAAATCTTTCATGCGGGAGTGAAGATCTTGATCAGTCATCTCTTAAGCTTAGTTGTGGTTTCATCAAGAAAGAAGTTGAGCATACTATGTCAATTCTAATGTCTCGACATCGTGCTTCACATTAGCAGTTTATAGTCAATGCTAAGTCAAGGACCTATTAGATTGTAGCTGTTTTGAAGAATCACTGAAGCTGTGAAGTTGAACATTTTTTATGCTAGTTGAAGAGAAGGGAGAAGGCATCTAAGAGTTTGTGCAGTAGCAGGGAAATTCAGCCTGTGGTCAATTGGTGGTTGCTTGAGCTCTTTCAGTATTGTGCTTTGAAGGATTCAAAGTAGCAGGTAGTCGTTGGTATGGTAGTTATTACTCCTTGGTTAGAAGGTCTGAACCTTGTACTTATTAGAAAAAGCATCTGGAAGAGTGTGTTATGCAAGTTACTGCAGCTTTGTAGGTCTATTTTTGGAAGATGCTGATATGCTCTCGTATGTTCCCTGCAAAGAGATATGTGTGAATGAATACGATTAGGAGATATGTCAGAACTGATGTTGAAACATCATTTCAGTTCTTTGCTCAGAGTAGAGTAAAAGATCAAGACACTGACCTTATCTGGAAGAGTTTTGTGGTAGTCATGATGAGAAGATTCAGCAGATGGAAGTTACCTTGACTGGAGTTGAGTATTTATCTGCTTTTGAGGATGTGCGTGCAACTAATGACAAAATACATAAACGGGAGACTATGTACATGTCTGTTGCAGGACTGTTGAAGTGTTGAGAATATACTTTTCTCTGTGTGACTCTTTATTGGTGTTGTTGAAGACTTCATAATCTTGAGGGTTTCAGCTTGGATCAGTTTATCTAAGTGGTTGGGAGCATGGTGTTTGCTCTGGTTGTGAAGGTCAAGGATAAGTGGCAGTTATCTCTGGCTTTCTATTGATGGCTCTACTAAGAAAAGTGGCAGTCTTTGGTATTGCTATGAGGTAGTCTTGGATTACCTATTTTCTGAAGATTCAGATGTGGTAGGATTGAAGTCTTTGGAGTTTCTGAGCAGGATGGAGGTTGTTTACTCAAACTTGATTGGTGAATCAAGTCTATGAGAGCATGGAAATCTGGTTCTGCAAAGGGAGGAGGTTCTTCTAAGTGGCAGAAGGAAGAGCTGAATTCAACAGCTGGATATCATAATGTTCTGACATCTAGCTTAACATCAGGAGTCTCAGCTGGTGATGTGGCACATCAGCTAATGATAGGGTGATCTACAGGAATGATAGGATGTTTCAAAAAGATCGTTCTCATGGCAGTTTGCGGGAGCTGCAGGAAGGAGAAGATGTTACATGACCATGGCTTAGGGAGTCTAAGTGTGTTTGCTTTTGAGCAAGTGGAACATGTGACTTGAAGATCAAGTTTCCTTTGTGGATCAAGATATCTTTGTGAGAGTTCTGACAAACGTGAGGATTCATGAATGAGGTGATCAAACTGTGGCATTTGGTTGATCTCAGAAGTGGATAATCAGAGTGTGGCAGCTGGTTATTATTGAGGATGGTCTTGGAACAAGTTACTCTTGGGCAGAAGAGGTGGAGATTATGGTCATGTGTTTAGTAGTTTGTTCTGGCAAAGCATGACTACTGTCTTTGAAGACTTCACCAGTTTCAACAACTACTGGTGGATGTAAGGATGGAGGAATTGTGATCTCTTGAAGAGACTGGATCTCAGTAAAGCTTATAAGTAAACTGAGAATTTGTGGAGTTTGTGACACATTGTTGAGTTTGGATTATTTTTGCTGATAGTAAATCCAGTAGTGGAGCATATGTAATACCCTGGTGTCAAGAGTGTCAAGAGTATCCTTGGTGAAGGATGTCTTTGTTCTGGATCTGAAGCTTAGTGCTTACATTATATCTAAGGAGCATCTACATAGTCATACGGGAGAATGATAAAGTAGAAGGTTTGCCTTGGATGGTGAAGATGAATTGTATGATAGCCTTTGAAGAAAGGGTCAGTGGTACCAAAATGCATGTACGCAGAAAATGTGCTCAAATGTTCATCTTCATCTAGAGCATTAGTTAACCATGACTGAGGGAGTACTTGTCTATGAACTTTGTTGCAAAGGTACATACGTTGTGAAGATTGCATGCTGATCAAGATTGAGAAGATTGGCTGAATCCTATGAGGGTATAATGTCAGATATCATGTTATGACATTAGGCTGTTGGATGACAAATTGGTGTAGACATGAATGATTCTAGCCATGTGAAGCTAATTGTTTGAATCATTTGCGCACATGCTTCTGAGGAGAAGTCTGAAGGACAACTTTGGTTGTGTATGGGAGAATTTATTTTTCTCTGCAGATTTTAGAAGAGCTTTGTGAGGGTTCTTGTTGATCGGAGATGTCACACTTGTCTTGGTGTATGTAAGAGGAGTTTATTTAGAGTTCAGAGGAAGGCATTGTGTGTGTGATTCAGAACTTGTGGATGATTGTGTGAAGCATTCCTGACTGGATGAATGAAGACTATGACTGGATTTTTCAAATGTTATGATTAAGGAGTTCATTGTGATCATTCTTGTGGATATTACAGAGAGAAGTTGATCAACTTGGCAAGATGTGAGTTTTGGAGCATGAGAAGATAACAAATCAAGAGGGAATCTTGTGAGTTTTGGTATTTGGATTGTTTGAGGATGAAGCATTAAGTGAATGCATTCAGCAGGTGTGTTGAACAGAGAGTGCGCTCTTGAAGACATGAAGATGAGTCTTATGTTTTTCATTCATTTAAGGTGTTCTTCTTGCAAATGAGCACTGTTTATCTTAGATAGGGAGAGTTGATCTTTTGTTGAAGAAGTTGTTTATCCAGATTGTAATGTCAGACAAGATGTCGTGACATTGTGTTACTGGTGAAGTTCATGGTGTACTTGACAGTTTAGACCCGGTTCTATAGATTTGTGTGTCAATGGATTGAATCAGAAGTATACATTTACACCAATGTTTGTCAATTTTTGGCCACAAAGGGGGAGATAATGTACAGTAATAGCTGCTGAGTCTGGATTTTGTTCTGAGTATATTGGTTGGGTGATTCAGAGTTTGATTTTGGAATTTCTTTTGTGTTTGCTGCGATGTTCAGAGTTTGTCTAATTGTGGCTAAAAAGGGGGAGAAATAGCCAAGTGAGCCAAGAGTATCAAAGAGTACAAATGTCAAATGCTGCTAAAGTGATGAGATGCAGAAGTGCAGAAATTGAGGGGGAGTGTGCATGTTGAACAGCTGGTTATGCTGGTTCTTGCCTTGAGGGGGAGCTTGCCAATTGCTGAAGTATTGGAGTGCGTAGTTTGTGCAGCTGTCTTGCTGGTTGCAGTTTTGAGGGGGACTTGTTGCTGCTAGTTGAGTGCTGATATGGCAGGTATCTCTGATGTTGGCTGAGATTGTTTTAGCCAAAATTAGCCAAATGGGGAGATTGTTAGTTCTTGTTATTGGCTGGAATTTTGGTAAAATAATGGTGGTGTTAATGATGTCATATGTCTGATGTCTTAACATGAGTTACTAACATTCAGTTTGTGTTAAGTTTTTTAGGGGTGCAGTGTTGTCAGCTGATGTTATAAGTGATGTCTTGACATCACTATACCAGAACATCATAACATCAGTTTGTGATGTTTTAGGGCTGCACGTGTTTTGTTGTTAGTGAGATTTTCTGCTGAGAGATAGAGATTGCAGGCGAATTTATTGGAGAAGATTTATTCTGATACAATTAATTCTGCATATCTTGTGGAGAATAGTTTGTTACTATTTGTGTGGAGAAGATCTTGCAGCTGAATTAAAAGTGAAGATTTAAAAGATACATAATATCCTGGAAATATTATGTGGAGCTGATTTAAAGGTGTGGAAGATTAAAGATAAAATCTAGCAAAGATTGCGTATTTAAAATATGAAGATTTGATTAAAGATTTAATTGAAGATCTATTGAAGAGCAGAATCTGTTGGAGATTTGTAGCAGAAGATTTGATATGATTTGAAGGCCCAAATCCAGTGGGAAAAAGTTATAAATAGAATGCTTGTAATCTAGAATAGGTACGGGTCCAAGATGTAGATCATTAGGGCTTTGTCTAAGTGAACCACTCGGGTTGTGAGATGGTCACTGTGTTTAACTCAGAAACCTGTAGGTAATGAGTTTGGTATTATTCTTGGAGGAAGCTTTGAAGCAACTCCAAAGGGTGTCATGAAAGGGTGTCATGAAAGGGTGTCATGGAAGGGTGTCTTCTATGGTTGTACAGTTGTTGGTAATCGAGCTGTTGATGCAGTAACGGTGTAGTTGACTGCTAGACATCATTGTGATGATAGGAAGTGAGATGGAGTCTCTTACCTAGGGAGGACTTAGGTAGAAGGGTCATTGGGTAGTGATTAAATTAGGTAGATTGTCAACTGGTCTGTTGAGTCTGTAATTTGATACTACTAATAGTGGACTTCCTTCCTGGCTTGGTATGCCCCCAGATGTAGGTTGTTGAACCAAACTGGGTGAACAATTCAGTGTGTTATTTACTGTTTCTATTATTGCCTTGTTCAGCAGATTGCGATGTTGTGACATTGCACAAAGACATCACACATCTGTACCAGAATGTCAAGAGTGAAGAAGAAACAACTAATAGTGTGATGACATTCACTGGAAAATATGAATCTGGTAGTGAGTCTAGTGACGAAGACATCACTAATGAAGAGTTAACTAAAACATAAAAACATTTGTACATCAAGTGGGAGGAAGCATGAATGGTATGAGAGAAACATAAGAGAATTATAAGTACTCTCCTTCAGGAAAAAGAGAAACTTAGTTTAACCATCACTGGTCTGAAAGAGGAAGTCACCCTGTTGAATTCCAAACTAGAAAATATGACAAAAAAAAATTCGTATGTTGAACAATAGTTCAAATATGCTAGATGAAATCCTAGAAGTTCGGAAGATGTCTAGGAATGTGAAGGGAATAGGATTTGACTACATCTCTATGAGCAAATAAATTAAAGTTTCCACTAACTAGTTTGTCCCCCCTTAAGAAGAAAACTGAGTTTCTAATGGTGGACCATGTGTCTCAACAACCTGCTGATCAGTATTAGTCAACTATAGGATCAAGGTCTGAGTGTGAACTTCAAAAAATCAGAGTGCATTGTTACCAGCAAAAATCAAGAAGTGTTAATGAAAGGTTTAAGGTCGAAAGACAACTTCTATATGTGAATATCTTAAAATAAGAACCAGGCCTCAACATGCTTGATATCCATGGTAGATTAGACCAAGCTATAGAACCAAAAGTTGGTTATCTTAACCATAAGATCATGAAGAAGATCATATCTGAAGAAGCTATCAAGGTATTACCGAATCTCAAGATTGAAGAAGACAAAAAACCATGGTATAATTCCTAGATGCAACCTGCATTTTTTTTGTTAAAAAAAATATACAATATAATCTATCAGTTATTTGAAAAACCGAGGGATAAACTTATTTAGTGTACATGCTTCGAATCCCAACAGCTTCAGTTTATGTTTTTAAATCATTAAAAGTGGGGCCTTCTTAAATATTTTATTTTGGAGTGTAAAAATGCGCCATTTTTCACCTCGGTTTTCTTTCCAACCAAGGTGAATATGTTTTTCTTATATATATAGCTTTAACTTGTAGCATTCAGTTTCACTAGTCTAAACAACACTAACTGAATCCTAACGAAGAACCCTTAACAAAAGAGCCCTAAACAACGAGAGCCTTAAACACATATGATCTTCAATACGAAGATGTTATGTGTTTAATACTCTCGTTTCTTCTTCAGAGATCCAAAGTCATTTTCTTTTGCCTCTTCTTAAGAGATCTGGTACGTCAAACATCACTACTCGTGTCGTTGTTGTTTTTGTTGTTGTTGTTGTTGTTGTTTTGTTGAGATCCGAAACCCTAGAGGTTTTCTTGTTGTTTTTGTTGTTGTTATTGATGTTTTTTTGTCAATGTTATTTTTCTTATTGTTGAGACCCTGAACCCTAGAGGTTGTTTATTGACGTTATTGTTCTTGATGTTGTTATTGATATTGTTGTTGTTGTTGTTGTTGTTGATGTTGTGGTTGATGATGTTATTGACGTTGTTGTTCTTGATGTTGTTATCTCATATTGCTCTGTCGAATTGAGTTTATTATATCTAATGTGGATTATTTGTTTCAATAACCATTTTTTGAACATATAACCTATTAAATTGATTTTGGAAATAATCATATAAAAATTATTTTGTATTTGAACCTTATCTTACACTAATTAATGCTTTTCTAGCATTCTGTAACTCATCATTCATCTCATGTTGTTTTATCATTAAAATCACTCCAATACTTCTAGTTTTCATTCAACTTTCGTCCATATTTGTTCATTTTTCTAAGCATCAAATTTTATGCTTTCAAGAATTAATTAGTAGAAAAGGAAGTGTTGAATAAAGAACTTGAAACATTGGAGAGATTTTAACCATAAAATAGCGTGAGATGGATGATGAGTTGCAGAATGCTTCAAAAGTCACTAATCAATGCAAGTTGTTCTTGAAATATAACACAATTGTTCATATAAGTATATTCCTAACCAATTTTGAGAAGTTACATGTTCAATATAGGGTTTAGTGAAATAAGCCATCCACATTAGATTTAATAGACTCAAAATTGTTTTATCCCTCGGTTTTATGAGATAACCGAGGTGATAATCTGGTATATCTATCAGTGAAATGACAAAACCGAGGGGACACGTGTTTTCGCCATTTCAGAATTCCAAAAAGGTCTCCTTGGGGATCGAACCCATGACCTTTACACATGTTTTTTTTAAACCGAGAGGTAAAGTGTGCACTTTTCATGACGCCCTTCGTTACCTTGCTTGTGAAACCGAGGTAAGAGCTCTTTTTCAACCGAGGTAAAAGACGTTTTAGTGATCTATGGAGACTGCCAAATAGGTAAGCAAACAAAGATGTCTCACAAGAAGCTCCAACATCATACCACCTCTAAAGTTCTTGAGTTACTACATATGGACCTCATGGGGCTTATGCAAGTGGAAATTCGGGGTGGAAAAAGATATGTCTTTGTGTGTGTGGATGATTTTTTAAGATACACTTGGATTAACTTTATTAAAGAAAAATATGACACTTTTGATGTTTTCAAAGAGCTATGCCAACGTCTCCAAATAGAAAAAAAAGGAGTGAGATAGTAAGATAAATGAGTGACCATGTAAAAGAATTTGAGAACTCCAAGTTCTTTGAGTTTTGTTCCTCTTAAGGGATTGGTCATGAATTTTCAGCACTTATCACACCTCAGCAGAATGGGGTGGTTGAACACAAAAAATAGAACCTTGCATGAATCAAATGGAGTCATGTTGTATGCCAAGAATCCACCTTACTATTTTTAGACTGAAGCCATGAACACAGCCTATCACAATCACAATCATGTGACCATAAGATCTAGAACCAAAGCAACTCAGTATGAGCTTTGGAAAGGAGAAAACCCAATGTCAAGTACATTCATGTCTTTGGTAGCAGGTTCTACATCTTGACAAACCGTGAACAAAGAAAAAAGATGGATCCCAAGAGTGATGAAGGAATATTCCTAGGCTACTTCAACAACAGTAGAGCCTATAAGGTATATAACAAATTTATCAAGACAATGGTGGAATCAATAAATGTTGTAATTGATGATACTCATGAAAAGAAGAAAAAAGCTGAATATAAAGATGATGTATATCCTCATCAGACTGATGTCCTACACAAGAAGTCTGACATTCAATTTGGAAGCATAAATTATGAAAATCCTCAAACCAACAAGGGACCATCAATTAGAATTCAGAAGGATCACCCTATAAAAAATATCATAGGAAATCTAAATGATAGAGTCACCACCAGGTCCTGAGATATGATTTACAACTCTTGTTTCACTTCTAAGATTGAACCCAATAACATCAAGGAAGCCTTCAATGATGAATTATGGATAAATAATATCCAAGAGGAGTTGTGTTAGTTCAAAAGAAACAACCTATGGGAATTAGTTCAGAGGCATAAAGATGTGAATGTCATTAGTACCAAATGAATTTACAAGAATAAATCCGATGAAAGTGATAATGTAATAAGTAACAAGGCTCGTTTAGTTGCTCAAGGACACACAAATAGAAGGAGTAGACTTTGATGAGATATTTGCTCTAGTTTCTAGACTTGAATCTATTAAATTGTTAATAGGAGTCTCTTGCATGTTTAAATTCAAATTATACCAAATGGGTGTTTAAAGTGCATTCTTGAATGGGTATATTAATGAGGAAGTTTATGTAGAGCAGCCAAATGGATTCATTGATCCTAACTTTCCAAATCATGTGTGCAAGTTAAAGAAAGCTCTCTATAGATTAAAGCAAGCTCCAAGAGCTTAGTATGAAAGATTAACTAAGTTCCTGATCAATCATGGATAAAATAGATGTGGAATAGATAAAACCTTATTTGTGAAGAATGATAGAGAAAAACTCATGATAGCCCAGATTTATGTTGTTGAAATTGTCTTTGGTGAAATGTCAAACAATATGGTGGAATATTTTGTCTAACAAGTGCAGTCTGAGTTTGAGATGAGTCTTGTGTCATACCTAATTTTCCCTTATTCCCTTTCATATTTTTGGCTAAGTATTTTGATTCTTTTCTAAAATCTAAGTTATTTAGTCAGTTGTGATTTAGATCATCTTCATTATAACCATGCCATTTCCTTATTAAGGGTCCACAACCATGCATTTGCACACTTCTACTGTTAATGGACAAAAGTAACAAAAAGTCAAAGATTTGACTTTTCTTTTGGTCACATTTGCATTACCATTCATATGCATTTTTCATTCGTTAACAAGTTATTTTAAATAAAGTCCCCATATGTGATTAAATTCATCCATGCTCGTGTTGAGATTCTATTTTCATTTTATTAGCCATTATCATATACATATAAATTAAATTGTATTTTACAAGTAAAATCATACTTTGCATTATATTTTCCACATGCATTTGTAAATTCTTAATAAATAGTACATCTTTTATATTTTTAATAGAATAAAAACAATGTTGAATAAAACAAGTTTTTGGAATAAGACAAAGGTGTTTTTCATTCATTATATCACATACACATTCCATCAATATTAATACATCATTTTTTACGTTAGTCATACAAATACATTAAAAAAATCAGAATCCATTCTATTCTATCTCCATGGCATCATCATCTTGCTGCACATCTTCATAAGCCTTGCATCTATACATGTTTCGCATACACCATCATCAAGCTACAAAAATAAAAGAGCAATTTAGTTAGCATTAAACATGGAATACATTACATACATAAACATTCGTTCATCATTACTCAATTTGGGAACACCCAATTCACACTCTTTTCACCTATAACAAACTCTAATAGTTTCACAAAGTAACTAACATAAAAACTTTAGCAAGAAGCACAAGTCATCTTAATCACAACCATTGATTCAGAAAATAGCACACGAATCATTAGATAATTCAATCCTAACCTCACACTCTCATTTCTACTTCACTTCGATTTCCCTCCAATTTTCCTTCACTGATATTACGTCAGTTTCCCTTCAACAAATATTTCACCACTCTCTCAATACTCTACTAGAAATACACTACCCAATTTGTTCTAATTCATCAACACTCGTACCAACAAAGTTATGCAAAATTCAAACCTCACCCTCTACTCTAAAGTTCCCCTCTCTAATCAATAGAGCTTCACATTGAAGTTCTACTTGATTGAGCTCAAAACCACATACAAGCTACAACAACAACAACAACACACACAAGAAAAAAAACATAAGAAATGGAAGAAGAAATAGAAGAAGAAGAACACGACAATATAAGTAGCAGAAAAAGGAAGAAGCATAGATAGAGAGGCGAAGCAAGTACCTGAATGTTCTTTCTCTTGAGCTATCTACGCATGTTCATTTGGTTTTTGCTGATTGTATTCTTTTCAATCCTTTTCCCTGTTATTTTTTCCCCGTGTATTGCTTGTAATCAATTGACATAGTGGAATTTGGGGAATTTAGGGTTCCAATTGGGGCTAAGGGTTAATTTGTGTGTTTGTTTGTGTGTTTTGACTTCAAATTCGTGCTTAGGAGCAAAAAATGGATAGGGTTCACGTTGAAACTTATTTGGTTTGGTGAGTGTTTCAAGTTAGGTTTCATAGGGTTTCTGGTCCCTCGATCTGTTGTCTCTGGTGAGGTTGCATTTTTCAGAGTGTGAGAGTGTTCAAAGGAACGGAGATGAAGTGTAGAGAGAAGGTGAACGAGTGAGAATGGAGGTATAAGCTTCATTTTAGGATTTTGAAGTGTTGGTTAGAAAGGCCCAAACCCGTTTTAATTTATCATCCCACCCTCGTTTCCATTGTGCAACTTCCTTTGTTATGATGGATTTCATTTTGAGTCATCGCCCTTGAGCCCAGTTTGGGATTCAACATGCCCTTATGTTTTTTCTTATCATCACCCCCACATTATTATTTTTTGCACCCTTAGTTTTTGCATTTTATATTTGTTTTAAACTTAATTAGTTCATTTCGTTAATTAAATTTAATTAACTTGAATATATTATTGAATTAATTTTTAATCAATTATTTATGATAATTAATTATAATTAACTTAATTAATTGATTTAATAAAATTTTAATCAATTAACTTTGTTGATTAAACATTATTCTATTTGTTTAGTTGTTATTTGATTCATTATATCCCCATGGTGAAAATGTACCTCCATCTCTTGATTGTAATTTCTCGCACCATTTTGTTTTGATTCTTTTTTGGTTAGTTAGGTTAATTGAATTAAATAAATAAGTTGACCACCTAAAATCAATCTTTTGAAATTAATGCCTTTGATCAACATAAAAGGGCATTTTCAAAACAAGAACATTTAACAATCCCAATCATTCACTTAGCATTCATCTAATAAAATCAATCTTTTGCAAACCATCAAACTTGATCAACATCAAATCTTTTTTCAAATTGAGAACCAAACACTTGATAAAAAATAAGTCACTTTTTCGTACTCAATCGAATCATTTTCCGCAAATGCAAATTGAAATTCTGGCATAGCAGATAGCAGATGTCCTAACACATGTCAAGACATTGTTCTCTACACAACTTTAAAACAAGAGCATATCAACAAATTGATATTCAGAATATCAGTAACAGCAGCAACACAGATGTTTCGACATCTGTTACAACATGTTAATCAAAATTGAATTGTAAATTGTAGAATGATAAATAACACAGAATATGATAACCCCGTTCGGTGCAAATCACCTACATCTAGGGGCATACCAAGCCAGGAAGAAGAATCCATTATCAGTAGTATAGTTTTATGTAAACAATCTCTGGTTTACCTATCATTGACCAATGAAAACTTTATCTAAGAACTTCATCCTAGATAAGAGAAACCCATCTCACTCCCTAAATTACAACCTGTGATTATCTAACAGTTATAGTCACAATAACTGTATCACCCTACTTGAAAGACACCCATTTCAATGCAAAGTTCAGTCAAGCATTCTTGACTAACAAGTTAACTTGGATTTGCTTAAAAGTTTCATCTAAGAACAATACACGATTCATTACCTACGGGTTTCTGAATCTGTACAAGTACCTATGTCTTCCACAATGTATCAAATCGATACAGAGGGAGACTTACAAGAGAAACCTACGAATCTAAAAACCTTAAACCCTACTTTACAAAATAGGATTCTTAAGTCTATGTCGTTCTCTCTATCTTTTCTGGCCTAGGTCTTGGTCTTCTTTTATAGTTTTCTGCTGCGTTGGGCTTCAAATCTTCTGTTGGCCGATTCCTTGATCCATGTTTTGATTGCTCCTTAATTCATGGGACTGATCTGCAACAACCTGCCATATCAGGTCAAGATGTCGAGACATATGTTAGGACATCATGTCTGACAAGTCTTCTTTCACCAGACTTCTTCATGTTGGAACATTGTATTTGATATCTTGTTTTACCAAAAATTTGCTCAAATCTGCAGAGCTTTCAATCTCCCCCTTTTGACAAATTTTTGGTTAAAACTCCTTCGGTAGAAAAAGAAAGTCGGCGTTTGGTGGATATGATTGGAACACTTCTGAGACTCCTTCTTACCCCTGAAATTTCTAGTTATCTGTTGGTGTACATGAGGAAGAGTATACAACACACTCCCCCTCAAACCTATACTTGCCACGGAGGGATAAATCTTCCTCTTAAGGAGCATAAGAGAACCCATAAGAAGATTCAGAAAGAGCTTAAGAGGAAACAGATGTATCATACGTAACACATTGTCTATTGAGAATGTAACTCAGGTCACAAGACACAACCTGCTTCGTAACTCAGATCACACAAGACACAACCTGCTTTGTAACTCAGATCACAAGGCACAAGGGAAAAATCTCAAAGGATGTTAGAACATCCCATCCAACATCCTTGCAAAACACAACCTGCAAGAATGAACTCCTTACCAGCTATGTGTTGTAAGAACCAACACATAACTGAGATGAATATGAATACATACCCCTTCTCCCCCTTTTTAGCCGAAAATTGGCAAAAGTAGCCAACACAATTCCATACCCACATGGTACTTACCCAGATCCGGGCAAAATCCATGACGAAACCACCCAGAACAAGAACTTGGAAAACCAGAAGCAGACTCCTCCTTTAAATACCCAAACAGGTTTTTCTTGAAAATTATGGTCCATAGAAGTTACCGCTGATGGAGAAATAAATATAGGTAGGTAAACATAAATGACTGTGCACCGTCCATCTAGAGTTTGACTATTTCAACTTTAAGAGAAACTTTCCAAAGAATGCACTTGCATCAAGACACATGCTTAACACGCCTTCTCTAAGACACACACTCTACCGTCCACAACAGCCAATCAGGACGCACCCATATGTTCTAAATAGTGTCCTGACGTCTTGTCAGACTTGTTTAGACCATCTAATGCATGGTCACCGTCCCTTTTAACAGGTCCCAAGAATAATCCTTTCAACCAGAAGACCAAGAGTAACTGACCAAGATGTTAAGATATTTCTTCAAACATCTCCCAGTTAGCAGCAAAGACTCTCAAGATACTTGTACCACTTTAATTCAATTCATTGAAACCCAATGACTGAATCAAAACAACCTAATAAGTCCACCTATGACTTATACCAGTAGAGCAATGTCACGACATCTCGTCTGACATATCATCCTCACCTGAGGCATTCTATCACAAACTGCTTGAAACCACAAACAATCTTGATAAACAACTGCACTACTGCAACAACCTATCCAAAACAGAAGTCTAACTCCCCCTGTCGTGGATACCCAATGCTCATTTGCAGGAAGAACACCTTAAATGAATGGAAAACATAAGACGCATCTTTATGTCTTCAAGAGCGCACATTTTGTTCAACACACCTGTTGAACGCATTCACCTAATGCCTGATCCTCAAGCAATCCATGTACCACACTAGTACATTTAACATATATAATCTTTCACAAATGATGCTCCTTCAACAAGAAACACCCAAAATCACCACATGATATCCCATGAAAACTTCATGATCATATAGTGAGAGTACCAGGATCACATCCTTGTACCACAACCAACAAACTCTTGGATTGAGACCAAAATCACCATTGATCCCTCTCATCCAGAAACCAGCCATACCCTATACAAATCCACCTTGAATTTCACAGCCATAGATATCCTTGTTCCTTGAGATACAATCCAATTGAATTTGGAATGCTTCACATTCCTCAAAGAGACATACAGAGCCCCTTAGTTTGCTAGTTTTCCCAGATGTTCTTCACACTTGAAAACATCAAACACATGCTCCATAAATCCTCAGCTTATTTGCTCCACAAGCACCAAACTGATCCACTTCTCTCTAGCATGACTTGTAGCAGAGGAAACCACCTCTCCACAAGCATTCTGACCTCAGTAAGAGCCAGTCTTCCAGATAAACACCCCATGATCCAAGACAGTCTTTAATTTATCATTCTCCCATATGATAAGATATAATACTTCTGACTCAACTGGTGAATATCAGCTCCCACAATCTGAACTCCAAGTTCAAAAACCATGATGATGTTCTAACATCAGTTAGGACATCCTGATCATATCACAGACACCATACACTATGGTTCTTGATACAATTACTACTGGACTTACTATCAGCATAGTAATCCAACTGAAGATCTTTAGACAACACTGCGCCACCAGCTTGATCAATAAAAACTCCAGATAACCAAAGAGAGAAATAAACTCTCATTCAACTCCCAAAAAGAAGGTAATTTTCCATAAGCAACTTAGGGCTTCTACCACAAGCTCCAAGAACAGAACAAGAACCTCCTCTAATTTTCAACCAACTACCCTTCTGCACAAGAGTAATTAGTTTCAACCACCCTTCTTGAATGCACGATAGAAACCAACCAAATGCCACTATTTGATTAATCTCAGCCTTCTTCAGAGTTCCAGAAAATCTTCTTATCCACCAATTAAACCTAATCTTCAAGTTACACAATCCACTTACTCCATAGCACGCCATCTTAGATACACCAAGACTCAGACATGTAACATCTACTCTTTGCAGCTCCCGCAAACTGCATGAGATAGACCCTTTTGAAGCATTAATTCCATTTATTTCTGAGAAGATCAACTTATCTTACGATGATGCGCCACAACATCAACTAAGACCCTGAATTTTCTGCTTGATGTCACAACATCTGTTCAGACATCCAGCTGAAGAATTCAGCTCTTCCTTCTTCCACTTAGAAGAACCTCATCCTTATAATAGAATAAGAGTTCCATGTTCTCATAGACTTAATCAATGATATCAAGTTAGAGTATATAACCTCCATCTTTCTTTGTTGTACTGCATCACTCACCCCATCTTCAGACAACCCAAACCTGCCAAAGCTTGATTCTTCAGAAGAGATTAGTCACATAAGATCTTTACAAAAGGAATCCCACCTTCCTTAAGTAGAGACTTCTGAGGAAGGTCAGAGATAACTGGCACTTATCCTTGACCTCCAAGATGAGCAAGATCACATGCTCCTACGCACCTAGATCAGAAATAAACTTGCACAAGCAGTGCTATCACCAACACCATATTCTGGACAAGTTTCTTGCTAGGAAACTTTCCAGATAAAAATTAGATGCTTCTAGTAAAAACTGGTATACACTTGTTGCACTCTAATACTCCTAGGTCATAAATAAACTGAACCAAGAGAATTGTCTTCATCTTCACTTCCAACAGCACTACATTCTAGTCAAGCTTCCTGCCACGAAACTTCCTAGTCTGAATACATGCCTTATAATAAAGACTGATTCTACCACACATACGTGTATGGTACCAAGATCATCAGCTACAACTCATTTGCTATAGAGATTCACTCCTTGAATCAACAGGCTTTTGCACATCCTCCAGCAGATCACTTCATGAACACTTATCAGGTATTCAATCTTTGCAAGTATCTTCCTAGACAAACAAAGTATCGAGATATCAAGGTGTCACACCCTAATTTTTGACCCTAAGATCTCCGATTTTCTCTTTGCATAACATATTAGGTCATTCATTTGTGCATAACTAACTGCTTTATCTAGCTTTGTCTGTTTGTTTCTCTTTTGAGGACAGGTGATACTGCAGAAGATTCAAGGTCCTGAAGGTTGTGTTGTGTGTGTGATTGTGGAGGTTCTCTGGTCCTGTGAGATTGTACCTTCACCCTTTTTGATCCCTAGACCACTACCAAGCCTTTCTTCCCTCAAGACTCCTCAGTTTTCCCCCACTGAATACTGGATACGGAATTTGGCACCCTAAAGACTTGTCACTGATTGTGTGGTAAAGTTATATTACAAGTTGGTATCTTCCCCCTCTGTCAAGCTCCTCAAGATTCAAGCGATGTGTTTGCTCTATGATGCCATGTTCTTAAGTAACGAAAGTTCAATTTAGGAGGAAGTAGAAGGTTGATTTCCAAATGCAAATTCAAGTCCATGGTTGTCATAAGTTTACAAGATCAAGTTTGAAAATCACTACATCATTCTTGTGTTCTAATTCACATGTGGTTCTAGTATGAAGCTCATGCCCTCTGCTTCAAGAGGAATTTTATATTCTTGAAGTTGACAAGTATACTTCAAGCAATTTTGAAGATCAATAGGAGATTGAAACGTTCAAGACGTTTTGACCATTTGTAGAAAGTTTGAGTAATCCTTGCAAATTCTTAAAGTTTTGCTTGTTAATGTTGTTGTTAAAGAGGTGAAATGCTATAGCCGGTTTGGTTGAGGAATCTTAGTCTTTATTTTTGTTACAATGGCCTATGTCTTATACTTTCCAAAACTCGTGGAAATATATAAATGACGTTTACAAAATTCAAGTTCATGTTGAAGAACAAGCTATATTTACAAGGCATATTCTCATGAAAACTCAATTGCATTCAAGGCTTTTGTTTTTGGTTAAGTTTGTAAGACTTGGTTTCATTTCAAGTTCTAAATCATTTTAGACCCATTCGGTTTGTAACTTTGGTTTCAAGTTTGCTTTAAAGAGGTTCAAGTGATTTCAAGGCCACTTTGAAAGGTTTATATCCAAAGCATACAAGGTTTCTGATAACACGAAAATGTATCATATATTTGCCTTGATTTACGACTAATAATTACGTTATTTCAGTTTAAGTTCCGATTATTCCGCGAGTATTCTAGTGTTTTCGCAGGTATTTCATTGTCCAAGCTAAAAAGGAGCAAAGTAGAAAAACATGAAGAAATGAGAAGAAAACAAGAAGAAATGACTAAGAAAAAAACAGAAAATGGAAAGTGGTGTGTGTGACGCCCGTCACACAACCACCATGACCGTCACGCTTCCAAAGGCTGCCACGCCCGTCACACACTCACCACGACCGTCACACGCACAAAGTGGTTATTATGTTCAGAAACGCAGACGTGGACAAAGAAGACCAATGCACACGCACGATCAGCATTTTCTCCTACATTCTCTCAAACACAGCTTCTCCAACTTCCCATTCTCTCCACTACTTCTCCAACTTCCCATTATCTCCACTATTTTTCACATGAATTCTTAAGCAACTTCTAACCTTTTATCACTATATATAGGACCTACCATTTAGTTTCAAGGGATCCAAGTTTTGTGCGCGAAAGCGCTGTTGGTAGTTTTAGGCAGAAAATTACAATTGTAAAAGGAGTATTTTCTCACATCGAGGAATTACTCCACCATTAGTAGTTAGGCCTATGTTCTATGTAACTTGCTTGGATCAACAATCTTTCCGTCATTATTGAAGTTAAAGTTAATGCAAGTTTCTTTATTTCCCGCATTTTACTTCAAGTCTTTACAGGTTCTTTATCGCATTGCTTATTATTATTGTTTATCGCTTTCCTAAATTAATTATTATGATGTTTTCAAATGCAATTATAATCTTTAATTTGTTGACGTTTAATTACATGTCTTGCTAAATTGTCTTGAGTCCGGTGTATGAGGACCGTCGTTACCGACGGGACTCGGTAGAAAATAATAGGTGCGAACTTATGATTAAAATTCTGTTTTTGGTTTTAATTTCCAGTCTAATTTAAATAGCTTTGTCACGAGAGTGAGAGGTTATTTAACACGATTTTGTCACGAGAGTGAGAAATTAATTAAGGTTAGAGCCGGCACTGCGAGAGCGTGGGGATCGAACCGGATAGTGGAAATTAGGCAACAAATCTAAATACAGCGAGAGCGCTTTAGATGCGTTTAGGATATTATTGGCTTTCAAAATATATTTCCTAGTTACCGGGCGAGCGAGAGCAAAATCTTGGGATTAGGGAACATGACTTTAGTTAATACCGCGAGAGCGTGAGACGCAGTTTTTAAGTCGGTATATTCTACGGAACTAAGTTATAGTTGTAATTAGTACCCGAATTCTACAAAGTCCTTTAGGAATGCGGAATCCATATTCTGGCCTCTCTTTATTATCATATTTTCTTAGTTTTATTTTAGTGCTAGTCTTAGTTTCCCTTTCATCGAATACCATTAGCCTTAGCTTTACATCGCAGCAATAGATAACGGTAGGTTGACATTGGTCTCTGTGGGTTCGACAATCTTTTATATTACTTCGATAAATTCGTGCGCTTGCAGACGCATCAAGTTTTTGGCGCTGTTGCCGGGGACCAACAGTCAATATTGTTATTCCGTTGTTGCACCGTATAGACTAAGGCACTCCCATAAAAAAAATTTTAATAAAAAAATTTAAAAAATTAAAAAACTATGTGTCACCCAAATTTTTTCTACAATCACCACTCCCAGTATTTCGAGGAATCGCAAGAATCCCATAATTCCAACCTTGAAATACAAATGGAGAATTTCAATGCATCACTAACTCATTCTCACCCAAATTTCCTCTGCAACTACCAATCCCCACATTTTGAGGAGCCGCAAGAATCTCATAATTCCAACCTAGAAATATTAATGCAAGATTTCAATGCGACACTGACTCACTCCCAGTATCTCGAGGAACTACACCCAAATTTCCTCTACGATCACCATTCCCAATATTTCGAGGAACCACAAGAATCTGTTAATTCCAATCTCGAAGCATTAATGGAGGACTTCATTGAAACAACAACTAATTCTAGGGTAGAGTCTATGATGGAGCATTTTGTGGAGACGCAAACTCTCCAGAATGAAGAGCTTAGAAGACAACAACTCGATACTTATGAAACCCATAGGCAGATAAACACTATGGTCGAGTCCCTCACGACTCACACTGAGGCATTGGAGACTCAAATCTCCCTGCTTGCACAAACACCTATAGGACCCTACCCTGAGGAGCATGTGGATGTTGTAACAACCGTTAATGAAAAACAAATCGAGAATCCCGAGGAGAGTGATAATGAGGTTGAGGAGAGTGATATTGAGGTTGAGGAAAGTTCTGGTGAGGAAGAAGTAGAGATTGAGAAAAATTTACTAGGACCACCTGAAAGGGAGGTCGTCAAAGAGGTAGAGAAAGTAGCACCTAAGGATGTTCCTCATGCCTATACCCCACCAATTCCTTTCCCGCATAGGTTTGTAGACTCCCAATCCAAAACGCATGTGGAGGTATTGGAAAATATCCACACCGATGCATCTTTGTTTGAGGGCACGCATAAAAAGAGAAAACTCGAGGACCATGAAACTAGGGATATCATTATTGTTAAGAGGGTAAGGTTAAACTTTGAGGTGATGGATGAAATAACTAAGCCCAAACTTGAAAAGCTAATACTTATGATAGATTCAGAACCACCACCACAAGTTCAAAAGAATGAACCACCCCACAGAAGGAAGAGAAGAAAAGGTGAGGGATATGTGAGATGGCTTGATAAGTGGCCATGGAAACCAAAAATTATTAGCCGTCGAGCTATCGACATTAAACAAAGCCCTGCGTGGGAGGAAACCCACGAGTTTTTAATTTAATGTTTTACTTCTATTGTTTGTGTTTGCAGAAAATAAATAATTGTATCGCTTATCACGTCTCAGCCATATTTAGGCGAAAAATCTCTAGGGTACAATCCCTTAAGATGAGTTGGTGCCCACGCACATTCCTACGAATGTCGCTGCTGGTGGTGACACCAATGACGAGTATGATGGGAGAAAGCATGTCTCTCCCGTTCGTAACTTACATCCTCCTTGTCATTTCGCATGGTCAGGTTCCACCTGCACACACCGCACCGTATTTTTCTAACAATTTTTGCAGGTACTTCCTTCGGAAATATGCAATATAATGAGTGGCTTCAAGAAAATGAAGTTTCAGCAAATTCAGATAACTCGTAGTACAAGACACCGGAGTAGAAGTGGCCAGCGAAGACAGGGACGACAAGGGAAGAATCAGCGCGAATTTGGCTGTGGTAGCACGCAACGGCATTCATACAGGTTCTATCTTTCCTCTACCACCTTTTATCAAAACATTGAGGACAATGTTTGGTTTAAGTGTGGGGGAGGAACATTTACCGCTTTCATTTTACCGCCTTCTAGTTAGATTTACTGTTTTCCAGCATGATTTTAATTTTTTTTCTGTTCTAAATGTTTCGTCCGTCTGTGCATGTGTTGTCGAGTCTTTATGTTAATTTTATGTTGTTTATCGATTTTCCCATTCTCTTGAGCCATACCAAATATTTTGAAATTTTTTTAGTTAAAAATAGTGTTTCTTTTGAAAATCTTAGGTTACAGACGAAATTGAGGTTAGATTGTGAGACTTGGGAAAATTATGCAAGATCGGTATCGTCTTAACACCGTGAGCCTCTAAATTATGGAAATCGATTTGAGTACTTGTTATGCCGTAGCCTTAGGTTCTCACCCCTTAGTAGTCCCTAAGTAGTTTATTTAGCAGTCAACACCATCCTAAGCACGCACTAAGTAGGAAGCCGATGCAAATAAGTGTATGATCTCAGGCTTAAAAGGCAAATTAAGAAAAGAAAAAAATGAATGCTCCTTCTAAGTTAGGTGATCCTCACCCGATCATTTAGCCCAACTGTGCAAACTTCTTTAGTGATATTTAAGACAATGTGCCAAAAGAAAGAAAAAAAATGATAATAATGAGATCATATCGCTAACAGGCCATCCTACCATGAGTGTGAAAGGATAATGGGCTTAATGTGATTGTGCCAGAATGAAAAGGGATAAAAGAAGGATGAGTGAGTTAGGCTTAGGTATAATGACATGATTCAGATTGGTTTGTATAGGATGGAGGTTGATGACCGCAAAAGCGGAATTGTGTTGTTACAATATCCTTAGTGTGTGAGCAAGTACCTATCGACACAAATTTAACCAAAGTAGAGTTGGTATCCTAGGATGAGTATCCGTATGCACTATTTGTCTTAAGAGTCATGTTTTGCTTGAGGACAAGCAAAGGTTTAAGTGTGGGGGTGTTGATAACACGAAAATGTATCATATATTTGCCTTGATTTACGACTAATAATTACGTTATTACAGCTTAAGTTCCGATTATTCCGCGAGTATTCTAGTGTTTTCGCAGGTATTTCATTGTCCAAGCTAAAAAGGAGCAAAGTAGAAAAACATGAAGAAATGAGAAGAAAACAGGAAGAAATGACTAAGAAAAAAATAGAAAATGGAAAGTGGTGTGTGTGACGACCGTCACACAACCACCACGACCGTCACGCTTCCAAAGGCTGCCACGCCCGTCACACACTCACCACGACCGTCTCACGCACAAAGTGGTTATTATGTTCAGAAACGCAGACGTTGACAAAGAAGACCAATGCACACGCACGATCAGCATTTTCTCCTACATTCTCTCAAACATAGCTTCTCCAACTTCCCATTCTCTCCACTACTTCTCCAACTTCCCATTATCTCCACTATTTTTCACATGAATTCTTAAGTAACTTCTAACCTGTTATCACTATATATAGGACCTACCATTTAGTTTCAAGGGATCTAAGTTTTGTGCGCGAAAGTGCTGTTGGTAGTTTTAGGCAGAAAATTACAATTGTTAAAGGAGTATTTTCTCACATCGAGGAATTACTCCACCATTATTAGTTAGGCCTATGTTCTATGTAACTTGCTTGGATCAACAATCTTTCCGTCATTATTGAAGTTAAAGTTAATGCAAGTTTCTTTATTTCCCGAATTTTACTTTAAGTCTTTACAGGTTCTTTATCGCATTGCTTATTATTATTGTTTATCGCTTTCCTAAATTAATTATTATGATGTTTTCAAATGCAATTATAATCTTTAATTTGTTTACGTTTAATTCCATGTCTTGCTAAATTGTCTTGAGTCCGGTGTATGAGGACCGTCGTTACCGACGGGACTCAGTAGAAAATAATAGGTGCGAACTTATGATTAAAATTCTGTTTTTGGTTTTAATTTCCAAGTCTAATTTAAATAGCTTTGTCATGAGAGTGAGAGGTTATTTAACACGATTTTGTCACGAGAGTGAGAAATTAATTAAGGTTAGAGTCGGCACTGCGAGAGCGTGGGGATCGAACCGGATAGTGGAAATTAGGCAACAAATCTAAATACAGCGAGAGCGCTTTAGATGCGTTTAGGATATTATTGGCTTTCAAAATATATTTCCTAGTTACCGGGCGAGCGAGAGCAAAATCTTGGGATTAGGGAACATGACTTTAGTTAATACCGCGAGAGCGTGAGACGCAGTTTTTAAGTCGGTATATTCTACGGAACTAAGTTATAGTTGTAATTAGTACCCGAATTCTACAAAGTCCTTTTGGAACGCGGAATCCATATTCCGACCTCTCTTTATTATCATATTTTCTTAGTTTTATTTTAGCGCTAGTCTTAGTTTCCCTTTCATCGAATACCATTAGCCTTAGCTTTACATCACAACAATAGATAACGGTAGGTTGACATTGGTCTCTGTGGGTTCGACAATCTTTTATATTACTTCGATAAATCTGTGCGCTTGCGGACGCATTAGTTTCAAAAATGAGTTTAATTCTATGATGAAATCCCAAAGTACAAGTTCAAAGCTTCAGATTAGTTATCCAAGATTCAAGGGTGATTCTTAAGAGTTTCAAAATAATAGGAAGATTTGAAAGTCTACGTGCATTTCCAAGTTCGAAAATCGTTGAAGATACAAGAAATTTGTTCAAAGGCCACCATGAGGAAGTTCATTATTCAAATTTTAAAGTCAACCTCAAATGGTGATTTTCATTAAATGAGGCCCAAAATTCAACACCAAGCCATTTCAAATTTTGAAGGTTCAATATGATTCTAAGATTCAAGCTTACAGAAATCGGGAATTCACGTTACAAGATGTTTGTTCACAAAGTTCACATATGCATACTAATCTCATAAAAGTCTCATTGCATGTACAAGTATTAACACAACTCATTACTACAAAAATTCACATAATGGAATCTATAAGTCACTCCCGACAGCTTTGTAATTCAAGTGACGAATAACATCATTTTCAGCCCAGCCAATATTATCAAGACACAGGGTGCTGCTCCTTGTTGGATTTACAAGTGGATACTATCCTGCAGTGGCTAGGTTGGTGGCAGTGGACTAGAAAGCAACTATGCAGGATACTTTACTAACCTCTTAGAAAAAGCAATGGCAGTGTGGAGTAGAGCTCAAGGCGTATAATCCGGACGTACCTACAAAACATTACTGCTCAATTCAGAGTTCTGTCACAATCCAAGCTAAACATGGTTCTAAACATGATAAATACATTATAATAGAAGATTAAGAGGTTTTGGTAAGCATTAAAAGAAATTATCAGACATAACGATAGCGAAACGGAAAGTTTGGTCACATATTCATGAAGGAGGATCCACAATTCTCAAACAATAACCAAACAATTTTAATCAAAACACTCCAAAATACATGACAACTCAAAATAGCATGCTACACAACTGCGTCATCTATACAAATAAATTTCAGTTTCAAAGTACAAACAAGCTAACAATGATATGGTGTCTCAAAAGGTCGAAGTCTACAGTGGTAAGGCAATTACGATGTTCTCGCTGCTTGTTCCAACTGTCACGTTAATAATACAAGTCAAGGACAAGTTTCTGGTTTTTCTCAAAAAACCTTACTCATAGAGCTGAACCATCTCGAATCCACGACGGCATGGCAGTATTGTGCATTATAAACATGAAGAAGTGGATAATGACATTCAAGACAAAGAATAATGGCAGCATTAGCTACATACCTTGAGCCCTCAAGACCATGAAGAGTAACATACCAATTCAAAAAGTGCAAATTCGATCACAATGCTAAAATATTAATCTGTAATACACACCACCATTGACCAAGTTTGTGCATCAAGAGTGAAAACTGTAACCAGACTACAGTTGCTACTGGTGTGAATATCGTAAGGTTGAAACCTGCAAGAAGACACAAACGGACTTCAACAAAACGATACAATAGATGCAAGTATCTAAATTTTCGTAGAATTCTACTCAAAAGACATTGTTTCGCAGGTGCACTGAAGTCTGTTATGAAAGGAATGTTGATACTCAGAACACCATTACACACGAGCTTCGCTACGCTGCTCTCTACGTCTAACACGAACGGGATGAAATTCTACTAAGTGGGAGGTTTGCTGAAGAAATAATAATGAAGAAACAAGTACTGAAACTTTCAGCCATGAATTTCCAAGTACAATCAGACCTGTCAAGACAACAAAATTATCATGAAATACACATGTTTAAGACAAGATCGCATTAGAATAAACTTTCCAAAGCAACCATCATTAACAAAATCAACATGTCTCAGCAACTTAAAGTCTTACCAATAAAAAATTTAAAACACGATCAAACAGGATCAATTGAAAAAGGAAATTCATCAACCACTTTGAAACCTTCCAAAACATGTTCATCCCAGAATGGAAACGCAATAACTTCACACCAATTGGAAAATTCACACAGAGAGCCATATAAAAGGGAGAGGACATCCACACAAAGGGGGACACGAACCAACAAATCCACACAGACCACATAAGCAAGATTCACATTACCACACAAAGTTCAGAAAGTATTATATCAGCAGAAGAAAAAATCACCTTACCTACAACAAATACACACTTCCAAAAACCAAAAAAAAAACTACGCTCATAACAGTAGGAAGAGAACATACCACATACACAAACAACATCAAAACATTGCAGATACACATGACTGGAGAAGAGGGCAGCAGCAGCGCACCATGTACCTTAGAACACTGCCACGCCGCTCAAACCGATGACATTGCTGGTGATTCCCTTGGCCGCGACACAGACGAAGTTCGATGCATCCACCAGCTTTCCCCTTTTTCATTCTGTTTAAATTCCTTGTAAATGTAATCTTCAAAACAAATAATGAATTGGGGTATGGGATCGTTGGGGTTAGGGTTTCTATTTGTTGCCATTAGGGTTCGCGAGAGAGCGACTACCGAGAGAGATGAGGGTGGCGGCGGGTGGCCGTTAGGGTTTTGAGACCCATTCTGAGAGACGTAGAGGGAGATGATAGACGTAAAGAAAGAGTATCACGAGAGAGTAGAGAGGATGGGAGGATCCTTCTTCTTTTTTTTTCTTTTTTTTTGATTTCTTAATCGTGTACACACGCACACACCGTGCTATCGTACTCCCTCAAGCTTTTTGCGTTGGATCTTAAAGATCCTGATCATGTGGCCATGATCTGAGGGTCTACGGAAGACCCTCCCTTGTTGTGCCTATTTTATTTTTTTTATTTATTCCTTTTTTTCAAAAACTTTTTTAATTTAATTTATTAAAACCCTTTTAATAAAAAAAAACTTTATTTTAGGTAATAAACCTTTTTTTTTATTAAATAAAAAGAAAACTTTTTCTAAATTAATGAAAGCCCTTTTAAATTAATAAAACTTTTCTTGATAAAACCTTTTTAAAATTAATAAAACCTTTTATTTATTTAAAATTAACCTTTCTTCTCTTTTATTAAAATATTAAAGTCAACCTTTTTCTAATTAATAAGAAAAAAACCTTTAATATGACTTTTTTTTTCTTTTCTTTAAATTAATAATAACTTTTTTAATATAATATAACTTTTAAAAATAAAAAATGTAATAAACCTTTTATTTTTCCTTAAAATTATCCAAATTTCTTAATAAATTGTTCCTTATTAAAATCCCTCATCATGCACTTAATCATACGTTTGTGTTAGCAATAAGTTTAAAACCTTAGTCTTGTTTTATATCATGCCATATGCTTACGCATTGTCTATTTGCCATTATACTTGATGTATGCACCCTCTTGTTTGTCTGTTTGTGTTCTAAACCCCTTTCAAAAAATATAAAAAATTCTCGATCCAACGTCGAGCCATCTTTTCTACCCATGTAAGTCGATTGCTTTTAAGCATCGCTATCAACCTTTCAGTCACTATACACAAGACTAGCCCACTTTGCTAGTGCACACGTTTAAATCTTATATATTGCTTGCATTATATCCAAGGGAAAATCTCATGCATGATAATCATTTGTCATGCATGGTGCATATTCATTTTCATCTCATATTCCCCTTAGTGGTTCTCATACCCTTTTAAGATAACCTTCTTAGACAACTTTAGGATAGATTTTCCTAAGTTAGTCTCCCATAATATGATTAGACAATTAATCCATCTTTAGCTCACCTAATTCTCCACACAAGAGAATTAGATGTGAATCATCTCAAAGAAGAGATATACAATCTCATACCCCATAATACAAACAAGATGTGGATTCCTTTTCCACTTAGGAGAGGTATGAGGCATACTCGTCGATTATATATCCGAGTTGGAGCCCTTCTCCTAAAGATGAAGCAAAGGTCCATTCTCAAAACTTTGGTGGTTTCTTGAGATGACGACTCATCTTTTCTCCTAGACTTTTAAAACAAACTTTAGTATCCCTCAGAGAGGAACTACAAGTTCTCTAATTCCACTCCCGACAGGATATGTAGGCACAAGATGCGATATCTTGTCGAGCACACTTAGGAATAGAACCTTAGGTCTTCCTATCCCTTTACCCTTAGCAAACAGATAACAATTAGCAAATAAAATAGAAAAACAAGAGGTTCCTGTAGAGTACTACAGATATCTAGGATGCTAACACCTTCCCTAGGTATAACCAACCCCCGAACCTTAGACTCTTAGCTTTGCATTTGCATTGCATACTATGGGACATTCGATCTTTCTCCCTTCCCTCGGATAAATCAAAGACTGGTGGTGAATAAATGATCTGCGATTCAAGTTAATCAATAGCTTGATATCCAATTCTCACCGTGACAGAAATGGCGACTTCACCGAGGATTTACGACTCTTCTTTATGAGGGTCTCCCCTAACTTGTTTATTTATGTTATTTGTTGTATACTTGTATATTTGTATATGTTGCTATATCTGCTTACTTGGGTTTCTCTGTATGCAAGGTTGTCACTTTGTGTGGTGAGATAAGTCCTATACCCGGACTTGAGTGCAAATTATGATAGGACGGTGATAAATTCAAGGAGACTTTTAGGGAGTCGATTCCCGAAGAAGTTGAATTGAGACATCACCACTCAGTTGAGGCCCTCTCGAACTTAATATTGTTTAACGAGTCTATTTGTGAAGATGATATTATTTTCGACCTAGGTGTCGCGGTGAAAATTGGATACCATAGTTATTTGTTAACTAGGATCGCATTTTTAATGTCACCACCGGTCTTTGATTTTATCCAAGGGAAGGGAGAAAAACCGAATTCCCACAATGCAATGCAAATGCACTAAGATTCTAAGTTCGGGGGTTAGTTATACCTAGGGAATGTGTTAGCACCCTAGATATCTGTAGTACTCTACAGGAACCTCTTGATTTTATTTTATGTTATTTGTTATTTGTTTTGCTAAGAGTTTAAGGGTAGGTGATTTATTATTTTTTAATCCTAAGTGTGCTCGACAAGATATCGCATCTTGTGCCTACATATCCTGTCAGGAGGGAATCAGAGCACTTGTAGTTCCTCTTGGTAACCTTTAAGTTTGCAACCTCTTCGCGATGTTCTTGATTTTCATGCTCTTGAGTGTCTATCAGATTCTTCATAGTAGTAGAAAAAGTTTCCATGTTGGCCTTTAGAGTGGCAATCTCCGCTCGGAGTGCTTGGCTTTCCTGTTCCAAATGATCCATCCTTTTCTTGCGACCGACTCGAGTATTGTTTCGATGATTCGGAGTCTGAGAAGAGAGACACGAATGAGAACTTGGAATGCAAAGGAATGCAAATACGAATGCAAATAATGTGTATGATGCAACAAGATTCATGGAACTCAGCTATTTATAATCATCAGGGAATATTAAAAGACGCATTTTTTTTAAACGGTTACAACCATTAGTATCGAAATACTAAAAATTGGTTTAATGCAAAATTAAAACGCGCCTGTATGCCTTACAACAGTCATAACGTAAAGCTAAATAAAAGCTAATGATAGATCAAAGGATACTTTTCCAACGGTCTTCCTTGAGTCCTTGACTTTCTTTCAACTGAGCTTCTTCTAGAATAAGCTTGTCGACGAAGTGTTGGCTGATGACTAGAATGGGATAAGACGGCTTGTTTCTTGCAATAAGTAGCCTTTTTTTTTCAGAAATTCTCCTTTTGTAGTTATCTTGGCTTGAATATGAACCTAAGATAGGAAATGAACTTTTGTCCTGAAATAGTAACTTGGTCAGCTAAGAATATTCTTCATAAGGTGTCACCAACTAGTCCTCTGGAATAATGGTAGGCGGCAGTAGAATAACTTTTTATCTTGTCTTGAATTCTTCTTTGTTTGTCCGCAAGGTCTCCAATCTCCTTAGATCGTGCAAGTTATGAATATTGTAAGTTATTTCCTTTGTGTACTGCTAATTCCAGTTGTTGACATTGTCGTGGATTCTTCCCTGTGAATGTGCTTGTGTGATGGTTGTTTACTGCTGTGAGTATGTTTGTATGGTGGTTTTTCTTTTGTAATTTGTATGATGCTGATGTGGGATTTCTGGAGTATTAGGTTGTATAAGGATTTGGTGTTTGGTTTGATAAGTTCTGATGTGAACGAATCTTTTTTCTGATGTTTTGAACTGGTTTTGAATTGTGGTATCTGTTTGTGTAGAGATGTGGATTCCCCCTTTCTGAAATGTGTTGTCTCCCAATATATAGGCTCAAAGGAATTAAACTTCATGATTCTGGATTGAATGACATTGATCATGTTTAATGTTTCATTTCTTGGCAAAAATCATATGGTTAATCTTGTGATAAATTCGTACCAATGTATTTCCTTTTTTGTTTGATCCCGTTTGGACATATTGGGACTATTTTGGAAATTCTGATATACACATTTTCCGTTTTTCAAAACGACATATTTGATCTTGTATTGAAAGGATTCAAAACTTTCCGTTTTCATTTCCACTGAACATGATCGTAATTTTTCCTTCCATTTCCTTTTGATTATGATTGATTGTTGTTTGAGACAAGTTCACGACATACTTAATTCTTGCAAAAAACTTTCTGTGAATATCCGCCTTTATTTGGAGATTTGATCCTGCCATTAACTTTGATGAAAATTGATTGTATTAGAATATGGATCAACTGATGATGTTGATTTTGTCTTGATTTCTTACTATCTCGGGGGATTACCGTCATAACCGTGGGGTTCAAAACCTTCCTTTTCAATACATACATGATTGGAATATTTTGAATGAGTTTCCATTTTCCTTCACCTGTCTGATTTTGTTAATTAGGCTCTCTAATGTGATAATCTGCTGACATTAATTTGCAGGATGATAACTTTCCTTTTGCAAACAGACAATTTCGAGTACCATTGAGTTCAACTTTTGTTGCACGGTACGTATTCATCTGTAAGCGCTTCATAGTTTTCAACACTAGCATCTTCATCGGTCGTACTAACGTGAATCTTATGGCCAGTATTCTTGCAGGCTTATAACATGAGTTTGAGCAGCTACGTGTATGAAATAGTCTCTGATTGGCAAGTTGGGATTTCCGAGCAATTCAATTTGCATGCTCACTGGTACTTTTTGTTCAGTTTTTTTATGACATTATATTACTAATGCAGATTTACGTATATATATATATATATATATATATCTAACATTAACACCATTTATGTAACCTGCAGATGATTCAGAGGAGAAAAACACGCTTCCGACAAAAGTAATATGCGAATAGCCATGAGGTGGTTGGTCGAGGGCTGCAACCAGGAGATTCGTTGGTGTTTTACTTCCGTGAACATGGATCAAGGGTTAGAGATCGTAACAGGGAAGAGACTGACGGGTATGATGAAGCAATATGTCTTGCTGATTATGAGCACGAGGGGATAATACTTGACGACGAAATCAATGCTACAATTGTTAGGCCTCTACCTCATGGTGCCAAACTTCAGGCCCTTGTTGATGCATCAGGTGTTAAATTGGTTTGGGGTTTGTAGTCTCAAAGGTTATATTATGCTTTAGGTAATTTTTAGAGCCTTTGCTCACTGTTCGTTAATTCGTCATTCTGATGTTATCGGGAAGATCTGGAATCAAGAACAGTTCTGCATCAGATGAAACAATTGTACGGCTCCTGTTTACCGGGGAGTACGGAGTGGAAGCAAGATAGTGCCATGGAACTCAATCTTAAGAATTCCGAATTTTGCAGCAGGATTAGTTACTCTAGGGAGGAACATATCAACAACAATGACATGTGGCTACTGCTGAAACATTAGTTCTTCGTCAGGGTCCTGCCTAAATCTAGTAGTCTCGAAGAAATGACGGAGCTCTGGTGTGGTCACTTGAAAACAAGGTAGTGAGGACCCGTGTGGAAATAGATTTGTTGAGAATCAAACATTTGTAGATTTTAATGTACTTCCCTTTTTCCTTTTACTGTATTTCCACCTTTGGTAGTGTAATGAACTCTTGAACGTTATACCTTTGTGAAAGGATCTTTGGAGTGTACTTATGGAAGAAAAGTACAGGTGACGTGAAAGTATGGATGAAGACAAACAAGTAGCTTGGAGAGTTGAAGAAGTGGGAATAGATGGCTCGTGGATCATTGTATCCAGCTTATGGAATTTGTAAAAACAAGATAACAGGTTAGGAACTTAGGATTACACGCCAACCATTGACCAAACGAATATGTAGTCTTGACTTATGCACTTTAGAATTTGAGAACTTGGAATGACGCCTTTATTTGTAATAAATCTTGGAATAAACCAAATTATGAATTCAAAATAAAGCTTGATTTCATCTTGAACTGTATCTTCTTATACTTTTTGCATTTATATGAACTTGAATCTTAAAATATGAAGTCCTCCAATGGAATTTTGAATCTTGAAATAATTTCATAAATTTGAAATTTGATGAAAACCACATGAAACTCTCTTGTGACTTGAATTATTGAGTTTGGACTTTGAAGGGGAAATAATAACTTGAATTCAAACTTTGATCATTTTGAAAAGATGAACTTAAAATGGTGAAGTTTAGTATTCTTGAATTATGTTTGTTACTTGAATTTCATGAAAGTCACACAAACCTCTTGAATAAAAGCTTAAGAAACTTATGCCCTTTGGCCATTCTTGAACCAATGAACCCATTAACATTGTTCTTCAATCCGATCACAAGAGAAATCAAATCCACGTCTAAACCAAACATTAATATATTCACTTAACGGCAATCCCAGCAATTCTTCAGAGGGTGAAGATCGTAGCATGAGAGCCATGCCCAGAGCCTGCTCAAATACTCATGAAAGAGGAAACCCTAACCATCCTTGTATATTGAGGTTCTTGAGGAATCTGAAGGAAGAAAGGCTTGGCGGTGGCTTAGGGGCCAGAAAGGGTGAAGGCACAATCACACAGGAGTCCATACACATCTTACAAAGACCAGAGAACCTCCACAAACACACACATAACACATCCTTTAAGATCTTGAACCTTCTACAACATCACCTGTCCTTAAAAAGAAACAAACAGACAAAGCTAGATAAATCGGTTAGTTATGCGCGAATGATTGACCTAATATGTTATGCAAAGAACAAGGCGGGGATCTTAGGGTACAAAATTAGGGTGCGACAGATGCCCCTATTTAAGTTTCTCCTATTCGGAGATACGGAGATTGAAATCTTTGTCTCGACGAGATAGGAGAGACTTAAATACAAACATGCACAAATTTTTGTCCCTAAGATGCCGCCAAATGCACATGATATGAAATGCAAGATAAAGATCCTGTGAGGAATAATGTCACAGGGGAAAACTGATGTTAAAAAAAGCTGAAACACCGACCCGACGAGGACGACTCAACAAGACAAAACTCTACGGGGAAAGACCTAACTCCACTGGAGGAAAGGGACTACCAACTGACAATCACAAGGTAGCTTAAGAATAAGGCAAGAAACCTGAAAGAAAAAAAGATAACTTACTACCAACAGCTGGTAGCCTACGCGAGGGTACCCAGTTGAAATAAAATGGCGTATACCTACTATCACACAGGATAGTCTAAGCAGAGGTGTCCGACCCAAAAGAAAGGTGTGTTACCTACTATCAAGCATATGATAGCCTAAGCGAGGTAAACACAAAAGGAAAGATGACCTACTGCCACCACGGTAGCCTAAGCGAGGCATCTGACCAAAACACACACAAAAAACGACTATTTGTCGAAGTCTGCTAGAGATCTATTGCCGAGAATAACTAGGGAAATACCTACTGCTGAGGTCTTCTGGAAATCTACCGCCGAGAATAACCAGGGAAATACCTACTGCCGAGGTCTTCTGGAAATCTACTGCCGAGAATAACCAGGAAAATACCTACTGCCGAGGTCTTCTGGAAATCTACTGCCGAGAATAACCTAGAAAATATCTACTGCCGAGAATAACCAGGAAAATACCTACTGCCGAGGTCTTCTGGAAATCTACTGCCGAGAATAACCAGGAAATACCTACTGCCGAGGTCTTCTATCAAGTAATCCACTTGAAAGGGTAGAAAATAAGTCATTGCTGCGAGGTTGTCTGCCTTAAACAAGAGTCTTGAAATAAACTGCTACGAGGTTGTCTGCCTCGAGCAAAAGTCTTGAACTCCTCCCGGAAAGGTGAATACTTGTTGGAAAGTAACTTCACAGGGGCTTGGGATTTCACTTGAGATCTGATGACTTCAGCTGGAATCCATAACTTGTTGGAGATCTGGAAGTTTCACCGGGGATCCTCAAAAGAGATACGAGCCGGTTGACTTGTAAAATACGTCTTCTCAAATAAAGAGAAAGATCATTTGAATCTTCACCAAACTTCTTAAAGAGATGCCATTTGATGGAAGCAAATTGAATTGTGGACTCGCTGGGGAGAACACCACTGAGAAATAATATTGCTGTAGTTGAAATTCGTGTTGAAGCTAGTAACATTCTTGTAATAGAGATTCTCAAATAAAGAGAATACTTGTAAAGTCTTCAATAGGTTTTTGAAGGATTTTCGGCGAGATAACATCTGACGGAGAATAGTCGATAACTTCAACGGGGATTTGATAAACTGTCTTGAGGAGACTGCCATTTGTCGTCCAGATAGAAAACTGAGCTCAAATAAAGAGCTACCACTTGTTGTCCGGGTTTGTATTCCAAGGAAATGTAGTAATAACCGTTGGAGAAATAACTTCTGTCTTCCAATAGAGATCTTCAAGTAAATCCTTCCTGGGTAGCCAAAAATGCAAAATAAATGCACACTCAGTCCGGGTTCAACATCTCAGAGATGTCTGGAATTTGTGATTGTCAGAGACCAAAGTTCGATCCAGGGAATAACTGGAAAGAAACGGTCAAACAAGACTCCATCCATTGAGGATTGAACTCAACGGGGTTATCTTTATCCAAAATGGAAAAGAAAACTAAAGCAACCATCTTCCACGAGGATCGAACTCAATGGGAATTAGAAAGGACGTGCTTTTCCTGCCTAGGGCTGACGATTCTACTTGGAGGGAGTAGACAAAACCCAGTCACTTGGGGGATAAACACGACCAAAATGACAAGCAAACAAAACACAAAATGTAAGTTGCACAATGCGCACATGCCATGAATCTACATAAAAGAAAAAATGCCATGCTATGCTTATGCTTATGCTGACAAAACAACAACAAGAAGTGAACTAGAGATGAAGACAAGCATCTCAATACGGATACTCGGCCGATCTTCGCAATATAAGAAACATCACTGGGGATGAATGGAAAGCCATATGTGGGAACATGTCCTGCTTCAAAGCTTCAGACTTTCTCTGGGGAAAAGAGGGCACTCCACTTGGGGATGAACATCATGACTTCACTTAGGATTGTCAAGATGAACCTTGTGATTCTGTTGGGAATGCGAAAGATTCACTGGGAACGAATCAAACTCATGATCGAAAAGACTTCATTAGGGATAAAATAAATATCCACTGCGAACTGAAGTAGTCTGAATGAAAGTTGTAACTGGATAAAATAAATATCCACTTCATCGGGGAAGCTCGAATTAATAGTAGTTGGAAATGTCGGAGATAAAACTTCGAGGGGATGAAATAAACATCCGCTTTCACTGGAGAAGATTGAGATAGTGAGAGAATCCATTGAGGAGTGAAATAAACACTCGCTTCGCTGGGGAAGGTTGAAGTTGTAAGAAAATCCATTGAGGATTCTTAGGTTGCTGACTGGCGGAATCCTGCGTCAAACAATGCCATCACTTCTCGAAGTAGAGATTCACCGGGGAATGGTCGTGACTACCTGAAGTAGAAAATTATTGGGGAGTCGTCACATTACTTGGGATAGAAGCTCTTTGAGACATGGATTATGGAGACTGTTGTGAGACTAATGTAACTCTGTATTGATGAACTGCATGGTGGTCGCCATTTTGAATAACGATTGTTGTGAATGGATGAAAAGTAATCTTCACTTCTCGAAACGCTCCAGATCACTTGGTTTATGAGAAGAAGTCATTCTAAGAGGATTTTACAGAAAACTTGGCATCCAACTGTTCCAATGTCTTCCAACTCTTGGAGAGATTTGCCGAATCTCGACGTAACTGCCCCGGATTGACGGCGCTCTTTATAACTGAGTCTTCAAACTTGGAGAGATTTATCCAATCTCGACATAACTGCCCCATATTGACGATGTTATGTATAACTGAATCTTCAAATTTGGAGAGATTTATCAAATCTCGGTGTAACTGCCCCAGACTGCCGGTGTTCTGCACAATGAGCCTTCAAATTTGCCCCCCTAATAGTGGTCAGACTGTGAAGCAACAACTGGGAAACAAACTTGCCCCTGCTCAGTGAAGTCTTCGGGTATCGTGCCCCTGGGTATAGTCATCCTTTTGAAATGATTCGCCATTTACTCATCAGATATATCTCATCGCTGATGCTCGTATGCCAGCTTCTATGATGTCAAGCAATGTTAGCGAGCAGAAAAAATGTTAATTCTGAAATTGCTAATGCAACATATGTTTGTCTTAAAAATTTATTTAAAAATATTTTTGTGATTGAATTATCAATTTTATAAAGCCAACACGAATTTGAGCATAGCTCATAGGAGTCAGGAAACGATATCTCAATAAGTATGCTTTCGAAACAAACCCTGCTTCAATTAGGACTTTTAAGGGTTGTATAATGGATTGGTTCACGGTTTAAGAAACAAAGGATATAAGGATCAAAGTGTGTTTGTGCCCACCCAATCTTCGTGATATTTCGCTCCCTTTTTTTTTGAAAATTACCCTGCCCCAGGTTAAGAAAGAGGGTTTTTTTTTTTTTAGAGAAGTAAACTCCTACTTCAAAGGCTCAAAAGGGTTAACAAGGGTCTATCTCCTTATGTCTCCGGTGTTTAGGATTTTTGAAATAATGCTTTATATCACCAGTAGAGTTTTATTCAAAAGCATACGACAAGAGGTATTCCGTTTGATTTCGTCATCCTCCATTTAATTCTCTGCCAAAGCAAGAGATTCGGCAGTGTTGGCATTATAAAATAGAAAGAACGTTTAAAATGAGTGAAACGAATGGATTTCTTCAAGACGAACATTATTATTGCATTAATTATTCAAAACAAACAAGTTCTTACACGCCAAAACAAACACATTAACAATCGAAGAAAATTGCATATGAAAACAGCAAATAAGCATAAAATATGACGAGACGTAGCCTTAAAGAAACCGTCCTTGGTATCAATTCACCATGTGCAAGGAGGGGATTGCTTCTTGTTCGAGTGAGAGATGGATCTTAACTTGGGGTTCGCACACTTCGAAAGACAAGACTCCCTTCTGAACCATCTCGTTCACTTTCTCCTTTAAGACATGGCATTCCTCGATATCATGGTCGGGTGCCCCTTGATGGAAGGCACAGAAAGCATTAGCTTTGAAATAACTCCTATGGGTCATCGGGATGGATAGTGGAGTTTCCTTCTTGATCAAACCATATTGTAGAAGGGTAGGGAACATATTAGCGTAGAGAACATGGATGTCCCTATATTCACCACTTCGTTCAACTGGCCAATTGGTGGAGGAGGCAGAAGAACCATCCTGGCGTTGGGATATGACCAACTCTTTGACCAAATCCATCAGGCTCCTCTTGGTAACCTTTAAGTTTGCAACCTCTTCGCAAAGTTCTTGATTTTCATGCTCTTGAGTGTCTATCAGATTCTTCATAGTAGTAGAAAAAGTTTCCATGTTGGCCTTTAGAGTGAAAATCTCCGCTTGGAGTGCTTGGCTTTCCTGTTCCAAATGATCCATCCTTTTCTTGCGACCGACTCGAGTACTGTTTCGATGATTCAGAGTCTGAGAAGAGAGACACGAATGAGAACTTGGAATGCAAAGGAATGCAAATGCGAATGCAAATGATGCGTATGATGCAACAAGATTCATGGAACTCAGCTATTTATAATCATCAGGGAATATCAAAAGACGCATTTTTTTAAACGGTTACAACCATTAGTATCGGAATACTAAAAATTGGTTTAATACAAAATTAAAACGCATTTGTATGCCTTACAACAGTCATAACGTAAAGCTAAATAAAATCTAATGATAGATCTAAGGAGACTTTTCCAACGGTCTTCCTTGAGTCCTTGACTTTCTTCCAACTGAGCTTCTTCTAGAATAAGCTTGTCGACGAAGTGTTGGTTGATGACTAGAATGGGATAAGACGTCTTGTTTCTTGCAATAAGTAGCCTTTTTTTTCTTCAGAAATTCTCCTTTTGTAGTTATCTTGGCTTGAATATGAACCTAAGATAGGAAATGAACTTTTGTCCTGAAATAGTAACTTGGTCAGCTAAGAATATTCTTCATAAGGTGTCACCAACTAGTCCTCAGGAATAATGATAGGCGGCAGTAGAATAACTTTTTATCTTGTCTTGAATTCTTCTTTGTCTGGCCGCAAGGTCTCCAATCTCCTTAGATCGTCCAAGTTATGAATATTGTAAGAGTACTTCAACGTTTTTTTCAAGAGTCTATGATATCCATATGATGTCTACAAACGAGACTAAGCTCCATGAATCTTTATGATATGATGCTAATGAATGCAGGGATACAAACACACAAAACACAAAGCACAAAGCACACACAAGCAATCAAACAGACAAAAAGTCCTATGTTTGAAAGGTCACATCATGGAGCCAAGGTCTACCCATCCCAATAGGAGTGCACTATGGTTTCAAATGTACCTGCCGAACGGGTTCTACAAAGTTCCCAGAGTCTACAACCCATCTTTCGGATATTATCGATTTTCCAAATCACTTGGTGGTCAATAATATTCTCAAGAGAATCTCATCTGAGTGTAGTATTGCGTAGCGACTATTGCAGAAATAGACTCCCGCATAGTCCCCGCACTACATCCTAATAGGCCAAGTTGGGTTAAAGGTAACTACGGTCCCCAGTCTCGATGGCCTTTAGTTTGAAATAATAACGTCTTCACGAATAGACTCGTTGGACAAAATTAAATTCGAGAGGGCCTAGACTGAGTGGTGAAGTCTCAATTCAACTTCTTCAGGAATCGACTCCCTCAAAGTATCCTTGAATTCTCACTGTTCCTATCATAATTTTCACTCTAGTCCGGGTGTAGGATTTTGTGTCACCACACAAGTAATAACCCAAGCAAACATAACAAATACAAATATATAACAAAAAACATAATTAAACAAGTTAGGGGGAACCGTCTTATGAGAATCCCCAGTGAAGTCGCCATTTTTGTCGCGGTGAAAATTAGATACCATAGTTATTTGTTAACTAGGATCGCATTTTTAATGTCACCACCGGTCTTTGATTTTATCCAAGGGAAGGGAGAAAAACCGAATTCCCACAATGCAATGCAAATGCACTAAGATTCTAAGTTTGGAGGTTGGTTATACCTAAGGAAGGTGTTAGCACCCTAGATATCTGTAGTACTCTACAGGAACCTCTTGATTTTATTTTATGTTATTTGTTATTTGTTTTGCTAAGAGTTTAAGGGTAGGTGATTTATTATTTTTTAATCCTAAGTGTGCTCGACAAGATATCGCATCTTGTGCCTACATATCCTGTCAGGAGGGAATCAGAGCACTTGTAGTTCCTTATTAACGATACTAAAATGTTTAAAGGTTTTAGGAGAGAAGATGAGTCATCATCTTAAGAAGACCACCACAGTTTTTGAAAATGTTTGTATTTTGTGGGGTATGGGATTGTATGTCCCTTCTTTGAGATGATTAACATCTAATTCTCTTGTGTGGAGAATTTGGTGGGCTAAAGTTTGATTTTAAATCAAAATTGAGGGGGGACTAACCTAAGAAATCTATCCTAAGTTGTCTAATTGACTTATCTTTAGGTGTCGATTATGATGCAAATGATATGCACCATGCACAATAACATGGTTATCATGCATGGGATTTTCCCTTGGATATTAATGCTATTAATTATTGTTATTTAGGCGAGGGTGCTAGCAAAGTGATGCTAGACTTGTGTCTTGTGATCGGTAGGTCGAATGCGATGCCCTAAGTCCATCGACTTACATGGGTAGAAAAGTGGACTCGACGTTGGATCGAGATTTTTATAAGTTTGAAAAGGTTTTGAAGCAACAAGAGCATGCATACATCACATACAATAATACACACAAAGGCAAAAAGCACGACATAATATCAATTAAATAGTTCTAATCTACGTCACTCAAACATACGATTTATCGCGCGAGGGATTCTAATAGGGAACGGTTCGTTAAGAGAGAGTTGATTTTTTGATTTATTTTTGTGAGAATTTTATTAAGGATCACCTTTAAATTAGAGTTTTCTTAATAAAAAAAAGTTTTAATTATTTTAAAGGTTTTCCACTATGTTGATAAAATTAATAAAAGAAAAGTCTTCCTAATAAAAGTTTTAATGATTAAAAGGTTAATGAATAAAAAATTTATTATTTATTTTATTATGTTAAAGGTTACTATTAGTTTTTTAAAAGAAAAGGAAAGAAGGTTAAAGGTTTATTTTATTAAGAAATATTAATTTTAAAATTTGAAAAAAGTTTTATTTTTTTGTGAAAGAAGTTATGTTTATTAACACAAAAGATATTTTAATTATTATTTTTTTTTATATTAATAAAAAAGTTTTTAATATTTTAAAGATGTTTTATTATTTAAAAGAGAAAGGTTTTATTAATTAAAAAAGGTTTTACTAAAAGTTTATAATTAGTTTTTTTTATGTCATATTTAGATAAAAAAGAAAATGATATTTTAAATATAAAAAGAAGTTATATTATAATTATTAAAAAAAACTAATATCTTAATAAAAAGTTATTTAAGAAAGAAAAGGATTTTAATCTTATTTTAAAGAAAAAAAACTACTATTAAGAAAATTATTTTAAAAAAAACTAGTCCTAAAATATTTGTCTTTATTTAAATTGTTAAATTATGAAAAAATTTTAGGAGTTTTCTTAAGAAAAGAAAAGAAACCACAACGTTATAAAAAACAAAGAGTCAAACGATGAAGGAGGGTCCACCGTGGACTCTCAGTTTCCAACCAAGTGATCAAGTTGTGATCTAAATCCCACGCTAGGTACACGAGGGTGCACAATAAGATCATATGGGTGTGTGTATGTGATTAAAATGTTAGAAAGAAAGAACAAACGAGAAAACGCAACGTCTCTCTCGTCCTCTCCTATCAACCCTCTCGTCCCTTCTCAATTGAGTTTCATAAAAAACCTAGTTCCCAAAACTCGTCACTCTCATCTTCGTCGTTTCTCAATCTCTCCGTTCTCTCTCGATCACGATCGAACATCAGCAACAATAAAAAAACCCTAGCCCCTAGGATCCCAGCCCCGATGTTCTCATTAATAGATCGATTACATATTACAGCGATTTGCAATGGGAAATGAACGAAAAGCGATAAAGAGAACGGAAAACGATGAACAACGACCAAGGCCCCAAACGTCTTCGTCTACAAATAAGTCCAGGATTCTTCTCCTCCTTTTGACTCTCCGCTTGTTATTGTTGGTCGAACATCTTGTAGAATTTTGTTCTTATGATGAATCGTTGTGGATTAATGATTGGTACTGTGTATGTGTGTTTGCGATTCTGCTTCCTCTGATGTGTATGTGTTCTCTGTGCGATTTTTACCGATGTTGGGTTTGACTTCGCTTTTTCCGTCTCCTCCCTGCGTGTTGTGTATGCTTTGGTCAATTTTGTGTACTGCTAAATCCAGTTGTTGACATTGTCGTGGATTCTTCCCCGTGAATGTGCTTGTGTGATGGTTGTTTACTGCTGTGAGTATGTTTGTATGGTGGTTTTTCTTTTGGAATTTGTATGATGCTGATGTGGGATTTCTGGAGTATTAGGTTGTATAAGGATTTGGTGTTTGGTTTGATAAGTTCTGATGTGAACGAATCTTTTTTTTGATGTTCTGAACTGGTTTTGAATTGTGGTATCTGTTTGTGTAGAGATGTGGATTCCCCCTTTCTGAAATGTGTTGTCTCCCAATATATAGGCTCAAAGGAAATAAACTTCATGATTTTGGATTGAATGACATTGATCATGTTTAATGTTTCTTGTCTTGGAAAAAATCATATGGTTGATCTTGTGATAAATTCGTACCAATGTATTTCCTTTTCTGTTTGATCCCGTTTGGACATATTGGGACTATTTTGGAAATTCTGATATACACATTTTCCGTTTTTCAAAACGACATATTTGATCCTGTATTGAAAGGATTCAAAACTTTCCGTTTTCGTTTCCACTGAACATGATCGTAATTTTTCCTTCCATTTCCTTTTGATTATGATTGATTGTTGTCTGAGACAAGTTCACGACATACTTAATTCTTGCAAAAAACTTTCTGTGAATATCCGCCTTTATTTGGAGATTTGATCCTGCCATTAACTTTGATGAAAATTGATTGTATTAGAATATGGATCAACTAACGATTATTGTCTGATTTTGCCGTGATTGATGATGTTGATTTTGTCTTCATTTCTTACTATCTCATGGGATTACCGTCATAACCGTGGGGTTCAAAACCTTCCTTTTCAATTCAGACATGATTGAATTATTTTGAATGAGTTTCCATTTTCCTTCACCTGTCTAATTTTGTTAATTAGGCTCTCTAATGTGATAATCTGCTGACATTAATTTGCAGGATGATAACTTTCCTTTTGCAAACAGACAATTTCGAGTACCATTGAGTTCAACTTTTGCTGCACGGTACGTATTCATCTGTAAGCGCTTCATAGTTTTCAACACTAGCATCTTCATCGGTCGTACTAACGTGAATCTTATGGCCAGTATTCTAGCAGGCTTATAACATGAGTTTGAGCAGCTACGTGTATGAAACAGTTTCTGATTGGCAAGTTGGGATTTCCGAGCAATTCAATTTGCATGCTCACAGGTACTTTTTGTTCAATTTTTTTTATGACATTATATTACTAATGCAGATTTACGTATATATATCTAACATTAACCCCATTTATGTAACCTGCAGATTATTCGGAGGAGAAAAACACGCTCCCGACAAAAGTAATATGCGAATGGCCATGAGGTGGTTGGTCGAGGGCTACAACCAGGAGATTCGTTGGTGTTTTACTTCCGTGAACATGGATCAAGGGTTAGAGATCGTAATAGGGAAGAGACTAACGGGTATGATGAAGCAATATATCTTGCTGATTATGAGCACGAGGGGATGATACTTGACGACGAAATCAATGCTACAATTGTTAGGCCTCTACCTCATGGTGCCAAACTTCATGCCCTTGTTGATGCATCAGGTGTTAAATTGGTTTGGGGTTTGTAGTCTCAAAGGTTCTATTATGCTTTAGGTAATTTTTAGAGCCTTTGCTCACCGTTCGTTAATTCGTCATTCTGATGTTATCAGGAAAATTTGGAATCAAGAACAGTTCTGCATCAGATGAAACAATTGTATGGCTCCTGTTTACCGGGGAGCATGGAGTGGAAGCAAGATAGTGCCATGGAACTCAATCTTAAGAATTCCGAATTTTGCAGCGGGATTAGTTACTCTAGGGAGGAACATATCAACAACAATGACATGTGGCTACTGCTGAAACATTAGTTCTTCATCAGGGTCCTGCCTAAATCTAGTAGTCTCAAAGAAATGAAGGAGCTCTGGTGTGGTCACTTGAAAACAAGGCAGTGAGGACCCGTGTGGAAATAGATTTGTTGAGAATCAAACATTTGTAGATTTTAATGTACTTCCCTTTTTCCTTTTACTGTATTTCCACCTTTGGTAGTGTAATGAACTCTTGAACGTTATACCTTTGTGAAAGGATCTTTGGATTGTACTTATGGAAGAAAAGTACAGGTGACGTGAAAGTATGGATGAAGACAAACAAGTAGCTTGGAGAGTTGAAGAAGTGGGAATAGATGGCTCGTGGATCATTGTATCCAGCTCATGGAATTTGTAAAAACAAGATAGCAGGTTAGGAACTTAGGATTACACGCCAACCATTGACCAAACGAATATGAGTCTTGACTCATGCACTTTAGAATTTGAGAACTTGGAATGACGCCTTTATTTGTAATAAATCTTGGAATAAACCAAATTATGAATTCAAAACAAAGCTTGATTTCATCTTGAACTGTATCTTCTTATACTTTTTGCATTTATATGAACTTGAATCTTAAAATATGAAGTCCTCCAATGGAATTTTGAATCTTGAAATAATGTCATGAATTTGAAATTTGATGAAAACCACATGAAACTCTCTTGTGACTTGAATTATTGAGTTTGAACTTTGAAGGGGAAATAATAACTTGAATTTAAACTTTGATCATTTTGAAAAGATGAACTTAAAATGGTGAAGTTTAGTATTCTTGAATAATGTTTATTACTTGAATTTCATGAAAGTCACACAAACCTCTTGAATAAAAGCTTAAGAAACTTATGCCCTTTGACCATTCTTGAACCCATGAACCCATTAACATTGTTCTTCAATCCGATCACAAGAGAAATAAAATCCACGTCTAAACCAAACATTAATATATTCACTTAACGGCAATCCCAACAATCCTTCAGAGGGTGAAGATCGTAGCATGAGAGCCATGCCCAGAGCCTGCTCAAATACTCATGAAAGAGGAAACCCTAACCATCCTTTTATATTGAGGTTCTTGAGGAATCTGAAGGAAGAAAGGCTTGGCCGTGGCTTAGGGGCCAGAAAGGGTGAAGGCACAATCACACAGGAGTCCATACAAATCTTACAAAGACCAGAGAACCTCCACAAACACACACATAACACATCCTTTAAGATCTTGAACCTTCTACAACATCACCTGTCCTTAAAAAGAAACAAACAGACAAAGCTAGATAAATCAGTTAGTTATGCGCGAATGATTGACCTAATATGTTATGCAAAGAACAAGGCGGGGATCTTAGGGTCAAAAATTAGGGTGCGACACTAGGAGCCCGTGAGACTGAGAACCGTAGTTACCTTTAACCCCACTTGGCCTCTTAGGGCGTAGTGCGATGGCTATGAGGGAGTCGATTCCCAAAATAGTTAATACGCGATACTACACTCAAACGAGATTCTCTTGAGAATATTATTGACCACCAAGTTATTTGGGAAATCGATAATATCCGAAAGATGGGTTGTTAACTTTGGGAACTTTGTAGAACCCGTTCTGCAGGTACATTTGAAACCATAGTACAAACCTATTGGGATGGGTAGACCTTGGCTCCACGCTCATGACCTTTCAAACCTAGGACTCTCTGTCAGTTTGCTTTCTTATTTGTGCTTTGTGTTTATCTGTGTGTTTGCATACATGCATTCAAAAGTATCATTTCATAAAGTTTCATGGAACTTAGTTTTGTTTGTAAACGTCATAGGGATATTATGGACTCTGGAAGAAAGAAAAATTTGAGGTACTCTTACAAGAGTCATGATCTGGACGATCTAAGGAGACTGGAGACCTTGTTGACAGATAAAGAAGGGTTCAAGACCATATATGGGAAGCTGTTACTTCCTACTCTACTACAGTTCTACGACCCAGCCCATCACTGTTTCACACTTCCTGATTACTAGTGGTGCCGACTCTTGAAGAATATTCTCAGCTGATGGAGTTACTTATTCAAGACAAGTATCCATTTCCTATCTTCGAGAAGGACCCCGAAGAGAAAGAAATTGTTAAGGCTACTCACTTGGATTTGGAAGACTTAACCTACTCTAGTTCTCAGTCAATACCTTGGATAGGGATGGCAACTGGTCGGGTCGGGTGCGGGTTTCACACTACCCAAACCCGCACCCAAATTCACCACCCGAACCCGAACCCAAACCCAAAGGCTATTCGGGTGGAAAAATAACACCCACGCCCACACCCGTTGGGTTCGGGTTTTCTACCCAAACCCGAACCCGTAGCAAAAACACAAAAATACAATAACAACATTGAAATTTGAAACACAAGAATTCCATCAAGGTCTCTCAAATAAATTAAAGAATTAAATTACAACTTTCCATCAAGTTTGGTAACATTACAATTAAAATTAAGGTCTTCAACATCTTAACATTACAATTAAAATTAAAGTCTACATATATATTTAGGGGCACTTATCTAATTTCATGTCTAAGCGGGTGTGGTTTCGGGTGCGAGTTTCACACTACCCAAACCCGCACCCGAAATATCGGGTGGCACCCGAACCCGAACCTGAACTCAGTCAACTAGGTTTTCACCCGTTGACTCGGGTTCGGGTGCGGGTAGGCCACGCAGGTTTGGGTCTGCCTGTCATCCCTAACCTTGGAAGGTCAATTGGAAGAAGAAGTCAAACGACTCAAGACAAGACCATTGGAAGAGTCTCCTTAGATCTATCATTACTAGCTTTTATGTCATGACTTTTGTAAAGTGTACCGACGCGTTGTAATCATTTTTATTTATGAATCAATTTTTTAGTATTTCGATACTAATGGTTGTAACCGTTTTTAATAAAAAACGAGTCTTTTGATATTCCTTGATGATTATAAATAGCTGAGTTCCATGAAACTTGTTGTATTCACATTGCATTTTTAGCATTGCATCCTTTTGCATACATCTTTTCTCTACCTCTGCTTATTCGGTCTCTTATCTTCATGTCGCTCAGCTGATCTTCTGACATTCGTACCAAACTTGAAGCAGTTACTGGGGATAATGGGTAGAGCTGAGAATATGGATCCCCTGTCAAGCTTCAGAGTGATGGCTAACCCGATGTACAGTTTTCCTATTAACGTCAATGCTTCACATATGGATGTTCCTTTTTCGACCTCAGCCTGTGCAAGATAACTTAGCTGTTCAAGTTATTAAAGGAGATTCCCGTTTTCTGAGGTATATGCCAAATTCTCAGAACGTCCGTCATGTGACAAATGTGAATGATCCTAGATTGGGAGAAATTGAGAAAGGATTTCATGACCTCCAAGAACAATTGAAGATGTTGAAAGGACCTAATGCATCCGGTCTTAAGGCTCCTGACTTGTGTCTAGTTCCGGGCGTGGTTTTTCCCCCGAAGTTCAAAGTTCCTGTCTTTGAAGTATACAAGGGTGTTAGCTGTCCAAGGTACCATTTGGCGATGTTTTGTCGAAAGATGATCACTTATGTTGACAATGACAAGCTGATGATTCATTGCTTTCAAGAAAGTTTATCTGGGGCATCCTTGATGTGGTATATGAAGCTAGAAAGGATCCGTATTCAGTCTTGGGAAGACTTAGCTAACGCTTTTATGAAGCAATACAATTACAATGTGGACATGGCTCCAGATAGTGACCAATTGATGAACATGAGTCAGAAAAACAACGAGCCCTTCAGGGAATATGCACAACGCTGGAAAGAATTAGCAGCCCAAGTTCAGCCACCACTTCAAGAGAAGGAGCTGGCCAAGATGTTTTTAAAAACACTGTCAGACTCTTATTATGTAGAATGATAGGCGTTGTGCCATTAGAGTTCTCTAAAATTGTGGAAGTCTGAGTAAACATCGAGAATGCACTCAAAAGTGGAAGGATCCAAGATGTCTCGAATAGTCAAGATGAGGAAAAGAAATCTGTCAGTGATTCTCGAAGGGAAAGGAGTGTTGAAGTTAATGCAATTATGGATTCTTCTCAGACTTTGCAAGCTCCAATTCTGGCACCTTATCACAAACGTCGGTATGCAGTGCCTGTTCAGTGCCAGCAAGCACTACCTTATAGACGTCCGTACAAATGACGAAGGTTGACCCCTCATGATCAACGTCAAAATCCACGAATTCAGAACATGAATCACCAGAATCAGCTTTAGGATTAGTAGAGACCTCTGAATAGTCCTGAAGAAAAGACTCGTTGGTTTGACCTGATCCCAATGACTTACAGTCAATTGTGGTCTTAATTTTCCCGAAACTCAGTGATGGTGCCTAGGAAAACTAGAGCCATGAAATCTCGCCCTCCTTGGTTCAATCCAGATACCAGTTGTGAATTTCATGACGGAGTGTTGGGGCATTCGATTGAAGATTGTAAGGTTTTCCAAGAAAAGGTTTAAGAAATGACCGACGATGAAGTGCCGACCTTCAAGAGAGGAAGCCCAGTTGTGAATAGAACACCTTTGTGCTGATGGACATGAAGACCCAAGAAGTTCCTTCCAAGCCAGTGGAATCAAGAGCAGAGTTCACTCCCAGGATCATCAGACTGTTTATTTATTTGCTCGCACTTATTTCTTTGATTATAAGCATGTTTTGAATGTAAGAACTTGTTATTTTGAATAATTAATGCAATGATAATGTTTGTCTTGAAGAAATCCATTCGTTTCACTCATTTTAAAATGTTTTTCCGCTTTATAATGCTAATACTACCCCAATCTCTCACTTAGGCAGAGAATTAAAAGGAGGATGACGAAAATTAAACGCAAGAACTCTTGTTCTATGCTTTCAAATAAAACTCTACTTATGATATAAGGCATTGTTTCAAATCCCCAAACACCAGAGATATAAGGAAGATAAACCCTCGTCAACCCCTTTGAGCCTTAAAGTAGGAGTTTTCTTCTCCAAATAAAAAAAACCTCATTCTTAAACTGGGGCAGGGTGATTTTTTAGTTAACAAAAATGGAGTAAAATATCACGAAGATTGGGTGGGCACAAACACACTTTGAGCCTTATATCCTTTGTTTCTTAAACCGTGAACTAATCCATGATACAACCCTCAAAAGGCCTTAGTGAAGCAGGGTTTATTTCAGAAAGCATACTCGATGAGACGATGTTTCCTGACTCTTATAAGCCATGCTCAAAATTTGTGTTGGCTTTATAAAATAAATTAATTCATATCTTAACTAGTGATTCGGTCACAAGTTATTGCGATATCATTTTCACTAAAAACTTCAAGACAAACATATGTTGCATTATTAGTTTCTGAATTAACATTTTTCTGCTTGATAACATTGCTTGACATCATAGAAGCTAGCATACGAGCATCAGCGATGAGCTCAGTCTTTTGAGACTTGAAACTTTGATGAGTAAATGGTGAATCATTCAAAAGGATGATCATATCTAGGGGAACGTTACATGAAGACTTTGCTGAGCAGAGGCAAGTTGTTCCCCAGTTGTTACTTCCACAGTCTGACCCCAGGGTCCAAATTTGAAGACTCAGAACACCGTCAATCTGGGGCAGTTACGTCGAGATTTGACAAATCTCTCCAAATTTGAAGACTCTGTTGTACAGAATACAGTCAATCTAGGGCAGTTATGTCGAGATTTGGCAAATCTCTCCAAGAGTTTGAAAACATTGGAACACTTTGGATGCCAAGTTTTCTGTAAAATCCTCTTAAGATGACCAATTCTCATACACCATATGATCTGGGGCATTTGAGAGTCGAAGATTATTTTGATCCATTCACAACAACTGTTGTTCAAAATGGCAACTACCATGCAGGTCATCAATGCAGAACTACATTGTCCTCATAACCCATACCCCAAAGAGTTTTGTCTCAAGTGGTGTGCTGATTCCCTAGTAAATCTTTACCTCAGGTAGTCACGACTATTCCCCGGTGAATCTCTACTTCAAGAAGTTATGACAGGTTTGATGCAAGGGGTTCCCTAGTCGGCAACCTAAGAATTCTCAGTGAATGTCTTTGGTTTCAACCTTCCCCAGCGAAGTGAATGTTTATTTTATTCCTCAGTGGATTTTCTCATTACCTCAGCCTTCGCCAGTAAAGGCGGATGTTTATTTCATCCCCATGAAGCTTTATCTCCGACATCTACAACTTCGACTTTGATTCAAGCTTCTCCATGAAGTGGATATTTATTTTATCCCCGTGAAGCCTCAACTTTGGCATTTACAACTTTCATTCAGACTACTTCAGTTCGCAGTAGATATTTATTTTATCCCCTGTGAAGTCTCTTTGGTCATGAGTTTGATCCTTTCCCAACGGATCTTTCTCATCCCCAATAGAGTAGCCAGACTCATCTTGACAATCCCATCCGTGAAGTCATGATGTTTATCCCCAAGTGGAGTGCCCTTTTTTCCCCAGAGAAGTTTGAAGCCCTGATGCAGAACTATGATTCCATATATGGCTCCCCTTTCATCCCCAGTGATGCATCTTATCTTGCGAAGATTGGCCGAGTATCCGTATCGAGATATTTATTTCATCTCCAGTTTTTTTTCTTTTCTCTTGTTTTGTCAGCATAAGCATAAGCATGGCATTCATTCATATAGATTCATGGCATTTGTGCATTTTTGCATTTTTGTGGTGTTTGTTTGTTCCGTCACTTTGGTTGTGTACATCCCTGTCATACCCCAAATTTTGACCACTAAGATGTCCCATCATTGTGTCACTCATCATCACAATATGGAGGAACCATCATACCTCATCAGTCTCCCCAAAGATGGGTGAGCATCCACTACAATCAAAATTAGGGTTTTAAGCCCTCTCAGAGCCTTAGACAAAGGATCAATCAAGGAATGACATGATCTTCAACTTGTCTAAACCTCTTAAACATACACAAAGGATAAAAAAGGACTCCCACTTCAAGGATCAAGCACAAGGATGCTCCCTTCTAGGTGGATCAAGTCTCAAGATCGACAGTGTCACCAAATTAGGGTTTTGGTCGACCAGGGCCTCCAGATGGAAATTTTTCATCTGGGCACAAGCCAATGATCCAAAACATAACCTAATATACTCCATGGGACCTCATGGACCCAATCATCAAGTCAATTTTGCCTCAGGGGATGCATTCATCAAAAATCAGGAATTAGGGTTCTTGACCTAATTCACCCCTAAGTTGACATTTGGGACAAATCATGAGCCAAGACCTCAAGAGAGGGTTTGAGGGTCTCTAATGAACTATATTGATCCATTTGGAACAATGGATTAATCCAAGAAGCTTGAGCAACAAGTCTCAATTTCATCTGCACCACAGTTAGGGTTTTAAGGGAAAAGTCAACTGTAACTTTGACTTTTGACCAGGACATACTCCCAAGCCCTATGACATGCATCAATATACCCTATGACACCCATGGAACATGTCCATCAAGTTTGATTTAGGTCAAGGACATGATTTCCTGAAGAATTGCACAGTTTGGAATTCATCTGATAAAAAGTCAACTGTGCACAAAAATCAACTTTGACTTTTTGAGATTTTTCACCAAAATGGATTTTTAACCCTAAAATGATGTTAATGTATGATTTGAATCATCATTCATCAAGAAAAATCAAGAAAAGTGGGATAACTTGTAAAAGGGGTAACCATAAAAACTTAGAAAATTTTCTAAGTTAAAAATAAAGTGACAAGGGCACCAACTTTGGAGGATCATAACTCCTAAACCACAAAGCCATTTTTTTTCATCCAAAGATGGATTTGTAGCCCTCATTACCCTCTACAAAAACTTCAACTAGACCTAAGTCCAATTCATTAAGGATTTTGAGTTAGGGAGTGATCAAAATGACTGAAAAGTGAAAATATCACTTTTTCCAACACTTAGTGAAATTTTCACTAAGTCAGAATCTGCCTTCACTTTTTGCCAAATGTAGAGGGATTTTTCACTTGGATTCAAAAGAGATCAAAACCAAACATGTTCAAACAGTTGTTGTATCATGTAAGGGCTTTCCAAAATGGTCAAGAGCATTACCAAATTCAACTTACACCATGAGTTATGACATTGGAAAGTTGCCTTGCTGAAATCTGTCAAAGGCAAGGAAGAATTTGCAACTTTGCTCGATTTGCCAAAATCAGCCAAATTAAAATGCTCCTATCCACTTGGACACATCTGAGGATTGAATCTAAAGGGGACAATCACTGAGCCAAGCCTCCAAAGTCCATGGAACAAGAAATAGCATGTTGAACCTAGAATGGCCAAAATAGGGACAAGACTCCAAATTTGGATTAAAGCATTCAATGGAAGCATCAAGGTGGCATGGACTGAGCCATTCTCATCTAAAATCAGTCAATACTTATCCAAGACCAAGGGAACCAAAGCTCTGTTCCCTAACATCTAGTCAATGGCTAGAGGAGACTTGGATTTTTATTTGCCAACATTGGCCAGACCTACTTACCAGTTGCCATTCACTATTCCTTGCAAAACAAACTTGCTCTACTATAAATAGAGCTCAATTGTGATCAGTTTGAGTACACCAAAGCCATCTAACAGATGCTTTCTTCAAAATCTCTTTCTCTTGGCAAAAATGCCTTTCTTAGCAAGGTAGCTATCGGGTTTTGAGTTTGAGAGCTTTTCCAATCAAACCAATCACTCACACACCTCACATACATCATATAGAAGTGATCCAAACACTCACATAACATCTGGAACACTGATTTCACAAAATCACCAACCAATTACTCAAGTTCTTGACAGTTTTGCAGTTGAGGTGCCATCTTCAACTCCAAACCATTTTAATCCATTCCAAGCACTCAAACACATCACTTGGTACCTAGGGAAGCTATCCACATCATTGGAACCTAGCTGTAACACCTCCAACACAAATCACGATCACCAGCTGCAAGTGGTAAGCATGAGCTCTTCTAACTCTATGATCCATGCAATTTTTGCTACACAATAATTTGGCCATATGTTCATAATCATGCATGGAATGTTTTCCCTCAATTAATTGCATTGTTTGAATCGTGTATAAAAAATCCTAGCCTTCATGCAGAAATTAGGGTTCTTGAGGATTTTTCATGATTTCTTGTTATATGTTTAATTTAAATGAAATTAATGGACATAGACATGATCGTGAGGTTGAGACGAGCATAATGATATATGAATTGCATGTTATAATCAAGTATTCAGGGAGATTGGATAGAAAATGCAAATCAGCCAAACCCAGAACACGCACGTGTTCTTCAGCTGTTCTTGGCGCCTTTTTTGAATTTTCAAATATTTGAATTTGGTGATTTTTGTTTAATTGATTCAAAAATTAATTTCTCTCTGAGTTTTAATGATGTTGAGTTGATTCTTTTTTTAATAATTCACAAAAATGTTAAAATATTTTATTTTCCCAAAAAATCCCAAAAATATTATTTATTTCATATAATTGATATTTTTGCAAAGAATTAATATTTTAATTGTTTTTGACATTTTAAATATTTTTTCCACATTGATTTTGCAACTTTTAATGCTTTCTAATTATTTTGTAGGTCAATACTTAATTTTTGAAGCATTAATCCAAGATCACAATTTGTTTTTCACATGTTAAACAATTTTTATCATTTTAATTGAATTTTTATTCAATTAAATACATTTTTGAAAACAAATTAGGGTTTTTGGATTAATTCAACCCTCATAAATCATTTTCAAAACACTTTGGGCCTCTAATAGAGTGTAAGACCCAATCCTTTTTTGACCAAATCATTTTTGGGCCTCAGTGCATTGTATAAGTCCCGATACCGTAAAAAACAAACGGCGCGATCGTCGCCTTTTGAAAAATAACCTTTTGGGCCTCTCCTCGAGCTATAAGACCCATTCAAAACTTTTGGGCCTCTAATAGAGTGTAAGACCCAACCCCCTTTTAACCAAACATTTTGGGCCTCACTTATTGTATAAGTCCCTCTGCGTTAAAAGAAAACCTCGGCGCGATCGCCATTTTTAAACGGAAAAACCCTGGGCCTACCCTCGTGTTATAAGCCCCACTCTTTTTCTTTAAACTTTTTTGGGCCTCTTGAAAGAGTGTAAGACCCATCCCTTTGTACAGAAAAACATTTTGGGCCTACCCTCGTGTTATAAGCCCCACTTTTTTTCTTTAAAACCTTTTGGGCCTCTTGAGAGAGTGTAAGACCCATCCCTCTGTACAAATTCAAACACTGCGCTCACTGATAAAACCCTGGGCCTCTCCTTGAGCTGTAAGCCCCAAATCTTTCTTTTTCAAAGCACTTTCTCCTTTGATTTTGAATATACTGTTGTTTTCAATCTTTCTTTGTTGAACAACTAACCAAACAACATGGAAGCTCTACAACCGAGTAAGTGGTTATTGCTTTCATTTACCGCTTTCATATACATATAACTGTATTGTGGGGCTGTTTCACTGTAAGTCTTCTTTCATAAACTCATATCAACTGTGTAATAATAGTATAGATATTTCGAGTTTCCCCGGCAACTACGTCTAGAACTAGGTGATGTCGTTTCGTTTATTCGTAGAAATAGACAACTAGATCCCCAATAGGATCACCAGATACAGTCTTCTCTTCGGCTGTCCTCATTAGGAATTGTCAAGAAACTCTATTCCCAGAGATGAATGTATTCTCCGTGAATGGCATCTTTGAGTTTCTTCCAAATTCTCGAACTTTCCTGACTTGATCTATTCCTTGTGAATAGCTTGCCTTGAATTTCTCGGGGTTTGGGGACCCACGGGCTTCTTAAAAGCATCGGCCTCCTCTTGGGCATCGTACAAGGACCCACAAGCTTCCTAAAAGCAACCCCGCCTCCTCTTGGGCTTAGTACAAGGACCCTACGGCTTCTTAGAGGTATTCACAGCCTCCTCTTAGGCTTCGTATAATTATCTCTTCCTCCAGGAATGATAGCCTTCTCTTGGGCTTAGTACAAGGACCGATCGACTTCTTAAAAGTTTCCAGCCTCCTCTTGGGCTTCGTATAAATTGTCCCGACGACCTCCTAGAGGTATAGGAACAGAACTTAGTCATCTTCATAGAACAGTCCTTTCATAGAGTCTACTACCGTTTCTCAAAGCATGGTACAAAAGATAACACTCTAGACTTGGACAGTCTAATCTCCTTGAGTCTCAAAGACATTCTCAAGTGACCCCTTCTTTAAATAGGAAGGAAACCCGTAGACTCGGACAGTCTCAATACCCTTCGGATTTCCCGATTCCTTAAAGAACAGGAATAACCTGGATCCTTGGATCATATAAGAACTGATTTTCTCTTTTAAAATCAGTATACTGGACCTGTCACTTAACTGAAACAGTAACCACAGCCTCCTCTTGGGCTTTGTACAATGATTCTCCCCAGCAGAGTCGAACAGCGTTTAGCCTCTCTCTCGGGCTTTGTACGAGACACATAAGGGACTCCCTCGTTGAGTCAATCACCCTTTAGCCTCCATCTTGGGCTTTATACGAGATACAAAAAGGTTCTTACTGAGCCAAACGAATTTTAGCCTCCATCTCGGGCTTTATACGAGATACCAAAAGATTCCCTCGTTGAGTCAAAAACCTTTTAGCCTCTCTCTCGGGCTTTGTACGAGACACATATTAGCCTCCTCTTAGGCTTTATATAAGAAAACCACTGGTTAATCCAATTAACCTTTTAGCATCAAAGTTGTGCCTCGTTCACAGTATACAAACATCAACAACTCCTTCCCTTTCATCTAATCACTGTAAGCGGCAAGCCTCTGGATTAGCTATATCCATGCCACTGTCCCTCTTTTAGCATGAGAAATTCCTAAGGAAAGATAGCATTTCTCTACACTGAGTTAAACTCTTCTCCTTCAGGTTAAAATCCCTATAGAGGAAATTATGGCATTGCCGGATTCACAAATCCCGGTTAAAGTAATTCTCCTTTATAACCAGTCACCCAACAGTTGTGACAGACAAACCCTTCTTTAGAGATGACAAATTCTCTCTAAAGTTGAGACCTTTTAGCTTCATATCTTGGGCTTTGAACAAGATACAAATAGACTTTTCAGATTCATATCTTGGGCTTTGAACAAGATACAAATCACCTTTCGCTTCATGTCTTGGGCTTTGAACAAGACACCAAAACACCCATTTCCTCCCATAGAATAGGAGGAACTACGAACGCTCTGATTTCCCTGTTTCGGTAAACGGGAATACGTAGGCATAAGATTGAAAGAAAAATCTTAGCGAGCACACTAAACAAAAAACCCAAATCCCATACTCTCACATCAAAAAGCATCAGTCCTAACATCCTAATCCTTGTTCCCCGCCAGAAACCTTCTGTCTAGATAAAAAGAAAGAAACTGTATTGGCGAAAATACAAATAACCAGTACAAAGGCCCCCCACATTGATAGCATCTGTAACCTAACAGACCGCTGTTTAAACTCAGTATGCAAAGCAGGGTTAATTGGAGACATTTATTTCCCTTCCTTCATCAGCTCACAATAGGATAAAAAATGAATCGACCTGTAGTTTAAGCTCAAAACGCAGAGAGCGACCAACGCTTAAGAACCGCGTCCAAAATCGCTCGCTACAATCCCCAAGTGATTGGGTTAGTCTTCTCCCTCCAAGTAGAGTAGTCAGCTCTAGGCAGAAAAAGCGCGTCCTTTCTAATTCCCCACTGAATTCGATCCTTGTGGAAGACGGTTGCTTTAGTTTTCTTTTCCATTTCTGGATAAGATAAACCCCAGTTGAGTTCATTCCTCACTGGATGGAGTCTTGTTTGACCGTTTCTTTTCAGTTATTTCCTAAATTGAACTTTGGTTCTTGACAATCACAATTTTGGATATCTCTAGGCTTTTGATTATAGACCGAGCGTGCATTTATTTTGCACTTTGTCTCCCCAAGAAGAGTTTATTTGAAGATCTCTATGGAAGACAAAAATTATTTCCCCAACAGTTATTACAACATTTCATGGGATTTATACTCAGACGACAAGTGGCAGCTCTTTATTTGAGCTCGGTTTTATATCTGGATGACAAATAGCAGTCTCCTCAAGACATTTTGTCTATCCCCGTTGAAGTTATCAAGGTTATCAACTATTCTCCATCAAATGTCATCTCTCTAGAAACCCGTCAGAGAAGTTTGGTAAAGACTTTACAAATGTTTCTCTTTATTTGAGAACTCCTGTTATCAATAATTTTATTTGCTTCAATGCAATCTTAAAGCTACAACAATATTGCCCCTCAGTGGTATTCTCCCCAGTGAGTCCACTATTCAATTTACTCCCATCAAATGGCATCTCCCCGAGAAGTTTGATGAAGATTCTTACAGTTAATCTTTCTCTTTATTTGAGAAGACATATTTTACAAAGCAGCCGACCTACACCTCATTTTGAAGATCCCCGACGATATTTCCTAAACTTCAGTAAAGTTATGGATCCCCATTGAAGCCGTATATTTCCAGTAAAATCCCAATCCCCTGTGAAATTACTTTCCAACAAGTATTCACCTTTCCAGGAGGAATTCAAGACTTTGCTTGAGGCAGACAACCTCATAGCATTTATTTCAAGACTTTGCTCGAGGCAGACAACCTCGTAGCTTTTATTCCAAGAGATTTGCTCGTGGCATACAACCTCGCAGAATTTTATTTGAAAACCTGCTCGTGGCATACAACCTCGAAGCGTTGAAAGGTTTATTTTTTTACCCTTTTCAAGTGGAATACTGGATTAAAGAAGAAACTGAGACCAGTCCGTGGCTTATGACCCGAGACGAGGGGAGGTTTAGTATTTTCTATCTTATTTCCTGGCAAGTCTCGGCAGAAGATTTCCAGAAGACCTCGGGAGTAGGTATTTCCCTGGTTATTCTCGGCAGTAGATTTCCAGAAGACCTCGGCAGAAGTTATTTCATTTGTAAATTCTCTGGTTATTCTCAGTAGTAGATCTCCAGCAGATTTCAACAGTCGTTTCTTTCCAGGATCTCGGTAGTAGATTCCCTGGTTAACTTTAAACTTCGACAGACAGTCGTTTCTTTCCAGGATTTCGGCAGTAAATTCTCTAGTTAACTTTAAAATTTGACATACAGCCATTTCTTTTCTCAGCAGATTCCTCAATACTTTGATAATGGACACCTTTTCAATAAAACCTTGGCAGAAGGTATTCTCAAGTGAGGTTCTAAGTCCCAACAATAGACTCCTCCAGTTGATATCTCTTGAAAATTCCTCCGGTTAACCACGACATCAAGTTTTTCAAGCGGATTTTATCAGAAGATTTTGTCACAAGTTCATCACCCTTTGCTTAGCTACCCTGTGGTTGTCAGTTGGTAGTCTTGTACCCAGTGGAGTTGGATCCTTCCCCGTGGAGTCTTGCTTTTCCAAGTTGTTCCTCGTCGGGTCTCCCTTTTTTTAACTATGTTTCAACGTTCTGCACATAGTTATCCCCTGTGACATTTATTCCTCACAGGATCTTTGTCTTTCATATCATATCATTTCATAACATAGCATGTGCATTTGGTGGCATCTTAGGGCCAAAAATTGTGCATGTTTGTATTTAAGTCTCTACTATCACGTCGAGACGAAGATTTCAATCTCCATATCTCCGGATAGAAGAAACTTAAATAGGGGCATCTGTCACACCCTAATTTTTGACCCTAAGATCCCCGCTTTGCTCTTTGCATAACATATTAGGTCAATCATTCATGCATAACTAACAGCTTTATCTAGCTTTGTCTGTTTGTTTCTCTTTTGAGGATAGGTGCTGCTGTAGAAGATTCAAGGTCCTGAAGGCTGTGTTGTGTGTGTGATTGAGGAGGTTCTCTGGTCCTGTGAGATTGTGCCTTCACCCTTTTTTATCCATAGACCACTACCAAGCCTTTCTTCCCTCAAGACTCCTCAGTTTTTCCCCCACAGAATACTGGATACGGAATTTGGCACCCTAAAGACTGGTCGCTGAATGTGTGGTAAAGTTATATTACAAGTTGGTATCTCCCCCCTCTATCAAGCTCCTCAAGATTCAAGAGATGTGTTTGCTTTATGATGCCATGTTCTTAAGTAATGAAAGTTCAATTTAGGAGGAAGTATAAGGTTGATTTCCAAATGCAAATTCAAGTTCATGGTTGTCATAAGTTTACAAGATCAAGTTTGAAAACCACCACATCATTCTTGTGTTCTAATTCACATGTGGTTCCAGTATGAAGCTCATGCCCTCTGCTTCAAGAGGAATTTTATATTCTTGAAGTTGACAAGCATACTTCAATCAATTTTGAAGATCAATGGGAGATTGAAAGGTTCAAGAAGTTTTGACCATTTGTAGAAAGTTTGAGTAATCCTTGCAAATTCTTAAAGTTTTGCTTGTTAATGTTGTTGTTAAAGAGGTGAAATGCTATAGCCGGTTTGGTTGAGGAATCTTAGTCTTTATTTCTATTACAAAGGCCTATGTCTTATACTTTCCAAAACTCGTGGAAATATATAAATGTTGTTTACAAAATTCCAGTTCATGCTGAAGTACAAGCTATATTTACAAGGCATTTTCTCGTGAAAACTCAATTGGACTCAAGGCTTTTGTTTTAGTTTAAGTTTGCAAGACTTAGTTTCATTTCAAGTTCTAAATCATTTTAGACCCATTCAGTTTGTAACTTTGGTTTCAAGTTTGCTTCAAAGAGGTTCAAGTTATTTCAAGACCACTTTGAAAGGTTTATATCCAAAGCATACAAGGTTTCAAAAATGAGTTCAATTCTATGATGAAATCCCAAAGTACAAGTTCAAAGCTTTAAATTAATTATCCAAGATTCAAGGGTGATTCTTAAAAGTTTCAAAATAATTGGAAGATTTGAAAGTCTATGTGCATTTCAAAGTTCGAAAATCGTTGAAGATACAAGAAATTTGTTCAAAGGCCACCATGAGGAAGTTCATTATTCAAATTTTAAAGTCAACCTCAAATGGTGATTTTCATTAAATGAGGCCCAAGATTCAACACCAAGCCATTTCAAATTTTGAAGGTTCAATTTGATTCTAAGATTCAAGCTTACAGAAATCGGGAATTCACGTTACAAGATGTTTGTTCACAAAGTTCACATATGCATACTAATCTTATAAAAGTCTCATTGCATGTACAAGTATTAACACAACTCATTACTACAAAAATTCACATAATGGAATCTATAAGTCACTCTTGACAACTTTGTAATTCAAGTGACGAATAACAGCATTTTCGGCCCAGCCAATATTATCAAGACACAGGGTGCTGCTCCTTGTTGGATTTACAAGTGGATACTATCCTTCAGTGGCTAGGTTGGTGGCAGTGGACTAGAAAGCAACAGTGCAGGATACTTTACTAACCTCTTAGAAAAAGCAATGGCGGTGTGGAGCAGAGCTCAAGGCATATAATCCATACGCACCTACAAAACATTACTGTTCAATTCAGAGTTCTGTCACAATCCAAGCTAAACAGGGTTCTAAACATGATAAATACATTATAAGAGAAGATCAAGAGGTTTTGGTAAGCATTAAAAGAAATTATCAGACATAACGATAGAGAAACGGAAAGTTTTGTCACATATTCATGAAGGAGGATCCACAATTCTCAAACAAGAACCAAACAATTTTAATCAAAACACTCCAAAATACATGACAATTCGAAATAGCATGCTACACAAGTGCATCATCCATACAAATAAATTTCGGTTTCAAAGTACAAATAAGCTAACAATAATATGGTGTCTCAAAAGGTCGAAGTCTACAGTGGTAAGGCAATTACGATGTTCTCGCTGCTTGTTCCAACAGTCACGTTAATAATACAAGTCAAGGACAATCTCAAAAAACCTTACTCATAGAGCTGAACCATCTCGAATCCACGACGACATGACAGTATTGTGCATTATAAACATGAAGAAGTGGATAATGACATTCAAGACGAAGAATAATGGCAGCATTAGCGTACATACCTTGAGCCCTCAAGACCATGAAGAGTAACATACTAATTCAAAAAGTGCCAATTCGATCGCAATGCTAAAATATTAATCTGCAATACACACCACCGTTGACCAAGTTTGTGCATCAAGAGTGAAATCTGTAACCAGACTATAGTTGCTGCTGGTGTGAATATCATAAGGTTGAAACCTGCAAGAAGACACAAACGGACGTCAACAAAACGATACAATAGACGCAAGTATCTAAATTTTCGTAGAATTCTACTCAAAAGATGTTGTTTTGCAGGTGCACTGAAGTCTGTTACGAAAGGAATGTTGATACTCAGAACACCATTACACATGATCTTCGCTACGTTGCTCTCTACGTCTAACACGGACTGGATGAAATTCTGCTAAGTGGGAGGTTTGCTGAAGAAATAATGATGAAGAAACAAGTACATAAACTTCCAGCCATGAATTTCCAAGTACAATTAGACCTGTCAAGACAAAAAAATTATCATCAAATACACATGTTTGAGACAAGATCGCATTAGAATAAACTTTCCAAAGCAAACATCATTAACAAAATCAACATGTTTCAAAAACTTAAAGTCTTTCCAATACAAAATTCTAAACACGATCAAACAGGATCAACTGAAAAAGGAAATTCATCAACCACTTCGAAACCTTCCAAAACATGTTCATCCCAGAATGGAAACGCAATAACTTCACACCAATTGGAAAGTTCACATAGAGAGCCATATAAAAGGGAGAGGGCATTCACACAGAGGGGGACACGAACCAACAAATCCACATAGACCACACAAGCAAGATTCACATTACCACACAAAGTTCAGAAAGTATTATATCAGAAGAAAAAATCACCTTACCTACAACAAATACACACTTCCAAAAACTAAAAAAAAAACTACGCTCATAACAGTAGGAGGAGATCATACCACATACACAAACAACATCAAAACATTGCAGATACACATGATTAGAGAAAAGGGCAGCAGCAGCGTACCACGTACCTTAGATCACCACCACACCGCTCAAACTGACGACCATTGCTGGTGATTCCCTTGGCCGCGACACAAACGGAGTTCGATGCATCCACCGGCTTTCCCTTTTTTCATTCTGTTTCAATTCCTTGTAAATGTAATCTTCAAAACAAATAATGAATTGGGGTATGGGATCGTTGGGGTTAGGGTTTCTATTTGTTTCCGTTAGGTTTCGCGAGAGAGAGAGACTACCGAGGGAGATGAGGGTGGCGGCGAGTGGCTGTTAGGGTTTTGAGACCCATTTTGAGAGACGAAGAGGGAGATGAGAGACGGAAAGAGAAAGTATCACGAGAGAGTAGAGAGGATGAGAGGATCCTTCTTTTTTTTTTTCTCTTTTTTTCTTTTTTTATTGATTAATCGTGTACATACGCACACACCGTGCTATCGTACTCCCTCAAGCTTTTTGCGTTGGATCTTAAAGATCCTGATCATGTGGGCATGATCTGAGAGTCTACGGAAGACCCTCCCCTGTTGCGCCTATTTTCTTTTTTTTATTTATTCTTTTTTTTCAAAAGCTTTTTTAATTTAATTTATTAAAACCCTTTTAATAAAAAAAACTTTCTTTTAGGTAATAAACCTTTTTTTAATTAATAAAAAAGAAAACTTTTTCTAAATTAATAAAAGCCCTTTTAAATTAATAAAACTTTTCTTGATAAAACCTTTTTAAAATTAATAAAACCTTTTATTTATTTAAAATTAATCTTTCTTCTCTTTTATTAAAATATTAAAGTCAACCTTTTTCTAATTAATAAGAAAAAAACCTTTAATACAACTTTTTTTCTTTTCTTTAAATTAACAATAACTTTTTAAATATAATATAACTTTTAAAAATAAAAAATTAACAAACCTTTTATTTTCCCTTAAAATTATCTAAATTTCTTAATAAATTGTTCCTTATTAAAATCCCCCATCATGCACTTAATCATACGTTTATGTTAGTAATAAGTTTAGAACCTTAGTCTTGTTTTATATCATGCCATATACTTACGCATTGTCTGTTTGCCATTATACTTGATGTATGCACCCTCTTGTTTGTCTGTTTGTGTTCTAAACCCCTTTCAAAAAATATAAAATTCTCGATCCAACGTCGAGCCATCTTTTCTACCCTTGTAAGTCGATTGCTTTTAAGCATCGCTATCAACCTTTCGGTCACTATACACAAGACTAGCCCACTTTGCTAGTGCACACGTTTAAATCTTATATATTGCTTGCATTATATCCAAGGGAAAATCCCATGCGTGATAATCATTTGTCATGCATGGTGCATATTCATTTGTATCTCATATTCCCCTTAGTGGTTCTCATACCCTTTTAAGATAACATTCTTAGACAACTTTAGGATAGATTTTCCTAGGTTAGTCTCCCATAATCTGATTAGACAATCAATCCATCTTTAGCTCACCTAATTCTACACACAAGAGAATTAGATGTGAATCATCTCAAAGAAGAGACATACAATCTCATACCCCACAATACAAACAAGATGTGGATTCCTTTTCCACTTAGGAGAGGTATGAGGCATACTCGTCGATTATATATCCGAGTTGGAGCCCTTCTCCTAAAGATGAAGTAAAGGTCCATTCTCAAAACTGTGGTGGTTTCTTGAGATGACGACTCATCTTTTCTCCTAGACTTTTCAAACAAACTTTAGTATCCCTCAGAGAGGAACTACAAGTGCTCTGATTCCACTCCCGATAGGATATGTAGGCACAAGATGCAATATCTTGTCGAGCACACTTAGGAATAGAACCTTAGGTCTGCCTATCCCTTTACCCTTAGCAAACAGATAACAATTAGCAAATAACATAGAAAAACAAGAGGTTCCTGTAGAGTACTACAGATATCTAGGATGCTAACACCTTCCCTAGGTATAACCAACCCCCGAACCTTAGACTCTTATCCTTGCATTTGTATTGCATACTGTGGGACATTCGATCTTTCTCCCTTCCCTTGAATAAATCAAAGACCGGTGGTGAATAAATGATTTGCGATTCAAGTTAATCAATAGCTTGATATCCAATTCTCACCACGACACAAGGTTGCCACCCTTGACTCAAGTAACTAAGATTTTCTCTGAACAAACCCTATTTACCTCAACAGATTTGAAATCTCCTTTCATATTGGATTCATTCTTAGGATTAAGAAAGAAGAATCCTTCCTTGCAAATTTGGATGGTGAAAATAAATCACCTCCACTCTCTTCAGATCTATGTTTCACATAAACACCCTCTAGTCAGAAGAGTAACTAGAAGTCTCCAGATGCACGACTGAGATGCCTTTATGAGTGGACTTGAGAGAAATCTCAAGTATCTTTGACAACTTAGCCGAAAAATAATTTACCAATTTCCTAGAGTGTGAACTTGATAAACCCAATCTCAACTCACCATATCTTCAAACTGACTTCAAGATACAAGATGAAACCAAACTTCCAAGTACCAAGTTACCATGACAGACATCAACCAACAGCTCTCTCCATTCCATCGCTCCCAACTTTGGAATGAATAGATGTTGATATCTTCAAGAGAAGAAGCCAACAGTTGATATCTTCCACCATCTTTCTTCAGTCACAACTCCAGAATCCCATAAATACCAGAGTTCATCCATCAGAAACATATGCAGCGGAACCACCAAGGAACATCTTCAACATGCCCTAATAAAATGTCAAAACATCTTATAAGACACCCCCAACAAGAGAACTAGCCACTCCTTCTGCAGTTGTTGTAGACACTCCTCAGAAAACATGAACAACCACCGGTAATTGTTACCTTCGATCCAGAACATCCATCCCATCCATTAATGCCCTTGAGTATGTCCGAGTGAATGATCTGATCTCTAAACTCCTTCTTGTTTAAAACGCCAGAAAGTATCTCCCAAGATCTCATCCAGACACAGACAGGATGCCTGCTCTGATACCAATTGAAATTCTGGCATAGTAGATAGCAGATGTCCTAACACATGTCAAGACATTATTCTCTGCACAACTTTAAAACAAGAGCAGATCAACAAACTGATATTCAGAATATCAGTAACATCAGCAACACAGATGTTTCAACATCTTTTACAACATGTTAATCAAAACTGAACTGTAAATTGCAGAATGATAAATAACACAGAATATGATAACCCAGCTCGGTGCAAATCACCTACATCCGAGGGCATACAAGCCAGGAAGAAGAATCCATTATCAGTAGTATAGTTTTATGTAAACAACCGCTGATTTACAGTAAACAACCTCTGGTTTACCTATCACTACCCAATGAAAACTTTATCTAAGAACTCCATCCTAGATAAGAGAAACCCGTCTCACTCCCTAAATCACAACCTGTGATTATCTAACCGTTTTAGTCACAATAACTGTATCATCCTACTTAAAAGACACCCATTTCAATACAAAGTTCAGTCAAGCATTCTTGACTAACAAGTTAACTTGGATTTGCTTAAAAGCTTCATCCAAGAACAATACACGATTCATTACCTACGGGTTTCTGAATCTGTACAAGCACCTATGTCTTCCACAATGTATCAAATCTATACAGAGGGAGACTTACAAGAGTAACCTACGACTCTCAAAACCCTAAACCCTACTTTACAAAATAGGATTCCTAAGTCTATGTCGTTCGCTCTCTCTTTTATGGCCTAGGTCTTGGTCTTCTTTTATTGCCTTCAGCTGCGTTGGGCTTCAAATCTTCTGTTGGCTGCTTCCTTGATCCAAGTTCTGATTGCTCCTTAATTCCTGGAACCGATATGCAACAACCTGCTATATCTGGTCAAGATGTCGAGACAAATTGTAGGACATCATGTCTGACAAGTCTTCTTTCACCAGACTTCTTCATGTTGGAACATTGTATTTGACATCTTGTTTTACTAAAAATTTGCTCAAATCTGCAGAGCCTTCACAAATAAACCCTTGGTCAACACCAAGTTTCTTTTCAAAATCTCTTCATAATAAAATTCGGTTGAAAAAGGTTGAGTTGGATGTACATGTCCCTCGTAACCTTGAATATTCGTGTGATGGTCGTAATTAGCCTACCAGTCAAATGGTCGTCAATCGCATAAAAACACATTAAATAACCGAATCGAATTTACTCTTTCATGGACGAAAAACATTAGGTTGGACGTACTTGTCCCTTGTAATCTCGAGTAATTATGTGATGGTCGTAATTAGCCTCACACGAGAATACTCGTCATCCGTTGAAGAAACATGGCTTAATTCGCTGCACAAATTTTATAAATAACTCGATTGAAAAATATTGGTTGGAGGTACTTGTCCCTTATAACCCCGATTATTCATATGATGGCCGTAATTAGCCTAGCATTTGAATATTTGTCAATCACTCAGAAATACTCGAACGCGTCAAATTATTTTCTCACCCCCCGCGCGATCGATGACCTTTTCAAAAAGAACATTGTTTAGTTCGTTTTACCGCGATACAAACAAACGCTTTAAGCCACCAATCACAAGCACATGCAACTTTTAACCGCTAGAGTAAGATCTAAATGTTCGTTCAATAAAATCAACTAACTAATACGTAGTTTTCTACAAAGAACTATGTAGCTTCGAGTTTTCCATCACACCCGGGGATACGTAGGAGCAGGATTTTGAAATCCTGTCAGGCACATTAATAAAAAACCTTAAAAAAAGATTTTCCTTTCTTTCTTTCATAACTCGCAATAAGTAGAAGAAGATAAATCAACATTGTGCAAACACTTTTTTGCAAAACTGACTAAATTGTTCCTATTTAGTACAACAGATATGAAGGGTGCTAATACCTTCTCCTCGCATAACCGACATCGAACTCGAATTTGGTTGCGATGACCATTTTGTTTTTCTTTTAATGGTTTTATCGATATTTTCCCTTTCCTTTTGGAATAAATAAAGTTTGGTGGTGACTTTGTTAAATTATTCCGCGAACGTGCGAACCCTCATAAGTCATATTTTTCAAGATGCGACAACTGACAACTCTGCTAGGGATTTTCCTCTGCAAGAGAGAGTCAAGCCTAATTTAGTTAACTTTACATTAAGTATTAGCCTTGTTTACTTGTTTTCTTTACCTCCTATTCTTTATCTCTTTTGTGTTGTTATTACTACTTATCTACTATGTGTTCTCATGTACTATGGTGGAAGCTCTGGTTGCTTGAAACACATTGTGATATAGGATCTAAACCTGAGTCTAGAGGAGAAACATAAGATAAGACATTGGTTGTGTAGTGTTGTCCTACTGGACGTACTTGTCTTGTTGGGGTAACATGAAAACTAAACTTAGAGTAAATCCTCTTGACGATATTAATGTCAAGAAAGTAATTTGCCGATGGCGACAATATTTTCCTGTTGAGTCTGTGACTATAATAGCCTTTTAGAACCTGGAATACCGATGGTTGCATAGTGTTGGCCTATTGGACGTACTTGTCTTGTTGGGGTAACACGAAAACCTCACCTAGAGTTGATTCTCTTGAGGGTATTGCCATCTAACAAGTAATTTTACTAATGTGGGAAATGTTCTCAGGCAGAATCCAAGACTCTAGGAACCTTTAAACTCTGGAGCTACCTTGATCAAGGTTTGGAAAGCAATCCTGGGAAACTACGCAATTTGTTTGAAACCATATCATACATTTTTGCGTCCATGCATAACATGACATTGCATTTCATAAAAAAATGCATCAACATACATAACAATTTTCATATGTCGAGAAACTCATTCCATTCCTCCTATCCTCAGAAATATAACCAGGCAAGTTATATCCACTATATTCCTATGGAACTCGCGCTAATTTAAAAACAAGGATGGATAACTTGGAAAGGGTCACGAGATTATGAGAGAAGAGATTGAATCGCTCAAAGGCACAATGGATATAATCCTAGAGACTCTACAGGTGTTAATGAACAAAGAAAATCAACCACAACAAAATGTGCATACTGATAAAGGTACCCCCATCAGGTTTTTTTGTAGGACCTCAACCAGTTAAGGTGGCGAATGTTTGTTAAGTGCAAATTTTGACTTAAAATGAACCATCTTTCTTGGAACTTTTCAACTCAATTCTCATGTATTCATAGATTTAATTCATGTTCTTGTGTGATTCTTCAATTATATTGCAAATACCTTTGGATTCTTTGATGTGTGTGTTATTGTGCAGAAATTAGGCATAAAACGCCAATGAGTAAGACACAAAAGATTGGACATGGATTGCCAAAGGAAGAGAAGAATTTCAGTAAGTTCGCTGGGCGAACTTGGTAGCGAACGTTCGCTGGGCGAACAACTGGTGAAGAACCAGCGAATGCTCCCAGACTTGAGGCAGTGGAAAAAGGCATCTAAGTTCACTGGGCGAACAAGCTAGCGAAGGTTCGCTGTGGCAACGAGTCAGCGAAGAGCTAGCGAAGCATCCCAGACTTGAGGCAGTACCTAAAGGGTCATAAGTTCGCTGTGCAAACTTGTAGGTGAAGTAGTTCGCTAGGCGAATAATCATTCGCACGACGAACTTCAAAATTGTCTCAGAGGCGGTTTAACTGTGCAGAGGCACATCAGGTGCCTAATTTGATGTTTGCTAGGCGAATAATCTGTTCTCAATGCGAACATGACAAATTCTGAATGTATTATATAAGTATTTTTCATCAATTTTTAGAGATAACTTGTAATTGTGGGGATCAGAACTTTATCTCTCTTCAATTCCAAATATATTCTAGTGAGAGAAACTCAAACCCTAAGAGGGAGAAGGTAAGTTTTTTAATCTCTTGTTGGGGTTTGGATGTAATCTTTTGATACCTTATGTATTTCATCTAATATATGTTTGTGAACTAGTTTTGATTCTCTATTGTTGATTGTCTTTGATTTCTTAATTGTGGGTATTGACAAAACTCTTTTCAAACCTTTGAATTAAGATTTTCATCTATCAATGAGCAAACTTTTGACATGGCTTTGTGAGTTGATATTCACTTATATCTTTTAGTTTATTGTGTTGATTAGTAGCATGAGTAGGATCAATACGGTATTGTGAGGATGCGTGATAATAGAGATGAGAAACTTGTTCACATACATTTGGCAAATTAGATGAATGCATGTAAAAAGGGTTAAGCGTATGTACATATTCTGATCATGGAATTTAATATGAAGCAATCATTTATCTGATATGGGTTTTATCTTTGATTACCTGTTTATCTTTGATTTGAACCGCTATAGACATATACTCTTCAGATCTAGATCTAGGATGATTATCTGTTAGGTTCTAAACTCTAGACATAGATTTAGGCTTAACATTTGCGTGAGTATCAGTTCTTAATGCTCTGTGTTGTTGAGTTGCGTGAGACATCACCAATGAGACAATACGGTAGTTCCCTCGACGTTGCGTTAGACATAACCTCTGTTGTGGGTGATACGTGAGGATATTAGACGAACGATTGATTTGTGTTTACTTGATTAGAAGAATGCATATGTTATCAATTGATGAGATCCAATCCCAACAAGGCTCCATTTATAATTCAGTCTTTACTTTATATTTTCTGTCTTTATATTTTATGCCTTTAATTTTGGTGCCTTAAATCTTTTAAACCAAAACTTTTGCACCACAAGCTTAGAAGTGTAGAGATCGTTGAACATCAATTCTTTCCCTCTCACTGATCCCTGTGGAAACTATATAAATCCCAGAGGTAATTCCTTCAAAACTAAATTTTTGCTTCTTGCCGCTCTACTGCAGTTCAAACAAAATGGCGTCGTTGCCGGGGATTGGTGTTTGGATATGGAATTGCATTGCGATAGTTTCTATATTTTTGAGGTTTGTACAATTGTTTATATTGCATATATTTGTTTTCTTTTTTGTTTTCTCTAGTGTGTTAGGAATGATGAGAACTCCTTCTAGATTGGTTGCTATTTGTATAAAAGTATTCAATGAAGCTTCGATCGAGTTTGGATGGTGATGATAGGATGTTGAGCATTGAATGTATGCAAGGTAATTTATATTGCTTTATAGAATGTTAGAATGATTTAAGAATTTTGTGCTTTGAGCAAATGTGTATTTTTGTTTCATGTTACAACTTGTTTGAATGCTTGTTTCACTTAGGTCCAAAAGCCACAAATTATGAAAAACCTCTATTGTTTACTATATGCTAGGATGACTGATAACTTTGTTTAATTCGTTTGATTCATGCTTTATCTTTTGATTATTGTGATTTTGTGAAAGCATTAGAAATGATCAAGGCATTTATTTATATTGAGTACAACCGTATCCAAAAGTACCTTACCCATGAGTAGAGAGAATTCGTTAACCCCTTTGAGCCTAAACAGTTTAGATCTCATTTTAGTGATGAACTTGATTTATGTACATAATTTGAAAGTATCGTTCATAATTGAATTTTGTGAGGTTCTAAAAATTTCTTCTTGAACCTTTGAACATTGTTTTAATTTGATTTGAACATTCACTTGAGGTCTGGTTCAAATCAAGTTGGGGAGAATGAAAAAGAAGAATGGTAGGTTGCTAAAACTTTTGAAAATTTTCAAACAAGCATGAAAAGAAAAAGTGTGAATATGAATGTGAAAAACAAAAGCAAAAGAATGCTTGTTTGAATAACAAAAATAGAGAATGAAATAATTGTGCAAAAGGAAGTTTGAGAAGGCTTGCAATAGAGGAAAGAAAGTGGTGAATGAAGTTGTAATGTGTAAATACCATGTATAGTGAATGTTTCTTTTTGCTTCGGCAATTTCGATTCAATGGCCTTTAGAAATGTCCATTTGTTGTGAACCCGACCAAGCTACAACCTTTAAAGCCCTTAGTGATATTTTTGCTTCCATGTTTTCATTTTTGATTGTTAGATGATGTATGAATTGAATTATTATTAGCATTGTTTGTCAGGTGAGTGAAATTGCCCCGCGGTTGCAAACACGTTAATTTCTTCATTCTTATTCTGAAGAGGAGTGTTAGAGTGATTCAAGTATGAAAATTTAGTTATTATTTGAAACATTCCATGATATTTGTTTAAGAACTAAATTCTTTGTCATTTTTTAATTCTATTGAGTGGTGAACGTTGCTTATGCGTATTTTCATGCTTGACTAAATCCTCTTATTTGAGAAAATTTCTCTTGTTTGAAGTTGAACCGTTAATCTTTTCTTGGTTGAATCTTATGCTTGAGCAAATCCTCTTGTTTTTATGAGGGGCATACTTTGCTTGAGGACAAGCAAAAATCTAGTTGGGGAGAGTTTGTTAAGTGCAAGTTTTGACTTAAAATGAACCATCTTTCTTGGCACTTTTCAACTAAATTCTCATGTATTCATAGATTTAATTCATGTTCTTGTGTGATTCTTCAATTATATTGCAAATACCTTTGGATTCTTTGATGTGTGTCTTTTTGTGCAGAAATTAGGCATAAAACATCAATGAGTAAGACACAAAAAATTGGACAAGGATTGTCAAAGGAAGAGGAGAATTTCAGTAAGTTCGCTGGACAAACTTGCTAGCGAACATTCGCTGGGAGAACAACTGGCGAAGAACCAGCGAATGCTCCCAGACTTGAGGCAGTAGCAAAAGGCCTGTAAGTTCGCTGGGAGAACAAGCCAGCAAAGGTTCGCTGTGGCAATGCGTCAGCGAAGAGCTAGCAAAGCATCCCAGACTTGAGGCAGTGGCTAAAGCGTCATAAGTTCGTTGTGCGAACATGTAGGCGAAGTAGTTCACTAGGTGAATAATCATTCGCACGACGAACTTCAGAATTGTCTCAGAGGCGGTTTAATTGTGCAGAGGCACATCAGGTGCCTAATTTGATGTTCTCTAGGCGAATAATATGTTTGCAGTGCGAACATGACAGATTCTGAATGTATTATATAAGTACTTTTCATCAATTTTTAGAGATAACTTGTAATTTTGGGGATCAGAACTTTATCTCTCTTCAATTCCAAATATATTATAGTGAGAGAAACTCAAACCCTAAGAGGGAGAAGGTAAGATCTTTGATCTCTTGTTGGGGTTTGGATGTAATCTAACGATATCTAATGTATTTCATCTAATATATGTTTGTGAACTAGTTTTGATTCTCTATTGTTGATTGTCTTTGATTTCTTATTTGTGGGTCTTGACAAAACTCTTTTCAAACCTTTGAATTAAGATTTTCATCTATCAATGAGCAAACTTTTGACATGGTTTTGTGAGTTGATATTCACTTGTATCTTTTAGTTTATTGTGTTGATTAGTAGCATGAGTAGGATCAATATGGTATTATAAGGATGCGTGATAATAGAGATGAGAAACTTGTTCACATACATTTGGCAAATTAGATGAATGCATGTAAAAAGGGTTAAGCGTATGTACATATTATGATCATGGCATTTAATATGAAGCAATCATTTATCTGATATGGGTGTTATCTTTGATTACCTGTTTATCTTTGAATTGAACCGCTATAGACATATACTCTTCAGATCTAGATCTAGGATGATTATCTGTTAGGTTCTAAACTCTAGACATAGATTTATGCTTAACATTTGTGTGAGTATCAGTTCTTAATGCTCTGTGTTGTTGAGTTGCGTGAGACATCACCAATGAGACAATACGGTTGTTCCCTCGATGTTGCGTTAGACATAACCTCTGTTGTGGGTGATACATGAGGATATTAGACGAACGATTGATTTATGTTTACCTTATTAGAAGAATGCATATGTTATCAATTGATGAGATCTAATCCGAACAAGGCTCCATTTATAATTCAGTCTTTACTTTATATTTTCTGTCTTTATATTTTATGCCTTTAATTTTGGTGCCTTAAATCTTTTAAACCAAAACTTTTGCACCACAAGCTTAGAAGTGTAGAGATCGTTGAACATCAATTCTTTCCCTCTCACCGATCCATGTGGAGACGATATAAATCCCAGAGGTAATTCCTTCAAAACTAAATTTTTGCTTCTTGTCGCTCTACTGCAGTTCAAACAAAATGGCGCCGTTGTCGGGGATTGGTGTTTGGATATTGAATCGCATTGCGATAGTTTCTATATTTTTGAGGTTTGTACAATTGTTTATATTGCATATATTTGTTTTCTTTTATGTTTTCTCTAGTGTGTTAGGAATGATGAGAACTCCTTCTAGATTGGTTGCTATTTGTATAAAAGTATTCAATGAAGCTTCGATCGAGTTTGGATGGTGATGATAGGATGTTGAGCATTGAATGCATGCAAGGTAAATTATACTGCTTTATAGAATGTTAGAATGATTTAAGAATTTTGTGCTTTGAGCAAATGTGTATTTTTGTTTCATGTTACAACTTGTTTGAATGCTTATTTCACTTAGGTCCAAAATCCACAAATTATGAAAAACCTCCATTGTTTACTATATGCTAGGATGACTGATAACTTTGTTTAATTCGTTTGATTCATGCTTTATCTTTTTATTATTGTGATTTTGTGGAAGCATTAGAAATGATCAAGGCATTTGTTTATATTGAGTACAACCGTATCCAAAAGTACCTTACCCATGAGTAGAGAGAATTCGTTAACCCCTTTGAGCATAAACAGTTTAGATCTCATTTTAGTGATGAACTTGATTTATGTACATAATTTGAAAGTATAGTTCATCATTGAATTTTGTGAGGTTCTAAAAATTTCTTCTTGAACCTTTGAAAATTGTTTTAATTTGATTTCCTTGCCATAAAATGCAAGGAACATTCACTTGAGGTCTGGTTCAATTCAAGTTGGGGAGAATGAAAAAGAAGAATGGTAGGTTGCTAAAACTTTTGAAAATTTTCAAAGAAGCATGAAAAGAAAAAGTGTGAATATGAATGTGAAAAACAAAAGCAAAAGAATGCTTGTTTGAATAAGAAAAATAGAGAATGAAATAATTGTGCAAAAGGAAGTTTGAGAAGGTTTGCAATAGAGGAAAGAAAGTGGTGAATGAAGTTGTAATGTGTAAATACCATGTATAGTGAATGTTTCTTTTTGCATCGGCAATTTCGATTCAATGGCCTTTAGAAATGTCCATTTGTTGTGAACCCGACCAAGCTACAACCTTTAAAGCCCTTAGTGATCTTTTCGCTTCCATGTTTTCATTTTTGATTGTTAGATGATGTATGAATTGAATTATTATTAGCATTGTTTGTCAGGTGAGTGAAATTGCCCCGCGGTTGCAAACACGTTAATTTCTTCATTCTTATTCTGAAGAGGAGTGTTAGAGTGATTCAAGTATGAAAATTTAGTTGTTATTTGAAACATTCCATGATATTTGTTTAAGAACTAAATTCTTTGTCATTGTTTGATTCTATTGAGTGGTGAACGTTGCTTATGCACATCTTCATGCTTGACTAAATCCTCTTATTTGAGAAAATTTCTCTTGTTTGAAGTTGAACCGTTAATCTTTTCTTGGTTGAATCTTATGCTTGAGCAAATCCTCTTGTTTTCATGAGGGGCATACTTTGCTTGAGGACAAGCAAAAATCTAGTTGGGGAGAGTTTGTTAAGAGCAAGTTTTGACTTAAAATGAACCATCTTTCTTGGCACTTTTCAACTAAATTCTCATGTATTCATAGATTTAATTCATGTTCTTGTGTGATTCTTCAATTATATTGCAAATACCTTTGGATTCTTTGATGTGTGTCTTTTTGTGCAGAATTTAGGCATAAAACATCAATGAGTAAGACACAAAAAATTGGACAAGGATTGTCAAAGGAAGAGGAGAATTTCAGTAAGTTCGCTGAGCGAACTTGCTAGCGAACGTTCGCTGGGCGAACAACTGGTGAAGAACCAGCGAATGCTCCCAGACTTGAGGCAGTAGCAAAAGGCCTGTAAGTTCGCTGGGCGAACAAGCAAGCAAAGGTTCGCTATGGCAACGCGTCAGCGAAGAGCTAGCAAAGCATCCCAGACTTGAGGCAGTGGCTAAAGCGTCATAAGTTCGTTGTGCGAACATGTAGGCGAAGTAGTTCACTAGGTGAATAATAATTTGCACGACGAACTTCAGAATTGTCTCATAGGTGGTTTAACTGTGCAGAGGCACATCAGGTGCCTAATTTGATGTTCTCTAGGAGAATAATCTGTTCGCAGTGCGAACATGACAGATTCTGAATGTATTATATAAGTATTTTTCATCAATTTTTAGAGATAACTTGTAATTTTTGGGATCAGAACTTTATCTCTCTTCAATTCCAAATATATTATACTGAGAGACACTCAAACCCTAAGAGGGAGAAGGTAAGATCTTTGATCTCTTGTTGGGGTTTAGATGTAATCTTTTGATACCTTATGTATTTCATCTAATATATGTTTGTGAACTAGTTTTGATTCTCTATTGTTGATATTCTTTGATTCCTTATTTGTGGGTCTTGACAAAACTCTTTTTAAACCTTTGATTTAAGATTTTCTTCTATCAATGAGAAAACTTTTGACATGGTTTTGTGAGTTGGTATTCACTTGTATATTTTAGTTTACTGTGTTGATTAGTAGCATGAGTAGCATGAGTAGGATCAATACGGTATTGTGAGGATGCGTGATAATAGAGATGAGAAACTTGTTCACATACATTTGGCAAATTAGATGAATGCATGTAAAAAGGGTTAAGCGTATGTACATATTTTGATCATGGCATTTAATATGAAGCAATCATTTATCTGATATATGTGTTATCTTTGATTACCTGTTTATCTTTGATTTGAACCACTATATACATATACTCTTCAGATCTAGATCTAGGATGATTATCTGTTAGGTTCTAAACTCTAGACATAGATTTAGGCTTAACATTTGCGTGAGTATCAATTCTTAATGTTATGTGTTATTGAGTTGAGTGAGACATCACCAATGAGACAATACGATTGTTCCCTCGACGTTGCGTTAGACATAACCTCTATTATGGGTGATACGTGAGGATATTAGACGAACGATTGATTTGTGTTTACTTGATTAGAAGAATGCATATGTTATCAATTGATGAGATCCAATCCCAACAAGGCTCCGTTTATAATTCCGTCTTTACTTTATATTTTCTATATTTATATTTTATGCCTTTAATTTTGGTGCCTTAAATCTTTTAAACCAAAACTTTTGCACCACAAGCTTAGAAATGTAGAGACCGTTGAACGAAAATTCTTTCCCTCGCATCGATCCCTATGGAGACGATATAAATCTTGGAGGGAATTCCTTCAAAACTAAATTTTTGCTTCTTGCCGCTTTACTGCAGTTTGAACAACGTTCAATTCCCATTTTATGGTTTACCTCCAGGATGTACTCAACCATTTTCCAATGCCAACAACAAAGGACCATTTGTTCAACCGCCCATAGTCACTAAAGGGCAGCCTGCAGGACTTTCTACCCATCAAAGTCCCTTTAAGGATCCTCATCTTGCATTCTACATAACCAGTCCTCAAGATATCCACCCATAAGTGATAGTCGAGAACATTGAATTTGAGGAAAAGTATCAGAACTTGGAGAAGAGGTTGAAAGCTATTGAAGGGCATAAAATATTCGGTATTTATGCTATAGATATGTGATTAGTCCCTGACATGAGCCTTCCTCCAAAAGTCAAAGTCCCAGACTTTGAAAAGTATAAAGGACTCTGTTGTCCAAAGGTGCACCTAGTGATGTATTGTAGGAACATGGCATCACACTCTCGCAATGACAAGCTCACAATCCACTATTTTTAAGATATCTTGAGTGGGGCATCTCTTAAACGGTACATGAATCTAGAGAGAGGTCAGATCCAATCATGGAGGGACCTAGAAAAGGCCTTAATGAAGTAGTATAAGTACAACGCAGATATGACTCCAGACAAGATACAACTTTAGAACATGACCAAGAAAGATAGAGAATCTTTCAAAGAGTATGCTCAACGCTCGAGAGAGCTAGTAGCTCAAGTGGAGCCACCTCTTGCTGAACGAGAGCTTGTTGGTCTGTTTATGGATACCTTACAACCCTCCTTCTTTGAAAAAACGATTGGCAGAACAACATTTGGGTTTTCTGGTATGGTGACTATTGGAGAAAGAATTGAGCAAGGGCTGAGAAGCGAAAAGATTCATGATTTTTCTAGGGCATCGAATGGTGTGAAGAAGTTCTCTAGGAACTTCCAAAAAAAGAAAGAAGGGGAAACCAACCCTGTTATGGTAGAAGGTGGAAGACCATGCTATGCAGCAACAGTACATGCTCGCCTACCCTAGCTAGCACCTACTAATGCCCAGTATCCAAATCAAAATTAATAACAAAATCAGTACAGACCTCCGAGAAAGTAGCAAAAGGAAACTCGCCGTATTGATCAGATTCCGATGATGTACACACAATTATGGCCTCATCTGGTTCAGAACTCGCTGCTAGATACCAAGCCAAGCCAACCAATGAAGTTTCCATTCGTTCCTAGGTACAATTCAGATGTCAAATGTAACTTCTATAATGGAGTAGTGGGACACTCCACCGAGGATTGTAGAGTTTTTAAAGAAAAGGTTCAGGATAAGATTGACATCAATTTGCTGACATTCAAGGGTGTCGATCCTAATATGGTCAACAATCCCATGCTATGATAAGTTTCAAGATTCCAGGAAACACTCTTAAAGCCAGTGGATCAGACGAGAAAGCTCATCCTTGATGATGCCTTTTATCATTTTACTTTGCAATTTCTTTGTTTGTAAAAGTGCTATTTTGCATTTGAACTTGTTATTCTTGAATGATAATCTTAATGAAATGAGGATTGCATCTTTTGAATAAATCATATAATGTTCACTCGTTTTTTCTTTCCCTTTTTTTTCATAAAAGCAAAAAAATGATATCGATACTTCTTCACCGCACTTTCCTTTATCAACTTTTTGTTTAAGCAAATATTGGAGGGAGAATGACAAAAAACGAAATACCCAAAATTGCGGACGATATGATTTTGAATAAAACTTTGCTTATGATGTAAGGCATTGTTTCAACTCCCAAATATCGAAGATATAAGGAGTTAATCCCTAGTCAACCTCTTTAAGCCTAAAAGTTGGTGTTTCTTTCTTTATGAAAAATATCTTTAATCTTAACCTAGGGCAGGGTAGTCTTCAGTTAATTTGACGGTGCATCCAAATTTCAAGAGAATTAATCCATCTGTACACCTTTCAATAAGAGATTCAACCACATTCTCTACTTCACATACATCAATAAATGTCGGAGAAATCTTGAAAAATCCAAAAGTTATAGTGGTTCTTCCTCAATAACCAATAACATGGAAGTCATAACCCTTGTTAAAATCAAACCAAAAGAAAAAATTCTATAGAAATTGTTCCAAAAAACAAAAACAAAAAAGAGCCCGCTAAGTCAAACACCATAAAAGGCGACTTAAGCAAAAATTAGGGCATCCTAGTGGACTGAAAGCTTCAAAGAAGCGGTCCATGCAAAAATTAGAGATAAATAGAGAGAAAAACAAAAAGAAGGATCACCAAAAGTCCTTGACGAAAAGTGAGAACAAACTTGTGTGACTACCAAAATAAATAAAAAAGGTGACTGCCACCTCAAGCAAAAAACTTCAATGTTCTTAAACCATCACATATTCACCTCCAAAATTCTCTTGGAAGTTGAAAGCATGTGTCGTATTAACTAAACATGGGATTGGAGATCATTAAGGAAAATGGGTTGGGTTAAAATCAAATTTTGTGCCTTATATCCCTTGTTTCAAAAATTGTAAACCAAGACACGTTACAAAATTCAAAAGACCTAATTGAAGCAATATTTATTTTGAAGGCATACTAAAGCAAGGTTGCGTTAAGTTGACACCTAGAGATTTGCTAACCATATGCATTAATATCATATTATCGCATCATCTTTCACACTTTGAATAAATTTGTGATCCATTCACTGTACATCACCACATAATCACAATAATAACTTTAATCTCAAAATTTACGTGAGCATCACATTAAAATTACCATTTTAAACGAACAATTTTATTTGCAAGTTAACACTTAGCACCAAGGAAGTTCCAACAATGTGCAATCAGTGGAGGGCCTTAATCTTTTGTAAGTGATCCCATCAGGGGCGAAGAATTCCAAAGAAGTAACCACACTCAGGGTAAAATGGCCTAAAGACTCTGTTAAGTAAGGGGCAAGCCACCTCAAGAACCGGACTATCTGGTGAAAATCTCTTCAGGACTCGGTAAACCATACCAAAGATTGGTTAATCATGGGAAATTTGTTTCAAAGTTCCAAACACTGGGGCACACCGTCTAAAAATCACCACTTTGCTTCAAAACTCTTGCTAAGGCAAAATTCTTCAAAGACCCAACAGACAAGGCAAGATAAGCGGCATGACAAGGGCCAAGTCCTCTCCATACCTTTAAGCTGCTCAAACAAACCTTGTTTTACATATGCAACTACTGAGTTTCAAACAGGTGTCGAGAAATCATGCCTGCACGATATCCTACCAAAGGACCCTTTCCTTTGATAAAAAAAAAATCGTTGCAAAATAACCCTTCTTATTTTTATCTGTCCATGGCATATTACAGGGGCAGTGGGTTAAACATACAAATCATGATCCTCAATCACATTTTCATATATCATGCATTACTCATCATTTGCATCAACCGTGTTTTCATTTCCTTAGCATCAAACCTGCCATATCATCTCATTCATGGGGTGTATTCCCGTAGCATCTACAAAAAGAATCACAACTTCACTTGGTCAATTTCCAAATAAAACCAAGTTTTTCCTGGCATATTTACCCTAAAGTCCAATATCCATTGGCACAGACCCAATAACTCATTACATGCATTGATCATTCATTCCATTTCATGCATCATTACATACATATCATATTCGCAAATGTGGTGCACTACGTTCAAAAACCAAAGGCATCTCACGCATCAGTAATTACATTTGCACAAAGCATGCATGCATGTCATAAGCCAGGATACAGTGACCACTCATGGAAGTCCCTAGTAATACCCAAGAAAGAAATTTGAAATAATTCACTTCATGTCAATATTTGTCAACCCTTAAGGATGATCTTTTTGTTCGTTGAGCTTCGTCAACCCATTGGTTGGAGTTTGTTCTCTTAATTGAAATCAACCCATTAGTTGAGGATGATATTTTCGTTCGTTGAGCTTCGTCAACCCATTGGTTGGAGTTTGTTCTCTTAATTGGAATCAAACCATTAGTTGAGGATGATCTTTTCGTTCATTGACCTTCGTCAACACATTGGTTGAAGTTGGTTTTCTTGATCTAAAACAACCCATTGGTTGAGGATGATTTGTCAGTTGACCTTCATCAATCCATTGGTTGAAGTTGGTTATTTTTCACTTGAATCAATCCATTGGTTGAAGATGATTTGTTCGTTGACCTTCATTAATCCATTGGATACTGTTGAACTGCATCAATCCATTGGTTGAATGCGGGGAATTTCATGACGATCTGAATCGACCCTATTGCGGTGAGAATCGGATATCAAGCTATTAATTAACTTGAATCACAAATCATAATTCACCACCGATCTTTAATTTATCCAAAGGAAAGGAAAAAGAACGAATAACCCATAAGTATGCAATGCAATGCAAAGCAAAAGAGAATCTAAGGTTCGGGGGTTGGTTATACAAAGGGAAGGTATTAGTACCCTAAGTATCTGTAGTACTCTACAAGAACCTCTTATTTTATTGTGTTATTTGTTATTTGTCCGCTAAAGGGTGAAAAGGATAAAGGGAGACCTAAGGTGTTATTCCTAAGTATGCTCGCCAAGACATCGTATTTCGTGCCTACGTATCCTGACGGGAATGGAATCAGAGCATTCGTAGTTCCCCTCAATAAGGGTAAACAAAGGAAAAGAAAAGGTTGCTCGCCAAGGATTGACCTTGTGCCTACGTATTCTCAAAAGGAACTTTGAGAAATCAAAGCGTCCGTAGTTCGGATTATGGATAAAAACAATGTTGGTTGATTGGTTAGGAGAAGAGACAAGTTGTCATCTTAAGTAGAATACTCAACTGAACCACCACAAACATGTGGAAGATGGATCTTTGCTTCACATTAAGAGAAGGGCTCTGACTCGGATATCGAATCGACGAGTATGCCACATACCTCTCTCAAGCGGAAAAGAAATCAACACCTTTCTCAACTATGTCATGGGGTAGGAGAATTACATCTCAACTAGGGATGACTCTTGTCTAATTCTCTCATGGGAGAAAAAAGGAAACTAACAGTAAGTTGTCTAAATTAACATCCTAAGGGAAAGTATCCTAAGGGAAGCTATCCTATAAGGGAATCTGTCTAAAGTCAAGAATCTAAGTATGTACATCCTAGAGGGAATCAACCTAAAGGGGAAACATAAATCAAGCAGAGAGGTAAATGATACAGATGAATAAAAATGTAATGTATGACTGTATAGTCAACAACTAGTCTTTCCCTTGGACTTAAACATAGGCATCATAAAGATTCAAAAAGTCACAGATGGATATCATACATAATAAGCATCAAAATCCTGACAGAAACAAGAAAGTCGTTCACAAAATTCCATCAAAGAAATATTTACAAGTATCATCCAGGAGATAAGCCACAAATTAGTAATCAAAGAAATTTATAGGAAATTGAAGTGATCAGAAGTAAACTCTAAATATTTATATTTTAAAAATTAATCTAATGAGAAAATATCTTGAGTTTTTTAGTTTAATTGAAAACGATTAAATTAATTAAGAAAATAAGTTCCTAAAAACTAATTAATCAAATATTAACAATTGTTTAACAAAATGATTAAAAAAATAGTTAACAAAAATAATTACTAAAATAATTAACAAAATAGATCTTAAGTATAATAAACAAAAACTACAAGTAATATATTGTAAAACTTCAAAAAAGAAACGAAAGTATATATAGGTACCTAAAACAAGAATATAGGTATGTATTCAAAACTTGAACACTGAAGTATATATAGATATGTATAAAAACTACATAAGGAAAAATATATAACTTATAATAGAGATTATAATATAAAAATTGTAACAAAAATATGAAAGGGAAGATAAGCAAAATTCTTTTAGTAAAACCTATATATAAAACACCATGGAAAACTTTACTGTATAAAAACTATATATAAAACACTGTATAAAAACTATATATAAAAAACACTGCAGTTATCGAAGGACACATCGAAACACACACTTACATGATGGAATCAAAGTAGAAACAATTATGTATCACACTTAGTAAACTACAGACAATACACACCATATACTTAGTATAAAAAAAAAGTAAGTAATTAATAAGCAACTGAGTATTTTAAATTCCAAAATAATTAAAAAACTAACATGGAAAAAGTAACAGGAAACTATTGAAATGGAACACATGAGAACCATAACATATACTATCAACTTCCTACCTAAGATTGAAAAGTGCTTATGCTTTCCCTAATATACTCTTTCATCTATTTTAATTTACACTACCAAATGCCCTTTTTAGTCATTGACTAACTCAATATTCATTCACCAATCATAATCCTTCTTTTGTACACTTGGCACAAAATTTTTGAAATTTTACCCCTCTCTCTCAACTCCCCTCTTTTCCTCTTTCTCTCTCTTTTTTCCTTTTCTTTCTCTTTTTCTCGTCTCTCAGATTTTCTCTCTTTCTCTTCTACCTCTTGCGCTCTGTCTCTCTCTGTTCCTCCGTCAAACCCTACCGCTGCCGAATCCTCATACCCATTGACGGCCGCATTCAGCCACATGGTTGATTTCTTCCGTGCTCTCTCATCCGTTTCTCATACGTGTTATCTCTTCTGTTTATTGTCGATTTCCTCTTTCCCTTCATTCAGATCGAACATCTTTTGATGTCTTCTCAGGTATACTCATCTCTTTAATGTTAATGTTAATTTGCATTCATTTTCATTTTCGTTTTTGTTTTGTTCAAGTTTTAGGGTTATTGTTTGTGTTGTTTTATTATCATCTTAGGTTTTCAGTGCTGGATGTCTACTCCTATCTATCAAGGTGTTGTTGCGGATTTGATTTTCAGGGTGATGGAGTTGTGTTATTGCTTTAGCAATTTGTTGCAGATGCGTTACCGGTGCAAAACATTTACTCGGTTATTGATATTTGCGCTTGCTGTTGTTGAAATGTTCGATATTGGTTGCAAATTTAGTTCAGTTGCAGGATGGGATCTTTGGGATTGCAGAAGTGTTGAATCAGACATAATGATGAAAGAGATGTTCACGGATCTTCGCAATGGTCGAAACTCTTAGGAGCTGAGTGTTTTTGTATGCTTCCTTGTCCAAACTCTTTTTTTTTTCAAGTGAATGGTTTCTTCTTGATTCTTGGTTTTTATAGAGCAAAATCACATTTCCTGTTTCCTGTATGGTATATAAAATGTGTTTTTCAGCTTTTTACATTTTTGACTCGTTGTTGTTGGTTTTGAAGTGTATTTTTTAGGTGTTTATTCTTGGTTCTGTTGTTAGTTTGTTTCACTTTTATGTAGCATTTTCTCTTTAATGCTTATTTGCTTGTAGAATCTTCATTCTTTTATCTGTTTAACCTCTTCTATCTTCTTCAACTCACGTAGAGCGCTTATGGCATTTTCCATGGATATCATGCGCTCTTCTCATGTCTCCTCCATCCATTTTCCTACAACGGTGGCACTCAAAGTCGTAGCTTTAGCACCGACACTTCAACATAAGGACTCTCCCCTTCACTCATTCTTCTTTAAACCAAACTCTTCAATTTCCTCTTGCTACTGATTCCAATTTTCATTCATTCCTTTAGGGCAAACCTTCCATTTCTGAAGCAAAATGCGAAGTATCACAAAGAACTTGAAGCTGCCATTGATGTTGTCCACAATGCTTTTCGTTTATGTGTTCAGGTAATGGATCTTCTTTCCCACCATTTTCCCAAATTTTTTTGTATCTTTTTTTTACAAGTTCAAATAATAAAGTTGTATTGTACTTAATGTGTAGGTGAAGTCGTCTTTATTCTCTACTGATGGGAAGGTTCTTAAGAAAGTTGATCAGGCTCCAGTGATTGGCTGATTTTGGAGTTCAGGCTCTCATAAGTTTAGGTATTGATTTCATATGAAAGATAAATTAAACGTGTATGAATGAAATTAATGTTTTATGGTGAATTTGAATTGACACTGCCAATAGTAATTCTGCTTAACTATCTATATCTAGGAGTATAACAAAATATGAAGGAGCTGGAAGTGAATTTGTTTTTTAAAATTTATTAGTGTCCTATAACTTGCTAGCAATCTCAAATCTGTAGTTGCTCTTTAGTTGTGGTAACACTGTTGTATGTTTGTGATCATCTACAAGTCATCGGTCTATAAATTATGTGGTGTAGGAAATTGATCGATGGCAAGATATTAGATTAATCAGGGAACTGTTGTGGTTTTGCTGGGGTAGTGGATATGCTGCTCATCTGGTTCATCAGGAATGTGCAGATTGAGAGATCTTGGTGCATTCTGAATATATTGTTTTGGAGTTCATTGAGTCTCAAGTTTGTCATGTTAATCTGGGCGTTTGGTACCGATTTTTTGCTTAATTATCTCAGGTTTATAGTAGGTGGTGGTAGCGGTGTTTGTTCCATTTGGTTAATCTGATAAGTTATTGTTTTGTTGTTTTCTGCTGTTCGTTCAGGTATCGTGCATGGGTAATGTTCTCATCAGTACTTGCTAGAAGATTTTAGAATCTTGCAAGAAGCATTTTGCAGCCCAAGTTCTTCCTTTTCTCATCGATTCTCTTAAGGTACCACTGTAAATTACTGTCATTCACAAAACTGTGGGAAGCTTCAGCTATCAAACTAAAGAATTTATCACTTCAAATGTACAGTTAAATTTGTTTTACATTTGGTTGGAAGCTAATAACATGATTAATGTCTCAGTATTATTTTACAGTTCCAGGAACTTTGCTCATTTCATTATACTTAAGACCAAAAAACAAGAATAGAATAAACATGTGTGGAGTTGTTATATTATTTGTACACTACATAATGAAACACTTTCATGTAACACCTGATTTTATACAAGTCATATAAAATCGGGGTTCATATCATCTTCTACTCTTTGCTCACATGTTATGCCAACTAAGACATCGTTGGTGTTCGATGAACCTGAAGTATGCTTGAACAGTGTAAAGTTGGTTTACAGTAACAATGCATTTCTCCTTTTTTATTTAGATTATGAGTATGGTTTTATTTTATTTTTCTGTATGTACCTCTGGTATTGGTAAGGTTGCTATTTCAAAGTATGGGAATTTGATATTTCTGTCTGTTCTTTCATTTCCTCACCCTGAAATTTTCCGTTTAAAATAAGTCTTTACATTGTATTTCAGATACATGTTGTTGTTGGTTCATCACCACAGCCAGATCTTGAGTTTGACGCAGTTCGTCTAGAGCTGACACTATTTAATCCTGAACTTACTGAGAAACCTTTTATAGTTGTTTATAACAAAATGGATCTTCCATATGCATATGAAAACTGGGAATCCTTCAAGGATAAGTTGGAATCTCGTGGGAGCACACCTTTTTGTATGAGCGCTGTCAATAGGGAAGGTACTCATAAAGTTATATGTGCTGCTTATGAGCTTTGGCGTAAAAACAAAGAAGACAAGGAGGAATATGATGAAGGGTATACTTTGTTTTATGTGTATTCTAAATATTGTTGTTACATTACCAAAACACTTCTTTTTTCTAATTTTTTTTTTTTTGCATTTGGACAATATGACCTGTTTCAGATGGACAAGATATGGTAGACATGAATCATATAGCTCACGCAATACAGAAACAACGGAGTGCATCCATTAGTGAGTTTGAGATTTTTCATGATAGAAGTTCAAATGTTTGGAGTGTAGTTAGATCTGGATTGCAATGTTTTGTCCAGATGACAAATTGGCGGTAGGTTAAATAGTAAAATTGTGATTAAGAATACATGTCCTTTATAGTAAGACTACATGTCCTTTGTTTATAGTAAGAATCTGAATACATGTCCTTAGCATGTTTTTTTCCCACCAAGGAATAATGAATACCAAGACAGGGATCATGGAAACAACAGATAGAGTTGAGGCAGGAGATGAATGCATTTGTTTCTAATAGGAAGTTGGAACAGAGTGGTCAAAGCTCCAATGATGTCAGGCTGGTAAACAAGAAACATCACTCTATCTAGAGGCAAACCCCTGTTAGTTTCCACTCCTAGGACTCATCCGTTGAACGCCTCATTCGAGAGGTTACCAGTGAAAAGTTTTGGCATCACCCAGGTACCAATTGTTCGAATAAGTATTATTATCTTTATTGCAAATATATACTGTTATTGATGAATTCTTATGATATCTTTGAATTTGATTTTTGCCAATCTTTGCACTTGAATTATTTCTGATTTCTCATCCCGTTGCTCCGTTCCTCCAGTTAACACACTGTGAGAATCATAACACTGGAGAGACATGCAAAGGTAGTTGTTTTTGAAATGAAATTTGATATTGATTTGATAGCTTTCATTGGTTAACATGAATTCCTTATGTATCCAGTCACCATCATATGCCTATGTGTTATGGTTCTCAAGTTGTCTTGTTTCTTGAGAAAGAACAAAAGATAACAGGTGGAAGGGCAATCAGATGCTTTAATTCATTTCAATATATTAACTATACCTATTACATGTCCAATTTCTCCATGTTCTCTATGCTAATTACTGAATTTATTCAATAATGTGCGAGATGTTTGGATTCTGAGATTTTTCTTTTATGAATGCGTGTTTTGACTGCTAACTCGTAACTATTTATTTCTTACCAAATTTTTTTATGCCATAGCTTTTCGATCATCTAGAAGATGTTATAGATGGTTTTACGATAATGTTAGTTTTAAAGACTAAGTTCAAAGTACTTTGGAGAATATACTGCACAGTTAATTGGTAGACACATGCTACTCATATTCTTCATCAGAAAGTGTTACATGTCCATTTAAGTACTTGCTTATTCAATAGAGAAGATCTTTCATAGATATTCAAACCTTCTGATATCTTGGTAGTTTGCGTAGTGGTAACAATTTGGCTGTAGCTGGACACAACAACAATGTCTTTTGACCTCAAGCGGTTCAGCATTGGCATCCATTGGATGGAGAGTATCGAGAGATAGCATTTGTTTTCTCTGTATTCTAATTTCTCTGGTTATCAGTTCCCTATACTTCATTGCTTCAGTGTTCTGTAATTGGGAGTTTGCTCCCAGAGTTATTTCCATAATACTTTTGCGAAACTCTAGATTTTATCATATACATTGAATTCAGTTAATGCAACAGTAATGTACTGCTCTATATGGTGCAAGTAGTTTTTTGCGTTAGATCTCACTGCTTTTTAACAAGCTTTGCATGCTGTTGATTATACTGTAGGAAGGAGCATCTCAACCGCAATTTCTGCCGGATCAGCATTGGCATTCATATCTGCAGTCCTTGATTTTGGGGGGAAGACATTAAAACATGATGAGGGGAGGGAGTATGCTGCATTAACTACAAAGAAAAGACCCAGTAACGATGCATAATTTTTAATTCATGCACTTTTATGACCAAAGACATTTCAAGTTGATTGGAGAGAGTGAATCACTCTTTGTTGAGCCAGTTGGAATTACATACTCGATGTCATTCCATATTTTCTTTTGTAAGCTGTTGCTGAACCAGTTGAAACAACAATTGAGGAAAACAACAATAATTTGATGTATGTAGTAAATAGGTCTTGGTAGTTATTGTATCGGATAGAATACATGGTGGTTTGTCCATTCCATATCATGTGAAGTTATGTTTGTTTCATTGATTAGTTTTGGTGAGATACTGGATGACATCTCTGTGCTATTAAGTGGAATTCGTAATATCTGATCCCATTGGAGAAAAATAGACATGGGATGTGATAGCAGGATTTACCGATTTAGGATGACATCTCTTGTAACTTTTATCACTAAAATTTATTATTTTCACGGGACACTAACACCACAATACCTTTTTTTATTTTTATTTTAATCAACAAATTATTCGTAAATAATTATATTATATTAATGATATTTGTAAATATTTATAGTTATTAAGCATATTGGATTTATTATGTTGATATTATAAATAGATGAAAGAAAATACTATGATTATGTTTTTCTACAGTTGTTTTGCTTTTATAATATATATTTAAAAACTGAAAGAACCAGTATTAAGTTATATATAATATAAAATCCTTATATCATATTATTTTTTGTATTTTCCAAAAATAAATTGTTTAAAATAATTAATATTTTTTATTTATAAAACAACATTTATTTTATTTATTAATTAATATCTTCTTTTAATATTATTGTATTATTAATATTATTCTTTTTTCTAAACATCATTATAAATACATTTTCTTTTATATAAACAATTCTATTAACAATTTATACTTTTAAGTTATGCATATTAAATAATAATTTTCTTTTATATTTATTTCAAATTTTACATTTTAAATAAAACTACTTAACCCGTGTCGTACACATTTCAACTGTAGTGCACGTTTCTTTCATTGTATCCCAATCTCAAGTACAAAATTATTTATATCCCGTGTATTTATAAAATATTTGTATATTCTAAAATTATTTCTATCCAATTTTGTTATTCCAAGTATTTACTTTTTAATGTTTTTATATTACTTCATTTTAAACCAAACAATAATAACCTGTGCGTCCGCACGGGTTTTTTACTAGTTAATAACAAAAGTAGTAAAAGTAAAAGAAGACGTGCAGAAGAAAAAACCTAGTTCACTTCTTGTTATGTGTACTTACACATAGACTTTAATCTCAGCAGAAAATGAACAAGCCAACACTTCCCTCCTATATGCTTCTCGTTCAACAACGCAGATGAATCCCCACTCTCTTTTCTTTTTGCTAGATGCTTTCACGGTTGTTGGTCATGAAGCAGCTGCGGATAATGATGTCGATGATCATACGACACGCAATGTTGTGGATACATCATCATCTGTTGCTGTGTCATAGCTATAGCAGTAGCAGGATACTACATGGACACTCATTGCCTCCGGTTCTAGCTTGGGTACTGATTCGGATTCGAACTTCCAGTGTTGGTTTGTGTAGCTTGCGGTTTGTCGGTTCAAAAGAGAAATAAGCTGAAGATTATTGTCGCTGCGGACCGGCAGAGTTTTGGCGGGTTAATGGAATAGTGAAACAGATTGGTGGTGTGTGATATTGTGGAGGAAGTGGTTGAAGCTTAAAGGAAGGTGAACATGGTGTGTTGTTAGTGATGAAGAGTGGGTGATCCCTTTTTTAAGCTATAGGTTTTTTAAGTGGAAAGTTATACGGGAATGGTACTGTTTTTTTTTATAATGGAGGTGAGAGTATGAAAATGGTGGAGAAGAATGGTGATAGTACGTTTTCTCTTTAATGGTAGGCAGGAGGCGCGGGAAGTATATTATGGTATGCAGTGATGTCTATGGTGATATGGAGATGTACAAAAGTATGCGGCGCTTGGAGAGTAGATGCGCATGGTGCGTTTGTGAGTTTGAGGAGGTTGAAGTGTAGTTGGTCGTGAGGAATGAAGTGGTTATGGAGGGAGGAAGGTCGAGGTTGATGGAGGGTTGAGTTTTTGGAGGATGAAGGGTCATGTTATATGATGGTGGGAGTGGGAGAAAGTGTTGAGTGAAGATGAATGAAGGAGATGACCCTTTTTTTTTTATGTTCCCAGGTTACATGATGAAGAGAGTATCAATGAGGGTGTTACCTCTTTTTCATGGAACTGCCTTGTTCTTTTATCTTTCAAAAGTGTGTGAGAGAAACAACTGTAGCCGTTGGACTTTAATTAGGCCGTTCGGTCCTTTCAATGAGAGAGAAGCATGTTGCTAGCTGTCTCTTTTTTCAATTTTCGTATTATTGCTTCATTAAAAATGAAAAGAAATCATCTAGGCATTAAACCCATTTCTGGTGAGCTGACATCCTCTCTTTATTTTTCGGTGCAACACCTTTACACAGGTGTGTTGTAGTATGTGTAGTATTCCAGCTAGTTTACACAAAAATGTGGTAAAAAACAAACTATCCTTTTAAACTTTGACATTAAGTTATGCTAACAATAGGAAAAAAAACAAATATTTAATATATTAAAAAAAAAGAAAATAAATAAATAAACTAAATAATAAAAAAAAGAAATTGAAATCTGAATTAAATTAAATTAACTAAATTTTTTAAACTAAAATAAAGATAAAATTCTGTAAAAACGAATAATTGGTCCGAAATCGAAGTGCTCAGAAAAATAAAACGAATACATCAAAATGATCAGTACAAAATATACGTATTGGAAAAATACAGCATTTCGTCAAATTTCGAAATAAATTTTACCCGCTAAAACAGCTAAAACTGTCCAGAAATGCAACCGAAAAGTGGTCGAAAAATTCAAACGAGCATGCCAGGTTAAACTACACGAAACGTAGATTAATACCACTGACGTCTGCAGGCTCGATTTAAAAATTCTCCGTCCACTGATTTTTCGCACTGTTGACTTTTAATTTGACCGAATCGGCTGTAAATCCAACAAGTTTATTCTGGATGATAAATTGGGTATCATGCAAGATGAAATGTGTGACATGCTATATAGACGATGCAAAGCGAAAAAAATGCAGAATCTCAGGGTAAAAAATTAGGGTGTGACAGACCCATTGGTTAAAGTTAATATGTCACTTTTTTGTCGTTTTTTGTCAAGCCATTGGTTGAATTTGACCATTTATCTTCTTTGTTAATTTAAATCGACCCATTGGTTGAGGATGGTCATTTACCTTCTTATTTGGTTATCTCATTCTTCCTATCAACCTGAATCGGCCCATTGGTTGAGGATGGTCATTCGCCTGCCTGTCGGCTTTTGTCAACCCTTTGGTATAAACTATTTAATCAAGACCATTGTCAATTAACCTATCAGCATAAGACCATACAACCAAGCATTGAATCGTCAATTGTTTTTTCCTAGTGATTCTTCCCAATGGAATTCTTTGGCAAGTTATCTAAAATATTCCCCATAGAGTCTACTTCATATCCCCAACAAGAGAATCAATACATCCATAGCATAACATATTACCGCATTGCATTAAGGGACAAAATTTGGGTATTTTGTATTTAATTACCTTCCGCCATTGTTATCATGAAGACCAAAGTCATTCTTGCTATCTAGCTAAAGATAATTGAATAGGGACAGTTGTCATACCCCAATTTTCCCCCTCTTACCTTTCATATCATCTGACTAAGTATTTTGATTTTCCTATGAAAACTAAGTGATTTAGTCAGCTGTGAATTAGGTCATCTACATTATAACTATGCCATTTCCTTAATAAATTTCCACAACCATCGATTTGCATACATCATATGGTTAATTGACAAAGGTAACAAAAAGTCAAATTTATTATTAAACATTTCATACATTACATACATAAATATTCATTAATCATTAATCAATTTAGGAACACCCAATTCACACTCTTTTCACCTATAACAAACTTTAACAATTTCACAAAGCAACTAACACAAAAACTTCAGCAAGAAGCATAAGTCATCTTAATCACAACCATTGATTTAGAAAATAGCACACGGATCACTATGTAATTCAATCCTAACCTCACACTCTCATTTCCACACCACCTCAATTTCCCTCCAATTTTCCATCACTAATCTCACGCGAGTTTCCATTCAACAAAAATCTCACCACTCTCTCAATACATCCTTATAAACACACTACCATATTTGTTGCAATTCATCAACACTAATAGCAACAAAGCTTTGCAGAATTCAAACCTCACCCTCTACTCGAACGTTCTCCTCTCTAATCAGCAGAGCTTCACATATAAGCTCTACTTGATTGAGCTTAAAACCACAGTAACAACAACACACACAAGCGAGAAAAAAAAACCCAAAAGAAATAGAAGAAGAGCACGATAATAGAAGTAGCAGAAAAAGAAAGAAGCGGAGATAAAGAGGCGAAGAAGTTCCTGAACGTCCTTTCTCTTGAGCTATTCGTGCATTTTCATTTAATTTTTGCTAATTGTATTTTTTAAATCCTTCCCGCGTTGTTGTTTCCCCTTATATTGCTTGTAATCAATTGACATAGTGGAATCTGGAGAATTTAGGATTTTAATTTGGGCTAGGGGTTAATTTTTGTGTTTGTTTGTGTGTTTTGACTTCAAATTCATGCTTATTAGCAAAAAATGGATAGGTTTCACATTGAAACTTACTTAGTTTGGTGAGTGTTTCAAGTAAGAGTTCATGGGTTTTCTGGTCCCTCGATTTGTCTATTTGGTGAGGATTTTTGTTTTTTTGCAGAGACTTGAGATTTGAACTCAATATGGAAAGTTAGAGGGGGTTTCTCTTGATTTTATTGGCTCTGGGTTGGTTTGGACATTGAAGACGGTGGAAGCCACCTTATACCACCGCTCACGTCGTCTCTGATGAGGTTGTATTTTTCAAAGTGAGAATGAGTTTAGAGAAATTGAGATGAAGTGATAAGAGAAGGTGAACAAGTGAGAATGAAGGCGGAAGCTTCATTTTAGGGTTTTGAAGTGTTGGTTAAGGTTTGGGCGTTTGGGCCAAACCCGTTTTAATTGATCATCCTACAATCATTTCCATTGTGCACCCCACTTTGTTTGGATGGATTTCATTTTGAGCCATCACCCTTGAGCCCAGTTTGGGATTCAGCATGCCCCTATGTTTTTACTTACCATCACCCCCACATTATTATTTTCTGCACCCTTGGTTTTGACATTTTATATATGTTTTTAATTAGTTAATTTTGTTAATTAAATTTAATTAACTTGACTATATGATTGAATTAATTTTTAATCAATTAGTTATGATAATTAATTCTAATTAACATAGTTAACTGATTTAATCAAATTTTAATCAATTAATTTTGTTAATTAAACATCAATCCAGTTGTTTAGTAGTTATTTGCTTTATTATATCCCCTTGGGGAAAATGTACCCCCATCCCTTGATTGTAATTTCTCGCACCATTTTGTTTTGATTCTTATTTGGTTAGTTAGGTTAATTGAATTAACTAAATAGCTTGACCACCTAAAATCAATCTTTCGAAATCAAAACCTTTGATCAACATCAAAGGGAATTTTTCAAAACCAAAACATTTAATAATCTCAGTCATTCGCTTATCATTCATCCAATAAAATCAATATGTTTGAAAACATTAAACTTGTTCAACATCAAGTATTTTTTTAAATTGCTAACCAAACACTTGATCAACATCAAATCATTTTTTCTTACTCAATCAAGTCATTTTTTGCAAATGCAAATAAACCCTTGGTCAACACTAAGTTTCTTTTCAAAATATTTTCATAATAAAAATTGGTTGAAAAGGTTAGGTTGGACGTACTTGTCCCTCGTACCCCGAATATTTGTGTGATGGCTTTAATTAGCCTATCATTCGAATGTTCGTCAATCCCATCAAAACACAATAAATACCTGAATCAAGTTTACTATTTCATGGACGAAAAAGATTGGATTGGACGTACTTGTCCCTCAAAATCCCGAGTAATTATGTGACGGTCGTAATTAGCCTCCCACGCAAATACTCGTCATTCGTTGAAAAACATGACTTAATTTGCCGCACAAATTTTATAAATAACTTGTTCCTAAAAGGTTGGTTTGGACGCACATATCCCTCGTAACCCCTAATATTCATGTGATGGCTGTAATTAGCCTACCATTCGAATATTTGTCAATCACTAAAAAATACTCAAACACATGAAACTATTTCTCGCCCCCCGCGCGATCAGAATCCTTTTCAAAAAGAACACTGTTTAGTTTGTTCTACCACGATACAAACAAACTCTTTAAGTCTCCAATTACGAGCACAAGCAATGTTTAACCACTAAAGCGCGATCTAAACATTCTTTTAATAAAATCAACCAACCAAAATGTAGTTTTCTAGAAAGAAATACGTAGCTTTGAGTTCCCCATCGCACCTGGGGATACGTAGGAGCAGGATTTTGAAATCCTGTCAGGCACATTCTTTATCATATTAACACTTATCATCACTCTAGTCTGAGTGAAGAGCTCAAGAGAAAAATAAATAAGTCAAGCCTACGGATGAGAGTAATGAAAACTTGGCTTCTACTCACCCCACTTTTGCTAAGCATCGGAAGAACACTGTAGAGAAAGTTACCAAGAAGAAAAACCCTTCTGTCGAGACTTGAAAACTTTGACAAGCCAATAAAAAGAAAACCAAAAGACAAGTTTTTGAAGCTAGTCCACCCAAATAATTAAGAGATGAATCTATCATCACCATTTATGAAGAAGAGGAAGAAAGAGAAGAGTACCCTCTGATAAAAAAGAAACTAAGACGCCCAACCCCAATCATTCCTGACTAGAGTTGAGAAACAGAATATTCAAGCCCTAACTTTAGAACCTCTATGGTACTTTAAAATTAAATCTCTATCTCTATTTTTATCTATGTCTTACAATCTCATTATATCACTTGATTGCTTTCTTTACAAGAATATCCTATCTCTGTTGTACTTCCTACAACAAATGTCGACTCGAGTATCCATTAATATATTTATTTAACAACAATTTTGCCATCAATCCAATGAGGAAATCATTGTTGAATTATCTAATGAGGTGGGTGAAGATCAACATCTTGACCAACCATCTAATACCCAGACGACCCAAACTCCAAACAACCTACAACTGATTATGAGGATTCTAACCATGACCATTAATTGGATGGTGCAGACAAAAGTGTTCCAACGCTAGGGTCCCCAGATAATGTTGATCAATCACAAGGGAATCAAGATACTGGTCCTACAAAAAGAAATCATCCAGATGTTATCCGAAACCAAGAAGTTCAAGGCCCAAAACCACCTCAGTCTGAAAAAGTACCAACACAAGTGCCTCCTACTTCTATTCCTTCAACAGTAGCCAATAAACAACCACTCTCAACTACAACCACGATCGCTCATTATCTCAATTCAGGAATCTTCATCCAACCCTTCTGGTACTCATCTCAATCGAAAGGAAATATAGGCTGTCAAAGAGAAGGATCTTGTCGAAGCTTTGAAGATTTTTATGAGTAGTAAAGGCTTTTATATGGGAAAATCCCCAAGCTCTTCGACTGCTTTGGGAAATAAACCCTATGGAACTTCTTCTACTGCACTGATTCAGCAGCTAAAAGTAAATATTTTCAATGTAGATCTTTTCCATACACTCAAAAATAATCTTGTCGACGTCTATGAAATCTAAAGTTTGTTGAAACAACTTAACAACCCAGATTCTCTTTATGCCCTTGTTGGTTTCATCCTTGAGTTTGATCCATTCCTCAAGCAAATTGTCTAGAACATCTGGACAAAGAAAGAATCAAATGACAAGCTCAAGATGCAATCTAATTCCATGGATCAAGAATGAGCCATAGTTATTCAATCTTATGATCGAGTCAACAAACTGGAAACACAGGCCAAAAAAGATCAGGATCAAGAGTTGGCAACTTACAATTCAAATATATTAAATTGGGAAAAACAAATAGAAGAACTACGATAAAAGGTTGAAGAAGAAAAGAAACAAAAATTGAGATCGAAACTTCTAGATTGGCCTTCATCAATGAAAACCGGGATTAGGAAGCAAAAGTTAGTCTTCAACATGTTGATGTTGCTTGTGCGGTGGAGGAAGAAGTAGAAAAACTAAAGGTTGAAGACTCTATAAACGATACCAAGATCAGTTTCGCCAAGAGACGACTTGAGAAGTTTCAAAATGATTTTCCAATTTAAATTTTTAACCTCATTTTTCTACTAGTTGATTGTATTAATGACAATGTGCCATTTTGAAATTTTTTTAATTTCAATGCCATTTTAGCATTTTAGTTTTTTCTATGTATTACTACTCTCTTGTTATTTGGACCTCTTACAGCACAGGCTTGTACTTTTTTAAATACTTACCATTTATCATCAGAATTCGACCTTTAGGAGTCAATTTTTCAATTTCATAATCGTCATTTGTTAACACATGGCTGATTAAGGGCCTTCCAAATTTGGTGACCATTCACCTTAAGTTATATCCTTTCAATCCATAGGTAAAATAACTTTCCAAACATAATCCCCAACTGGAAAGGTTTTCGACTTAACCATTTTATTGTAGGCCTTAACTATTCACTCATTTTGTCTTATAAGAACGTCTATGTAGCGCGCGATTTTTGTCGGTGACGCGACCACCTTATCGCGGAATTTGGGTTTTCTCCTCAACGAGGAGGAGGGGGTTGCTACTTTCTGATTTCTTATTTATCCCATGAAGCTGGAAGGAAAAGGGAAGCTATCTAAAACTAACCTTGCACGCGAATGTTTAACTGAACGAACGCTTAAAGAGATTGGGGAGTTCGGGGTCAGGTTATACAATAGGGAGTTGTCAGTTACCCATCCTATATGTGGTTATCCACAGGATGTTAGCTTTAGGTTTCACTTTGTACTTGATGGTGTTTATCCGTTAATGGGTTGGGAAAGTTTCTTGGGAAATATGAGAGAGTGAGTGAGTTTTTGTTGATGTTCGGGTTTTTCCGATGTTTTTGGTAAGGTACTGGACCTAATGTTTGATTAGTGTGAAGGTACTGGACCTAGAGTTTTTGATTAGTATGCTCGCTAAGATTTCGCAATCTTATGCCTACGTATTCCTGTTTAAATGAAACAGGGAAATCAGAGCAATCGTAGTTCCTCCTATTCTAAGGGAGGAAAAAGATATTTTGGTGTCTTGTTCAAAGCCCAAGATTGAAGCTAAAAGGTTTATTTGTGTCTGGTTCAAAGGCCAAGATTGAAGCTAAAAGGTTTATTGGGAGAGAATTTGTCATCTCTAAAGGGAGACATTTGGTCTGTTTGTCACAATTGTTGGGTGACTGTTTATAAAGGAGGATTACTTTAACTGGGATATGAGAATCCAGCAATGCCATAATTTTCTTTATAGGAGATTTTTCCTGAAGGGGAAAACTTTAATTCAATTTTGAGCAATGCCATTTTTCCTTAGGAATTTCTCATACTAAGAGAGGGACAGTGGCGTGGATGTAAATAATCTAGAGGCTTGCCGCTTACAGCAATTAGATGAAAGAAAGGGTTTATCAGAATAAAAGATAGACGACAGCTTGGATATTTTAATCAACAAGTGTGCCTCTTACAATAGTTATCTGGGATTAGGGTTTTTTAATGTCTATTTTGATGAGTGATAAACAGAGAAATGACTTCCTACATAGGGATTTTGATTTTTGTGTGCCTTGATCAAAGCCAAAGGTTGAAGCTAAGAGGTTGATTAACTCCACTAGGGAAGTCCTTATACAAAGCCTAAGAGGAGGTTGGGAATGACCTACTCAACAAGAGAGTGTTTATGTGTCTTGTACAACGCCCAAGATTGAGGCTAAAAGAGACTGACTCTTTGGGGATATCATTATACAAAGCCTAAGAGGAGGCTAAAAGTTTTGACTTTTCCGGGGAAATATTATATCTGTCTTGTACAAAGCCCAAGATTGAGGCTGAAAAAGAAACTGACTCAGTGGGAAAGAAATCTTTATCTGTCTTGTACAAAGCCCAAGATTGAGGCTAAACGGAGACTTTACTAACTCAGTTAAGGATATTTTAGGTATCTCGTACAAAGCCTAAGATAGAGGCTAAAATGAGTTTGACTCTATGGGGTATTATTTCTCAAAGCCTAAAAGTAGGCTGAGAGGAATTGACTCCGTTGGGGAATATATTTGTCCCAAGCTTAGGAGAAGGTTATGAAGATTTATGTCTTGTACAAATCCCAAGATTGAGGCTAAAAGGGTTTGACTCAACAAGAGAGTGCTTTCATCTGTTCTGTACAAAGCCCAAGATTATGGCTGAACAAGCTGGAGAAATCATTATACAAAGCCTAAGAGGAGGCTAGCTTCTGCTAGGGGAAATCTTTATACCGAGCCTAAAAGGAGGCTGGAAAAGATTGACTCAACAAGAGAGTGTTTTTATCTGTCCTGTACAAAGCCCATGATTTAGGCTAAAAAGGGTCGACTCAACAAGAGAGTGATTGACTCAACAAGAGAGTCTGAAAAGGTTAGATCCGCTGGGGAGAATCATTGTACAAAGCCCAAGAGGAGGCTAACTATGCTGATGAAGGATCATTATACAAAGCCTAAGAGGAGGCTATCTTTTGCTGGGATTTATTGAGATCTCAAGGCAGGTCCCACTGGGGAATCAACTCTTGTTGAGGATTACAGAAGAGTTGAGGTATCAGATGCCTTGAGGTTCTGATAGTGTTATAGTGATGATAAACTGACCCTGGGTGGGGAATTTTAGGAGAGAGACTAGGTTTTTAAACCCAAGGGTTTTAATTCAGCTGGAGATTGATCGGATGATCAAGGTTTCTCCTATGTTTGTAGGGAACTTGAGAATGTCTTTGGGTGTGGAAGAGTTTTATCTTTTGTATGATGCCTCAGAGGAGTCGAGTGTTTTAAGGGATGAGTATCAACCCTAAATTGGTCTGAGATTTGACACGGGAAAGACTGCTCTAGCAAAGGATGACTACGTTCTGTCTTATACCTTTAAGAGGTCTTCAGGGTCCTTGTATTAAGCCCAAGAGAAGGCATGAGAACTTCTAAGAAGCCGGAGGGTCCTTGTACAAAGCCCAAGAGGAGGCGGAGATGCTTTTAGGAAGCCTATGGGCCAAACTTAAGAAGAGTTCATGAAAAGTTTCACCGAGAATAATCTTTTCTTTAGTGAACAGTTCTAGGGTTTAAAGAAATTCAAGAGAAGTTTCACCGAGAATTAATCCTCTCTGGGGAAACTTAATTTCTTTGACAAGTTCTAACAGTGACAGTCTGAGAAAAGGTTCACCAAGAATACTGCCTTTCTCTTTGTTCCATATTGTTTAAGCCCAAGAGAAGGCAAGACTGTATCTGGAAATCCTATGGGGATCTAGTTTTGACTGTATTTAAAGAGTGACCAACTGGCTTTACCTAGTTCTAGACCTAGTTGCCGGGGAAAACTCTAAATAGATATACTAGTATATATACAGTTGATATCTGACAGGTATTTAAAAGGATATGAAAGAAGGACTTACAGTGGAACAGCTTCCCACAATACAGTTATATATATATTAAAGCATGTAAATGAAAGCTGATAAAACTTACAGGCGAGCAAGCTTCCATGCTATATTGTTAGTTGTTCAGAGAAATTAAAGAAAGTTTTGATAACAGCTGTATATTTGAATCTAAATCAAAAGAGAAGTTGTTTTGAAAAGATTGTTGGGGCTTATACTCAAAGAGAGGCCCAAGGTTTAACAGTGATCGCACCGTTGTTTTAAAGATCGTACTGGGACTTATACAACGACTGAGGCCCAAAAAAGGTTTTGGTTAAAAGGGGATTGGGTCTTACACTCTATTAAAGGCCCAAAAGTGTTTTAAAAAAGAAAGATGGGACTTACAACACGAGGGGAGACCCAGGTGATTTTGTTTTAAAAGGCGACGACCGCGCCGAGATTTTTGAAATCGGATCAGGACTTATACAATGACTGAGGCCCAAATTATTTATTTACAACAAGGATTGGGTCTTACACTCTATTAGAGGCCCAAAAGTGTTTTGAAATGTTTGATAAGGATAAAAAATCAAAGAAACCCTAATTTCATTTTCTTTTAAAAGTAATTCTTTAAAGAAAATTAATGAAAATGATAAAAATACCAAATAAGTTTAAATAAACTATTTGTGATTTTTGTTTGAGATTTGAAAAATGAGGTTTTAATCACAAGATGATTTATAACTCATTTGATTTTGATTTTCAAGATAAAACTTCACTTTTAAAATGTTTAAAAATAATAAAAAATGAATTTATTTACAAAAATATCAACTATATTGAATAAATAATATAAATTTGATTTTTTATGGAATAAAATATTTTAACATTTTTGTGATTTTTTGCAAAAAGAACCAGTAAAAAATAATTAAAATTGAGAGAGAAATTAATTTTCAAATCATTTAAGAAAATAACATGAAAAATATAAAAAATGGAAAAAAGTGATAAAAAAAGGGTCTGGGGCGAGGGGGATTCGAACCCCAGACCTCCAAGCCAAACACATGAGCGCGCAACCAATGGGGTGGTGATACATCCGTGTATCAAAACCACCCCATAAATATATAAGGGGTGCCTTGTTTTAGGCCTGGGCAAGGCAAGGCAAGGCAATGCCAGCTTTTGGGCCATTTACGTGAAGCCTCTAACTTTCTCATTTCTCCATGGATTGGGACAAAATTTATATGCATCTGGCCTAGAATTTTCCAAGGAATCCCATGATGGTCTTGGTTTTTTCAGACGAGGTCCCTATTTTAAAACCCGATAGTGGTTTTGAAATAGGCCTATATTTGCATTTTCTATGCTACCTCATGGTACAAGCAAGAATTACATGATGAATTGGTTCAAACACAACATATTCAACATGTATGAGATGTTTATGATCAGTGGACTTCAAAGCAATGCATAATTTAGAAAGTTCAAGTGATGATGCACTTACCTCTTGGAGCTTTTTGGGCAATCTGCCAAGTTCCTTGTGCCAGAAGTAATTTGATGCTTTGGACACTCTCAATTGATCCCTTAGAAGCTTTTAGAATGATTAGAACCAGCCGGAATCCTCAGGAACAAGTTTGAGCTCTTTCTTGCAAAAGGGGCAAAAGTGACTAATATGGTAACTCTCTCAAATGGTGTTCCAGATGAGGGGAACCAATTGAGACAGTTCAAGGATGATATTTGAAGTGTGTTTGGGGTCTTATCTGGTTTTGAAAGTGACTGAATCAAGACATGGCTTGAAAAATGCAAAAAAGTCCAATTTTGAGATTTTGGAAGTGGACTTTGTGATTTTGGTGTTACAGGTCACTTGTTAGTGTTTGGACAGCTTAGATACAACATATTAGAGGTGTTTGGATCATGAGCTGTGATGGAATTGTTCTCTAACTCAAAAACTCAGAGGTACCTTGCAAAAGAAGGCATTTTGGCCTAGAGAAAGGGATTTTGAGGAAAGCAAGTGTTGTAGTGCTTTAGTGTACTCAAACTGAGCATAAATGAGCTCTATTAATAGTAGATCAAGTTTGTTTTGCAAGCAATAGTGAACAGCAACTGCAGCAGGCCTTTGGCCAATGTTATGCAAAAGGAATCTCAAGTTTCCTCTAGCCATTGACTTGAGATTAGGGTGCATGCTTTATAGCTTTGGTTCAGAGATAAGTCTTGACTGAATTCAGTTGGAATAGGCTCAGTTCATGCCACCTTGGTGCATCCATTAAAGGCTTGGAAACAAAATTGGAGTCCTGGCACTTTTTAGCCCTTTTAGGTTTGGCATGGCTACTTGTAGATTCTTGGACTTGGGAGGCTTGGAGATCAGATCATCCCCCTTAGATCTGATCCTCAGATGTATCCAAATTGATGACAAGGCTTGGAGTTATCAGATTTGGACAAATCGAGCAAATGTGCACAATTCTGCCTTGTAAAACCAGTTCATGATGCCATGTTTCAAGGGCTGTTGGAAATCCCTTATGGCATACTTTAACTTTGATGTTCACCCCTAGACCTGGTTTGACTTAGATCAAGGTGAAAAATGTCCCTACATTTTGGAAAAAGTAAGGCAGATTCTGACTTAGTGAAAATTTCACTAAGTGTTGGAAAAATGTCATTTTCATGTTTTTAGCCATTTCGATCACTCCATAACTAAAAATCCATGAAGAATTGGAATGAGATGTAGTTGATACTTTTGAAGTATGCAATGAGAGCTACAAATCCAGCTTTGGACCATCCAAAATGGTTGTTTGGATCTCAAGTTATGGTCCTTGGAAGTTGGTACCCTAGCCACTTTGTTCCATAACTTAGAAAAATTCTAAGTTTTTTTATGGTTACCCCTTTTACAAGTTAACTCACTTTCTTTGATTTTTCTTGATGAATGATGATTCAAATCACATATTAACATTTTTTTAGGGTTAAGGAACCTTGGTTGACCAAAAATCCAAAAAGTCAAACTTGGATTTTTGTACAGTTGACATTTTCAGTAGATGAAATTTTGACTTTGTGATTCCTTTGTGAACTCAATTCTTGGGCTCAATTAAACTTCATGTATGGACTCCAAGGGTATTTAGGAATGTCTTAGACCCCTCCCCAAGGTTTGAGATCAAGGGTAGGTCAACAGTCAAGGGTAGGGTTGACTTTTTCCATCAGAAACCCTAATTTGTGATCAGACGGTCTTGAGTTCTTTGAGTTAATGATGTGAGCTCTTTAAATCAATCAAATCTTGTAAACATGTCAATATGGTGTATTTTAGGTCTTTGAAGTTCATTTTGAAGCTTCAAGCCATGCCTCACTTCACAAGTTAACTCAAGGGTCGAATTAGGTCAAAACCCTAATTCCTGGTTTTTGGATAGATGGACCCTCAAGGTGATTTTGCCATTGTGGGTGGGTTCTTAAGATCCTTTTGGGCTTATAGGACCATACATTGAGGCATTAACTCATGCCTAGATGGAAATTTTCATCTGGAGGCCTCAGTCGACCAAAACCCTAATTTGGTGACTTTGGCGATCTTGAGGCTTGATCCACTTGGAATGCTGCAACCTTGTTATTGATTCTTGATGTGGGAGTCCTCTTGATCCTTTGTAGGTGTTTGAGAGGTTAGACAAGTTGAAGATTATGTCATTCCTTGATTGATCCTTTTTTTAAGTGCTCTGAGAGGGCTCAAAACTCTAATCTTTGATTGTAGTGAGTGCTCGACCATCTTTGAGGAGATTGATGAGGCATGATGGTTCATCCAGATTGTGATGATGATTTGCACAATGATGGGAAATCTTGGTGGTCAAAATTTGGGGTATGACAGATGCCCCTATTTAATCTTCTTGGACTCGAAGGTGTGAATGGCGAAAGTATTCGGGCATTCGGAGTGCAATAGGATTAAATATCGGAATACCCAAAATTTCCATGGTGGTTATGAATGGCAGCTTGCTCATCCATATTATTTTTCTAAGCAATGATACTTAGAAAAAGGTGAAACTTCCCATCGATCCCGATCTTCAGCCAAGGAACTGGTCTCAGTTTCTTTTGTCAATAAACTTCCCCTCGATCTCGGTTTTCAGCCAAGGAACTGGTCTCAGTTTCTGATGTGAACTTCCCCTCGATCTTGGTTTTCAGCCAAGGAACTGGTCTCAGTTTCTGAAATAAACTTCCCCTCGATCCTGATCTTCAGCCAAGGAACTAGTCTCAGTTTCTTTTGTCAATAAACTTTCTTGACAAGGGACACTATTTGTAGCGGTTTTCCTCAAACTTCTCGCCGAATTTTCCTGGGGAGATGCCATTTGATAGGAAAAAGTTTTGATGTCAGACTTGATGGGGAACCCATTCGTCTGAGTTGTAGAGTTGTACAAACTTCTCTGTTGAAGACGCCATTTGTTGTCTCTACTGGGGGAAATGAGTCTCTTGAGAGACTGCTTTGAGCTTGGGGATATTACATCATACTTTTCCTCGAGATCTTCTCGGAGAAATGCCATGTGATGTGATCCAATTTTGAGGTTCTAATGACTTTATTAACATTGACTCTCTGGAGAGAAAAACCAATGTGTTGCCGAGAGTCTTTAGTTACGAGGCTTTCTCTGGGGATTTTCCTTAATCCGGGAAAGTGCAGATATCATCTTCAATGGTGAAGAGTGACGTTCGTCGAAGGTCTTTTTGTCTTTTAAAGGTTCAAGTTATCAAAATGGTCGAGGCAGTGCTTCAGAGGGTCAAGCAAGAGTCCTGGTATTGTCCAAGAGAGCTCAGGTGGATCATCCTTTCCTAACCAGTGCATAGATTAGGGTTTTGAGATTCTTGGGTTTATTGCTTCAATGGGCAAGCTCCTTGGGTTTTTATCATCATCAAATGGCATATCTTGTCTTTGTTGGAGAGGATACACATCATATTCAGAGGAATTTGGATTTGGAGACTGTGCTATTTCCTCATAGACTAAGGGTACCACAACTAGGGTTTGCTATAAAGTCAGTTTATTTATGATTTTTTGGGCAAGACTTGATTCCATGGTACTCTTTGGGTCCCTAAGTACCTAGGGATGGGAGGTTGTCCATCAGTTTGTTTCAGGGGAAGTTCAATTGGCCAATGGATTGAAAATCAGTTTGAATTGGATAAAAGTCAACAGTGAGAGGAGAAGTCAACTGTGGAATTTTGAGGTTCTCTCCAAGGTTTCAAGGCCTCGCATCCTCATATGGTCTTCAAGGGTCAAACTTCATACATATTTATCAGAAGTCAGGAGTTGGTGCAAAGTTTCTAAATTTAGAAAGTGACCTATAATGAAAAGTTTCCATTTTTGGCAAGTTTCTGCACTGCATTTAACTTGACTTTTCACCATCAAGAAAGCTTCAAATGAATTTTTCTCCAACATGAAAGTTGAAGATATTTTTCTCCTATTTCCAACAAGTACTAGTGGGTCTCCATATCATTTGTGAAACTCAACTTATGGTCAAAAGAAGACAAAGTGGTTTTTTAGGGTTTTTCATGGTGCCATTTTCACAACTTTGGGCATAATGACCTACAATCAAATCTATTGCTTCATGCCACATTCTAATATTAAAAGACTTTCCTTAAGGATTATTTTGGGCCCAAGAATGAAGAAATTCCATGGTTTATTATTCACTTTCTTCCCATTATTAAAAAATGCCAAATTATTCAAAAGTCATGAATCAAAAAAGTTTCAAGGCCCAATTTAAATATGGTGTGATTAGCAATCCAAATGGAGGTGATCCATCAAATAATTCTCAAGTATCCATGCAAGGAGAAAGGTGTAATTCACATTATGCATTTTTCCAAAATTATTCAAAAATCATTAAACAATGGATTACCCAAGTCCAATTCATATTCAGAGGCAAACCCTAGTCTTTATAAACCCATCCATGCACTGGTTAGGATTCACACACGTGCATTTTGAGGAGAACCATAATTTGGAACCCTAAAGCTTTCTTTCCTTGGATCTCACGAATTACAAGGTCTTTCTTCAAAGTTCTTCCACAAATCTCTTCCTGGTGATTTCTAGAACACAACCCAACCACCGTTCGCAGCCAAAGGCCAGGATTAGAGGTGTGCCATCTCAGGTGGGTGATTTTTTCGTGCTCCTAAAAATCCCCTTTTTTATGTCTATATTGGAGTGTGATGAATGGTGATTATCCTGGTATAATTATTTTTAATTATGGACATGTGAATTGCTTGTAATATGGATTTAAAGTTTTGTGCCCTAATGGTTTTTCATTCGTTTTTTATTATACACTAACAATTTGAAAATTTTAATGCCATATTTGAGATCCTGGCATTTTTCTGGTCAAAATAGTGTACCTGTTTGTATTTTCTGGAAAATTTCACGTTGCAGCTCACCGGAGAGGGTGGCCGGAGCCTTAGCTCCGGCGGTTGCCGGAATACCAGTCCGGCGAAGGAGATGATTGGAGAAGACGAAGCTGGACCGTTGATTTCCAGATCGGATGCACCACAGCACGCCACTTGTCCTTTTTATTTATGTTTTTAATTTTCGATTGCGTGTTTGCTGTTCCGTGCGTGATTACCATACACCTTCACCTCGTGGCCTTCGTTTTGGTTTGATTTGTGATCACACGGATGGGTTCGTGACACCTCATTAATGAGGTCACATGCGATGCACATGGGGGAGTACGGTGGTCCCGTGTTATCATGTGTGCGTATGACTATGTGTTTATCATGTGTCGTTGCATCTGATTTGTTAATTTTAATTACTTCTTTATTGTGGTGATTGTATAATATGCGTTGGATTAAACGTTTGGTTGGGATCATTTCTGGATGTTTGACCGCTCCCATGCTCCCTCGTTGACTGAGTTTCTGGACCCTTTTCCATTGGGCCTATGCTATGCGCACCCCCCCTGTTAGCCCATTTGCTTTTTCAACGCAATTTTCCTGTTGATGACACCCCCTCCTAGTTTATTTCTTTTTATTTTTATTATTTATTTGCTTTGCATTTTATTTTTTTTAAAATCACTTTTATGCATCTAAAAATCATGTAAAAAATCATGGAACTTATTTTAGTTTTCTATTTTTTTCCATATTTTATTTTCTCATTTTATTTTTATTTTGGCATCTGTTTTAATTAATTGTTTTATTTCCTTTTCTTATTTGTTTCACTTGCACACACCAACTTGTGAAATTTATTTCTCTTCATCTATAATAAATTTTTGATCCATTCTTTTTGCATCTGTTAGGTGACATTTTAAAGTGCATAAAAATATTTTTATTTATTTTTTAAATTTATTTCATATTGCATTTAGGTCCTTCCCTTTGGCACACTGAGCCCTAATTCCCACCTGAACTTTGCCTAATTATTTGAATGACTAATATCTTGATTTGTTGCAGGGACTTTTGATATGTTGTTTGCCTCTGGTTGAGGAATCTTAATGTTTAATTTGGGAATTTTAGGAGTTGTTTTTCTAATTATCTGATTTGTTTTCACTTGAGATTTTCTTGCAGGCGCGTCTTTGACCTTGTATGATTATCTGTTTGAAAAGGCACTTGTGCCATTTGCTTTGGGGCTATTTCTTTGTTTCTTTGATTCATGTTTGGATGATAATCATTGTTGTTTGCCATTGTTTGATTTTCATTCACCTCATCTCTCTTACTTATGTCTATTCTGTACTAATCTTTTATGCAGGGTCTAAGGTAAGTTCTTTAAGGGTGTGGATAAGCATCCATATTCACCTTTACTATTCTCTCCCTCTCTCATCTTCTTCCTTTAGGGTTTAGGTTGTCGTCAAATCTCACTAACCGTAGGTCGCCCATGCATGATAACTTTAGGATTCATAGTCCCCCTTTAGAGTTACTCTTGTGTCTTCTCTCTTCTCATCTCAAATTTCTTTAAAACACTTAATAATAATAAGGTGTATTGCGCACGAGCCTTAAGTGTAGGGAATGAGAAACGAGGGGCTTCCTCTCATCTCTCTAGAGTGCTTAGCGAGCGTCCTGTCTTGGGACGATGCGTTAAGTATTCGCCCCTGTGCCCTAGACTTTGGTGCAATGCAACTTAGGAACTAACCTAAGCCACTTCTGTCCTAAAAAACACAAATCAACTTCAAACTTTTTTGTCCTTCGGGATTTCCAAACTTAAAGGCTATTTTCAAAAAGGGCACGTTACCTTCAGTCTGAGTCGCAAACAGGCATCGACCCTAACTGCCGGACGCGAACTTAACGTCGCTCATAAAAAACACAAAAAGAACTTGGTCCGAACTACGTTGACTCTGAATTCCCCATTGCACAAAGGGGGTACATAGGCCTAGGACGTTGACGTCCTACCGAGCCGGTCTTTGTCTTTCCCTCTCCGTTTTAGTACAACCCTAGATGATAGGATAACTCACCCTTAGAATAGACAACAAGCGTGGATCCCATCGAGTACGATGGACGCGTGGGGTGCTAGCACCTTCCCCTCGCGTAACCGACCCTCGAACCTAGGTTATGGTTGCGATGACCATTCCTTTCCCTCTTCCTCAGGTTTATGCGGTGCTCCCTTTCCCTCTCTTGGGATAAATTTACACGGCTGGCGACTCTGTTTTTCCGCGCCACTCTCGCGTTTGTACCTGGATGAAAATCCTGGGAGCGACAGCTGGCGACTCTGCTGGGGACTCTGGTTGACCTATGCTGGTCCATCCCTAAGCGAGTCAATCCTAACGCTTGCTTGTCTTTGTTCTCTTTGGGTGTTTTGTTTTGATTTGCTTTATGTGTTATATTTTATTTTTATTTTTTATTTTTACCGCATTTTCTGCATTTCATTTTTTATTACTGTCATGCTGCTGTGCTGTGCTGGCTGTCTTTGCTTTGCAGGTTGGGTGGGACTGAGAGCTAAGCCCAATACCAAGGCTTGAGAATACCCTAGGACTAGAGTGGAAAGTAGTGGGACCTACGTGCCCGCTTGGTACGTTTGCGTGTTCACGAAATTCACAACCAGACGAGGCTATCTTGGGATGCATTCTAACGTGTGTGTCTTGCGCATGTTGGGGTGTTGATCTAGAGAGCTGTCGACTCTGGTGACCGATCATTGAGGACCTTAGTGGAAACATCCCTCTTTAGTGGTGACAGTGGCAGACCACATCCTGTGGCAAACCCATTCGCACCCGAGGGCCCGCTTTGGAACTCGCATAGGACGGCCCCTACGTTTTGAAGAGAATCAGTGGAGGCACTCCTCGATTGACTTTAGTATTGTACCCCGAGGGATGAATGTACTATTATTTCTCGACCTCAGTGCCAAAAATGAGGACCTTCCGCTTTGGAGAATCAGTTGAGGCCTCCTCGATTGATGATGATGCCAAACCAGAAATGGTGAACGTATCATCATTTCTCGACCTGAGAGCCCGGGATACTGAACATCCTAGTACCCACATGTGAGAGGGGATGGGCGTTTACAGGTTTGCAGGTAACCGAGACTTTCAACTAACCCAGTTTTCTGGATTTCTCATCAATGTCTGATTATTTGGGTTCCTCGGTGGTTCAGAGTTCTGGTTTTCTGGTTTCTCGTTCAGCTAACAGCACAGCACATCCAGCAGTGTGCCTTGACCCCATGTTTGCATGAGCATATCATTTTTCTTGCATTCTGACGTGTTTGACATTTTTCAGGGCTTGCATCTTACTCTTGATTCCGGTTTTCTGAGGTTGCTTCAGTATGGATGTTCAGAGAAAGAAGATTGTCGCCTATTCATTCCCAGAGCCGACTTTGACACTGATTCACAAACTGATTAATATGGCTGGTTCCGGAGTTCGTACAGAGTTCAGTGGAAGGTATGGAAGACTTCTGAAATTTGTCTATAATATCTCCCAGTATGAGAAGGATGCCATTCACACACTTCTTCAGTTTTACGATCCGTCTCTGCGTTGCTTCACTTTCCCGGACTACATCTTGGCTCCAACGTTGGAGGAGTTCTCATTTATTTTGGGAATCCCCATCAGGCACGATATAGTTTTCTTTTCTGAAGAACACCCCAGTATAAAAGAGATGGCTGTGGCTCTTCATATTAGTGAATCCGTTCTTAACAGTAATATTGAAGAAAAACAAGGAGTTAAGGGTTTCCTGCTGAAGTTCTTGTTTGATCAGGCCTGCATACATGTCAAAGAGAAGAACTGGACTGCTTTCCAAGCTATTCTGGCTGTGTGTATCTATGGGATTGTTCTGTTTCCGAATATTCCTGATCTGGTGGATATGCACGCCGTTAGGATCTTTATTTCGAAGAATCCTATACCTACCTTGCTAGGTGATGTGTATCACTCGGTTCACTACAAGAATGAGAATAGGCGTGGGAAAACTGTAAGTTGCTGTGCACCACTCTTTGCTACTTGGTTTTTGAGTCGTCTCCCTGAATCTGGCGCTTTCGTTGATACGAAAGATTCTCTGAAGTGGTCTAAGAGGGTTATGGGCTTGACTGCTGATAACATCGTTTGGATTAATCGTGACTTGCTAGGAATGGAGATTATTTGCAAATGTGGAGAATTCCCTAATGTTCCCTTGATAGGGAGGAAAGGTGGAATTAACTATAATCCCTCCCTAGCTATCAGACAGTTTGGCTATCCTTTGAAGAATCCACCCGAAGAGCGAGATGTCCGAGAATCCTTATTCTTCAATGGTATTGAGGATCAAGGGTTGATAAGGAAAGTTGTGAATGCTTGAAAACAGGTGACCAAGAAGGGTAAGATTCCATTCGGGAAAAGTAACAATCGGGCTTTCCCTCCCTATAAAGAGTGGATTAAGAAGAGAGCAGAAGAGGAGCTTCTTCCATTCCCGGTGAAACCACCTTTGTATCCTTTGGTGATCGAGCCTCCTACCACCGTTGAGTTGGAGAAGTATAACAAATTATGGGCTGAAAAGGAAAGGTTGCGGGAAGAAAATAGTGAGCTAAAGAGAGAAATTTATCAGTGGAAGCATGAGCGGGGTGAAGCTGTTCATACCGCCAAGTTGAAGACAGAGCTCCTTGCTAAAGCAGAAAAAGAGCTTGCTGACATGGTCGCATCCAGAGAAAGAATGAAACAAGCTTTGGATAGTATCAGTAGCATTCTTAGGTCCAAGGAGGAGGAATTAGGCAAGGCTTTGTTGAAGATTCACCGGTTCAATGATCACCAAGAAACTGCCATGGCTGAGAATAAGAGAAAGGAAGACGACTACATAGCTAAGATTGATCAGTTGAAGTCGACGCTAAAGAAGAAAGATGCCGAGATCTTATCAGGGATATTCAAGAGACAAGTAGTCGAAGATCGACTCAAGGAAGCCATAGCCTCCATGGAAGAACTGAAAGTCCAAGCTGAAGTGAAGAAACCTAGACACGAGGGTCCTAGCATGGATGGTGTTTCTGGAGAAGACGCTTGGGAGTTACGTTGCCGATACTTGGATGGGATCATACACAGGAGAGACCTTCTCATTCAAGGGCTAATTCAAAGGCCTAAGCATCCCGATACCAGAAAGATGTTCAAGGAGATTCAAGACTGGTGCAGAAAGCATAATGGATGGGGGGGATTGACACTTGTGAATTTTGATGACATGCCATAGTTTCCTTTTCTTTTTTATTGTATTTGGATCACCATCAGGCTTGTTGGTTGGGACCTCTATGATTTATGTGTTCAGACTTGTTATCTCGGATTTGTGATTGTTGACATTTGGCTTTTCTCTGGTTTTCTTAATATATGAGCAGAAGTTCCATTATATCTTGTTATTAAACCAGAATCAAGGGGTGGATCGCCCTGTGAATTTTCAAACACGTCCATTGGCATTTGCATATTCATAATCATTTTGCATGACAGGTGTTTATCTCCGGTATTCTTATCTTGTTCTCATCTCAGAATTGCAGATCAGCGTATTCATCGGTATCCTACTAAGCAGAATCGGAAGAGACTCATGGATCAGCTACAGAATGAGATCATTGAGATGCGGACTCGCATGAACCAATTCATGGAATTGATGCAAGGGGTTTCTCAGGGACAAGAACAGTTGAGAACTCTCGTTCAGCCACTGATTGCGAGGGTTGATAATGATGGTGTCCTTCATAGAGGACTTCAGACTGGTGTTACTGATAATGGTCAGAATGGTCCTACGGGCGGAGGTGTTCCTGCTTCTGGTGTTGTGATTTCTCCGGGCGGAGTAGAAAGTGTTGTGATTCCCACTGCAGTGGGAGGTGGTACTGGTACTGGCGCAGTTCAGGGTCGTCGGTATGATGATGTTCAGGATGATGTATTTTCTTTTCCAGGTGGGGATGCTGGTCCCCAGACCGATCAGGATCAGAGGATCCGTTTGATTGAGGAACAGCTGAGGGGTGTTGTGAATCAGGATTCTGTGGGAATGGATCTAGAGGATTTGGGGCTGGTTCCAGGCGTTGTTATTCCACACAAGTTTCAGACTCCCACTTTCGAGAAGTATAATGGTATGACTTGTCCGAGGACCCACGTCAGGGCGTATGTAAGCAAGATGGCTGCATATGCGAAGAATGAAAAGCTGATGATGCATTGCTTCCAGGATAGCCTATCTGGGGCATCCCTGGAGTGGTACATGCAACTGGAAAGGAAGGATGTGCGCAGTTGGAGAGATCTGGCAGGGGCATTTATCAGACATTACCAATATAACACTGATATGGCTCCTAACAGAACACAGTTGCAGAATCTATCGCAGAAGAACAATGAGAGTTTCAAGGAGTACGCTCAGAGGTGGCGTGAACTGGCAGCTAGAGTTCAGCCTCCCATGTTGGAGCGTGAAATGATAACTATGTTTATGGCCACCTTGCAGGGTCATTACTTTGAAAAATTGGTACCATGTATGTCTGGAAAGTTCACTGATTTAATCTTGGTAGGAGAGATGGTAGAAAGCGGAATTAAGGCAGGAAAGATATCAGGCAGTGATGGGTCCTCATCTGGAGGAAGCAAGAAGCCTTATGCCAATGGTTATAAGAAGAAGGAGGGAGATACAAACTCTGTGTCATCATATCGTGGTAGAGATGGACCTCGTTAGAACTACAATCAGTAGGTGGCTTCTGTAACCATCCCAGCAGCACCTCAGCAGCCAGCAGTGACTCAGCAACAAAATCAGGCTCCTCGCCGATCTCAGCCTCTGACTAAGCGGGATAGGCATTTTGACACTCCACCTCTTCCATACGCTCAATTATTTCAGTACTTGCTACAACTACAGTTAATCCAGAAGAGAACATTGGCTCCACCTACTGGTAATCCACCTCCCGGCTATGACGCCAACGCCCACTGTGAGTTTCATTCTGGGGCACCCGGACATTATATTGAAAACTGTAAAGCTTTTAAGCATCAGGTTCAAGATCAGCTGGATTCCAAAGCCATCAATTTCTCCAATGACGTCCCGAATGTGAATCAGAATCCGATGCCGAATCACGGAGCGCCGAAGGTCAATGCTATTATTGAAGACTGTGAAGACTTGAGTTTGATTTCAGATGTGAACGAAATCCAAACTCCCTTGGGTATGGTGAAGGAAAGACTGTTGAAGGGAGGAGTATTTCCCGGTTGTGGTGAAGGTTGTGTAAAGTGTGTGTCGCAGCCATGCGGTTGTGATTTATTGAAAGCAGGTATTCAGAAAATGATTAGCGAAGGGGTATTACAGGTTGACAGGGGCTGTAAACAGAGTATTGTTACTGACAGAGAGATTGATGTTGCCACGATAACAATTCCATTCAAGACGATAACTATATCAGCGCCGGCGAGACCAGCGCCGGTCACTATCACTATTCTTGGACCAGTTCCGTATGAGAGTACCAAGGCCATCCCATGGAATTATGGGGCCGAGGTGTTTGTTAATGGTAAGAAGCTGGAATTAGAAAATACATCAGCTGTGAATACAGGGGTGGAAAATCTTGTTGAAGCAGGGGCTATCACTAGGAGTGGTAGAGTCTCTATTCCCTCCGAGAATCAAGCTAGCAGTTCAAGACAAGACAAAGGTAAGCAGATGATGGATGAGTCTGTACAGAGGCAGGAAGCTAATAATTCTACGACAAAGCCAGGTGGGGATACTTTCTCAGAAGACGTAGAAGAGTTTATGAGGCTGATCAGAAAAAGTGATTACAAGATTATTGACCAACTCCACCAAACTCCATCGAAGATTTCCATCCTATCCTTACTGTTGTGCTCCGAGGCACACCGAAATGCATTGCTGAAGATTCTGAATATGGCTTATGTACCACAAGAGATATCTGTCAACCAGTTAGAAGGGGTTGTGGCTCATGTGAATGCTGGTAATGGTTTGGGTTTCACCGATTTAGATCTGACTCCGGCTGGGAGGAATCACAACAACGCTCTGCATATTTCAGTGGAATGTCGTGGTTCTTTGATGTCGCATGTGTTAGTTGATACTGGGTCATCTTTGAATGTGTTACCAAAGAAGGCTTTGATGAAGTTGGATACTCGTGGGTTGATTTGTACGCCAAGTGACTTGGTGGTACGTGCTTTTGATGGCTCCAAGAGATCAGTGTTTGGAGAGTTAGTTCTGCCGATCAAGGTGGGTCCTGAGGTTTTCAACACCACCTTTTACATAATGGATATTCAGCCTGCCTATAGTTGTTTGTTGGGTCGCCCATGGATCCATGGCGCTGGGGCAGTAACTTCTACACTGCACCAGAAGTTGAAGTATATGGTGGATGGCCACGTTGTGACTGTTTGTGGTGAAGAAGATATCATGGTGAGTCACCTATCGACCTTCAAGTATGTAGAGGTAGATGGTGAGATACAGGAAACTTTGTGCCAAGCCTTTGAAGCTGTGAAGATTCCCCAGGAACCCCCAAAGGCAGTCACTCAGCCTGAGGAGGTTGCCCAACCTGAGGTCGTCATACAACCAGAAGTTCCAATGTCCTCTTTCAAAGAGGCGCGTGCTATAGTTGAAGCTGGTGGTTCTCAGAAGTGGGGCAGTGTTATTGATGTTCAAAGGAAGCAAGATACTCATGGACTGGGTTACAAGCCACCTAGGCGTTCTGAAGAGCTTCCCAAGTTCTATGATCCAGTCCGTTTCACCAGTGCCGGTGTTTTCTTCGACAGAGTTAATGCTATTGAGGATGAAGGAGATAGTGATTGTGACATGGATGAATGGACCCGTCCCTGCATTCCTGGTCAGAGTTTAGGCAACTGGTCTTTCGAGAAAGTTATCCAAGTGACGCGCCCAGAGTAATTTACTTTTGTTTTCTGTTATGTTGAGTCCTACGCTCTGCCCAAGGCGTAGTGATATTTATTTGTAGGGCTTGGATGTTTTATTTGCTATTTTATGATCAATAAAGGACGTTTTTCATTCAAATATTTTGATCCCTGTCTTTCTATTTTTACTTTTTTTGCATTAACCCACATCAAAATGGCAATGTGTTTTCTTGTTTGTTGCACTCATAATGAACATAAAACATCCATCATGCAGGTTCCTTTGTTCAGATTCCACCCATGACTTAGCTATGGCTCGATATGACTTCGACAATCCCATCTATCAGGCCGAAGAAGAGACTGACGAAGACTGTGACTTACCAGAAGAATTAGCCAGGTTACTGAAATAAGAGGAAAGGGTTATTCTACCTCATCAGGAGGAAGTTGAGACTGTTAATCTGGGAACCGAGGATGTTAAACTAGAAGTAAAGGTTGGGGATGCCCTGGAAGACACTGTTAAGGGAAGATTGATTGAGTTACTTCGAGAGTATGTGGATATCTTCGCCTGGTCTTACCAAGACATGCCCGGACTTGATACCGACATTGTTTCACACAGACTGCCGCTAAAAGAAGGTTGTACTCTAGTCAAGCAGAAATTGAGAAGGACGAAACCGGATATGGCTGTCAAGATCAAGGAAGAGGTTCAGAAACAGTTGGACACCGGATTTCTTGCTGTGACAAATTATCCTCCGTGGGTTGCTAATATTGTACCTGTACCTAAGAAGGATGAGAAGGTCAGGATGTGTGTTGATTACCGAGATTTGAATAGGGCGAGCCCGAAGGATGATTTCCCGCTCCCCACATTGACGTGTTAGTGGATAATACTGCTCAATATTCTGTGTTTTCCTTCATGGATGGCTTCTCTGGGTATAACCAAATCAAAATGGCCCCAGAGGACATGGAGAAGACTACTTTCATAACACCATGGGGACCGTTTTGCTACAAGGTAATGCCCTTTGGATTGAAGAATGCTGGGGCAACCTATCAGCGGGCGATGGTGACTCTCTTTCATGATATGATTCACAAGGAGATTGAAGTCTATGTTGATGACATGATTGCAAAGTCACAGACAGAGGAAGAACACTTGGTAAACCTCCAGAAGTTGTTTGAAAGGTTGAGGAAGTTCAGGTTGAGATTGAATCCGAACAAGTGCACTTTCGGCGTGAGGTCTGGTAAATTGCTGGGTTTCATCGTTAGTGAAAGGGGTATAGAGGTTGATCCTGCAAAGATAAGAGCCATACAGGAGATGCCCGAGCCAAGAACAGAGAAAGAAGTTTATGGTTTCTTGGGGAGGTTGAATTACATTGCCAGGTTCATCTCTCATCTGAAAGCTACATGTGAACCTATTTTTAAGTTGTTGAGAAAGGATCAAGAGGTCAGGTGGAATGAAAATTGTCGAGAGGCGTTTGAAAGAATAAAGACGTATTTGTAGGAACCTCCAGTCCTTATGCCACCGGTGTCTGGGAGACCGTTGATTATGTACCTTACAGTTCTTGAGAATTCGATGGGTTGTGTACTCGGTCAACACGACGAGACAGGTAAGAAAGAGCACGCCATTTACTACCTGAGTAAAAAGTTCACTGATTGCGAATCGAGATACTCTATGCTGGAAAAGACATGTTGCGCACTCGCTTGGGCAGCCAAACGCCTAAGGCAGTATATGTTAAATCACACAACCTTGTTGATTTCGAAGATGGATCCGATTAAGTACGTGTTTGAGAAGCAGGCACTTTCTGGAAGGATAGCCCGTTGGAAGATGGTTTTGACAGAGTACGATATTCAGTATGTTTCTCAGAAGGCCATTAAGGGAAGTGTTCTGTCAGAATATCTTGCTGATCAGCCAGTTGAGGATTATCAGCCTATGAAGTTTGAGTTTCCAGACGAGCATGTTATGTTTCTGAAAATGAAGGATTGTGAAGAGCCTCTGCCTGACGAAGGACCTGAGATTGGATTACAGTGGAAGATGATTTTTGATGGGGCTGTCAACTAGTATGGCAATGGAATTGGGGCAATCATTACGACTCCGAAGGGTTCTCATATACCTTTCACTGCCCGGTTAGCATTCGTGTGTACCAACAACGAGGCGGGGTATGAAGCATGCATCATGGGGTTAGAGGAAGCAATTGATTTGAGAATTAAGAACCTCGATGTCTATGGTGATTCCGCGTTGGTAGTTAATCAGATTACAGGAGAATGGGAGACTTGTCAGGCGAACTTGGTCCCTTATAACAACTATGCCAGAAGGTTGTTACCATTCTTTGACAGGGTGGATTTTCATCACGTGCCCCGAGCTGTGAATCAGATGGCTGATGCGTTGGCAACGTTAGCATCCATGTATAAGGTGAACCGTTGGAATGAAACACCTTCGATTAGAATCATGCGTCTGGACAGACCGGCTTTTGTATTTGCAATTGAAGATATGTCTGATGGTAAACTGTGGTATCATGATATTAAGGTTTTTCTGAAGAGACAGGAGTACCCAGAGGGTGCCTCCACCAAGGATAAGAAGACTCTGAGAAGGTTGGTAGGAAACTTCTTCTTGAACAAGGATGACATGTTATATAAGAGGAACTTCGATATGGTTTTGCTACATTGTGTTGATGAACACGAGGCAAGCTCATTGATGGAGGAAGTTCATGAGGGTTCTTTTGGTACTCATTCTAGTGGACACACCATGGCTAGAAAGTTGTTGAGAGCAGGATATTATTGGATGACTATGGAGTCTGATTGTTTCAAGTACGCTCGGAAGTGCCATAAATGCCAGATTTATGCAGATAAGATGCATGTACCGCCTACGCCTCTAAATGTGTTGTCGTCTCCTTGGCCTTTTGCAATGTGGGGTATAGATATGATTGGAAAGATTGAGCCTACTGCTTCCAATGGGCATCGTTTCATTTTGGTTGCCATTGACTATTTCACAAAGTGGGTGGAGGCAGCCTCGTACGCCAACGTCACCAAGCAAATGGTAGCCCGGTTTATAAAAAAGGACATCATCTGTCGTTATGGGGTCCCGGAGAGAATCATTACTGATAATGGCTCGAATTTGAATAACAAGATGATGAAGGAACTATGTCAGAGTTTCAAGATCGAGCATCACAATTCTTCCCCATACCGTCCGAAGATGAATGGTACTGTTGAGGCGGCAAATAAGAATATCAAAAAGATTGTGTAGAAGATGGTGGTAACGTATAAGGACTGGCATGAGATGTTACCTTACGCCCTACATGGCTACCGTACTTCGGTGCGTACGTCAACTGGGGCAACCCCTCTCATTGGTATATGGTATGGAAGTAGTTTTACCCTTAGAGGTCGAGATTCCGTCTTTGAGAGTTCTGGCAGATGTGAAGCTTGATGAAGCTGAGTGGGTGCGTTCCAGATTGGATCAGTTGAACCTCATTGAAGAAAAGAGATTGGCAGCCATCGCACATGGTCGTTTGTATCAGAGCAGGATCAAGCACGCCTTTGATCAGAAAGTGCGCCTTCGGAATTTTCAGACAGGCGAATTGGTTTTGAAAAGGATCCTTCCTCCTCAGACAGATCACAGGGGCAAATGGACTCCAAACTACGAAGGGCCGTATGTAGTCAGAAAGGTTTTCTCTGGTGGAGCCCTACTACTTTCAACTATGGATGGCGAAGATTTTACATCCCCTGTGAACGCAGACGTAGTCAAAAAATACTTCGCATAAAAGAGACCCGCTGGACATAAAAAGAAAGTCACGGCAAAAAGGGGCATCCCGGCGAACCATAAAAAGGAAAAGGTTCGGGCAAAAGTTAGGGATAAAATGTAAAAAGAAATGTGTAAACCCGCAAAGTTGAAAACCTGAAAAGGCGACTTTGGCAAAAATGGGTATCCTGGTGGATTGAAAACCCGAAAAGGGCGATCCAGGCAAAAGTTAGGGATTTATAAGCGAAAGGCTACGGTCTGCGTTCGATCTGTGAACACTTTCAATACCTGGAAATTCTGAAAGAAAGGAATCGGTACAGTTAGTCTCTTCGAAGGTCAAGACATTTGTGGATAAGCAAGACATATGGGTCATAGCTGAGTCGAATCATGGTGGATATATGTTCCCACATTGCTGACATGTGTATTTTCTTTTTGTTTTTGCGCAATTACCTCTTTCTAGGAATTGCTTCCTATTGTAAATGCCTATTTACAAGCCACTCTTCAATAAAATATTCATTTCACTCAAAGAGCTTTCCATTGTTTGTTTTACTTTTACTTTTACTGTTTTGTTTGCAAAAACGTCCGATATTTTTGATAAACATTGCATATGAAGCTTTGAGCTTTGCGAAGTATAACGAAAAGCAGTAGAAATTACTTAGGCGTTAACGGTGATAGCCAGGTTGTGGCATATTCTATTTGTTGTTATTTGACTTGCAGGGCAACAGGATTGTACTCCCCCAGCAGGTTGCTCTCCCCAGCATTGAGATTACACTTTCCTCAGCAGAGCAGACTTTCCCCAACAGAAGACTTGGAAAGTATTTTCTCCGGATCAAGACGTTATTTCCCCACAGACTCATGGTGCTCACTTCCCCATCCAGTCAGGAAGCGTACTTTCACCAACAATGCCATATTCTAATCCCCAGCAAGGTAGGAGTAAGGGCATTCTCCCCTTCAGCAGTTCAGAAGTATCCCCTAAGCAGGATTGGTATCCCCCAGCAGGTCTTAAGCCCGTCCGTTGTTGGCAATCCTCGGCAACAAACTTTCGGTTCCGTTATTGGCGTCCATTCTCAACTCCCCCAGCAGAGGAGGAATCTCAGGTTTTGGATGTTACCTTCAGTAAAGGACAGGTGTAGCCCCGATAGTTCTTTCGGGATCTCATCCCCAGCAAAAATTGTTGATCCAAGGAGTCGATCAGTGTGATCCTTCTCAGCAGAGTTCCTGGATTTAGAGGACAATTTATTTTTGTCAGCCGCGAATGAATTGGTCTTTTCTCTCCAGCATTTATTTTGCTGGAGGGGCCTCTTTTGCATATCATAAGCATTTGCATTGCATCCTCAAAACGCGTAGCATTTCCACTTCGTGTGGAGCATTACGGTAAAATTCAAACATTTGCATTCCAAAGCATAAGCCAGGTTTGATACTTTCCTTGCCAGTTCTCTTTCTCAGCAGAGATGGCATAACTCAGGAGATTTTGGAGGGATACGTTCCTCATACTTGTGCTCCCCGGCAGAGTCTTTTATTTAGACTTCACCTTCCCCAACGGAGTCATCTTATCTGTGGATCAGGAGTCCGTTAGAAGTTTGTCTTTGTTTGCCTCATTTTGGCATTTTTCTTTTGTGAGTCTTGTTTCACGTTATCCCCAGTGAATTCCACTTTATGTTGGTTATCCTTTGTGGGTACGATTGAGGTCGTATTCGTGTTTTCTTCGCGGGTAGAGTGATTAAGGTCAGTCTTCCTTTGTGGGTACAACTGAGGTTGTATTCATTTTGTGGATGCGATCGAGGTCGTATTCGTCTTTTCTTGGTGGGTAGAGTGATCGAGGTCAGTCTTCCTTTGAGGGTACAATTGAGGTTGTATTCGTTTTGTGGATGCGATCGAGGTCGTATTCGTCTTTTCTTCGCAGGTAGAGTGATTGAGGTCAGTCTTCCTTTGCGGATGCAATTGAGGTTGTATTCGTTTTGTGGGTGCAATTAAGGTTGTATTCGTATTCTTATTTTCTTCGTGGGTAGAGTGATTGAGGTCAGTCTTCCTTTGCGGATGCAATTGAGGTTGTATTCGTTTTGTGGGTGCGATTGAGGTCGTATTCTTATTTTCTTGGTGGGTAGAGTGATCGAGGTCAGTCTTCCTTTGTAGATGCGATTGAGGTCGTATTCGTGTTTTCTTTGTGGGTAGAGTGATCGAGGTCAGTCTTCCTTTGCGGATGCAATTGAGGTTGTATTCGTTTTTTGTGGATGCAATTGAGGTTGTATTCGTTTTGTGGATGCGATCGAGGTCGTATTCGTCTTTTCTTCGCGGGTAGAGTGATTGAGGCCAGTCTTTCTTTGAGGGTACAATTGAGGTTGTATTCGTTTTGTGGGTGCGATCGAGGTCGTATTCGTATTCTCTTTGTGGGCAGAGTGATTGAGGTCAGTCTTCCTTTGAGGTTGTATTCGTCTTTTGGGTACGATTGAGGTCGTATTTATTTTTTCCTTGGGGATATGGTTGAGGTCATATTCCTTATTTTTCAGCACACTCTTTCTCGTTATTCTTACCATAAGCAAATTTCCGGGGCTCTTTCGGTATTCAATCCCCGTGTACCCTGGAATGTCTGAGAGCCGTTGCTATCATACCTTCAGGACCAAGTTGATTGAATAGGGGCAGCTGTTGCACCCCAAAATTTGCTCTCCTTACTTTATTACTAACTGGTTTATGTTGCATTGCATTTTGCATTATCATGTGTGCATATCATTGGTTCTTAGCATGGGGTCAAGGTTCCTGAGGCAGTGCTTCAGAGGGTCAAGCAAGAGTCCTGGTATTGTCCAAGAGAGCTCAGGTGGATCATCCTTTCCTAACCAGTGCATAGATTAGGGTTTTGAGATTCTTGGGTTTATTGCTTCAATGGGCAAGCTCCTTGGGTTTTTATCATCATCAAATGGCATATCTTGTCTTTGTTGGAGATGATACACATCATATTCAGAGGAATTTGGATTTGGAGACTGTGCTATTTCCTCCTAGACTAAGGGTACCACAACTAGGGTTTGCTATAAAGTCAGTTTATTTCTGATTTTTTGGGCAAGACTTGATTCCATGGTACTCCTTGGTTCCATAAGTACCTAGGGATGGGAGGTTGTTCATCAGTTTGTTTCAGGGGAAGTTCAATTGGTCAATGGATTAAAAATCAGTTTGAATTGGATAAAAGTCAACAGTGAGAGGAGAAGTCAACTGTGGAATTTTGAGGTTCTCTCCAAGGTTTCAAGGTCTCGCATCCTCATATGGTCTTCAAGGGTCAAGCTTCATACATATTTATCAGAAGTCAGGAGTTGGTGCAAAGTTTCTAAATTTAGAAAGTGACCTATAATGAAAAGTTTCCATTTTTGGCAAGTTTCTGCACTGCATTCAACTTGACTTTTCACCATCAAGAAGGCTTCAAATAAATTTTTCTCCAACATGAAAGTTTAAGATCTTTTTCTCATCTTTCCAACAAGTACTAGTGGGTCTCCATATCATTTGTGAAACTCAACTTATGGTCAAAAGAAGGCAAAGTGGTTTTTTAGGATTTTTCATGGTGCCATTTTCACAACTTTGGGCATAATGACCTACAATCAAATCTATTGCTTCATGCCACATTCTAATATTAAAAGACTTTCCTTAAGGATTAACTTGGGCCCAAGAATGAAGAAATTCCATGGTTTATTATTCACTTTCTTCCCATTATTCAAAAATGCCAAATTATTCAAAAGTCATGAATCAAAAAAGTTTCAAGGCCCAATTTAAATATGGTGTGATTAGCAATCCAAATGGAGGTGATCCATCAAATAATTCTCAAGTATCCAGGAAAGGAGAAAGGTGTAATTCACATTATGCATTTTTCCAAAATTATTCAAAAATCATTAAACAATGGATTACCCAAGCCCAATTCATATTCAGAGGCAAACCCTAGTCTTTATAAACCCATCCATGCACTGGTTAGGATTCACACACGTGCATTTTGAGGAGAACCACAATTTGGAACCCTAAAGCTTTCTTTCCTTGGATCTCACGAATTACAAGGTCTTTCTTCAAAGTTCTTCCACAAATCTCTTCCTGGTGATTTCTAGAACACAACCCAACCACCGTTCGCAGCCAAAGGCCAGGATTAGAGGTGTGCCATCTCAGGTGGGTGATTTTTTCGTGCTCCTAAAAATCCCCTTTTTTATGTCTATATTGGAGTGTGATGAATGGTGATTATCCTGGTATAATTATTGTTAATTATGGACGTGTGAATTGCTTGTAATATGGATTTAAAGTTTTGTGCCCTAATGGTTTTTCATTCGTTTTTTATTATACACTAACAATTTGAAATTTTTAATGCCATATTTGAGATCCTGGCGTTTTTCTGGTCAAAATAGTGTACCTGTTTGTATTTTCTGGAAAATTTCATGTTGCAGTCCACCGGAGAGGGTGGCCGGAGCCCTAGCTCCGGCGGCTGCCGGAATACCAGTCCGGCGAAGGAGATGATTGGAGAAGACGAAGCTGGACCGTTGATTTCCAGATCGGACGCACCACAGCGCGCCACTTGTCCTTTTTATTTATGTTTTTGATTTTTGATTGCGTGTTTGATGTTCCGTGTGTGATTACCATACACCTTCACCTCGTGGCCTTCGTTTTGGTTTGATTTGTGATCACACGGTTGGGTTCGTGACAACTCATTAATGAGGTCACATGCGATGCACATGGGGGAGTACGGTGGTCCCGTGTTATCATGTGTGCGTATGACTATGTGTTTATCATGTGCCGTTGCATCTTATTTGTTAATTTTAATTACTTCTTTTTTGTGTTGACTGTATAATATGCGTTGGATTAAACGTTTGGTTGGGATCATTTCTGGATGTTTGACCGCTCCCATGCTCCCTCGTTGACTGAGTTTCTGGACCCTTTTCCATTGGGCCTATGCTATGCGCACCCCCCTGTTAGCCCATTTCCTTTTTCAACGCAATTTTCCTGCTGATGACACCCCCTCCTAGTTTATTTCTTTTTATTTTTATTACTTATTTGCTTTGCATTTTATTTTTTAAAAATCACTCTTATGCATCTAAAAATCATGTAAAAAATCATGGAACTTATTTTAGTTTTCTCTTTTTTTCCATATTTTATTTTCTCATTTTATTTTTATTTTGGCATCTGTTTTAATTAATTGTTTTATTTCCTTTTCTTATTTGTTTCACTTGCACACACCAACTTGTGAAATTTATTTCTCCTCATCTATAATACATTTTTGATCCATTCTTTTTGCATCTGTTAGGTGACATTTTAAATTGCATAAAAATATTTTTATTTCTTTTTTAAATTTATTTAATATTGCATTTAGGTCCTTCCCTTTGGCACACTGAGCCCTAATTCTCACCTGAACTTTGCCTAATTATTTGAATGACTAATATCTTGATTTTTTGCAGGGACTTTTGATATGTGGTTTGCCTATGGTTGAGGAACCTTAATATTTAATTTGGGAATTTTAGGAGTTGTTTTTCTAATTATCTGATTTGTTTTCACTTGAGATTTTCTTGCAGGCGCGTCTTTGACCTTGTATGATTATCTGTTTGAAAAGGCACTTGTGCCATTTGCTTTGGGGCTGTTTCTTTGTTTCTTTGATTCATGTTTGGATGATAATCATTGTTGTTTGCCATTGTTTAATTTTCATTCATCTCATCTCTCTTACTTATGTCTATTCTGTACTAATCTTTTATGCAGGGTCTAAGGTAAGTTCTTTAAGGGTGTGGATAAGCATCCATATTCACCTTTACTATTCTCTCCCTCTCTCATCTTCTTCCTTTAGGGTTTAGGTTGTCGTCAAACCTCACTAACCGTAGGTCGCCCATGCATGATAACTTTAGGATTCATAGTCCCCCTTTAGAGTTACTCTTGTGTCTTCTCTCTTCTCATCTCAAATTTCTTTAAAACACTTAATAATAATAAGGTGTATTGCGCACGAGCCTTAAGTGTAGGGAATGAGAAATGAGGGGCTTCCTCTCATCTCTCTAGAGTGCTTAGCGAGCGTCCTGTCTTGGGACGATGCGTTAAGTATTCGCCCCTGTGCCCTAGACTTTGGTGCAATGCAACTTAGGAATTAACCTAAGCCACTTCTGTCCTAAAAAACACAAATCAACTTCAAACTTTTTTGTCCTTTGGGATTTCCAAACTTAAAGGCTATTTTCAAAAAGGGCACGTTACCTTCCGTCTGAGTCGCAAACAGGCATCGACCCTAACTGCCGGACGCGAATTTAACGTCGCTCATAAAAAACACAAAAAGAACTTGGTCCGAACTACTTTGACTCTAAATTCCCCATTGCACAAAGGGGGTACGTAGGCCTAGGACGTTGACGTCCTACCGAGTCGGTCTTTGTCTTTCCCTCTCCGTTTTAGTATAGCCCTAGATGATAGGATAACTCACCCTTAGAATAGACAACAAGTGTGGATCCCATCGAGTACGATGGACGCGTGGGGTGCTAGCACCTTCCCCTCGCGTAACCGACTCCCGAACCCAGGTTATGGTTGCGATGACCATTCCTTTCCCTCTTCCTCAGGTTTATGCGGTGTTCCCTTTCCCTCTCTTGGGATAAATTTACACGGCTGGTGACTCTGTTTTTCCGCGCCACTCTCGCGTTTGTACCTGGATGAAAATCCTGGGAGCGACACATTGAAACATAACGATCGTTATCCTTCTACCAACTTTGTATTCTGGACATCCTGAGCTTCTGTCGAAGATAACCTTGACTAGAGTTTTCCTGATGGATGGCATGACTGCTGCTGGGGGATTTTCCCCTTTGCTGGACATAGTTACTTGCCATTAATCCCTAATTTTTGCTTGGATTGTACTTTGAGATTTCCAATCCATCGGGATGATTTTTGATTATGTCTCTAATTTTTGCCTGGACCGCCCTTTCAGGTTTTCAATCCACCGAGACGTTTTTTTTTTTATTTTTTTTTTTATTTTTTATTTAGGCGAAGTATTTCTTGACTACGTTAACATTTGTGGGGTAGGCAAATTCCTCTCCATGCATGGTTGCGAGTCTCAAGGCGCCGCCTGAGAAAGCTTTCTTGACTACATAGGGCCCGTCATAATTTGGAGTCCAATTGCCCCTGGAATCAGTGAGGAATGATTGTATCTTCTTGAGCACGAGGTTCCCTTTTCTAAAGACTCGGGGTCAGACCTTTTTGTCAAATGCTTTCTTCATTCTCTATTGATACAACTGCCCGTGGCATAGAGCCGTTATTCGCTTTACTTCGATCAAGTTTAATTTTTCGTGTCTGCTTTGACACCATTAAGCTTCTGTTAGCTTAGCTTCCATCAATACTCGGATTGATGGGATCTCTACTTCTATGGGGAGCACTGCTTCCATGCCATATACCAGAGAGAAAGGGGTTGCCCCTGTTGAAGTGCGGACATATGTGCTATAACCGTGAAGGGCAAAGGGTAGCATCTTGTGCCAGTATTTGTAGGTCACAACCATCTTTTGAACGATCTTCTTGATGTTCTTGTTAGCTGCTTCTACCGCTCCGTTCATCTTGGGTCAGTAGGGAGATGATTTATGGTGTTCGATCTTGAACTCAGCGCACAACTCCTTCATCATATTGTTATTCAACTTAGATCCATTATCAATAATGATCTGGATTGGAACACCATAACGGCAGATGAGATTGTTTTTGATGAAACGGACCATGACTTGTCTGGTTACATTGGTGTATAACGCGACTTCGACCCACTTGGTGAAGTAGTCAATGGCTACTAGGATGAACCAATGTCCATTTGAAGCCTTGGGTTCGATTATACTAATTATGTCGATTCCCCATATGGAAAAAGGCCATGGGGAAGAAAGAACTTTGAGATGTGTTAGCGGTACATGGATTTTGTCTGAGTATATCTGACACTTGTGACATCTCCTCATGTACTTGTAGCAATCGGATTCCATGGTCAACCAATAGTACCCTGCTCTTAGAATTTTTCTCGCCATCGTGTGTCCATTGGCATGAGTGCCAAAGGATCCTTCGTGAATCCCTTTCATCAGCATGTTTACTTCTGGTATGTCTACACATCGGAGCAAGACCATGTCAAAGTTTCTCTTATAGAGTGTTTCACCGCTCAGGAAGAAGCTGCCTGCTAGCCTTCAGAGGGTCTTTCTGTCCTTTCTGGATGCCCCAAGTGGGTACTCCTGTTTCTGAAGGAAGCATTTGATTTCGTGATACCAAGGTTTGTCATCTATGACTGCTTCAATCGCGAAGATGTAAGCAGGCCGTTCTAGGTGCATTATGTCAATCTTAGGTAAGTCGTTCCATTGACCTACTCTAATCATAGAGGAGATAGTGGCCAATGCATCAGCCATGTGATTCTCTTCACGAGGGATATGGTGAAACTCGATTCTGGTGAAGAATGGTAACAACTTTCTTGCGTAGTCTTTGTAAGGAATTAGTCCTGATTGGTATGTGTTCCAATCTCCTTTGATATAATTGATAACCAGGGCTGAGTCTCCATACACGTCCAAGTTCTTAATTCTTAAGTCGATCTCTTCTTCGAGACCCATGATACAAGCTTCGTATTCGGCTTCATTGTTTGTACACTTGAATGTCAATCTAGCAATGAAAGGAATGTGGGTACCCTGAGGTGTTATGATGATTGCCCCAATTTCGTTTCCATAATGGTTGACAGCTCCATCAAAGATTAGTCCCCATTGGGAACTTGGTTCTGGCCCTTCACTGGGCAGTGGTTCATTGCAGTCTTTCATCTTCAAGTACATGACATCTTCGTCTAGGAAGTCAAATCCGACTGATTCCTAATCGTCGATCGGTTGATGAGCCAAATGATCAGCTAAAATACTTCCTTTGACGGCATTCTGAGCATGGTACTCAATGTTGTATTCTGATAACAACATCTGCCAATGGCCAATCCTTCCCGTGAGAGCAGGCTTTTCAAAGACATACTTGATTGGATCCATTTCAGAGATTAAGCAAGTAGTGTGATGAATCATATACTGGCAAAGACGTTCGACTACCCAAGTCAGAGCACAACAAGTTTTCTCAAGCATAGTGTATCGAGTTTCACAGTCGGTAAATTTCTTGCTCAAGTAATAGATGGCAGACTCTTTCCTTTTGGTTTCGTCTTGTTTGCCAAGTACACAACCCATTGAGTCTTCCAAGACTGTTAGGTAGATAATCAACGGTCTCCCTTCTACTGGAGGTGATAGAATCGATGGGTTCAACAGGTATTCCTTGATACCGTCGAAGGCGATTTGGCAGTCTACTGTCCAAACGCAGTCCTGATCCTTTTTGGGTAGTTTGAAAATCGGCACACATTTCGCGGTCATGAGGAATATAAATCTGGAAATGTAATTCAAATGTCCCAGGAATCCCCTGACTTATTTTTCAGACTTTGGAGAAGGGATTTCTTGAATGGCCTTGATTTTATCAGGACCAGCATCAATTCCTTTCTGGCTGATGATGAACCCTAAGAGTTTCCCTGAACGGACACCAAATGCGCACTTGTTGGGATTCAAGCGGAGTTTGTACTTTCTTAGACGCTCGAATAGCTTTGACAGGTGGGTCACATGCTCCTCTTCTATCTTAGATTTGGCAATCATATCATCGACATACACTTCAATTTCTTTGTGTATCATGTCATGAAACAGAGTAGTCATGGCCCTTTGATAGGTTGCCCCGGCGTTCTTCAAACCGAACGGCATTACCTTGTAACAAAAAGTGCCCCATGGGGTGATGAATGAAGTTTTATCCATGTCTCTCGGCGCCATTTTGATTTGATTATAGCCCGAGAATCCATCCATGAAGGAGAAGACTTTGAACTTTATTGTATTGTCTACCAGCATGTCTATGTGTGGTAAGGGAAAGTCATCCTTTGGACTGGCTTTGTTCAGATCCTTGTAGTCTACACACATTCTAACCTGTCCGTCCTTTTTGGCACTGGTACAATGCTGGCTAACCATTGAGGATATTCTGATATGGCAAGGAAACCAACGTCAATCTGTTTTTGTACCTCCTCTTTGATTTTGATGGCCATGTCCGGGTGAGTCCGTCTTAGTCTTTGTTTTACCGGTGGATATTCTGATCTTAAAGGTAGATGATGTTCCACGATGCTGGTATCCAACCCGGGCATGTCCTGATAGGACCAAGCAAATACATCGGGAAACTCTTTGAGAAGCTTTATCAAACCTTCTTTGACAGTTGGATTGAGCAGTACCCCAATCTTTACTTCGTTTCTCTCTTCTTCTGAACCCAAGTTGACCGTTTCCAATGGCTCTTTGTGAGGTTCGATGGACCTTTCCTCTTGTCTGAGTAATTGAGAGATCTCTTATGTAACTTCTTCGTCATTTTCTTCTTCAGCCTCAAATACCAGGAATTCAAAGTTGGGAGAAGGCATTGGATCGTATGTTTCAATGGGGTTTAAAACAAGCAATCTGCATGACGTGATGATTGTTTTTAGAAGAGATAGAGAGAATGCAAGAGTGTGTGCAGTGTATTTTCTGATAACTGCTTGTTTTTATTATTTGAGTTGTTTTTAGGATTACCATTTTCTGAAAAAGTGAAAAGAGAAAACAGTAATAAATGCGGAAATTACAGAACAACGTTATTTTATTTATGATCTTGTCGATTCTTGAAACTACAACCCTATAAAACAAAACTCAATCGCTTTGGGCGAAGCAAAGAGAGACATTTACAGAAAGTGAGCCCTATCAAAACATCCGTTTCACCTGGGCAAGGTGAAAGGTTAAAACAAAGACGACAATTACTTAGACTTATGAACGACTTTCGTAACATTGACAGCAACCCATTGGCGGCGAACTCCTTGGTAAATCACAAAGTCTGGTACCTTTCTTTTTTATTTGTCTTCAGAAATAACGTTGATTTCTGGTGGAACAGGATCGTTGGAATCTGTCTCCCAGGCAGAGTTGTCGTAGGAGGATTCTTCTGTTATATCTTGCACAGTGTTTGCACTCTCACGTGGATCTCCCCATCCAGTGGGCTGGATGTCTTCGAGCATAATACGAGAGCTTTCAGGAGTGGTGTACTTGACCATGAAGTCGTATTTGCCACTCGACTGTCCTAAAGTGTCCCACACTTCTTTGGAATTGGAGGAGTCATCCCTTTCAATGATGTTGACCTCGGGAAAAGCATAGTTGATGAACTGCTGTCCTGCAATCTTTACAAATTCATCGTCGTGCTGGATATTTTCTGAATGCCCTGAGTAATGATCCCATGATTCGGTGGGGACACATGTATTCTTTTCAATGATGCTCAGCTGATATGTATCGTTGGGCTGACTCTTTTGCCCCAAGTCTCTTGGGTACGGTTGCCAGATAGGCAGGCCATCCATTGGGCCATAATAGTCATGGTCAAAGTTGTCTTTCATCAAAGTGTCCTCCTCTAATGAGTTTGGTGGAGCACGACATCCTTCCAGATCACAATCTCCGTATATCATTTTGTCATCTGACCTCGGTATATATCTCGGACTCTGTGCGGGATAGCAAAATGGCGTAGGCACCTCTCCCTGAGACATATAACCATCCTTGTTAAGATAGGACTTCCACTCTTCATCTGCATCGGAGGAATCACCCTCGTTGATGGTATGTACTTCTTGAGATATTGGGTGGAGGAAACCTCCACTGTGGAAGAAGTCCTGAATGGGATGAAGACTTTCATCGTTAGTAGCAGTCTGGGTATAGGTTGAAGAAAAACCAAGACCTTTCTTTTTCTTATTGTCAGTAGGAATGACAAGCTGCCCCCATCCTTTGGCATTGTTACTTTTGATCACTTCGAGAGCATCTTTGTACGAGAAAATTGACGTTCCCTTTTCTGATTGATTGTTATTGCTCACCAAAAGTGATTAGAACTGGGTTCCAACAACCTCTTCTGGTTCTACATAAGTGGACGACGATAAGTTGCTCACGATTAAGGCTTGTTCTCCCCAGACTGTGACTAGTTGGTCATTCTTGACGAACTTCAGCTTCTGTTGAAGTGTCGAAGTGACTGCCCCAGCCTTGTGTATCCAAGGTCTCCCTAACAAATAACTGTATGCTGCCCGGATGTCCATGACCTGGAAAGTGACTTGGAAAGTGTGAGGACCGATAGTTATGGGAAGGTCGACTTCGCCGATAACCGTTTTCCGGGATCCGTCACATGCTTTAACGATGACCTCACTACCTCATCGGAGAGCCTTTAAAGGATAGTCGCATTAAAGTGGATTTCGGAATAACATTTAGAGCTGATCCGGTGTCTACCAGTATGCTGGCTAAAGCATCGTCCTGGAAGTTGACTGTAATGTTGAGTGCCATATTATGATTCTGGCCCTCTTCCAGCAGTTCCTCATCACTGAATCCTAAGTTGTTGCGGCAGTGATGTTGGAGATGATGTCGTCGAATTATCTTATTGTCACATCTTGTTCCACAAAGGATTGCTCTAAGACCTTCTGTAGAGCCTCTCTGTGAGCTTCGGAACTGAGTAAAAGAGATAGTACAGTGATCTTTGAAGGAGTTTGTAATAGTTGATCTACAATGTTGTACTCGCTCTTCAGGATGAGCTTCAGCATCTCATCGTTGTTCTTTGAAAGGTCGGGATCACTGGATTGACCGACTGGTTGATTAGGAACTTCTGTCTGAGGTTCCTTTTCTCTGGTAGGTTCTTCAACTCCTTGGTTGAAGATTCAACCGCTCTGTGTTACTCGACTGATGTCTGCAATATTCACGACGAAGGGTAATGGAGTTTCCTTTCCATTCTCAATTGTTGTTGCACCGTACTTGTAAGGGATAACTTTATCAGATTTATACGGTACTGGTCCTGGCAGATAGATAACTACATGAGCCTTTTGATTTTCCTGACCATCATAGCCGGCCTCAATTGGTTCAAGGTTGAGAATCTTTCAACTATCAAGGGGAACCCTCGATTCATGGAGTAAAGGAATTATGGTGCATACATCTTTGGCCACTTCTCGTTTAGGGATCAAGACAACTTCTTTGCCTCGATTGGGAAGGTAGTCTGACATTATGTTAATTGAACCAGAGCTTGAACATGGTTGAACCTCTTTGTGGTCTAACTGACTTTGAAGGGATGCTCGCACGAGGTAGCATCCTTGGTTATTCTCCGAGCAAACTCTACAACGCTCATAGTTGTATGGTGGCACCCGGCCACATTCACTTTGTATGCAGTGTAACCTTACTAGATTTGTTTCCATTGATCGAACATCTCGACTTTGATGCCTAGTAGGGTTCCTGTCAGTCATACTGATTTGCTGTGTAGCCTCGTCCATATAGATCGGAAGCCCCCAGTGGTTCAACAAGTGTTGAAGCGTTCTTTGAATAAGTGCACATCCTTGGCCACTCTCACGACATATTTTATAGTTCTGTTAATCACGCGAAGTCAGAAAACCGAGCTGGACTTGCTTAGCATGTAATTCCACCAGACTGGTATTCATCAAGCAAATATCAAAGATTTGAATCATATTAACTTGATAATGACTTCTATCACGGTAGTCCTGGATCCATCTGACGCTGGAGGGCCTCTTGTACAAAAGAGCATCCCTGATTATTTACCGAGCACATCAGACAGGAATCGTAATCGTACCGTGGCAGATTATGATGTTGGTTTTGCCTTGAGTGCATTGCCATCAAGTTGGCATTCATTGCACGGATGTCGTGGTTCTGGATGATGTTGGAATTTGTATAAGTCATGTTGACCTCACGAATTCGGTGATCTTAGATCCATCCGAGATCTATCAGTTCCTGTAGAGTTGATTGCACCACAGAACATCCTTGATTGTCTTTAGAGCAGACATTACACTGGTGATAGTTATGAGACGGTACATGACCGTATCCACTTTGTCTACAATGCATCTTGACCAGGTTAGTTCCCAATAAGAGTACATCATGAATTTGATAGCTATGGTTAGACTCTTCCTCTATCAAATTTACCGCAGCTTTCTCGTGTTGAGGCAACAGGTTTGTATGAACATTTGGATTTGTATCCTTGAAGGATAGGACCCCGCTCCTGACAAGCTTCTGCACATCGGATTTGAAGCTGAGACAGTTTTCTATGTTATGCCCTGGTCCTCCTTGATGGTAAGGGCAAGTCTGATCCGCTTTGAACCAAAAAGGCAGATTTTCTGGTACTATAAGAGAAGACCTGGTTTAGACATGCCCCTTGACCAGTAGTAGTGGAAACAGTTATGCGTACAACATCGGTATAGGGTCAAACCTTGGTGGTCGTGTTATACGGTTGTTGTTGTACTGAGGACGAGCTTGCTGAAGAGGCTGTTGTGTCCTTTACTGATATTGTTGTTGATTCAGTTGGCTCTGAGCAACCTGAGGTTGATACTTCGGAATAGGCGCAAGGTTGATAGCAGGAGTTACAGCTGTTACTGGTTGGTATCGTCGCCTTTGCTTTCCGAGAGAGATATTACCAATATCTTGCTCTTTTTTCTTAGGGAAAGTACTACCGTATCTTTTGGTACTGCTGATGGTCCGGCATCTTTGACCAGACGTCCTTCTCATACTGCTTCTTCAAGATGAACTCCCATATTCACCATCTCGGTAAAGTCGCTGGGCGCACTGGCGACCATTCGGTCGTAGTAGAACGAGTTTAAAGTTTTCAAAAAGATATTTGTCATCTCTTTTTCCTCAAGAGGTGGACAAATCTGGGCGGCAATTTCACGCCATCTCTGAGCATATTCCTTAAAGGTTTCCTTGTCCTTCTGTGACATGGCTCTTAGTTGATCTATGTCCAGTGCCATGTCCAGGTTATACTTATACTGCTGAACGAAGGAAGCGCCAAGGTCACTGAAAGTGACAATCTTAGTGTGGTTTAAACCCATGTACCATTTGAGTGCGACACCGGTTAAACTATCTTGGAAATAGTGGACCAGTAGCTGTTGGTTCTCTATCTGAGTTGACATCTTCCGAGCGTACATCACCAAATGAATTTGAGGGCAAGAGTTGCCCTTGTAATTTTCAAATTCGGGCACCTTGAATTTGTGCGGAATTTTCACATCGACATCCTTTCCGAATAGATCCTGACCGTGAATGGCATGCAGTTCCTTCTGTATCTCCAGGAATTATTCCTGGAACTCATTCAATCTGTCGTACATATTTTCATTTCCACCAGAAGTTATCTGTGGAATCGGTCCTTCCGGGACAGTGTGTACCACGGGTGGTGGTATAGTCATTACGGAAGTGACTCTTGGTGCTTTCCTATCCTGAAGTTTGTAACCTTCAGGAGTTGTTGTCATGCCCCTTGCATCTTTACTTTCCCAAAGTTTGTAAACTTCAGGCCCAGCGGTTGCTGCTGTAGTTTCCGGATCTTCCATGATCGGCGAAATATACCCTTCCGAGATATAATTAAGTGGCATGCCCCAGGAACGATCTTTAGGCATGTTGTACCGAGGATCATACTTTTCCACTATGGGCGTAGATGTGAACTCTGAGATCACACTCCTTTATTGTTATATCTGGGCTGCTGCCAGTGATTGTATGTCATTGTGAAGTTTCCTTAGATCTTCTTTCAGAGTGTCGATTTCTTCTCTCAACTCTCTATTCTCTTCCTCGAGATCATCCATTTTCTTTTGTCGATTGGCCCGAGTATTGTACGAATAAGACAATTTGACTCTATAATCGAGACACAAATGTGAGATTCGTAGGGAAGAAGAATGCATTATGTGAGAATGATGAATGATATGCAATGATTATATATTATTTTTTTTAATCAAAAGAAATTTCAACAATTGGATTGCAAATATCATACAGTGGGGAAACCCCGTTTTATTGAATTCAAAGATTGCGAAAATGGAAATACAGTAATTTACAAAGTGTTGTAAAAAGGAAAAATCTAAGCTTATGGATCCTGAGTCCTCTCTGAAGAAAGCTCAGGTGCTGGTTCTGGTATTTTCCTTTTCTTTGATCGGGGCTCTTGAGCCGTTGTCGGGTTCTCGTCCTTTTGCCAAGTGAAAGGAGCGGGCAAATTCCTTCGGTCTTCTTGATTTTCTACAGCATGTTGCTCTAAAATCTCGATCAGAGCATCCTTTTCTTTTAACAGTTGTTGTATTTTGGTACACTCCACATTGAGAATGCGGTACTTGTTGTTTCTTTTCCCATTGAACTTTATTGAGAGTGACCTGGAGTTTTTCCGTATCAGACATAAAATAAAGGACAGATTCCTTTAACAGAAGAACTTCTTGACGAGGGTAAGGCATCCTTAGCTTGAGGACTCTAGTTTGTACCCAGTGGAGATAAGGTTCCACCGAGACACAGTCTGGTTTTCCTAGATACTCTCGTCCTTTCCTGTGAACATATTTCCAAGCATGCACTATTTCTGTCTTTAGTGCCCTGTCATTTTTCCCTTCCTTGAAGAAAAGACCTTCCAGATGAACATTACGCGGGACATGTCTCATCGGGTATCTGAATTGACGACAAACTAAAACTGGATGATAGTTGATTCCTCCTTTAGTTCCTATGAGGGGTACATTAGGGAAGTTTCCACAACGGTCAATGATCCTTATCCCGTCATAGATATGATTGTACCAATCTATGCCAGAGTTGGTAAGAGACATGATTCTCTGTGATCAACGTAGAGTACTCTTATGATCCCAAAAAGCGGCAGACTTTGGTAGATGGAAAGTGAACTATTTGTATAGCAGGGGTACACAGCATGTGATTATTCCTCCACTGTACAAATTCCTTATGTGTACAGAATGATAAGCATCTGTGAGCAAGGTTGGTATGGGGTTTCCAATCAGAAAAATCTTAATGGTATTGATATCAATGAAGTTCTCGATGTTGGGAAACAGAAATAACCCGTAGGTGAGTAAGACAAAGATGCTCTCAAAAGCAGTTACGTCCCCTATACTAGCAAAGTACAGGGCTTTCTTTATCAAAAACTTGGCTGGTAAACCTTGGATTCCACCCTTAATGGTCATGTGAGTCCTGACTTCTGACTTGTCCAAATAGACTGCTCTTGCAATGGTTTAATCCTTGGGAATTTCTTCCAGTCCAGAAAAGGGAGCTTGGTCAGTAATGGGTAAATAAGTCAGGTGAGAGTACTCCTCCAGTGTTGGTGCTAGTTGATAATCCAGGAATATGAAACAGTGATAAACCGGATCGTAGAACTGAATCAGAGTAGACAGTATTTCTTCAATTACATGAACCCTTAACAGAGACAGCAGTCCTCCGTACTTAGCTTTGAAAGCACCAGGATTGGTGATCATCCTCGCCAACCCTCTTAAATCCTCTAGTTTTGGAACCTTGAAGGTGTACTTGTGAGTCTTCCTTCTGCCGAGATCCATAACGCAATCTTTCTCTCTGATATTTGCAATCATTGTCTTAGTTTAATTTGAAAAGGGGAGACTAGAAAAGAATTTTTTTTTCTTTGTTTAAACTTTTTTAATGAAATGAATGCATGAATGCAGCACACAAAAACATAGTGAAATTCTGGCACATGTGCAGAATTCAGATGTCCTAGAACATGCCGTTTGACATCTGGTCTGACATGATCACTAAGGGCAAGGTATATTGCAAAAATCATGGTACTGAAAAGATAAGAGCAAGACACACATAGTTGTTAACCCAGTTCGGTCGAACACACCTACTCTGGGGGCTACCAAGCCAGGGATGAAGTCCACTATTAGTAGTATCAATTCAAAGCTAAACTACCTGTTTACAGCTTATCACTTAATCACTACCCAATGACCCTTCTACCTAGATCCTCTCTAGATATGAGAAACCCTTCTCACTCCCAATCATCGCAATGATGTCTAGCAGATGACATCTCAGCCACTGCATCAACGACTCTTTACCTATACAATAATTCAGCAAGGAAATCATCCTTCCAAGACGCAACTTAGAGTTACTTAAAAGCTTCCTCCAATAACAATACTCCTCTTACTTAACAGTTTCGAGGATCACACTAACAAACTGTCCAACTCACAGGTCGAGTGGTACAGGAACCAACCCTAATACTAGAACTCTTACATCTTTGGTTGTGTTACAAAACTAGGTTACAAAACATCTATATATAACCTATTCCCAACTGGATTTGGGCCTACAAAAACCTAGCAAATGAGCTGCTACAAATCAGCAGAGACTTCTGCTACATAATAGGACTTCAATCTTTAACTTCCTAAAATATCTCCATATTTAGAAAGTGCATATTTTCCCATATTCTTCTCAAATTCAGACTTGAATCTTCAAACCTATAAATCAACGCCTCATGATTGCATAATATTCCAGAATATTCGGTATCAGTTAAAACCTAACAAAATTCTACATTCTCTTCAGTTCTGGCGCGATGTCGAATGAACCTGCATGAGACATCTCGATACGACATGTTGTTCCAGATGTTAACACTACTTCACCTCAACATGTTCCAATGCACACTAGGACTTCTTGCTCAACCTGTTCTTCTTTAGCAAGATAAACAGAACTATCTAACATATTGCTGCTATTATTTGTTTTACAAAATTAATGCCAACCCTTAAAATTAAAGAACTAACATTCTCCCCCTTTGGCAAATTTTGGCTAAAACAAATACACATAAACATTACAGCACATATTACAGCAGCAATCACAATACTATACTACTGTCAGTAGTCATCAACAACTACTGAACCTAACAGTAACCAGCAGTAGCTACTGTGAACAGCAATCCTGGAGAAACATCTTCTAGGGAATATTTGAATGATGTTAGGAAATCATGTCTGACAACTCTTTTGGCAGCACATTTCTATGAACTCCATAATCTCACCTTCGAGCATCCCACCACAATCACTTCAGGCAGCACATCAGGAGGTAAGAAGTAGAAAGTCCCGAAGTTATGCACATGAGGAAGAAGATATCTGGTGTACACGAGGAAGAAGATTTCTAACACTCCCCCTTAAAACAATACATTTCTTTTTCCTTTCAACTCAGACCCGGATTCATTCTAGAAGACTCCTCCAGAAAAGAAGCGTCTGTCTTAACACAAAGGACCAAAGGTGGCATACGAGATTTCTGCACACCTTGCTTGATCAGACGCCCCAAGTCAACCTGTGGCATAAGATGAAACTTAGGAAGTATCAATCTATTTACCCAGGTAACTCAGAACACAAGTCACAACTGTGTTCATAACTTAGGACACAAGTCACAATTGGAACTCAACACCAACTCAAGAATTTTAACACTCTCTTCGCAAACAATTGGAACTGCAGACTCAGTGCAGACTCAGAACAAGGCATCTGCATAACCCATTTCACACACCCTTTCTCCCCCTTTTTAGCCAAAACTTGGCAAAGAAGGCTCTCACAGAACCAGACCCAAGTGACACTTACCCAAATACGAACAAACGCCATAAGACTAGTGAAACAAGACACTCACTTGGCTGGAGGAGAAGAGAGCAGCCCCTATAAATAGCTTACCAGTAACTTAGGAATTAACGAGCGTTGAATATGTCAAGGTTCTTGGTCAAAGAAACGCTATTTTAGGTATCAAAAACTCTATTCAACATTCAATGCCTACCTTCCAAAAACTGCCTTGACTGCCTTAAATGTTTCTCAACTGAATCTTACCATAAATTAAGCCAATAACGTTCCATGCATAGGCAGGGACACGTGTTTTGCCTTATCCTTATACCACCGTCCAGAGTAATTCCTTGTTTGGCCCAAGAAAAACATGTCCTGTACCATGTTCTGACATCTTATCAGACAATGTCTACTTTTTAGATCTCTCCTACACAACTATGATCTGACCCATCATGAAGTTTGACATCACACTGCACAGACTTAACCAGCGCACATGCTACAAGAAATCTGCACCCTTAGACACCAACCTTTACTCCCCCTGACATGAACAACTAATGCTCCTTATGAAGATGAACACTTGACACCAGATGATATTGCCACATTCTCAACATTAAGAACTGCCACTTCTTGTATTTGTTGAGCATAATCTCACCAGGTTTATGCCAAGTCCAAAATAAAAGCCCACTTGATTTGGAATTTCTCTCATATTCCATAACAAATGTCTTTAGATTACTTGTAACACAAGATAAGGGCTGCCACCACCTTTTACTTGTATTAGAAGAAATCAACCCTCTGTCCTTACAATCACAAGCATCTAATAAGTCTTCATCATGAAAGTAGTCATGTATTGCCATAACCACTTACCATCAAGATTAGAATCTGTCCATTCTAATCCACATTATGTTAGAACTGCCACTTCAGACTATAATGCTGCTTCTTCCAACTCCATAAGAATGGTACACAACAAACAAAAATGTTGTAACATTATGTAGGACATCAGCACGAGACAAAAGAACACACTACTTGATCATAATCAGCACCAGTAGTTATACCAAAAGCAAACTAATCAGACAACCAGACAAGACCTAGGCTCATCCTACTAGGACAACCTCTACCAAAGCATCAAACACGAAGTTCTGGTATCCAATGTGCCAAGAAAAACTGGTTCCCAAGAAAACAAATTCCCCACGCCAAAGACAACTTTGACTGGTCAGGCGATACAAACAAGGTCTCTTTATCCATTATAAATAACAAGCCTCCTTGCTCCTATCAGCACACCAAGGAAAGTAACATGAGTCAGTCTAACAAGAATGCAGGAAAGAGACACATGCAGGAGGATAAGAAGCCAGATCCTCAAAAGTTGAAGGACACAACACTGTCCACAGTTGGATCCACTTCAGGAGCAACAAGAACACGAAAGACATCAGAAACAAGGATGAAGACCATCAAGAAAAACCAAGTGCAACTTCAAGCTTCTGATGATGAATGGGATGAAGATTGGAAAACATTCCTTGATTCAGGGGGTTGGGATAACCTTTAGATCCTTTGCTTGGTGTTTTTACTAAACTTGTATGCAAAAATTGCAATAAAATTGTGTTTTAATTCTGTTCCATTTATATCACAACTGCACAAGATACACCACACTAATCCTCATGTATGCAAACTACCAATTTGCTCTAAAACAAGTGCCAACACCAAAGCAGCAGAATTATCACACATCCAGTTGCATAACATTGTAACACTCTCCCTCTATCATGTGCTTCTTAGTACCTTGAAGAATGGAAAACATAAGATACATCTTCATGTTTTCAAGAGCTCACTCTTTGTTCAACTCACAAGTTGAACACAATTATCACTTGTACCAATACTCACATGATCTCAATCTGATCAACTTTTCTCTATTTAAGACTACCAGTACTCCTTTGCAAGAAGAAAACCTTAAATGAATGGAGAACATGAGACTCATCTTCATATCTTCAAGAGCGCACTCTTTGTTCAACACACTTGCTGAACACATTCACTTACTACTTGACTCTTACATCAGTCCGTAAGTCAAGTAGAGACTTGTGATCTCTGGAGAAACACACCATAACATTCTGAACAAAATGTTCTGTCAACAGTTTTGACATCATGAAAGGAATCCAGCTGCACCCCATTTCAAAACAAAGTCTCCAAACTTCCCCCCTTTAAGCTTTGGGACCAACCATCATAACTCATCACGTCACAGAGGCATGAGAGTAGTATTCTCTCATCCAACTCTCATCATTCAGACAGCTTGAGACATGTCTTCAAGGTCTTCCAAAAACATCAGATACTCTCCCTCAGAAACTGCCAAGAGTACTTCAGAGAATCATACATTCTCCCCTTTAATAGCCGTACAGACTGTGATTAGATCATCTCCATCCTTAAGCACACACAGTCAATACTTATCTAGCTTCACAAGCTCATTCAGATGCTGCCAAATGACTTTATGATCTTTGACCTTCATGTCCAAGAAGTCTGCTAGAGATAATACTTCTTGAATCTCAGGTTCTCCACTTCTGCAGCAAGGACTAGAAATAAACTGACATCAGGAGTGAATAACATGTTGATTACACCTTGACCAACTCACACATCTAAGATAAGTTCCAGGGCCAGAAACTTCTCAGATATACCACACAGATGCCTCCTCTTCCAGATCAGGAGTAGGTTCCAAACTCATGTGATCAAACCACATTAGTTTAGCACCCAGAGCATCTGCTAAGCCTTTCCAACAGAATTCAACATAATTCTGACGTGATGTTCTAACACAAGATAGGACATCATTCCAAGGAACACATCAAGAGATCAAGGACTGGGTATCAGCCTTTTAAGAAGTAAAAGTAAATTACTTCTCAGATCTCTTCCTTACAACATCACTTATCAATGCCTTTATGAGTGGACTTGAGCAATAAACTTCAAGTATCGTTGACAGAGTAAGTTGAAGGAGTCTTGCATACATACCATCACCATAGAGTATACATTCAGAGAAGAACAACCTTCTCAGATACAACCTCATGAGTTTTCAGATAGATTCGCAGCGGATCAAAAACAAACTCCTCAAAGCCTTCAGGTGTCACATATTAGCCATAGCATCATAATTCAGGTGACACCACAATACCACCGGTTTGAAAATAAATCAAACCACGACACAACAGTTTTTCAACCACTCCTCCAAGCCTTCAGCACACGCCACTGCCTGTCACGAACAGTCCATCCTCCACTTCTAGGGACCATTCTCACACCTATATGAACTACTCTAAGTTCAAACAGCTTTTCAGTAGAAGGCTTCTACCTTGACCACGAACCAAAAAGTATCTTCCCTCAGATCTCATCCAGATATAGAACAGAATGACCTGCTTTGATACCAATTGAAATTCTGGTACATGTGCAGAATTCAGATGTCCTAGAACATGCCGTTCGACATCTAGTCTGACATGATCACTAAGCGCAAGGTATATTGCAAAAATCATGGTACTGAAAAGATAATAGCAAGACACACAGAATTGTTAACCCAGTTCGGTCAAACACACCTACTCTGGGGACTACCAAGCCAGGGATGAAGTCCACTATTAGTAGTATCAATTCAAAGCTAAACTACCCGTTTACAGCTTATCACTTAATCACTACCCAATGACCCTTCTACCTAGATCCTCTCTAGATATGAGAAACCCTTCTCACTCCCAATCATCGCAATGATGTCTAGCAGATGACATCTCAGCCACTGCATCAACGGCTCTTTACCTATACAATAATTCAGCAAGGAAATCATCCTTCTAAGACACAACTTAGAGTTACTTAAAAGCTTCCTCCAAGAACAATACTCCTCTTACTTAACAGTTTCGAGGATCACACTAACAAACTGTCCAACTCACAGGTCGAGTGGTACAGGAACCAACCCTAATACTAGAACTCTTACATCTTTGGTTGTGTTACAAAACTAGGTTACAAAACATCTATATATAACCTATTCCCAACTGGATTTGGGCCTACAAAAACCAAGCAAATGAGCTGCTACAAATCAGCAGAGACTTCTGCTACATAATAGGACTTTAATCTTTAACTTCCTAAAATATCTCCATATTTAGAAAGTGCATATTTTCCCATATTCTTCTCAAATTCAGACTTGAATCTTAAAACATATAAATCAGCGCCTCATGATTGCATAATATTCCATAATATTCTGCATCAGTTAAAACCTAACAGAATTCTACATTCTCTTCAGTTCTGGCGCGATATCGAATGAACCTGCATGGGACATCTCGATACGACATGTTGTTCCAGATGTTAACACTACTTCAGCTCAACATGTTCCAATGCACACTAGGACTTCTTGCTCAACCTGTTCTTCTTTAGCAAGATAAACAAAACTATCTAACATATTGCTGCTATTATTTGTTTTACAAAATTAATGCCAACCCTTAAAATTAAAGAACTAACATTCTCCCCCTTTGGCAAATTTTGGCTAAAACAAATACACATAAACATTACAGCATATATTACAGCAGCAATCACAATACTATACTACTGTCAGTAGTCATCAGCAACTACTGAACCTAACAGTAACCATCAGTAGCTACTGTGAACAACAATCCTGGAGAAACATCTTCTAGGGAATATTTGAATGATGTTAGGACATCATGTCTGACAACTCTTTTGGCAGCACATTTCTATGAACTCCATAACATTACCTTTGAGCATCCCACCACAATCACTTCAGGCAACACATCAGGAGGTAAGAAGTAGAAAGTCCCGAAGTTATGCACATGAGGAAGAAGATATCGGGTGTACATGAGGAAGAAGATTTCTAACACTCCCCCTTAATACAACACATTTCTTTTTCCTTTCAACTCAGACCCGGATTCATTGTAGAAGACTCCTCCAGAAAAGAAGCGTTTGTCTTAACACAAGGGACCAAAGGTGGCATACGAGATTTCTGCACACCTTGCTTGATTAGACGCCCCTAGTCAACCTGTGGCATAAGATGAAACTTAGGAAGTATCAATCTATTTACCCAGGTAACTCAGAACACAAGTCATAACCGTGTTCATAACTCAGGACACAAGTCACAATTGGAACTCAACACCAACTCAAGAATTTTAACACTCTCTTCGCAAACAATTGGAACTGCAGACTCAGTACAGACTCAGAACAAGGCATCTGTATAACCCATTTCACACACCCATTCTCCCCCTTTTTAGCCAAAACTTGGCAAAGAAGGCCCTCACAGAACCAGACCCAAGTGACAATTACCCAAATACGAACAAATGCCATAAGACTAGTGAAACAAGACACTCACTTGGCTGGAGGAGAAGAGAGCAGCCCCTATAAATAGCTGACCAGTAACTTAGGAATTAACGAGCCTTGAATATGTCAAGGTTCTTGGTCAAAGAAACGCTATTTTAGGTATCAAAAACTCCATTCAACATTCAATGCCTACCTTCCAAAAACTGCCTTGACTGCCTTAAATGTTTCTCAACTGAATCTTACCATAAATTAAGCCAATAGCGTTCCATGCATAGGCAGGGACACGTGTTTTGCCTTATCCTTATACCATCGTCCAGAGTAATTCCTTGTTTGGCCCAAGAAAACCATGTCCTGTACCATGTTCTGACATCTTATCAGACAATGTCTACTTTTCAGATCTCTCCTACACAGCTATGATCTGACCCATCATGAAGTTTGACATCACACTGCACAGACTTAACCAGCGCACATGCTACAAGAAAACTGCACCCTTAGACACCAACCTTTACACCCCCTGACATGAACAACTAATGCTCCTTATGAAGATGAACACTTGACACCAGATGATATTGCCACATTCTCAACATTAAGAACTGCCACTTCTTGTATTTGTTGAGCATAATCTCACCAGGTTTATGCCAAGTCCAAAATAAAAGCCCACTTGATTTGGAATTTCTCTCATATTCCATAACAAATGTCTTTAGATTACTTGTAACACAAGATAAGGACTGCCACCACCTTTTACTTGTATTAGAAGAAATCAACCCTCTGTCCTTACAATCACAAGCATCTAATGAAGTCTTCATCATGCAAGTAGTCATGTATTTCCAGAACCACTTACCATCAAGATTAGAATCTGCCCATTCTAATCCACATTATGTCAGAACTGCCACTTCAGACTATAATACTGCTTCTTCCAATTCCATAAGAATGGTACACAACAAACAAAAATGTTGTAACATTATGTAGGACATCAGCACGAGACAAAAGAACACACTACTTGATCACAATCAGCACCAGTAGTTATACCAAAACCAAACTAATCAGACAACCAGACAAGACCTAGGCTCATCCTACTAGGACAACCTCTACCAAAGCATCAAACACGAAGTTCTGGTATCCAATGTGCTAAGAAAAACTGGTTCCCAAGAAAACAAATTCCCCACGCCAAAGACAACTTTGACTGGTCAGGCGATACAAACAAGGTCTCTTTATCCATTATAAATAACAAGCCTCCTTGCTCCTATCAGCACACCAAGGAAAGTAACATGAGTCAGTCTAACAAGAATGCAGGAAAGAGACCCATGCAGGAGGACAAGAAGCCAGATCCTCAGAAGTTGAAGGACACAACACTGTCCACAGTTGGAGCCACTTCACGAGCAACAAGAACACGAAAGACATCAGAAACAAGGATGAAGACCATCAAGAAAAACCAAGTGCAACTTCAAGCTTCTGATGATGAATGGGATGAAGATTGGAAAACATTCCTTGATTCGGGGGGTTGGGATAACCTTTAGATCCTTTGCTTGGTGTTTTTACTAAACTTGTATGCAAAAATTGCAATAAAATTGTGTTTTAATTCAGTTCCATTTATATCACAACTGCACAAGATACACCACACTAATCCTCATGTATGTAAACTCCCAATTTGCTCTAAAACAAGTGCCAACACCAAAGCAGCAGAATTATCACACATCCAGTTGCATAACATTGTAACACTCTCCCTCTATCATGTGCTTCTTAGTACCTTGAAGAATGGAAAACATAAGACGCATCTTCATGTTTTCAATAGCTCACTCTTTGTTCAACTCACAAGTTAAACACAATTATCACCTGTACCAATACTCACATGATCTCAATCTGATCAACTTTTCTCTATTTAAGACTACCAGTACTCCTTTGCAAGAAGAAAAAATTAAATGAATGGAGAACATGAGACTCATCTTCATGTCTTCAAGAGCGTACTCTTTGTTCAACACACTTGCTGAACACATTCACTTACTGCTTGACTCTTACATCAGTCCGTAAGTCAAGTAGAGACTTGTGATCTCTGGAGAAACACACCATAACATTCTGACCAAAATGTTCTGTCAACAGTTTTGACATCATGAAAGGAATCCAGCTGCACCCCATTTCAAAACAAAGTCTCCAAACTTCCCCCCCTTTAAGCTTTGGGACCAGCCATCATAACTCATCACGTCACAGAGGCATGCGAGTAGTATTCTTTCATCCAACTCTCATCATTCAGACAGCTTGAGACATGTCTTCAAGGTCTTCCAAAAACAACAGATGCTCTCCCTCAGAAACTGCCAAGAGCACTTCAGAGAATCATACATTCTCCCCTTTAATAGCCATACAGACTGTGATTAGATCATCTCCGTCCTTAAGCACACACAATCAATACATATCTAGCTTCACAAACTCATTCAGATGCTGCCAAATGACTTTATGATCTTTGACCTTCATGTCCAAGAAGTCTGCTAGAGATAATACTTCTTGAATCTCAGGTTCTCCACTCCTGCAGCAAGGACAAAAAATAAACTGACATCAGGAGTGAATAACATGTTGATCACACCTTGACCAACTCACACATCTAAGATAAGTTCCAAGGCCAGAAACTTCTCAGATATACCACACAGATGCCTCCTCTTCCAGATCAGGAGTAGGTTCCAAACTCATGTGATCAAACCACATTAGTTTAGCACCCAAAGCATCTGCTAAGCCTTTCCAATAGAATTCAGCACAATTCTGACGTGATGTTCTAACACAAGATAGGACATCATTCCAAGGAACACATCAAGAGATCAAGGACTGGGTATCAGCCTTTTAAGAAGTAAAAGTAAATTAATTCTCAGATCTCTTCCTAACAACTTCATTTATCAATGCCTTTATGAGTGGACTTGAGCAATAAACTTCAAGTATCATTGACAGAGTAAGTTGAAGCAGTCTTGCATACATCCCATCACCATAGAGTATACATTCAGAGAAGAACAACCTTCTCAGGTACAACCTCAGGAGTTTTCAGATAGATTCGCAGCGGATCAAAAACAAACTCCTCAAAGCCTTCAGGTGTCACATATTAGCCCTAGCATCATAATTCAGGTGACACCACAATACCACCGGTTTGAAAATAAATCAAACCACGACACAACAGTTTTTCAACCACTCCTCTAAGCCTTCAGCAAACGCCACTGCCTGTCACGAACATTCCATCCTCCACTTCTAGGGACCATTTTCACACCTATATGAACTACTCTAAGTTCAAAGAGCTTTTCAGTAGAAAGCTTCTACCTTGACCACGAACCAGAAAGTATCTTCCCTTGGATCTCATCCAGATATAGAACAGAATGACCTACTTTGATACCAATTGAAATTCTGGTACATGTGCAGAATTCAGATGTCCTAGAACATGCCGTTCGACATCTGGTCTGACATGATCACTAAGGGCAAGGTATATTGCAAAAATCATTGTACTGAAAAGATAAGAGCAAGACACACAGAATTGTTAACACAGTTCGGTCGAACACACCTACTCTGGGGGCTACCAAGCCAGGGATGAAGTCCACTATTAGTAGTATCAATTCAAAGCTAAACTACCCGTTTACAACTTATCACTTAATCACTACCCAATGACCCTTCTACCTAGATCCTCTCTAGATATGAGAAACCCTTCTCACTCCCAATCATCGCAATGATGTCTAGCAGATGACATCTCAGCCACTGCATCAATGGCTCTTTACCTATACAATAATTCAGCAAGGAAATCATCCTTCCAAGACACAACTTAGAGTTACTTAAAAGCTTCCTCCAAGAACAATACTCCTCTTACTTAATAGTTTCTAGGATCACACTAACAAACTGTCCAACTCACAGGTCGAGTAGTACAGGAACCAACCCTAATACTAGAACTCTTACATCTTTGTTTGTGTTACAAAACTAGGTTACGAAACATCTATATATAACCTATTCCCAACTGGATTTGGGCCTACAGAAACCTAGCAAATGAGCTGCTACAAATCAGCAGAGACTTCTGCTACATAATAGGACTTCAATCTTTAACTTCCTAAAATATCTCCATATTTAGAAAGTGCATATTTTCCCATATTCTTCTCAAATTCAGACTTGAATCTTCAAACCTATAAATCAGCGCCTCATGATTGCATAATATTCTAGAATATTCTGCATCAGTTAAAACCTAACAGAATTCTACATTCTCTTCAGTTCTGGCGCGATGTCGAATAAACCTGCATGGGACATCTCGATACGACATGTTGTTCCAGATGTTAACACTACTTCAGCTCAACATGTTCCAATGCACACTAGGACTTCTTGCTCAACCTGTTCTTCTTTAGCAAGATAAACAAAACTATCTAACATATTGCTGCTATTATTTGTTTTACAAAATTAATGCCAACCCTTAAAATTAAAGAACTAACATTCTCCCCCTTTGGCAAATTTTGGCTAAAACAAATACACATAAACATTACAGCACATATTACAGCAGGAATCACAATACTATACTACTGTCAGTAGTCATCAGCAACTACTGAACCTAACAGTAACCATTAGTAGCTACTGTGAATAGCAATTCTGGAGAAACATCTTCTAGGGAATATTTGAATGATGTTAGGACATCATGTCTGACAACTCTTTTGGCAGCTCATTTCTATGAACTCCATAACATCACCTTCGAGCATCCCACCACAATCACTTCAGGCAGCACATCAGGAGGTAAGAAGTAGAAAGTTCCGAAGTTATGCACATGAGGAAGAATATATCTGGTGTACATGAGGAAGAAGATTTCTAACACTCCCCTTTAATACAACACATTTCTTTTTCCTTTCAACTCAGACCCGGATTCATTGTAGAAGACTCCTCCAGAAAAGAAGCGTCTGTCTTAACACAAAGGACCAAAGGTGGCATACGAGATTTCTGCACACCTTGCTTGATCAGACGCCCCCAGTCAACCTGTGGCATAAGATGAAACTTAGGAAGTATCAATCTATTTACCCAGGTAACTCAGAACATAAGTCACAACTGTGTTCATAACTCAGGACACAAGTCACAATTGGAACTCAACACCAACTCAAGAATTTTAACACTCTCTTCGCAAACAATTGGAACTACAGACTCAGTGCAGTCTCAGAACAAGGCATCTGCATAACCCATTTCACACACCCTTTCTCCCCCTTTTAAGCCAAAACTTGGCAAAGAAGGCCCTCACAGAACCAGACCCAAGTGCACTTACCCAAATACGAACAAACGCCATAAGACTAGTGAAACAAGACATTCACTTGGCTGGAGGAGAAGAGAGCAGCCCCTATAAATAGCTGACCAGTAACTTAGGAATTAACGAGCCTTGAATATGTCAAGGTTCTTGGTCAAAGAAACGCTATTTTAGGTATCAAAAACTCTATTCAACATTCAATGCCTACCTTCCAAAAACTGCCTTGACTGCCTTAAATGTTTCTCAACTGAATCTTACCATAAATTAAGCCAATAACGTTCCATGCATAGGCAGGGACACGTGTTTTGCCTTATCCTTATACCACCGTCCAGAGTAATTCCTTGTTTGGCCCAAGAAAAACATGTCCTGTACCATGTTCTGACATCTTATCAGACAATGTCTGCTTTTCAGATCTCTCCTACACAGCTATGATCTGACCCATCATGAAGTTTGACATCACACTGCACATACTTAACCAGCGCACATGCTACAAGAAATCTGTACCCTTAGACACCAACCTTTACTCCCCCTGACATAAACAACTAATGCTCCTTATGAAGATGAACACTTAACACCAGATGATATTGCCACATTCTCAACATTAAGAACTGCCACTTCTTGTATTTGTTGAGCATAATCTCACCAGGTTTATGCCAAGTCCAAAATAAAGCCCACTTGATTTGGAATTTCTCTCATATTCCATAACAAATGTCTTTAGATTACTTGTAATACAAGATAAGGACTGCCACCACCTTTTACTTGTATTAGAAGAAATCAACCCTCTATCCTTACAATCACAAGCATCTAATGAAGTCTTCATCATGAAAGTAGTCATGTATTATCAGAACCACTTACCATCAAGATTAGAATCTGCCCATTCTAATCCACATTATGTCAGAACTGCCACTTCAGACTATAATGCTGCTTCTTCCAACTCCATAAGAATGGTACACAACAAACAAAAATGTTGTAACATTATGTAGGACATCAGCACGAGACAAAAGAACACACTACTTGATCACAATCAGCACCAGTAGTTATACCAAAAGTAAACTAATCAGACAACCAGACAAGACCTAGGCTCATCCTACTAGGACAACCTCTACCAAAGCATCAAACACGAAGTTCTGGTATCCAATGTGCCAAGAAAAACTGGTTCCCAAGAAAACAAATTCCCCACGCCAAAGACAACTTTGACTGGTCAGGCGATACAAACAAGGTCTCTTTATCCATTATAAATAACAAGCCTTCTTGCTCCTATCAGCACACCAAAGAAAGTAACATGAGTCAGTCTAACAAGAATGCAGGAAAGAGACACATGCAGGAAGACAAGAAGCCAGATCCTCAGAAGTTGAAGGACACAACACTGTCGACAGTTGGAGTCACTTTAGGAGCAACAAGAACACGAAAGACATCAGAAACAAGGATAAAGACCATCAAGAAAAACCAAGTGCAACTTCAAGCTTCTGATGATGAATGGGATGAAGATTGGAAAACATTCCTTGATTCGGGGGGTTCGGATAACCTTTAGATCCTTTGCTTGGTGTTTTTACTAAACTTGTATGCAAAAATTACAATAAAATTGTGTTTTAATTCTGTTCCATTTATATCACAATTGCACAAGATACACCACACTAATCCTCATGTATGCAAACTCCCAATTTGCTCTAAAATAAGTGCCAACACCAAAGCAGCAGAATTATCACACATCCAGTTGCATAACATTGTAACACTCTCCCTATATCATGTGCTTCTTAGTACCTTGAAGAATGGAAAACATAAGACGCATCTTCATGTTTTCAATAGCTCACTCTTTGTTCAACTCACAAGTTGAACACAATTATCACTTGTACCAATACTCACATGATCTCAATCTGATCAACTTTTCTCTATTTAAGACTACCAGTACTCCTTTGCAAGAAGAAAACCTTAAATGAATGGAGAACATGAGACTCATCTTCATGTCTTCAAGAGCACACTCTTTGTTCAACACACTTGCTGAACACATTCACTTACTGCTTGACTCTTACATCAGTCCGTAAGTCAAGTAGAGACTTGTGATCTCTGGAGAAACACACCATAACATTCTGAACAAAATATTCTGTCAACAGTTTTGACATCATGAAAGGAATCCAGCTGCACTCCATTTCAAAACAAAGTCTCCAAACTTCCCCCCTTTAAGCCATGGGACCAACCATCATAACTCATCACGTCACAGAGGCATGAGAGTAGTATCCTCTCATCCAACTCTCATCATTCAGACAGCTTGAGACATGTCTTCAAGGTCTTCCAAAAACATCAGATACTCTCCCTCAGAAACTGCCAAGAGCACTTTAGAGAATCATACATTCTCCCCTTTAATAGTCATACAGACTGTGATTAGATCATCTCCATCCTTAAGCACACACAGTCAATACTTATCTAGCTTCACAAGCTCATTCAGATGCTGCCAAATGACTTAATGATCTTTGACCTTCATGTCCAAGAAGTCTGCTAGAGATAATACTTCTTGAATCTCAGGTTCTCTACTTCTGCATCAAGGACTAGAAATAAACTGACATCAGGAGTGAATAACATGTTGATTACACCTTGACCAACTCACACATCTAAGATAAGTTCCAGGGCCAGAAACTTCTCAGATATACCACACAGATGCCTCCTCTTCCAGATCAGGAGTAGGTTCCAAACTCATGTGATCAAACCACATTAGTTTAGCACCCAGAGCATCTGCTAAGCCTTTCCAACAGAATTCAGTACAATTATGACGTGATGTTCTAACACAAGATAGGACATCATTCCAAGGAACACATCAAGAGATCAAGGACTGGGTATCAGCCTTTTAAGAAGTAAAAGTAAATTACTTCTCAGATCTCTTCCTTACAACATCACTTATCAATGCCTTTATGAGTGGACTTGAGCAATAAACTTCAAGTATCGTTGACAGAGTAAGTTGAAGCAGTCTTGCATACATCCCATCACCATAGGGTATACATTCAGAGAAGAACAACCTTCTTAGATACAACCTCAGGAGTTTTCAGATAGATTCGCAGCGGATCAAAAACAAACTCCTCAAAGCCTTCAGGCGTCACATATTAGCCCTAGCATCATAATTCAGGTTACACCACAATACCACCGGTTTGAAAATAAATCAAACCACGACACATCAGTTTTTCAACCACTCCTCCAAGCCTTCGGCACACGCCACTGCTTGTCACAAACAGTCCATCCTCCACTTCTAGGGACCATTCTCACACCTATATGAACTAATAAAGTTCAAACATCTTTTCAGTAGAAAGCTTCTACCTTGACCACGAACCAGAAAGTATCTTCCCTCGGATCTCATCCAGATATAGAACAGAATGACCTGCTTTGATACCAATTGAAATTCTGGTACATGTGCAGAATTCAGATGTCCTAGAACATGCCGTTTGACATCTGGTCTGACATGATCACTAAGGGCAAGGTATATTGCAAAAATCACGGTACTGAAAAGATAAGAGCAAGATACACAGAATTGTTAACCCAGTTCGGTCGAACACACATACTCTGGGGGCTACCAAGCCAGGGATGAAGTCCACTATTAGTAGTATCAATTCAAAGCTAAACTACCCGTTTACAGCTTATCACTTAATCACTACCCAATGACCCTTCTACCTAGATCCTCTCTAGATATGAGAAACCCTTCTCACTCCCAATCATCGCAATGATGTCTAGCAGATGACATCTCAGCCACTGCATCAACGACTCATTACCTATACAATAATTCAGCAAGGAAATCATCCTTCCAAGACACAACTTAGAGTTACTTAAAAGCTTCCTCCAAGAACAATACTCCTCTTACTTAAAAGTTTCGAGGATCACACTAACAAACTGTCCAACTCACAGGTCGAGTAGTACAGGAACCAACCCTAATACTAGAACTCTTACATCTTTGGTTGTGTTACAAAACTAGGTTACAAAACATCTATATATAACCTATTCCCAACTGGATTTGGGCCTACAAAAACCTAGCAAATGAGCTGCTACAAATCAGCAGAGACTTCTGCTACATAATAGGACTTCAATCTTTAACTTCCTAAAATATCTCCATATTTAGAAAGTGCATATTTTCCCATATTCTTCTCAAATTCAGACTTGAATCTTCAAACCTATAAATCAGCACCTCATGATTGCATAATATTCCAGAATATTCTGCATCAGTTAAAACCTAACAGAATTCTACATTCTCTTCAGTTCTGGCGCGATGTCGAATGAACCTGCATGGGACATCTCGATACGACATGTTGTTCCAGATGTTAACACTACTTTAGCTCAACATGTTCCAATGCACACTAGAACTTCTTGCTCAACCTGTTCTTCTTTAGCAAGATAAACAAAACTATCTAACATATTGCTGCTATTATTTGTTTTACAAAATTAATGCCAACCCTTAAAATTAAAGAACTAACACATAGAAAAAACATGGGCTCAAAGGTTCAGCGTCACAAGCATGGAGTTATGGCTCTACCCATTCCCAAAGGTTGTACTGGTGAATTTTTTGGGCCTTGGGCCTCTCCTCGAGCTATAAGTCCCATTTCTTTTCTTTAAACACTTTTGGGCCTCTAATAGAGTGTAAGACCCAACCCCTTTTGAAAACCAAAATAATTTGGGCCTCGATCATCGTATAAGACCCACCGTGTTCTCAAACCTCGGCGCGATCGCCGTGTGTCAAACAAATAATCATTTGGGCCTCTCCTCGAGCTATAAGTCCCATTCCTTTTCTCAAATAAACTTTGGGCCTCTAATAGAGTGTAAGACCCAACCCCTTTTTGTAAATAAACATTTTTTGGCCTCACATATTGTATAAGTCCCTCTGTATATTTCCAAAACAACGGCGCAATCATCGCCTTTTCAAAATCAACTGAGCATCTCCCTGAGTTGTAATCCCCATCTCCTGTACAAAAATAAACTTTGGGCCTCTAATAGAGTGTAAGACCCAATTCCCTTTTGACCAAAACTTTTTGGGCCTCAGTCGTTGTATAAGTCCTGATACGATATTAAAAACAACAGTACAATCACTGTTCAAACCTTGGGCCTCTCCTTGAGTACAAGCCGCAATAATTTTTTCACAAACAACTCCCTTTTGATTTAGGTTCAAATATACAGTTGTTATCAAAACTTTCTTTAATTTCTCTGAACAACTAACAACACAGCATGGAAGCTCGCTCACCTGTAAGTTTTAACAGCTTTCATTTACTCGCTTTAATATATATATATATATATATATATATATATATATATATATATATATATATATATATATATATATATATATATATATAACTATATTGTGGGAAGCTGCGCATGGTTAGTCTTCTTTCATTCTTTTAAATACATGTCATATATATATATATATATATATATATATAACTGTATTGTGGGAAGCTGCACATGGTTAGTCTTCTTTCATATCCTTTTAAAATACTTGTCATATATCAACTGTATACATACTAGTATAGTTATTTAGAGTTTTCCCCGGCAACTAGGTCTAGAACTAGGTAAAGCCCTGTTAGTCACTCTTAAATAGAAACAAAACTAGATCCCCATAGGATTTCCAGATACAGTCTTCCCTTCTCTTGGGGTTAAACAATATGGAACAAAGAGAAAGGCAGTCTTCTCGGTGAACCTTTTCTCAGACTGTCACCCTTAGAAATTGTCAAAGAAATTCTACTCCCCGGAGTTGATCTATTATCTGTGAATAGTATCTCTTGAGTTTCTTCCAAACCCTCGAACTTTCCTGGAAAGATATCTTCTATGTGAATTGCATTTCTTGAACTTCTCTTGGTTTGGGGACCCACAGGCTTCCTAAAAGCATCCCCGCCTTCTCTTGGGCGTTGTACAAGGACCCTTCGACTTCTGAGAAGTTCTCATGCCTTCTCTTGGGCTTAATACAAGGACCCTGAAGACCTCTTAAAGGTATAGGACAGAACTTAGTCATCCTTCGTTAGAGATGTCTTTCTAAAAGGAGTCAAAACCCTCAGACCAATTTTAGGGTTGATACTCATCCCTTAAAAAAAGTCGGCCTCCTCTTGGGCATCATACAAAAGATAAAACTCTTCCACGCCAGTAGACTTGGACAGTCTAAATACCCTTGAGTCTCAAAGACATTCTCAAGTTCCCTACAAAACATAGGAGAAACCCCGGATTCTGGATTAATCTCCAGCAAGAGTTAGAACTTGTGGGTTCTAAAACCCCGTCTCTCTCCTAAAATTCCCCGAACAGGGTCAACACTATCTCAAATCAAAACCTCAAGGTTTCTGATCTATCAATTCCTCTGCATTCCCCTACAAGAGTTGATTCCCCATTTGGACCTACCTCTGGATCTCAATAATCCCCAGCAGAAAGTTAGCCTCCTCTTAGGCTTTGTATGCTGATCCTTCCTCAGCGAAATCAGCCTCCTCTTGGGCTTTGTACAAATGATTCTCCCCAGCGGAGCTAACCTTTCCAGACTCTCTTGTTGAGTCAAGACACTTTTTTCCTCAATCTCGGACTTCGTACGAGACAGCAAATCACTCTTTTGTGAGTATAAAAGACTCTCTTGTTGAGTCAGTCAACTTTTAGACTCTCTTGTTGAGTCAATCACTTTTTAGACTCTCTCATTGAGTCAATCACCTTTCAGACTCTCTTGTTGAGTCAATCATCTTCATTACTCTCTTGTTGAGTCAACCCTTTTAGCCTCAATCCTGGGCTTTGTACAGGACAGATAAAAACACTCTCTTGTTGAGTCAACCCTTTTAGCCTCAATCCTGGGCTTTGTACAGGATAGATAAAAACACTCTCTTGTTGAGTCACTCCCTTTAGCCTCAATCTTGGGCTTTGTACAAGACATAAATTTCCCTCTCTTAAACTGGGGACATATATCTTCCCCAGCCAAGTCATTTCCTCCCAGCCTTCGTTTAGGCTTTGAGGAATAATTTCCCCGAGCAGAGTCAAACTCATTGTCATTTCAATCTTGGGCTTTGTACAAGACACATAAAAACTATCCTCACCAGAGTCAGTTAAATTTCCCATTTCAGCCTCAATATTGGGCTTTGTACAAGACACATATAAACCTCCCTGACGGAGTCAACACTGTTTTTTTGTAGCCTCCTCTTAGGCTTTGTATAATGATAACCCCAAAGAGTCAGTCTTTTTTTTTTGCCTCAATCTCGGGCTTTGTACGAGATAGATAAAAAACACTCTCTTGTTGATTCAGCTTTTCCCAGTCTCCTCTTAGGCTTTGTATAAGGACTTCCCTAGCGGAGTCAATCAACCTCTTAGCTTCAACCTTGGGCTTTGATCAAGGCACACAAAAATCAACAATCCCTCTTTAGAGATGACAAATTCTCTCTCAATCAGACCTTTTAGATTCAATCTTGGGCTTTGAACAAGACACAAATAAACCCTTTAGCCTCTGTCTTGGGCTTTGAACGAGACCCCAAAACGTCTTTTTCCTCTCTTAGAATAGGTGGAACTACGATTGCTTTGATTTCCCTGTTTCATTTAAACGGGAATATGTAGGCATAAGATTGCGAGATATTAGCGAGCATACTAATCAAAAACCCTAGGTCCTGTACCTTCATACTAATCAAAAACTCTAGGTCCAGTACCTTTATACATCAATCAAAACTTAGGTCCAGCACCTTACCAAAAACATCGGGGACACCCGAACATCAACAAAACTCACTCTCCCTGCCATACTTTCCCAACCCATTACCAGATAAACACCATCAATTGCAAAGCGAAACCCTAAAGCTAATATCTTGTGGATAACCACATATAGGATGGGTAATTGATAACTATCCATTGTATAATCTGACCCTGGACCCCCAATCTCTTTAAAGCGTCTGTTCAGTTAAACATTCGCGTGCAAGGTTAGTTTTAGATAGCTTCCCTTTCCCTTTCAGCTTCATGGGATAAATAAGAAATCAGAAAGTAGCACCCTTTCTCCTCGAGGAGGAAAACCCAAACTTCAGCGATAAGGTGGTCGCGTCACTGACAAAAATAGCTCGCTACAAAGCTGCGCATGGTTAGTCTTCTTTCATATCCTTTTACATACTTGTCATATATCAACTGTATATATACTAGTATAGTTATTTATAGTTTTCCCCGGCAACTAGGTCTAGAACTAGGTAAAGCCTGTTGGTCACTCTTAAATACAAACAAAACTAGATCCCCATAGGATTTCCAGATACAGTCTTGCCTTCTCTTGGGCTTAAACAATATGGTACAAAGAGAAAGGCAGTATTCTTCGTGAACCTTTTCTCAGACTGTCACCCCTAGAAATTGTCAAAGAAATTCTACTCCCCAGAGTTGATCTATTCTCAGTGAATAACATCTCTTGAGTTTCTTCAAACCGTAGAATTTTCACTAAATGTTCTATTCTTGGTGAATAGCATTTCTTGAATCTCTCTTGGTTTGAGACCCACAGGCTTCCTAAAAGCATCCCCGGCTCCTCTTGGGCTTTGTACAAGGACCCTCCGGCTTCTTAGAAGTTCTCATGCCTTCTCTTGGGCTTAATACAAGGACCCTGAAGACCTCTTAAAGGTATAGGACAGAACTTAGTCATACTTCATTAGAGTTGTCTTTCTAAAAAGAGTCAAAACCCTCAGACCAATTTTAGGGTTGATACTCATCCCTTAAAAAGAGTCGGCCTTCTCTTGGACATCATATAAAAGATAAAACTCTTCCACACCTGTAGACTTGGACAGTCTAAATACCCTTGATTCTCAAAGACATTCTCAGGTTCCCTATAAACATAGGAAGAAATCCCGGTCATTTTTGATCAATCTCCAGCAGGGCCAAAACCCCGTCTCTTTACTAAAAAATTCCCCTACCACGGTTAGGTTATCATCAGTAGAACACTATCTCAAATCAAAACCTCAAGGTTTCTGATCTATCAATTCTTCTGCATTCCCCTGCAAGAGTTGATTTCCCCATTTGGACCTGCCTCGGGATCTCAATAATCCCCGACAGAAGATAGCCACCTCTTAGGCTTTGTATAATGATCCTTTCCTTAGTAAAGTCAGCCTCCTCTTGGGCTTTGTACAAATGATTCTCCCCAGCGGAGCTAACCTTTTCAGACTCTCTTGTTGAGTCAATCACTTTTCAGACTCTCTTGTTGAGTCAATTACTTTTCAGACTCTCTTATTGAGTCAATCACTTTTCAGACTCTCTTGTTGAGTCAATTACTTTTCAGACTCTCTTGTTGAGTCAATCACTTTTCCGACTCTCTTGTTGAGTCAATCACATTTCAGACTCTCTTGTTGAGTCAATCACTTTTCCGACTCTCTTGTTGAGTCAAGCACTTTTCAGACTCTCTTGTTGAGTCAACCCCTTTTATCTTCTATCTCGGGCTTCGTACGAGACAAATAAAAACACTCTCTTGTTGAGTCCATAGCCTCCTCTTAGGCTTTGTATAATGATTTCCCCTAGCAGGAGTTAGCCTCCTCTCGAGTTGTGTAGATTGATTTCTCCAGCTTGTTCAACCATAATCCTGGGCTTTGTACAGGATAGATAGAAGCACTCTCTTGTTGAGTCAAACCCTTTCAGCCTCTATCTTGGGCTTTGTACAAGACACATACAAAACTCCCCGGCGGAGTCAAAATCCCTTTTAGCCTCAATCTTGGGCTTTGTACTGTCATACCCCAAATTTTGACCACTAAGATTTCCCATCATTGTGCAAATCATTGCCACAACATGGATGAACTTTCACACTTATCAATCTCCCCAAAGATGGGTGAACATTCACTACAATCAAAGGGTTAGGGTTTCAAGCCCTCTTAGAGCCTTAGACAAAGGATCAATCAAGGAATGACATGATCTTCAACTTGTCTAACCTCTCAAACACACATAAATGATCAAGAGGACTCCCACATCAAGAATTAAGCACAAGGTTGCAACATTGCAAGTGGATCAAGCCTCAAGATCGCCAGTGTCACCAAATTAGGGTTTTGGTCGACTGGGGCCTCCAGATGAAACTTTTCCTCTGGGCATAAGCCAATGCTTCACAACATAACTTAAGATACTCCAAGGGACCTTATAAACCCAATCATCAAGTCAATTTAGCCTCAGGGGATGCATTCTCCAAAAATCAGGAATTAGGGTTTTTTGACCTAATTCACCCCTAAGTTGACTTTTGGGACAAAACATGAGCCAAGACCTCAAGACATGATTTGAGGGTCTCTAATAAACCACATTGATCCATGAAGCTTGATGCACAAGTTTCATTTTCATCTAGAACACAATTAGGGTTTCGAGGAAAAAGTCAAATGTACCTTTGACTTTTGACCAAGACATGCTCCCAAACCTTGGGACATGATTTAATATACCCTATAACATCTATGGAATCCATCCATTAGGTTTGATTTAGGTCAAGGACTTGATTTCACAAAGGATCGCACAGTTTGGAATTCATCTGATAAAAAGTCAACTATGCACAAAAGTCAAGTTTGACTTTTTGAGATTTTTCACAATTATGGTTCTTTGACCCTAAAACAATGTTAATATGTGATTTAAATCATCATTCATCAAGAAAAATCAAAGAAAGTGGGATAACTTGTGTAGCACCCCAAAATTTGCCCTACCTTTTTCTGGCTTATGTTTCTTTCTCATTTTGCATCTTTAGGTCATAATTCATAATCATATAATGCATTGGTCTTCTAAGACATGGGATTGAAGGTTTTTTCTTATTATCAGTATTTTCCTATTCAGAGGTGCGTCAAGTTCTGAGGTTTTCTTATCCATAGGAATCATCGAAGGCTTTAGGTCAGAGGTTCATTGGTGTGAATCAGGGTTTAATTTCTTCTCAGTTCAAGCCATCTTCTTCAAGATTTATCAGTGTACATCAAGGTGAATTAGAGTTTGTTTCAAGGTTGAGTTGTAGAGTTCATCAGGTTGTCAAACAAGGGTTCATGGGAGGATTCATTTGATCAAAGATTCAGAGGATAATGGTTTTAGACGGCTGTTGCTTCAGTTGCAAATTGTTCAGTGGAAACTGTGTTCATTTTATCAGAGATTGTGGGAAATAAGGCAAGTTGGTTCATGGTTGTGTATGGGTTTATGGTAGCCGATTCATTTCATAAAAATCAGTTCATTTCCATTTCTTAAACCATTTCTTTTTCTAAACCAAATCCATTCTTTTTCTTCTTTTTATCATTTTGTTTTTCATTTTCAAGATCCATTCTTTCTTAATACACCTTTTTCTATTCACATTCAAATTCAAATTTCAAAACCATTATACATTCTTATCCATTTTTCTAAACTTATATCTAACCCATCATATCCATTTCTAAACCATTTTTATCCATTCAAATTTCTACCATAAACCCATTTTTCTTTATCCATTTTTAATCCAATTATTAATATCCATTTTCACTTCCCATTACAAATATCCACATCATTTTTAATGTCCATCTCATTGTCCATTTTCATTTTAATCCAAAATAAACCACTTTCAAAATCCAAACCATATCCAAACCATATCCAAATTTATCCATTTGTTTTTTATAAACCATTTATTTTCTCATATTTCTTAATCCAATTTCACAATTTTCCATGGTTATCCAAATGTATCTATTACATCAATCCATGCTATAACAAAAAAAATCAGTGACAAGAGGGCCCCAACTCGTGACACAATTTCTACCCCACAAAAGCCATAAGCTTCATGTTACAAGCAGCAAAAAAGGTCCACGTCAGAATTCACGCAAGAATGAAGGATTACGAACTCGCATATGCGATCGCATGATAACAGAATTCACGGCCAAAAATCATGACATTATTTCACAGCTCATTCACAACCAAAGTCCCTAACCGAATTCCATTGTAAAACTGATTTTACCCCTGAGTCACGATATAAAACCAGAAGTTAAGATGGCAGAATGAGAGCTTCTTGAATACACTCTTCAGCAGACCCTCACCTCACTCTGCCATTTCAAAAAACCAGCAAAAAAATGCAACAGAATTGAAGATTTCTTCATCTTTTACGCTCTTCAACAACAATAAACCTTCACCCTTGGATTCAACCTTCATCACTCATCCTCTTCAGTTCTCAGAACCTGCAAAATAATTCACCGACACAACTGTTTCACAACCAGATTCACAAATCATGAATTCATCTTCACTGCATAATTATAAACTCACATCAGCAAGAATCCATTTGAGTTCAATGATCCAGAATCAACAACAACACCAGAACTCAGAAGCATAGGAGTAAAAGAGGAAAGCGGATTAAATCGAAAGCGAAGTGAAGTTCGCATACCTGAATTCGCAGATTGAAGCGCCATCGGAGCGACTCCGATAGGTACTCTGAAGCTCTTTCTCTTTACTGTTGCTTTTGAATTTGTTTGTTGGACTAAGTCGTGTGGCTGAATTAATTGCATTTTTGTGATGTTAAGTGTGCTGTGAATTTTGGTACGTTTCCTTGTTGTTGCTTCGGCTTTGTGTTCTTGTCAGTGCTTAGTAGAATTCGGTTTTTGTGAGAGAAATAAGAGGAGAGTATGGTGGTTGTTGTGGTGGTTCGAGTGAACGATACGGAGACGGAGAGGAAGAAGGTTCCGGCGCAACTTTGTTTTTATTTTCGGCGAATGTGTAGATAGCGGTGGAGCCATGGAAGAAGTTGAGGATTTGTTTGAGGAGGAATGTTGAGGAGAGTTAGCGAAGGTTTTCGTATCTCCGGCGACGACGAAGAGTGTTTTTGAGGAAAAAGAGTCTGTCGCGAGCAGAGCGTAACAATGGCGGAGAGATGTGAGATGGAGAAGTATGTTGAACATGGTGGTGGTTTGCGGCGAACGCAGAAAGAAAGTTGGATTGAGGGGTTTGTTGAAGAGGATTGAGACGGTGAAGAAAGGAGAGGGCGACGGCGCAAGGAGTAGAAGATGAAGTTGAGGAGTTCTAGGGTTGATATTCGGTTTATTTTCACATCATGGACCGGGCTCAAAGCCCATTTGCTTTTTTTTCTTTGTTTTCTTTTCACACCATACCATGGCCATTCTCACCCTCCCTTGGCTTCACATGTGAAAGAATATTGGGCCTGAACTTGAATCCCATCCGCCTGGAAATCTGTTTATACCCCCTTTTACACTGCTCGCACCCCCCTTGGATTCACCACCAGATTTTGGGCCTGAAGGCCAAGGCCCAGCGCCTGAACTTCTTTTCCCACTCCCTAACTGCTGCAACACCCCTGTGTGTTTGTTTTTGTAGTGTTTTTTTAATTCTAATTGATAATTAGATTAGTTAATAGTTTTGGAATTTAATTTTAACTTTTTAATTAGAATTTAATTTTTGAATTGAATTTTGATTAAGTTTGATTTAGGATTAGTTTCTTCCTAGAGTTTAATTTTGATTTAATTTAGGATAACTTTTAATTAGATCTTAGGATTTAATTTTGATTTTAACCAACATTTTAATTTTAACTTGGGTATTCATGATTAATTGTTGATCTTGATTTTTGATGCCTATCCTGATTAATTCCTGATTTTCTCTTCATACTTGAATTTCTTTTAACCTGGTTTCTTATTTAATTTCTCTTTGTGATTGAGTTGTCTGGTGTTTACTTGTTGATTACTCTGTATTCGCATGCTCCCTTAAGGCTCCTAGTCCGACTTAATTTCTGATTAAGCTCGGAGTAGGATAGACATTAGGCTCTCAATCCAAGCATGATAACATTAGGTTAGCTCCCTCTTAATCCTAACCTTAGGGCCACTTTGTATGATAACTTTTAGGACCGAGTTTCCCCTTTAGACTTTCTGCGAGTCCCGACTCTTTTCTCTCGCACCCGTGCGATCGAGATTGATCCCGTTTTCCCAATCTGTGGTCGTTACCGTGAACTACGGATGCTCTGATTCTTATTTCCAGATGAGATACGTAGGCACGAGGATCCATATCCTTGGCGAGCACACTAACAACTAACTCCCCTCTCCTCTCGTACCCTTGCGATCGAGACCAACCTGTTAACCGAGCCTTTTCTCTCGCCCTAGCACGATCGAGCCCCTTTCGACCCGTAGGCCGAACTACGTTTGCTCTGATTCCTCTCTCTCATTCGATTGAGGATACGTAGGCACGAGATACGATATCTCGACGAGTAACCTCCCCCCCTTCAGTTCGTGTCCGAACTACGTTGACTCTGACTTTCCCATTGCACGAGGAAATACGTAGGCCTAGGACAATGATACCGTCCTATCGAGTCACTTCTTTTTCTTTTCTTCTTCGTTTCTCCGTTCTTTCCGTTCTCATTTCTTCTCCGGTCCAGTAGCAGTGGAGCTCCAGACGATGACGCCCTTTGATGCAGACAACAAGCGTGGATCCCATCGGGTACGATGGACGCGTGGGGGTGCTAATACCTTCCCTTCGCGTAACCGACTCCCGAACCCAGTTCTCTTGGTCGCAAGACCATGCTATTTCCTTCCCCTCGGGTTTATGCAGTGTTTCCTTTCCCTCTCTCGGGATAAATACACATTGCTGGCGACTCTGTGTTTTCCGCGCCATTTTCGCATTTGTACCGTTGGATGCGAATCTTTCGGGAGCGACAGCTGGTGACTCTGCTGGGGATGAACCCATAATCTCTGGTTTCCTTAGCGAGTCAATCCTAGCGCTTGTTTGTTTTCTTTATTTGGGTGTTTATTCTGGTGCTGTGTTTTGCTGTTTGTTGTATATTACTGTATTGCTGTTTACTATATTTTTGCTTTACTGCTTTACTGTTTTTATCGCATTTTACTGCATTACTGTCATACTGGATATTACTGTGCTGTGCTGGCTGGTTTTCTGTTTGGCGGGTTGGGATGTTCTGAGAGATGAGCCCACTACCCAGGCTCGAGCATACACACAGGTTTTAGAGTGGATAGTCGTGACCCTTGCATGGGGGTGGCCATGTATTTTTGTTCATGAGACCCACAACCAGACGAGGTTCTATCAGGAGCTACCTGCTACTGTGCGTTGGTACTGGCCAGTAGGTATTCTCTTGAGGGATTGTTGACTCTGGAGACCATTCCCGAGGACTCAGTTACGGAACTCCTCCCGTGATGTGATAGTGGCAGCCCACGTTCTGTGGCAAACCCATTGCACATTCTCGATCCGAGGACACAATGCTGGGAACTTGCTATAGGATTCCCTTTTGTAGTGAATCAGCGGACGACCTCTTTGATTGGTGATAGCATTGTATCCTTCGGGTTGAATGTGCTATTGCTTCTCAAACCTCTGAAGCTGAGGATCTTTCGTCTTGGAGAATCAGTTGAGGCCTCCTCGATTGATGATGATGCCAAACCAGAAATGGTGAACGTATCATCATTTCTCGACCTGAGAGCTCGGGATACTGAACATCCTAGTACCCACATGTGAGAGGGATGGGGTTTGCAGGTTTGCAGGTAACCGTGACTTTCAACCTACCTGGTTTTCTGGTTCTATCACTATGGTGGTTATTGTTCTGAGTTTTGGTACAGAGCCTTGATTTGTTCAGTCAGCGCAGTGCAGCCAGTTTGTGTGGACACCTTGATCACATGTTTTTCATTGCATTTCATTTTTTCTCTGATATTCATATTTTTGCATTTCCAAGTTGTATCCGAATCTGTGATTCCAGTCAGAGGGCAGTATTAGGGATGGACGTTCCAAGAGGTAAGAAGGATATTATTATCTACAAGTTTTTCAAGCCAGTAATAGGTCCTCTCACAATCCTAAAGGGAATGGCGAGTCCTGAGGTATTGAATGGTTTTGTAGAGAAGTATGGGTGGATTCTGTCTTTTGTTCGTAACATCGACGATTATGAGTTCCGAGGTCTTCATACTCTGATGCAGTTCTATGACCCTCCGCTGAGATATTTTCTATTCCCGGATTATTTGTTGGTGCCTACCTTGGAGGAATACTCTAACATTCTAGGGATTGCTATCAAGGAAGTTCCTCCCTTATTTGGTTCAAAAGGAGAGCTGGATTGTGGGAAATTGGCCGGTGCTCTTTATTTGAGCAAATCGGAGTTAGAAGCCAACATCTCCAACAAAGGAAAAATCTGTGGTTTCAAGTTGGGGTATTTAACGAAGAAGGCTCAGAAAGCAGAAGAGGATAAAGATTGGATCATGTTCAATGCACTGTTAGCTCTTTGTGTTTATGGCATTGTGTTGTTCCCCAATGAGCCTGATTTTGTTGAAGATGCTATCAGAATATTCATGATGAGGAATCCTGTGCCAACCCTGTTGGGAGATCTCCATTATGCCCTATATAACAGGAATAAAAAGAAGAGAGGGAGGATGGTTCATTGTTGCGCTCCATTGTTTTATAAATGGTTCGTAAGTCGTCTACCTCAATCTGGTGCTTTTGTTGATTCTAAGGATTCTCTAGAGTGGAGTCAGCGCCTGATGGGATTGGTCAGTAAAAACATCGTGTGGATAAATCAAGGATTGCTTGGCAAGGATATCATTCACAATTGTGGTAAGTACCCTAATGTTCCTTTGATAGGGAGAAAGGGAGGAATTAACTATAACCCTTCCTTGGCCGTAAGACAGTTTGGTTACGCTCTGGTAGGACCACCTGTTAAGCGAGATATGGAAGAATCATTGTATTTTCACTCATCTGAAGGATTGGAGGAGGCGCAGAGAGCTTCTGAAGCTTGGGGTAGTATCCTGAAGAAGGGCAAGGCCGTTCTGGGCAAACCTAACAATCAGGCTTTCCTTCCTTATGTGGATTGGATAAAACAGAGAGTTGAGGAGTGTTACTTGCCTTTTGATCGAGCACCTATGCTGTACCCAGAAAGTGTGGATGAAAGACTCACTGTACCATTCGAAGAATTCGATAAGCAGCGTAAGTTGGTATCTGATCTGAGGGTGGAAAACTCTGACATGAGTCGTCGACTACAGAGTGCTCTACAGGACAACTTGGAGTTGAAATGGAAGGTTCAAGACATGACTACGCATCTAGAGAAAAAAGAGAAGGATTTTGCTGACAGGGCTCAACACTTCAAAAAGATCAGTATGGCTGTTGAATCGTCAGTCAAAGCTAAGAGGAAAAACAAGAAATTTTGACCAAAGCAGAAGACAAGCTTGCCACGTATCAGGATATGTGGAAGGAGTCCAAGATTGAGAATGAAGAGCTGCAAGAAGAGCTTCAGGTAGTGAAAGCGAGGAAAGATCGTTACTTTGCCAAGTGGAAAGAAGCACAGAAAGAAATTGAAGAGCTCAAATTGCAAGCGGGAATCAAGAAGCCAAAGCACGAAGGCAACGATGTTAAAGAGCAGATTGCTAGGATGAATCAAGATGTCGAGAAAAGAAACAGGTTGATCAAGGGTTTGCTAGAAAGACCTACTCATCCAGATATTGTGAACCTTCTTAAGGAGATTGAAGCCGGTTTATTTGGAATTGACTTGTAGTATTTCTGTTGCTTGTTTTTGTTGTGATTACCATCAGGATTATTGATGGAATCACTTTTGATTGTATTGAACCTATTTGTATGACTTCTTATGCTTTGATTTTGCAACATTTGTTTCAATGGCTATCAGTTGTTTGAAAGGGGTTATCTTTTGATTGATTCTGTAGTATTTCTGGATTCGGATTTATTTTCCGATGTTATGTCTGATCCCTTGGCCAAAGCTGGAATTAAAGCAGATTCGGCCTGGAATTGTTTAAATATGATTGTTTGCATTTTGCATTTGCATCCTCATAATCATAAGCATTTTTGCATAACAGGTGTTCCGGAGCGGATTTCTCATTCTGACTGGGTATTCTCTTCAGGTTCAGCAAACATGTCTTCTTCCAACTACTCCATTCACCACAATCAGGGTTCAGATTTGGAACAACTCCGAGCGGAGTTGACTGAAATGAAAGCCCAACTAGGGCACTTTATGGTGGACATGCAAGCTTTGATTCAGGGCCAGAAAATGTTGAAGGAGGAGGTCAATCAAGTGAATACCCAGATGAGTTTTGTTATGGAAGTTGTGAGAAATGTGCTCAGAAAGGATGGTAAATCCACACCCGAGGCTATAACATAGGTTGTCGTTCCACCCTTGCCTGTGGAACCTGTTCCCAAGAGTGATGTGTCTCACAGATTTTCTGCACCACCTGGAGTTCTGAAACTTACTCACCAGCAGTTACCTCTTATTTCCCAAGACGGCCCCAAGGCTAGGAAGTACCTACCAAAGTCGGAGAAAACTGACAAAATTTTTGATCCGCTTCCTATGCCTTATGCTCAGTTGTTGAGGCACCTACTCCAACTCCAATTAGTTGAAATTCGGACGATAAATCGCCCTAATGGAAAGCTCCCACTCAATTATGATGCAAGTGCCCATTGCGACTTTCACTCTGGTGCGCCGGGGCACGATGTGGAAAAATGTAAAGCCTTTCATAATGTGGTTCAAGATCTGATTGATTCAAAGGCGATAAATTTTGCGCTGGGTAGCGTAAGCATACAGAGTAATTCTACTCCTACTGCTGCGGGAAATGTGAATTCCCTAGTGTAGCGAGCGATTTTGGACGCGGTTCTTAAGCGCTGGTCGCTCTCTGCGGTTTGAGCTTACTACAGGTCGATTCATTTTTTATCCTATTGTGAGCTAAATAAGGAAGGGAAATAGATGTCTCCAATTAACCCTGCTTTGCATACTGAGTTTAAACAGCGGTCTGTTAGGTTACGGATGCGATCAATGTGAGGGGGCCTTTGTACTGGTTATTTGTATTTTTGCCAATACTGTTTTCTTTCTTTTTATCTTGGCAGAAGGTTTCTGGCGGGGAACAAGGATTAGGATGTTAGGACTGATGCTTTTTGATGTGAGAGTATGGGATTTTGGGTTTTTTGTTTAGTGTGCTCGCTAAGATTTTTCTTTCAATCTTATGCCTACGTATTCCCGTTTACCGAAACAGGGAAATTAGAGTGTTCGTAGTTCCTCCTAATCTATGGGAGGAAATGGTGTTTTTGGTGTCTTGTTCAAAGCTCAAGACGCGAAGCGAAAGGTGATTTGTATCTTGTTCAAAGCCCAAGATGTGAAGCTGAAAAGTCTATTTGTATCTTGTTCAAAGCCCAAGATATGAAGCTAAAAGGGTGTTGTCTTTAGAGAGAATTTGTCATCTCTAAAGAGGGGGTTGTATGTCACAACTGTTTATAAAGGAGAATTACTTTAACTGGGATATATGAATCCGACAATGCCATAATTTCCTTTATAGGGGACTTCCAACCTGAAGGAGAAGACTTTAACTCAGTGTAGAGCAATGCCATCTTTCCTTAGGAATTTCTCATGCTAAAAGAGGGACAGTGGCGTGGATGTAAATAATCCAGAGGCTTGCCGCTAACAGCGATTAGATGAAGGGGAAAGAGTTGTTGATGTTTGTGTACTGTGAACGAGGCACAACTTTGATGCTAAAAGGTTGATTGGATCAACCAGTGGTTTTCTTATACAAAGCCTAAGAGGAGGTTGTTATGTGTCTCGTACAAAGCCCGAGAGAGAGACTAAAAAAGGTTTTGACTCAATGAAGGAATCTTTTGGTATCTCGTATAAAGCCCGAGATGGAGTCTATTTAACTCAACAAGAGAGTGTTTTTGTATCTCGTACAAAGCCCGAGATGGAGGCTATTTGACTCAACAAGAGAGTGTTTTTGTGTCTCGTACGAAGCCCGAGAGAGAGGCTAAAATTTGTTTGGCTCAGTAAGAACCTTTTTGTATCTCGTATAAAGCCCGAGATAGAGGCGAAAGGGGTGATTGACTCAACGAGGGAGTCTTTTATGTGTCTCGTACAAAGCCCGAGAGAGAGGCTAAACGTTGCTGGGGAGAATCATTGTACCAAGCCCAAGAGAGAGGCTAACTTTACTGAAGAAGGATCATTATACAAAGCCTAAGAGGAGGCTATGGTTACTGTTTCAGTTGAGTGACAGGTCCAGTATACTGATTTTAAAGAGAAAATCAGTTCTTATATGAGCAACACTGTACTCGGGGATTTGTTTCAAGGATCCGGGTTATTCCTGTTCTTTAAGGAAGCGGGAAATCCGAAGGGTATTGAGACTGTCCGAGTCTGCGGGTTTCCTTCCTATTTAACGAAGGGGTCACTTGAGAATGTCTTTGAGACTCAAGGATATTAAAATGTCCGTGTCTAGAGTTTCATCTTTTGTACTATGCTTTGAGAAACAGTAGTAGACTCTTTGAAAGGACTGTTCTATGAAGATGACTAAGTTCTGTTCCTATACCTTTAGGAGGTCGTTGGGACAATTTGTATGAAGCCCAAGAGGAGGCTGAAAACTTTTAAGAAGCCGACGGGTCCTTGTACTAAGCGCAAGAGGAGGCTATCATTCCCAGAGGAAGAGATCATTATACGAAGCCTAAGAGGAGGCTGTGAATACTTCTAAGAAGCCGTAGGGTCCTTGTACTAAGCCCAAGAGGAGGCGGGGTTGCTTTTAGGAAGCCTGTGGGTCCTTGTACAAGGCCCAAGAGGAGGCCGATTACTTTTAAGAAGCCGATGGGTCCCCAAACCCCGAGAAATTTAAGGCAAGCTATTCACAAGGAATAGATCAAGTCAGGAAAGTTCGAGAATTTGGAAGAAACTCAAGAGATGCAATTCACAGAGAAGAGATCATCTCTGGGGAGTAGAGTTTCTTTGACAAGTGCTTTTAAGAAGCCTGTGGGTCCCCAAACCCCGAGAAATTCAAGGCAATGCTATTCACCGAGAATAGATCAAAGTCAGGAAAGTTCGAGAATTTGGAAGAAACTCAAGACATGCAATTCACGGAGAAGAGATCATCTCTGGGGAATAGAGTTTCTTTGACAACTTCTATGAGTGACAGTCTATGAAAGGGTTCACAGAGAATGCTGCCTTTCATATCTCCATATTGTTTAACCCCAAGAGGAGGGAAGAATGTGTCTGGTAATCCTATGGGGATCTAGTTTTGACTATTTAAGAGTGATCGAAACGGCTTTACCTAGTGCTAGACGTAGTTTCCGAGGAAACTCTAAATATCTATACTATTATTACACAGTTGATATGAGTTTATGAAAGAAGACTTACAGTGAAACAACCCCACAATACAGTTATATGTATATGAAAGCGGTAAATGAAAACAATAACCACTTACTCGGTTGTAGAGCTTCCATGCTGTTTGGTTAGTTGTTCAACAAAGAAAGATTGAAAACAACAGTATATTTCAAAATCAAAGGAGAAAGTGTTTTGAAAAAGAAAGATTTGGGGTTTACAGCTCAAGGAGAGGCCCAGGGTTTTATTAGTGAGCGCACTGTTTGAATTTGTACAGAGGGACTTATACAAGTGACTGAGGCCCAAAATGTTTTTTGTACAAAGGGATGGGTCTTACACTCTCTCAAGAGGCCCAAGTGAGTTTTAAGAAAATAAATGAGTCTTACTACTCGAGGGTAGGCCCAATGGTTAATTTTGAAAAGGGCGACGATCGCGCCGAGGTTTTGGAAACACCGTGGGACTTATACAAGTGACTGAGGCCCAAAATTTTGGTATTTACAAAGGGATTGGGTCTTACACTCTATTAGAGGCCCAAAGAGTCTTGAAACATTTGAGTATGATTAAAAATCAAAGAAACCCCAATTTTCACTTTTTAAAAGTAATTTTTCAAAGAAAATTAATAAAAAATGACAAAAAATCAAATAAGTTTAAATAAACCACTTGTGATTTTTGGTTAAGGTTTGAAAAATGAGGTTTTAATCACAAGATGATTTAAAACTTATTTAGTTTTGATTTTCAAGATGAATATTCACTTTTAAAATGTTTAAAAACAATTAAAAATGAATTTATTCACAAAAATACCAACTATATTAAATAAATAATATAAATTTGATTATTTTTGTAGAATAAAATATTTTACTATTTTTGTGATTTTTTCAGAAAAAGAACCAATAAAAAATAATCAAAATTGAGGGAGTTATTAATTTTTCAAATCATTAAAAAATAATATGAAAAATGAGAAAATATGAAAAAGAGGTAAAAAAAAGGGGTTGGGTCTTACACTCTATTAGAGGCCCAAAGTGTATTTTTGTACAAAATATGGGGCTTACAACTCAGGGAGAGGCCCAAAATATTTTCAGTTTGAAAATGGCGATCGCGCCGAGATTTTTAACGTATCGGGACTTATACAATAACTGAGGCCCAAAATTGTTTCGTTACAAAAAGGGTTGGGTCTTACACTCTATTAGAGGCCCAAGTGTTTAAAAATGAAAAGAAATGGGACTTACAGCTCAAAGAGAAGCCCAGTTGATTTTCGTTTGAAAATGGCGATCGCGCCGAGATTTTCTTTTAACGCAGAGGGACTTATACAATAAGTGAGACCCAAAATTGTTTTGGTTAAAAGGGGATTGGGTCTTACACTCTAATAGAGGCCCAAGTGTTTAAAAATGAAAAGAAATGAGACTTACAGCTCAAAGAGAAGCCCAGTTGATTTTCGTTTGAAAATGGCGATCGCGCTGAGGTTTTCTTTTAACGCAAAAGGACTTATACAATAAGTGAGGCCCAAAATTGTTTTTGGTTAAAAGGGGATTGGGTTTTACACTCTAATAGAGGTCCAAAGTGTTTGAAAAATATTTGTTAGGGTGAAAATCAAAGAAAACCCCAATTTCATTTTTTAAGGCATTTTTCTAAGAAAAATTAAGTAAAAAAATGATAAAAATATCAAATAAAATCATTAAATAATGATTAAAGTTTATGAAAAAAAATATTTTATCCACATAAATATTTAAAATCATTTTGGTTTTTTTAAAAAGAAATTATTTTAAAAGCATTTAAAACAATTTAAAACACTATTTTTAAATATATTAAAAATAATCTAAAAATAATACTTTTTTTGTGATTTTTTGTGTATTAAAATATTATGGGATATGAATTAGAAAATGATGATTTTTTGCTATGTAAAAGAATTGGTTGAGTTTTGAAAATAAAAATAAGAAAAAGAGGAAAGATGTCACAATATCATCTCCGACGTTTCTTATGGGGTAAAAACGAGTACCGAAACTTTAATTTTCAACACGTTTTTTATCAAATTTCAAACACTCATAACTCTCTCAATTTTTATCGGAATCAAAATCCGGAAGTACCTATCTTGACCGATTTTTCGCAAGGAATCCGATGGTACCACACATATACACTGAAACTCGATGTACGAAACACACAAATTGAAAAACCAGAACTGCACTAAATTTGTCGACATCGTTTCGCGCCAAACTTCCGACGCACGTAACTCTCTCAATTTTTAACCGAATTAAGATCCGGAAGAGCCTACCTTGACCGATTTTTCGCGAGGAATCCAATGGTATTACTCACACACAAGGAAAATCAACACACAAAACACAGAAATTAAAAAACCAGAACTGTTATCGATTGAAAACATCGTTCCGCGTCGAATTTCCAACACGCGTAACTCTCTCGATTTTTATCCGAATTGAAATTCGTAAAAACCTATCTTGACCAATTTTTCACAAGGAATCCAATGGTATTACTCACGCACATGGAAAATCAACACACAAAATGAAGAAATAAAAAAACCAGAACTGCACTGTTTTGAAAACATCGTTCCGCGTCGAATTTCCAACGCGCGTAACTCTCTTGATTTTTATCCGAATTGAAATCCGTAAAAACCTATCTTGACCGATTTTTCACAAGGAATCCAATGGTGTTACTCATGCACACTAAAACTTAATGTACAGAACACATCAATCAAAAAAACCATAACTGGACATGATTTTAAAACAACCAAAATTCCACATATAAACATGTTAAAATGCAAACAGTGGGAGGATCACAACATAAACATTAAGGACTACATTTTTACCTCAAGAATTGTTCAATATGATGCATGTATGTGGACAACAAAGGAAAGCATGATTCAAAGAATTCAAGTTGTGAATTTTACCTCTTTTTTGGAGATTTTGGGCAACCTACCAAGTGCTTTGTTCCAGAAATGATTTGATGCTTTGGACAACCTCAAATGACCTCTTAGAAGCTTTTAGGATGGTTGGAATCAGCTGGAAACCTCTGGAGCAAGTTTGAGCACTTTCTCGCAAAATGGTCAAAAGTGGCCAAAATGCCAACTCTCTCAAATGGTGTTCCAGATGTGTGGCACCATTTAGGACAGTTCAAGGATGATATTTAGAGTGTGTTTGAGGTTTTATCTGGTTTGGAAAGTGACTGAATCAAGACATGGCTTGAAAAATGCAAAAAAGTGCCATTTTGAGGTTTTGAGAGGTGACTTTGTGATGTTGGTGTTATAGGTCACTTGTGAGAGTTTGGATCACCTACATATGATGTTTATGAGGTGTTAAGATCATGAGCTATGATGGAAATGCTCTCTAACTCAAAAACTCAGAATTTCCTTACTAAAGAAGGCATTTTGGAGTGAAAGAGAAAATTTGAGGAAAGCATCTGTTTGATGGCTTTAGTATACTCAAACTGAGCACAAATGAGCTCTATTTATAGTAGAGCAAGTTTTTTTTGCAAGCAATAGTGAATGGTGGCTGCAGCAGAGGTTTGGGCAATGTTGGCCAATGAAAATCCAAGTCTCCTCTAGCTATTGACTAGAGGTTAGAGCACAGGCTGCTGGTTCCCTAGTTGTTGGAGGAATCTTGACTGAATTCAGTTAGAGGAAGCTCAGTTCATGCCACCTCTAAGCATCCATTAAATGCTCCAAATCAAAATTGGAGTTTTGTCCCTCTTTTAGGGATTTCTAGATTTTGGCATGCTTTTTTTGGTTCCTTGGACTTGGGAGGTTCATGGATCAGATCATCCCACTTGAATTTGATCCTTAGATGTGTCCAAAATGATGACAAGGCTTGAAAATTCGCGTGGCACAAAAAATGTGCAAATCTGCCCTGAAAAATTCAGCTGCAGCAAGCCTTTTTGTAAGATCCATAACTCCCTGCTCGAGTATGCTACATGGACGTTCTAGGACTTTCCGGAAAGCTTAGATGACGTACTTCAACTTTGATGTTTGACACTAGACCTGGTTCAACTTGGATCATGGAGAAAAACAGCCTTGAAGTTGGGACATTGTGCTGAAATTACAAGGCAGATTTTGGCTAAGTGCTGAAAAATGTCAATTTTAAGTTTTTAGCCATTTTGATCCAACCATAACTCAACATCCATGATGAATTGGGATAAAGTGTAGTTGACACTTTTGTAGAGGGCCATGAGGGCTACAAATCAAGCTTTGGATGGGAAAAAATGGCTTTGTGGTTTAGGAGTTATGATCCTCCAAAGCTGGTACCCTTGTCACTTTATTCCATAACTTAGAAAAATTTCTAAGTTTTTATGGTTACCCCTTTTACAAGTTATCCCACTTTCTTTGATTTTTCATGATGAATGATGATTCCAATCACACATTAACATCATTTTAGGGTTAAAAAACCATTTTTATGAAAAATCTCAAAAAGTCAAAGTTTGACTTTTGTGCACAGTTGACTTTTTATCAAATGAATTCCAAACTGTGCGATCCTTTAGGAAATCATGTCCTTGACCTAAATCAAACTTGATGGACATGTTCCATAGGTGTTATAGGGTGTATTTAATCGTGTCCCACAGCTTGGGAGCATGTCCTGTTCAAAAGTCAAAGCTACAGTTGACTTTTCTCGCGAAACCCCAACTGTGGTTCAAATGAAATTGAAACTTGTTGCTCAAGCTTCTTGGATCAATCCATTGTTGCAAATGGATCAATGTGGTATGTTGGAGACCCTCAAATCATGTCTTGAGGTCTTGGCTCATGATTTGTCCCAAAAGTCAACTTAGGGGTGAATTAGGTCAAGAAACCCTAATTCCTGATTTTTGATGTATGCATCCCCTGAGGCTAAATTGACTTGATGATGGGGTTTATGATGTTCCATGGAGCATTTTAGGTTATGCTTTGAAGCATTGGCTCATGCCCAGAGGAAAATTTCCATCTGGAGGCCCTAGTCGACCAAACCCTAATTTGGTGACACTGGCGATCCTGGGGCTTGATCCACCTAGAAGGGAGCAGCCTTGTGCTTAATCCTTGAAGTGGGAGTCCTCTTGATCCATTGTTGATATTTGAGAGGCTAGACAAGTTGAAGATCATGTCATTCCTTGATTGATCCTTTATCTAAGAGCTCTGCGAGGGCTTGAAACCCTAAATCCTGTTTGTAGTGAATGTTCACCCACCTTTGGGGAGACTAATGAGGTACAAAGGTACATCCATATTGTGCTGATGATTTGCACAATGATGGGAAATCTTAGTGGTCAAAATTTGGGGTATGACAGATGCCCCTATTTAATCTTCTTGGACCCGAAGGTATGAATGGCGAAGGTATTCGGGCATTCGGGGTGCAAGAGGATTAAATATCGGAATACCCGAAATTTTGATGGTGGTTATAAATGGTAGCTTACGCATTCATCTTCTTTAGCTAAGCGAAGATGCTTAGAAAAGGTAAACTTCCCCTCGATCCTGGTCTTTAGCCAAGGAGCTGGTCTCAGTTTTCTTTTGAAATAAACTTCCCCTCGATCCTGGTTTCCTACCAAGGAACTGGTCTTAGTTTCTTTTGTAAACTTCCCCTCGATCCTGGTTTCCTACCAAGGATCTGGTCTCGGTTTCTGATTTAAACTTCCCCTCGATCCTGGTTTCCTACCAAGGACCTGGTCTTAGTTGCTGAAATAAACTTCCCCTCGATCCTGGTTTCTTACCAAGGAACTGGTCTCAGTTTCTTTTGTCAATAAACTTTCTTGACAAGGAACGCTGTTAGTAGCGGTTTTCCTTCAAACTTCTCGCTGAATTTTCCTGGGGAGATGCCATTTGAGTGGAAAAAGTTTTGATGTCAGACTTGTTGGGGAACCCATTCGTCTGAATTGTAGAGGTACACAAACTTCTCTGTTTTGGAGACGCCATTTGTCGATTCTACTAGGGAAAGCGAGTCTCTTGAGAGACTGTTTTCATTTGGGGGCTTACACCATACTTTTCTCAGGATCTTTTCGGAGAAATACCATATGATGGGATCCAATTTTGAGGTGCCGATGACCTTTTCATCAGTGGTTTTTTCGGAGAAAAACTTCCGTACCGCCGAATCTCTAATTAAGAGGCTTTCTCTGGGGATTTTCCTTAATCCGGGAAAGCAAGGATATCATCTTCAATGGTGAAGAGTGATATTTGTTGAAATTTTTCTTGTTTCTCAGAGGTTTAAGTTATCAAAGTGGTCAAGGACCGTCTCTAATCCAGAGATAAACGGGAGAGAGATTGCTTAGATGATTCACTTCCTAACGAGGAAAGGTCTGACAACTCAATTGAGAGGACTTTTATCACTAGGGGATAAGACCGACTAGAGTGATAGTGATGCAATATGAATGTGAATGCAAATCAATAATGCATGATGTATGTATGTATATGCTGACAAAACTGACGCGACATACAGACTAAAGGATGAACACGACTGGATACTCAGCCCTAGTGGGGCATGTAGAAATATCGCTGGTTCAAGATAGCAATTCTGCCTTGCTTAGGAGAAATGGTCCCTGTTGGGGGTGACGCTGGTCGGGCTTAGAAGATGAGAACTCGGCCGAGGATGTCAGACGAAACATGGTCTCTGACATTGTTGATCCTTCATTCATGCGTACTGGTCTAGAAGGAGTACTTTGATTCTGCACTTTGAGGTTCGAACACCTTTGGAGACGCGATTGATGTTCTTTCGATGTTTAACAGTAAAAAGAAATTGCCATCTCTTATTTAAAAAAAAAACAGAAAAAGTTTTAACAAGTAAATTCATTTTTGTTTTATTTCAAGAATCGTTAATCATGTTAACAACGTCGTTCTGTAAAGCTAAAACAAATAAGAATTACAAACAAAAGCACAAGGGCTCAAATTTTATTGATAAGATGGAGATCAGCCAAATGCGTGATTCCAAAGAGTATATACAAAGTTTGAAAATGGTAATTTACAGGGAAAAGGGCTACGTTGAAACATAACGACCACTGTCCTTCTACCAACTTTGAATCCAGGACATCCTGAGCTTCTGTCGAAGATGACCTTGACTGGAGTTTTCCTGACGGACGATGTAACTGCTGCTGCTGCTAAGGGACTTGCCTCTGTTGAACATAGTTACTTGCCATTATCCCTAATTTTTGCCTGGATTATACTATGAGATTTCCAATCCATCGGGATGATTTTTTTCATGTCTCTAATTTTTGCCTGGACCGCCCTTTCGGGTTTTCAATCCACTGAGACGTTTTTTTTTTTTTTAGTTTAGGCGAAGTATTTCTTGACTACATCAACATTTGTGGGGTAGGAAAATTCCTCTCCGTCCATGGTTGTAAGTCTCAAGGCGCCGCCTGAGAAAGCTTTCGTGACCATATAGGGGCCATCATAATTCGGAGTCCACTTGCCCCGGGAATCAGTGAGAAAAGATTGTATCTTCTTGAGCACGAGGTCGCCTTTTCTGAAGACACGGGGTCGAACCCTTTTGTCGAACGCCTTCTTCATTCTCTGTTGATACAACTGACCGTGGCATAGTGCCGTGATTCGCTTTTCTTCGATCAAATTCAGTTCGTCGTGTCGACTTTGACACCATTCAGCTTCGGTGAGCTTCACTTCCATCAATACCCCGATTGATGGGATCTATACTTCTATGGGGAGAACTGCCTCCATGCCATATACTAGAGAGAAAGGGGTTGCCCCTGTTGAAGTGCGAACAGATGTTCGATAACCGTGAAGAGCAAAGGGTAGCATCTCGTGCCAGTCTTTGTAGGTTACAACCATCTTTTGAACGATCTTCTTGATGTTCTTGTTAGCCGCTTCTACCGCTCCGTTCATCTTGGGTCGGTAGGGAGATGAGTTATGGTGTTCGATCTTGAACTCAGCGCACAACCCTTTCATCATCTTATTGTTCAAGTTAGATCCATTATCAGTAATGATCTCGCTTGGAACACCATAACGGCAGATGATGTTGTTTTTGATAAATCGGACCACCACTTGTCGGGTTACATTAGCATACGACACTGTTTCGACCCACTTGGTGAAGTAGTCAATGGCTACTAGGATGAACCGATGTCCGTTTGAAGCCTTGGGCTCAATCAAGCCAATCATGTCGATTCCCCATATCGAGAAAGGCCACGGGGAAGAAAGAACTTTGAGATGTGATGGCGGTACATGAATTTTGTCGGAGTATATCTGACACTTGTGACACCTCCTCATGTACTTGTAGCAGTCGGATTCCATGGTCAACCAGTAATACCCTGCTCTCAGAATTTTTCTTGCCATTGTGTGTCCATTGGCATGAGTGCCAAAGGATCATTCGTGAATTTCTTTTATCAGCATGTCTGCTTCTGGTCTATCTACGTATCAGAGCAAGACCATGTCAAAATTTCTCTTATAGAGAGTGTCACCGCTCAGGAAGAAGTTTCCAGCTAATCTTTTGAGGGTCTTTCTATCTTTCCTGGATGCCCCAGGTGGGTACTCTTGTTTCTGAAGGAAGCATTTGATATCGTGATACCAATGTTTGTCGTCTATGACTGCTTCAATCGTGAAGATGTAAGCGGGCCGTTCAAGGCGCATGATGTCGATCTTAGGTATGTCATTCCATTGACCTACACTAATCATGGAAGAGATAGTGGCTAAAGCGTCAGCCATGTGATTCTCATCACGAGGGATGTGATGAAACTCAACTCTGTTGAAGAAAGGTAGCAACCTTCTCACGTAATCTTTATAAGGAATCAGTCCTGATTGGTATGTGTTCCAATCTCCCTTTATCTGATTGATAACCAAGGCTAAGTCGTCGTATACGTCCAAGTTTTTGATCCTTAAATCAATTGCTTCCTCGAGACCCATAATACAAGCTTCGTATTCGGCCTCGTTGTTCGTACATTTGAACGTAAGTCTAGCAGTGAAAGGAATGTGGGTACCCTGAGGGGTAACAATGATTGACCCAATTCCATTTCCGTAGTGATTGACTGCTCCATCAAAGATAAGTCCCCACTGGGAACCTGGTTCTGACCCTTCACTGGGTAGCGGTTCATCGCAGTCTTTCATTTTTAGATACATGACATCTTTGTCTGGGAAGTCAAACCCAATTGATTCTTGATCGTCAATCGGTTGATGAGCTAAATGATTGGCTAAAATACTTCCCTTAACGGCTTTCTGAGCGTGGTACTCTATGTCATATTCTGATAACAGCATCTGCCAACGGGAAATTCTTCCCGTGAGAGCAGGCTTTTCAAATACACACTTGATTGGATCCATCTCTGAGATTAACCAAGTAGTATGATGAATCATGTATTAGAGAAGACGTTTGGCTGCCCAAGCCAAAGCACATCAAGTTTTCTCGAGCATCGTGTATCGAGTTTCACAGTCGGTGAATTTCTTGCTCAAATAGTAGATGGCAGACTCTTTCCTTTTGGTTTCGTCTTGTTGGCCAAGTACACATCTCATTGAGTCCTCTAGGACTGTGAGGTAAATGATCAGTGGTCTTCCTTCTACTGGAGGTGATAGAATCGGAGGATTCAACAGGTATTCCTTAATACTGTCGAAGGCAGTTTGGCAGTCTTCTGTCCAAACACAGTCCTGGTTCTTTTTTAGTAACTTGAAAATCGACGCACAAGTGGCAGTCATAAGGAATATGAATCTGGAGATGTAGTTCAAACGTCCCAAGAATCCTCTGACTTGTTTTTCAGTTTTCGGAGAAGGCATTTCTTGAATGGCCTTGACCTTGTCAGGACCAACCTCAATTCCTTTCTGGCTGACGATGAACCCTAATAGTTTCCCTGAACGGACACTGAAGGTGCACTTGTTGGGATTCAAGCGGAGCTTGAATTTTCTTAAACGTTCGAAAAATTTTGACAGATGTTCAACGTGCTCACTCTCTGTTTTTGATTTTGCAATCATATCATCGACATATACCTCGATTTCCTTGTGTATCATGTCATGAAACAGAGTAGTCATGGACCTTTGATAGGTTGCCCCGGCATTCTTCAAACCGAATGGCATTACCTTGTAACAAAAGGTGCCCCATGGGGTAATGAACGAAGTTTTCTCCATGTCTTTCGGCGCCATTTTGATCTGGTTATAGCCCGAGAATCCATCCATGAAGGAGAAAACTTTGAACTTTGCTGTACTGTCTACCAGCATGTCAATGTGTGGTAAAGGAAAGTCGTCCTTTGGACTAGCCTTAGTCAGATCCCTGTAATCGACACACATTCTGACCTTTCCGTCCTTTTTGGGAACGGGTACGATGTTGGCTAACCATTGAGGATATTCTGATGTAGCGAGGAAACCCGCGTCAATCTGTTTCTGTACCTCCTCTTTGATTTTGATGGCCATGTCCGGGTGAGTGCGTCTCAACCTTTGCTTTACTAGCGGACATTCCGATCTTAACGGTAAATGATGTTCCACGATGCTGGTATCCAACCCTGGCATATCCTGATAGGACCAAGCGAATACATCGGGAAATTATTTGAGAAGCTATATCAAACTCTCTCTGGCAGTTGGACTGAGCAGTGCCCCAATCCTGATTTCTTTTCTCTCTTGCTCTGAACCCAAGTTTACCGTTTCCAACGGTTCTTTGTGAGGTTCAATGGACCTTTCCTCTTGTCTGAGTTATCGGGAGATCTCTTCTAGAATTTTGTCGTCATTTTCTTCTTCAGCCTCGAATACCGGGAACTCAAAGTTGGGAGAAGGCATCGGATCGTATGTTTCAACGGGGTTTAAAACAAGCAATTTGCATGACGTGATGATTCGTGTTTAGAAGAGATAGAGAAAAACGCAAGTGTGTGCAGTGTTTTATTTTTTATTACTGCTTATTTTTATTATTGAATTGTTTTTTAGGATTACCATTTTCTGAAAAAGCAAAAAGAGAAAACAACAAATTGATGCAGAAATTACAGAACAACGCTATTTTATTAATGAACAAGTCGATCCTTGAAACTACAGTCCTATAAAACAAAACTCCGTCACTTTGGGCAAAGCGAAGAGGGAAATTTACAGAAAGTGAGCCCTATCAAAACATCCGTTTCACCTGGGCAGGGTGAAAGGTTAAAGATGGCAATTACTTTGACTGGTGAACGACCTTCGGAACCTCGACGACAATCCATTGGCGGCGAACTCCTCGGTGAATCACAAAGTCTGGCACCTTCCTTGATTTGTCTTCAGAAATAACGCTGATTTCTGGTGGAGCAGGATCATTGGAATCTGTCTCCCGGGCAGAATTGTTGTAGGAGGATTCCTCTGTTGTATTTTGCATAGCATTTGTGCTCTCAACTGTATCTCCCCATCCAGTTGGCTGGATGTCTTCGAGCCTGATACGAGAGCTTTCGGGAGCGGTGTATTTGACCATGAAGTCGTATTTTCCACTTGGTTGTCCCAAGGTGTCCCACACTTCTTTGGAACTGGAGGGGTCATCTCTCTCGATGACGTTGACCTCAGGGAAAGCATAGTTGATGAATTATAGTACTGCAAACATTGCGAATTCATCGTCATGTTGAGTAGTTTCAGGATGACCTGAGTGTTGATCCCATAACATGGTGGGGACACAGGTATTCTGTTCGATGAGACTCAGCTGATTTTCATTGTTCGACTGACTTTCTTGCCCCAAGTTTCCTGGGTAAGGCTGCCACATTGCCATTGGGCCATAGTAGGTGTAGTTAAAATTGTCTTTCATCGGAGTGTCCTCTTCTAATGAATTGGGCGGAGCACGGCATCCTTCCGGATCACAATCCCCATATATCATTTCGACATCTGATCTTGGTATAAATCTCAGACTTTCTGTAGGAAAGCAAAAAGGCATAGGCACCTCTTCCTGAGACATATAACCGTCCTTGTTAAGGTAGGACTTCCATTCTTCATCCGTGTCAGAGGGATCTTCCTCATTGATAGCATGAACTGTCTGAGACACTGGGTGAAGGAAAACTCCACTGTGGAAGAAGTTTTGAAGGGGATGAAGACTTTCATCGTTGGCAGCTGTCTGGGTACAGGTTGCAGAAAAACCAAGACCCTTCTTTATTTTATTGTCAATGGGAATGACAAGCTGTCCCCATCCTTTTGTATCGGTACTCTCGACCGCTTTAATAGTATCTTTGTATGAAGAAATCGAAGTTCCTTCTTTGAACTGATTGTCCTTGCTCACCGATAGTGCTTGGAACTGCGTTCCAATAACCTCCTCGGGTTCTACACAAGTAGATGATGATAAGTTGCTTACAAGCAAGGCTTGTTCTCCACAGACTGTGACAAGTTGATCGTTCTGAACGAACATTAGTTTTTGGTGGAGGGTTGAAGTAACCGCTCCAGCCTGGTGTATCCAAGGTCTTCCTAATAAACAACTGTATGTTGCCCGGATGTCCATGACCTGGAAAGTGACTTGGAAAGTGTGAAGACCGATAGTTATGGGAAGATCAACTTCACTGATAACTGTTTTTCTGGATCCGTCGAATGCTTTGACGACGACCTCGCTGACTCTCATCGGAGGGCCTTTGAATGATAATTGCATCAAAGTGGACTTCGGCATAACATTCAGGGCTGACCCTGTGTCTACCAGTACGCTGGCTAAAGCATCGTCCTGGCAGTTAACTGTGATATTGAGCGCCATGTTATGACGGCGACCCTCTTCGGGTAACTCCTCATCACTAAATCCCAAATTATTGCAAGAAGTGATGTTAGAGACAATACTATCGAACTGTCTGATTGTTACATCCTGTTCCACAAAGGCTTGCTCCAAGACTTTCTGTAGAGCCTCCCTGTGGGCTTCTGAACTGAGTAACAGTGATAACACCGAGATCTTTAAAGGAGTTTGTAACAGTTGATCGACAATGTTGTATTCACTCCTTTGGATGAGCTTCAACATCTCATCGTTGTTTTTCGAAAGGTCGGGATTACTGGATTGACCGACTGGTGGATCGGGAGCTTCTGTCTGAAGTTCCTTTTCTTTGTTATGTTCCCCAACCCCTCAGTTGAAGATTCTACCACTCCGTGTTACACGACTGATGTCTGCAATATTCACGATGGAGGGTAATGCAATTTCCTTTCCATTCTCAATTATCGATGCACCGTATTTGTAAGGGATAACCTTAGCTGATTTATACGGTAGTGGTCCCGATAGATAGATGACTATGGGAACTTTCTGATTTTTCTGACCATCGTAAGTAATCTCGATCCGTTCCCTGTTGGGAACTTTAGATTCGTCAAGTAGAGGGATGATGGCAAAAACATCCCTGGTCTGGTGACGACCAGAGATGGTGACAACATCCTCAACTTGATCGGCAAGGTAATTCGGCGTCCAGTTGATGGGTCCAGAACCCGGATATGGACGAATTTCTCCATGGTCCACCTGCCCCTGGAGAGCTGCTCGCACAAGGTAGCACCCTTGGTTACTTTCTGAACAGACGCTACAACGATCGTAATTGTGTGGTGGCACCTGGCCACGCCCACTTTGAATACAATGTAACCTCACTAGGTTAGCTTCCACAGATCGGACATCCTGACTTTGACGACGAGTAGGATTCCTGTTACTGATACTAATTTGCTGAGTATCTTCATCCATGTAGATTGGCATCCACCAATGATTTAACAAGTGCTGAAGTGCCTCCTGGACAAGGGTACAACCCTGATTGTTTTCGCAACCCGCTTTACAGCTTTGATAGTCATGTGATATTAAGAATCCGAGTCGGACCTGCTCAACATGTAATTCTACCAGGTTGGTATTCATCACGCGAATATCGAAGATTTGAACCATGTTGATCTGATAAGGGTTCCTATCATGGTAGTCTTGGATCCATCCAAGATCCATCTGACCCTGGAGGGCCTCTTGTATGAAAGAGCATTCCTGTTTGTCTTTAGAGCAGATATCACACTGATGATAGTTATGAGGTGGCACATGGCCATATCCACGCTGTCTACAATGCATCTGACCAGATTGGTCTTTAACAAGAGTACATCATGAATTTGATAGACATTGTTAGTCTCTTTCTCAATCAGATTGACTGCAGCCTTCTCATGTTGAGGCAGTGGGTTCGTGAGAACATTAGGATTTGTATCCTTGAAGGATAAGACCCCACTCCTAACAAGCTTTTGCACGTCGGACTTGAAATTGAGACAAGTCTCTATGTTATGCCCTGATCCTCCTTGATGATAAGGGCAAGTTTGATCCACCTTAAACCAAAAAGGCGGATTTTCTAGGACTGTAAGAGGGGACTTAGTCTGAATGTGCCCCTTGGCTAGCAGTAATGGGAACAGCTCTGCGTACGTTACGGGTATAGGATCCAACCCTGATGGTCGTGTTGTACGGTTGTTGTTATATGGAGGACGAGCCTGCTGAAGAGGCTGTTGTGTCCTTTGCTGATCAGGTTGGCTCTACGCAGCCTGAGGTTGATAAGTAGGAATAGGCGCAGGGCCGATAGCAGGAGTTACAGCTGCTACTGGTTGATAACGTCGCCTTTGCTTTCCGAGAGAGATATTCCCAATATCTTGCTCTTTTTTCTTAGGGAGAGCACTACCGTATTTTTTAGTACCGCTCGTCGATCCAGTGTCTTTTGCCAAACGTCCTTCTCGGATGGCTTCCTCAAGACGTACGCCCATGCCGACCATCTCGATGAAATCACTAGGCGCACTGGCAACCATTCGGTCATAGTAAAATGAGCTTAAGGTTTTTAAGAAGATCTTTGTCATCTCTTTTTCCTCAAGAGGCGGACAAATTTGAGCGGCAATTTCACGCCACCTTTGAGCATACTCCTTAAAGGTTTCCTTGTCCTTTTGCGACATTGCTCTAAGTTGATCTCTGTCAGGTGCCATGTCCAAATTGTATTTGTATTGTTGGACGAAGGCAGTACCAAGATATCTGAATGTACTGATCGTAGTACGGTTTAAACCCATGTACCATTTGAGTGCGACACCGGTTAAATTATCCTGAAAGTAGTGAATCAGTAGGTCCTGATTCTCCGTCTGAGCTGACATCCGCCGAGCGTACATCACCAGATGGCTTTGAGGGCAAGAATTACCCTTGTATTTTTCAAAGTTGGGCACTTGAAATTTGTGCGGAACTTTCACATTGGGGACCAAGCAGAGGTCTGCGGCGTCCTTTCCAAATAGATCCTGACCGCGGATGGCTTGCAGTTCTTTCTGCATTTCCAGGAACTGCTCCTGGAATTCATCCATTCTATCGAACATAGTTTCCTTTTTACCAGAAGGTATCTGTGGAATCTGCCCTTCCGGGACAGTGTGCACCACAGGGGGTGGTACCGTGACTACGACAGTAAATCTTGGCGTCTCCCGAAGTTTGTAACCTTTAGGAGTCTTCAGTATGCCCCTGGCATCTTCGCTTTCCCGAAGTTTGTAACCTTTAGGCCCATCGGCTTCTGTTGTGATTCCCTGATCTTTAGCGATCGGTGGAACATATCCTTCCGGGATATAGTTAACAGGCATGCCCCAAGGACGATCTTTCGGTATTTGATACCTAGGATCATACTTCTTCACTATGGGCGTTGAGGTGATCTCTGAGATCATAGTTCTTTATAGCTGAGCTTCTGCCATGGCTTGCATGTCGTTATGAAGCTTTCTCATATCCTCTCTCAGAGCGTCGATCTCTTCCTTCAACTCTCTGTTTTCTTCCTCAAGATCATCCATATTTTTATGACGATTGGCCCGAGTGTTATACGAATGAGACAGTTTGACTCTAGAATCGAGACACAAACGTGAGATTCGTAGGTAAGAAGAATACGCGATGTGAGAATGATGAATGCAATTATTATATTAATTGTTTTTTTGGTTTAATCAAAATAAACTTCGACAATTAGATTGCAAATATCAAACAGTGGGGAAACCCCCCTTTTATTGAATTCAAAGGATTACAGAAATGGAAATACAGTAGATTACAAGGTGCAGAAACAAAAACCTAGGCTAATGGGTCCCGAGTCCTCCCTGAAGAGAAATCGGGAGTTGATTCTGGTACTTTCCTTTTCTTTGACCGGGGCTCTTGGGCCGTTGTCGGGTTGTCATTCCTTTGCCAAGTGAAAGGAGTGAGCAAATTCCTTTGGTCATCTTGATTCTCTACAGCATGTTGCTCCAAAATTTCAATCAGAGCGTCTTTCTCTTTCAGTAATTGCTGTATTTTGACGCACTCTACGTCGAGGGTGCGGTACTTGTTCTTCCAAGACCTTCTCTCCTTTTGAACTTTGTTGAGAGTAACCTGAAGCTTTTCAGTTTCAGTCATGAAGTACATGACAGATTCCCTCGGCGGAAGAATTCCGTAACGAGGATACGGCATTTTTAGCTTGAGAGCTCTAGTTTGTACCCAATGGAGATAAGGCTCCACCGAGACACAGACCGGTTTTCCCAGAGACTCCCATCCTTTCTTATGAACCTGTTTTCAAGCGTGCACTATTTCCGTCTTTAGTGCTCTGTCATTTTCTCCTTCCTTGAAGAAAAGACCTTCCAAATGAACACCCCGTGGGACGTGTCTCATCGGGTATCCAAATTGACGGCGAACCAATACCGGATGGTAGTTGATTCCTCCTTTAGTTCCTATAAGGGGTACGTTGGGGAAGTTTCCACAACAGTCAATGATTCTGATTCCCTCATAAATCCTATTGCACCAATCTATATTAGAGTTGGTAAGAGACATGATTTTCTGCGACCAGCGTAAGACACTCTTGCAATCCCAAAAAGCAGCAGACTTGGGCAAGTGGGAAATCAACCATTTATAAAGCAGAGGTACACAACATGTGATCTCCCCTCCGCTGTACAAATTCCCCAAGTGTAGAGAATGATACGCATCTGCGAGCAAAGTCGGCACAGGGTTTCCAATGAGAAAAACCTTAATGGCGTTGATATCGACAAAGTTATTAATGTTGGGCAACAGAAATAATCCGTAGGTGAGTAAAACAAAGATGCTTTCAAAAGCAGTCACGTTTCCTATACTGGCAAAATACAGGGCCTTCTTCGTCAAGAACTGGGCGGGCAAACCTTGGATGCCACCCTTAGTGGTCATGTGAGTCCTGACCTCTGACTCGTCCAAATGAATTGCTCTTGCAATGGTCTGATTCTTTGGAATTTCTTCCAGTCTAGAAAATGGAGCTCGATCTATAATGTGTAGATCGATCAGATGAGAATACTCCTCCAGCATTGGTGCAAGCTGGTAATCTGGGAATGTGAAACAGTGATTAACCGGATCGTAGAACTGAATGAGCGCATCCATGATTCCCTCAATCACATGGACTCTTAACAGTGGTAGCAAACCTCCGTACTTGGCTCTGAAAGCCTCAGGGTTAGTGATCATCTTTGCTAACCTTCTCAAATCCTCTAGTTTTGGAACCTTGAAGGTATACCTATGGGTTCTCCTTCTACCGAAATCCATTAGCGTAATCCTCTTCTCTGATATTTGGAATCACAGTCTTAGTTTAATTTGAAAAACAGAGAGACTAGAAGAGAAATTTTTTGAATGTTTTAATGTTTTTTTAAATGAATGCATGAATGCAGCACACAAAAACATAGAAAAAACATGGGGTCAAAGGGTCGTTGTCATGAAGTCAAGGCTCTACCCATCCCCAAAGGTTTATACTAGGGTGATTTTTGTACCTATACTCATTATCATCAGCTCCTCCCAGGAAAGCAAAACAACAAGCGGATTGCTAGCGAGTTGTAGAGCAATCTTAGAGTAAGTGCCATTCACCGAGAATAGATCACCAGCCTCAAATGAGGGTAGTATCGCGTAACAACTATTTCCGATAGTTTCCGCACTACGAAAGGGTTTGGCTCCTCAGCTTCTCAGACTTAACAATCGGCCCATTGTCTAGGTGAGAGAATGGTTACATTAGTCAGCCTCCACTGAAGTTGATGGTCGACCTCGTCGCCATCACTTATCTTAAGTGTATACTCAATCTTTCCACATACGGCATCGCCCGCATTCCCATTAGCAGAAAAATAAACACGTATAGCAATTAGGAAAAGCAGTATATATATTTGTCCTAAACATCCTAGACCTTTGAAGCTATGAATCCTAACTTCCTGACAAAAAATGGGTTCCCCAGCGGAAGCCCCAATCTGTGGTTTTCACACAAGAGGTGAAAAGGAAGACCGTGCCTAGATCTAACTTTGAACGTCCCCACGGTGGGCGCCATTTTTCTGTAGCGAGCGATTTTGGACACGGTTCTTAAGCACTGGTCGCTCTCTGCGGTTTGAGCTTACTACAGGTCGATTCATTTTTTATCCTATTGTGAGCTGAATAAGGAAGGGAAATAGATGTCTCCAATTAACCCTGCTTTGCATACTGAGTTTAAACAGCGGTCTGTTAGGTTACGGATGCGATCAATGTGGGGGGGGCCTTTGTACAGGTTATTTGTATTTTCGCCAATACTGTTTTCTTTCTTTTTATCTTGGCAGAAGGTTTCTGGCGGGGAACAAGGATTAGGATGTTAGGACTGATGCTTTTTGATGTGAGAGTATGGGATTTTGGGTTTTTTGTTTAGTGTGCTCGCTAAGATTTTTCTTTCAATCTTATGCCTACGTATTCCCGTTTACCGAAATAGGGAAATCAGAGCGTTCGTAGTTCCTCCTATTCTATGGGAGGAAATGGTGTTTTTGGTGTCTTGTTCAAAGCCCAAGACGTGAAGCGAAAGGTGATTTGTATCTTGTTCAAAATCCCAAGATGTGAAGCTGAAAAGTCTATTTATATCTTGTTCAAAGCCCAAGATATGAAGCTAAAAGGGTGTTGTCTTTAGAGAGAATTTGTCATCTCTAAAGAGGGGGTTGTATGTCACAACTGTTTATAAAGGAGAATTACTTTAACCGGGATATGTGAATCCGGCAATGCCATAATTTCCTTTATAGGGGACTTCCAACCTGAAGGAGAAGACTTTAACTCAGTATAGAGCAATGCCATCTTTCCTTAGGAATTTCTCATGCTAAAAGAGGGACAGTGGCGTGGATGTAAATAATCCAGAGGCTTGCCGCTTACAGCGATTAGATGAAGGGGAAGGAGTTGTTGATGTTTGTGTACTGTGAACGAGGCACAACTTTGATGCTAAAAGGTTGATTGGATCAACCAGTGGTTTTCTTATTCAAAGCCTAAGAGGAGGCTGTTATGTGTCTCGTACAAAGCCCGAGAGAGAGGCTAAAAAAGGTTTTGACTCAACGAAGGAATCTTTTGGTATCTCGTATAAAGCCCGAGATGAAGGCTATTTGACTCAACAAGAGAGTGTTTTTGTATCTCATACAAAGCCCGAGATGGAGGCTATTTTACTCAACAAGAGAGTGTTTTTGTGTCTCGTACGAAGCCCGAGAGAGAGTGCTCTACAGGACAACTTGGAGTTGAAATGGAAGGTTCAAGACATGACTACGCATCTAGAGAAAAAAGAGAAGGATTTTGCTGACAGGGCTCAACACTTCAAAAAGATCAGTATGGATGTTGAATCGTCAGTCAAATCTAAGAGGAAAAATAAGAAGCTTTTGACCAAAGCAGAAGACAAGCTTGCCACGTATCAGGATATGTGGAAGGAGTCCAAGATTGAGAATGAAGAGCTGCAAGAAGAGCTTCTGGTAGTGAAAGCGAGGGAAGATCGTTACTTTGCCAAGTGGAAAGAAGCACAGAAAGAAATTGAAGAGCTCAAATTGCAAGCGGGAATCAAGAAGCCAAAGCACGAAGGCAACGATGTTGAAGAGCAGATTGCTAGGATGAATTAAGATGTCGAGAAAAGAAACAAGTTGATCAAGGGTTTGCTAAAAAGACCTACTCATCCAGATACTGTGAACCTTCTTGAGGAGATTGAAGCCGGTTTATTTGGAATTGACTTGTAGTATTTCTGTTGCTTGTTTTTGTTGTGATTACCATCAGGATTGTTGATGGAATCACTTTTGATTGTATTGAACCTATTTGTATGACTTCTTATGCTTTGATTTTACAACATTTGTTTCAATGGCTATCAGTTGTTTGAAAGGGGTTATCTTTTGATTGATTCTGTAGTATTTCTGGATTCAGATTTATTTTCCGATGTTATGTCCGATCCCTTGCCCAAAGCTGGAATCATAGAAGATTCGGCCTGGAAATGTTTAAATATGATTGTTTGCATTTTGCATTTGCATCCTCATAATCATAAGCAATTTTGCATAACAGGTGTTCCGGAGCGGATTTCTCATTCTGACTGGGTATTCTCTTCAGGTTCAGCAAACATGTCTTCTTCTGACTACTCCATTCACCACAATCAGGGTTCAGATTTGGAACAACTCCGAGCGGAGGTGACTGAGATGAAACCCCAACTGGGGCACTTTATGGTGGACATGCAGCTTTGATTCAGGGCCAGAAAATGTTGAAGGAGGAGGTCAATCAAGTGAAGACCCAGATGAGTTTTGTTATGGAAGTTGTGAGAAATGTGCTCAGAGAGGATGGTAATCCCACACCCGAGGCTATAATAGAGGTTGTCGTTCCACCCTTGCCTGTGGAACCTGTTCGCAAGAGTGATGTGTCTCACGGATTTTCTGCACCACCTGGAGTTCTGAAACTTACTCACCAGCAGTTACCTCTTGTTTCCCAAAACGGCCCCAAGGCTAGGAAGTACCTACCAAAGTCGGAGAAAACTGACAGAATTTTTGATCCGCTTCCTATGCCTTATGCTCAGCTGTTGAGGCACCTACTCCAACTCCAATTAGTTGAGCTTCAGACGATAAATCGCCCTAATGGAAAGCTCCCACTCAATTATGATGCAAGTGCCCATTGCGACTTTCACTCTGGTGCGCCGGGGCACGATGTGGAAAAATGTAAAGCCTTTCATAATGTGGTTCAAGATCTGATTGATTCAAAGGCGATAAATTTTGCGCCGGGCGGCGTAAGCATACAGAGTAATTCTACTCCTACTGCTGCGGGAAATTTGAATTCCCTAGTGTAGCGAGCGATTTTGGACGCGGTTCTTAAGCGCTGGTCGCTCTCTGCGGTTTGAGCTTACTACAGGTCAATTCATTTTTTATCCTATTGTGAGCTGAATAAGGAAGGGAAATAGATGTCTCCAATTAACCCTGCTTTATATACTGAGTTTAAACAGCGGTCTATTAGGTTATGGATGCGATCAATGTGGAGGGGGCCTTTGTACTGGTTATTTGTATTTTCGCCAATACTGTTTTCTTTCTTTTTATCTTGGCAGAAGGTTTCTGGCGGGGAACAAGGATTAGGATGTTAGGACTGATGCTTTTTGATGTGAGAGTATGGGATTTTGGGTTTTTTGTTTAGTGTGCTCGCTAAGATTTTTCTTTCAATCTTATGCCTACGTATTCCCGTTTACCGAAACAGGGAAATCAGAGCGTTCATAGTTCCTCCTATTCTATGGGACGAAATGGTGCCTTTGGTGTCTTGTTCAAAGCCCAAGACGTGAAGCGAAAGCTGATTTGTATCTTGTTCAAAGCCCAAGATGTGAAGCTAAAAAGTCTATTTGTATCTTGTTCAAAGCCAAAGATATGAAGCTAAAAGGGTGTTGTCTTTAGAGAGAATTTGTCATCTCTAAAGAGTGGGTTGTATGTCACAACTGTTTATAAAGGAGAATTACTTTAACCGGGATATGTGAATCCGGCAATGCCATAATTTCCTTTATAGGGGACTTCCAACCTGAAGGAGAAGACTTTAACTCAGTGTAGAGCAATGCCATCTTTCCTTAGAAATTTCTCATGCTAAAAGAGGGACAGTGGCGTGGATGTAAATAATCCAGAGGCTTGCCGCTTACAGCGATTAAATGAAGGGGAAGGAGTTGTTGATGTTTGTGTACTATGAACGAGGCACAACTTTGATGCTAAAAGGTTGATGGGATCAACCAGTGGTTTTCTTATACAAAGCCTAAGAGGAGGTTGTTATGTGTCTCGTACAAAGCCCGAGAGAGAGGCTAAAAAAGGTTTTGACTCAACGAAGGAATCTTTTGGTATCTCGTATAAAGCCCGAGATGGAGGCTATTTGACTCAACAAGAGAGTGTTTTTGTATCTCGTACAAAGCCCGAGATGAAGGCTATTTGACTCAACAAGAGAGTGTATTTGTGTCTCATACGAAGCCCGAGAGAGAGGCTAAAATTTGTTTGGCTCAGTAAGAACCTTTTTGTATCTCGTATAAAGCCCGAGATGGAGGCGAAAGGGGTGATTGACTCAACGAGGGAGTCTTTTATGTGTCTCGTACAAAGCCCGAGAGAGAGGCTAAACGTTGCTGGGGAGAATCATTGTACCAAGCCCAAGAGAGAGGCTAACTTCACTGAAGAAGGATCATTATACAAAGCCTAAGAGGAGGCTATGGTTACTGTTTCAGTTGAGTGACAGGTCCAGTATACTGATTTTAAAGAGAAAATCAGTTCTTATATGAGCAACACTGTACTCGGGGATTTGTTTCAAGGATCCGGGTTATTCCTGTTCTTTAAGGAAGCGGGAAATCCAAAGGGTATTGAGACTGTCCGAGTCTGCGGGTTTCCTTCCTATTTAACGAAGGGGTCACTTGAGAATGTCTTTGAGACTCAAGGATATTAAACTGTCCGTGTCTAGAGTTTCATCTTCTGTACTATGCTTTGAGAAATAGTAGTAGACTCTTTGAAAGGACTGCTCTATGAAGATGACTAAGTTCTGTTCCTATACCTTTAGGAGGTCATCGGGACAATTTGTATGAAGCCCAAGAGGAGGCTGGAAACTTTTAAGAAGCCGACGGGTCCTTGTACCAAGCCCAAGAGGAGGCTATCATTCCCGGAGGAAGAGATCATTATACGAAGCCTAAGAGGAGGCTGTGAATACTTCTAAGAAGCCGTAGGGTCCTTGTACTAAGCCCAAGAGGAGGCTGTGAATACTTCTAAGAAGCCGTAGGGTCCTTGTACTAAGCCCAGGAGGAGACGGAGTTGCTTTTAGGAAGCCTGTGGGTCCTTGTACAATGCCCAAGAGGAGGCCGATTGCTTTTAAGAAGCCGATGGGTCCCCAAACCCCGAGAAATTCAAGGCAAGCTATTCACAAGGAATAGATCAAGTCAGGAAAGTTCGAGAATTTGGAAGAAACTCAAGAGATGCAATTCACGGAGAAGAGATCATCTCTGGGGAGTAGAGTTTCTTTGACAAGTGCTTTTAAGAAGCCTGTGGGTCCCCAAACCCCGAGAAATTCAAGGCAATGCTATTCACCGAGAATAGATCAAATTCAGGAAAGTTCGAGAATTTGGAAGAAACTCAAGAGATGCAATTCACGGAGAAGAGATCATCTCTGGGGAATAGAGTTTCTTTGACAACTTCTATGAGTGACAGTCTATGAAAGGGTTCACAGAGAATGCTGCCTTTCATATCTCCATATTGTTTAACCCCAAGAGGAGGGAAGACTGTGTCTAGTAATGGGGATCTAGTTTTGGCTATTTAAGAGTGATCGAAACGGCTTTACCTAGTGCTAGACGTAGTTGCTGGGGAAACTATAAATATCTATACTATTATTACACAGTTGATATGAGTTTATGAAAGAAGACTTACAGTGAAACAGCCCCACAATACAGTTATATGTATATGAAAGCGGTAAATGAAAGCAATAACCACTTACTCGGTTGTAGAGCTTCCATGCTGTTTGGTTAGTTGTTCAACAAAGAAAGATTGAAAACAACATTATATTTCAAAATCAAAGGAGAAAGTGTTTTGAAAAAGAAAGATTTGGGGCTTACAGCTCAAGGAGAGGCCCAGGGTTTTATCAGTGAGCGCACTGTTTGAATTTGTACAGAGGGACTTATACAAATGACTGAGGCCCAAAATGTTTTTTGTACAAAGGGATGGGTCTTACACTCTCTCAAGAGGCCCAAGTGAGTTTTAAGAAAAGAAATGGGTCTTACTACTCGAGGGTAGGCCCAATGGTTAATTTTGAAAAGGGTGGCGATCGCGCCGAGGTTTTGGAAACACCGTGGGACTTATACAAGTGACTAAGGCCCAAAGTTTTGGTATTTACAAAGGGATTGGGTCTTACACTCTATTAGAGGCCCAAAGAGTCTTAAAACATTTGAGTATGATTAAAAATCAAAGAAACCCCAATTTTCACTTTTTAAAAGTAATTTTTCAAAGAAAATTAATAAAAAATGACAAAAAATCAAATAAGTTTAAATAAACCACTTGTGATTTTTGGTTAAGGTTTGAAAAATGAGGTTTTAATCACAAGATGATTTAAAACTTATTTAGTTTTGATTTTCAAGATGAATATTCACTTTTAAAATGTTTAAAAACAATTTAAAATGAATTTATTCACAAAAATACCAACTATATTAAATAAATAATATAAATTTGATTTTTTTGTAGAATAAAATATTTTACTATTTTTGTGATTGTTTCAGAAAAAGAACCAATAAAAAATAATCAAAATTGAGGGAGTTATTAATTTTCCAAATCATTAAAAAATAATATGAAAAATGAGAAAATATGAAAAAGAGGTAAAAAAAAAAGGGGTTGGATCTTACACTCTATTAGAGGCCCAAAGTGTATTTTTGTACAAAATATGGGGCTTACAACTCAGGGAGAGACCCAAAATATTTTCAGTTTGAAAATGTCGATCGCGCCGAGATTTTTAACGTATCGGGACTTATACAATAGCTGAGGCCCAAAATTATTTCGTTAAAAAAAGGGCTGGGTCTTACACTCTATTAGAGGCCCAAGTGTTTAAAAATGAAAACAAATGAGACTTACAGCTCAAAGAGAAGCCCAGTTGATTTTCGTTTGAAAATGGCGATCGCGCCGAGGTTTTCTTTTAACGCAGAGGGACTTATACAATAAGTGAGGCCCAAAATTGTTTTGGTTAAAAGGGGATTGGGTATTACACTCTAATAGAGGCTCAAGTGTTTAAAAATGAAAAGAAATGGGACTTACAGCTCAAAGAGAAGCCCAGTTGATTTTCGTTTGAAAATGGCGATCGCGCCGAGGTTTTCTTTTAACACAAAGGGACTTATACAATAAGTGAGACCCAAAATTGTTTTTGGTTAAAAGGGGATTGGGTCTTACACTCTAATAGAGGCCCAAAGTGTTTGAAAAAGATTTGTTATGGTGAAAATCAAAGAAAACCCAAATTTCATTTTTTAAGGCATTTTTTCAAGAAAAATTAAGTAAAAAAATGATAAAAATATCAAATAAAATCATTAAATAATGATTAAAGTTTATGAAAAAAAATATTTTATCCACATAAATATTTAAAATCATTTTGGTTTTTTTTTAAAATAAATTATTTTAAAAGCATTTAAAACAATTTAAAACACTATTTTTAAATATATTAAAAATAATCTAAAAATAATACTTTTTTTGTGATTTTTTGTGGATTAAAATATTATGGGGTATGAATTAGAAAATTATGATTTTTTGCTATGTAAAAGAATTAGTTGAGTTTTGAAAATAAAAATAAGAAAAAGAGGAAAGATGTCACAATATCATCTCCGACGTTTCTTATGGGGTAAAAACGAGTACCGAAGCTTTAATTTTCAACACGTTTTTTATCAAATTTCAAACACTCATAACTCTCAATTTTTATCGGAATCAAAATCCGGAAGTACCTATCTTGACCGATTTTTCGCAAGCAATCCGATGGTACCACACATACACACTGAAACTCGACGTTCGAAACACGCAAGTCGAAAAACCAGAACTGCACTAAATTTGTCGACATCGTTTCGCGCCAAACTTCCGACGCGCGTAACTCTCTCGATTTTTAACCGAATTAAGATCCGGAAGAGCCTATCTTGACCAATTTTTCGCGAGGAATCCAATGGTATTACTCACACATAAGGAAAATCAACACACAAAAGGCAGAAATTTAAAAACCAGAACTGTTATCGATTGAAAACATCGTTCCGCGTCGAATTTCCAACACGCGTAACTCTCTCGATTTTTATCCGAATTGAAATCCGTAAAAACCTATCTTGACCGATTTTTCGCAAGGAATCCAATGGTATTACTCACGCACATGGAAAATCAACACATAAAACGCAGAAATAAAAAACCAGAACTGCACTGTTTTGAAAACATCGTTCCGCGTCGAATTTCCAACGCGCGTAACTCTCTCGATTTTTATCCGAATTGAAATCCGTAAAAACCTATCTTGACTGATTTTTCACAAAGAATCCAATGGTATTACTCACGTACACGGAAAATTAACACACAAAACGTAGCAATTAAAAAACCAGAACTGCTATCGTTAATTCGACGTCGTTTCGCGTCAAATTTCCAACGCGCGTAACTCTCTCAATTTTCATCGGAATTGAAATCCGTAAAAACCTATCTTGACCGATTTTTCGCAAGGAATCCAATGGTGTTACTCATGCACACTAAAACTTAATGTACAGAACACATCAATAAAAAAAACCATAACTGGACATGATTTTAAAACAACCAAAATTCCACATATAAACATGTTAAAATGCAAACAGTGGGAGGATCACAACATAAATATTAAGGACTACATTTTTGCCTCAAGAATTGTTCAATATGATGCATGTATGTGGACAACAAAGGAAAGCATGATTCAAAGAATTCAAGTTGTGAATTTTACCTCTTTTTTGGAGATTTTGGGCAACCTACCAAGTGCTTTGTCCAGAAATGATTTGATGCTTTGGACAACCTCAAATGACCTCTTAGAAGCTTTTAGGATGGTTGGAATCAGCTGGAAACCTCTGGAGCAAGTTTGAGCACTTTCTCGCAAAATGGTCAAAAGTGGCCAAAATGCCAACTCTCTCAAATGGTGTTCCAGATGTGTGGCACCATTTGGGACAGTTCAAGGATGATATTTAGAGTGTGTTTGAGGTTTTATCTGGTTTGGAAAGTGACTGAATCAAGACATGGCTTGAAAAATGCAAAAAAGTGCCATTTTGAGGTTTTGAGAGGTGACTTTGTGATGTTGGTGTTATAGGTCACTTGTGAGAGTTTGGATCACCTACATATGATGTTTATGAGGTGTTAAGATCATGAGATATGATGGAAATGCTCTCTAACTCAAAAACTCAGAATTTCCTTACTAAAGAAGGCATTTTGGAGTGAAAGAGAGAATTTGAGGAAAGCATCTGTTTGATGGCTTTGGTGTACTCAAACTGAGCACAAATGAGCTCTATTTATAGTAGAGCAAGTTTGTTTTGCAAGCAATAGTGAATGGTGGCTGCAGCAGAGGTTTGGCCAATGTTGGCCAATGAAAATCCAAGTCTCCTCTAGCCATTGACTAGAGGTTAGAGCACAGGCTGCTGGTTCCCTAGTTGTTGGAGGAATCTTGACTGAATTCAGTTAGAGGAAGCTCAGTTCATGCCACCTCTAAGCATCCATTAAATGCTCCAAACTAAAATTGGAGTTTTGTCCCTCTTTTAGGGATTTCTAGGTTTTGGCATGCTTTTTTTGGTTCCTTGGACTTGGGAGGTTCATGGATCAGATCATCCCACTTAGATTTGATCCTTAGATGTGTCCAAAATGATGACAAGGTTTGAAAATTCGTGTGGCACAAAAAATGTGCAAATCTGCCCTGAAAAATTCAGCTGCAGCAAGCCTTTTTGTAAGATCCATAACTCCCTGCTCGAGTATGCTACATGGACGTTCTAGGACTTTCCGGAAAGCTTAGATGGCGTACTTCAACTTTGATGTTTGACACTAGACTTGGTTCAACTTGGATCATGGAGAAAAACAGCCTTGAAGTTGGGACATTGTGCTGAAATTATAAGGCAGATTTTGGCTAAGTGCTGAAAAATGTCAATTTTAAGTTTTTAGCCATTTTGATCCAACCATAACTCAAAATCCATGATGAATTGGGATGAAGTGTAGTTGACACTTTTGTAGAGGGCCATGAGGGCTACAAATCAGGCTTTGGATGGGAAAAAAACGGCTTTGTGGTTTAGGAGTTTTCATCCTCCAAAGTTGGTACCCTTGCCACTTTATTCCATAACTTAGAAAATTTTCTAAGTTTTTATGGTTACCCCTTTTACAAGTTATCCCATTTTCTATGATTTTTCTTGATGAATAATGATTCCAATCACACATTAACATCATTTTAGGGTTAAAAAACCATTTTTATGAAAAATCTCAAAAAGTCAAAGTTTGACTTTTGTGCACAGTTGACTTTTTATCAGATGAATTCCAAATTGTGCGATCCTTTAGGAAATCATGTCCTTGACCTAAATCAAACTTGATGGACATGTTCCATAGGTGTTATAGGGTGTATTTAATCGTGTCCCACGGCTTGGGAGCATGTCCTGGTCAAAAGTCAAAGCTACAGTTAACTTTTCTCGCGAAACCCCAACTGTGGTTCAGATGAAATTGAAACTTGTTGCTCAAGCTTCTTGGATCAATCCATTGTTGCAAATGGATCAATGTGGTATGTTGGAGACCCTCAAATCATGTCTTGAGGTCTTGGCTCATGATTTGTCCCAAAAGTCAACTTAGGGGTGAATTAGGTCAAGAAACCCTAATTCCTGATTTTTGATGTATGCATCCCCTGAGGCTAAATTGACTTGATGATGGGGTTTATGATGTTCCATGGAGCATTTTAGGTTATGCTTTGAAGCATTGGCTCATGCCCAGAGGAAAATTTCCATCTGGAGGCCCTAGTCGACCAAACCCTAATTTGGTGACACTGGCGATCCTGGGGCTTGATCCACCTAGAAGGGAGCAGCCTTGTGCTTAATCCTTGAAGTGGGAGTCCTATTGATCCATTGTGGATATTTGAGAGGCTAGACAAGTTGAAGATCATGTCATTCCTTGATTGATCCTTTGTCTAAGAGCTCTGCGAGGGCTTGAAACCCTAAATCCTGTTTGTAGTGAATGCTCACCCACCTTTGGGGAGACTAATGAGGTACAAAGGTACATCCATATTGTGCTGATGATTTGCATAATGATGGAAAATCTTAGTGGTCAAAATTTGGGGTATGACACCTAGCATTCCCTCTTAAAGCAGCATCCAGTCAAGGGCCTATCTTGTAGTCTTTGGTCTCAAAATCCCCACATCAGCAACTTGTTCCCGATCTTAGGCCAAGTTTGAAAAGAAAAGTGATGAGAAAAGAGGAGTACCCGAATCAGTGTCAGCAGCAGGCTAGCTCCCAGAGAAGATATCAAAGACCTAGAAGGCCTGAGAGAAAATTTGATCCTATTACTGTTCCTCACAGTCAGCTGCTTGACCGTTTGCTTCAAGACTCTTTGATTCAGTTAAGGGAGGTTGCTCCTGTCCCGTATCCTCTTCCGCCAGGTTATGACAAGAATGCTAGGTGCGGGTACCACTCAGGGGCACCAGGGCATGCCATTAAAGATTGCAAGGTGTTTAGGCATAAAATGCAAGATCTGATTGACGCCGGGATCATTATGTTCACTGCAGATGGTCTGTATGTTAACTAAAGCTTCCCAAGCTAGCACGTAAAAAGAGGAAGACATCATCAGAAGCAGCCAGTCCAGACGGAGTCAAGCCTCCTCAACAAAGACAATCATTTAGTTTCTATGTTGCATTTTCATAAGTAGTCTTTATTTGTTTGTTCAGACATTGTTTGCATGTTAAAACTTGTTTGTATTCGGTTTGTTGATTTTAATGCAATGGATATGTTTTCTTGATTAATTTCATTTGTGTTTACTCATTTAATGCTAATGTGCACTGCAATACCAGTTTTCTTGCTTAAACTTTATGAGCGATGATGATGAGGAAAAAACGCAAAAATCTCTAATTGTGTGCTTTCGAACAGAACCTTGTTGAGGATGTACAGGAATTGTTTCCAACTCCCCAAACACTGAAGATATAAGGGAGATAGACCCTCGTTAACCCCTTTTGAGCCTTGAAGTAGGAGTTTCTTTCGTATGAATAAACCCTCACGCTTAACCCAGGGGTGGGGTAGGTATCAGCTAATTTGACCGAGTGTTCAAATTTCAAAAGGAGTGAGCATCAGAGGATCCATTACCTTCTATTCCACCGCCAAGAGGTCAAGAGATGTGAAACCACGATGGTTATCCGTCAATAAACAAAGAGTGAGGCAGTCACAACCCTTCCAACAAAGTCAGGCAAAATGGTGTCACACGACTTGTTCAAAAAAAAAAGAGAAAAGAGAAAAAAAAGAAAAGAAATGAAAAAGCCCGCTAAGTTGAAACTTGAAAACAGGCAACTTAGGCAAAAGTTAGGGCATTCCGTTGGACTTCAAAATCAAAGATCCAAAAGAATCTGTCCAGGAAAAAGTTAGGGATAAGAAAAGAATGAAAAAGTGAAAAACAAAAGGATTACAAAAGAAAATCCTCGAGCAAGAACAAAGTCGTGTGACTACGAACAAAAGGACAAAAGGGGTGGCTGTTACTCCAAAACCTCATTAGGTATCAAACCATAAGTGCATGGATTCCTTAGGGATCAAAATCTTTTTGAGAGGCGAACTCTTGTGCAAATTAGTTGAATGTAGGACTGGAGAACATCACGAAGAGTGGGTGGGCACCAGTAAACCTTGAGCCTTAAAACCATTTTTCTCAAAACCGTGAACCCGGCCACGATACAACCCTTAAAAGTCCTAATTGAAACAGGGTTATTTCAAAAGCACACTACCAAGAGATAGCGTTACTGACTCCTATGAGTTGTGCTAAAAGATCTTTGTTGGTGTTGCATGTGCATTGCATTTCTTTCATTCAAAGATTAATGTCGTATCCTAAGCAGTGATTCGTTCGCAGCTTTGCGACATCTTTTTAGTAAAGACTTCAAGATTAACATGTGTGTTGCATTAGAGTTTTCATTCTCAGATTAAGACATTTTCTGCTTGCAATACATTTGACATCAAAAGAAGTTTATATATGGAAAGTCAGTCCAGAAGCTTAATCTTGCCGAGTTGAGAATCCTGAAACTCCCAAAGGACAGCCACATCCAATGGTACTTCCTCAGGAAACTTTGGTGAGCAGGAGTTTTCCTAACAAGATGTGCTAAGAAGTAGTCGATCTGGGGCAGTCACGTCGAATCCTCTCTTTAAGGTGTATCTCATCTGAGCCAGTCACGTCGAGAAATCTCTTCAGAGTTCAGAAAACTAGGACTATTACTTCAAGATTCCTCGGTAGGACACACAGTCTGGGGCAGTTACGTCGAGATCTGACGAATCTCTCCAAGAGTTTAAAGACATTGAGGTGTTTTGGATGTCAAGTCTTCTATAAAATCCTCTAGAGACAATTTCTTTGGGTAGACCATGCTGGTCTGGGGCAAGTGAAAAAAAACTATTGTTCACGCATACGCAGCAAATCAACTAAAAGGTTTGAAACAAAAGGGGCATTCCAATCCAAGGCATTTGTGGTCCCCCGTCTTCAGCAGTCTTCATTAATAATGTTCCCAGCAAGAGACGCATCGAAACCTTTCTCCCAACAAGTGATGGTTTAGAGTTGGATTTTCTCAGCTGCAGAAGTCATATCCAGCATGGGGTATACGTGCACATCCTTTGATTACAGGCAGCAGCCTCATACTAGGCTCAAAAACAAGATTGAAGCCTTTTCGAGATCAGGGATCATGTCTTCTAGACGAGGAATTACTTATCCCCATGCAAAAGACTGGGGGCGATCAAGTTCAGGAAAAGGTTCACATGTCGCCTTTGTCACAGAGTTTACTAATTGAGTCCATCGTTCGGCCGACGATCGCTCCTGACGATTCGATATCGACAAGTTAATTTCAACTGGGTATCGTTGTATCTTATTAAGTCAATTCTCTCATTCAGTACTTCCAACAGCTACAAGCTTTTCTGTGACGATAACAGTTGTGAAATCCCCCAGTAGAGCTACCTTGCAGTTAATGGTCAAGACTCAGTGAATGTCCAGGAGTTTGAAGATGCTTAATCTTCTGTAAAATCCTCCTGGGATATTTTTCAGATCAGTCTTGTATCATGGGGAAAAAGTAAGTTGTTGACCTTCCCAAGCATGGGGCATTTTGAATTTCCCCAGCAGGAGATGTTCCCGATCTATTATCCCCAGTAGAGTTTGAAGACGTTTGGTCTTCTGTAAAATCTTCTCAAGAGACGCTCCCCAGCACGAGACACTGTGAAGCAGTTTTCCCCAGCAGGGTTTGTGGTAAACTCATTATCCCCAGTGGAGTCGCAAACGAAAAGGTTGCCTAACATGGGGCATTATGACACTTATCCTAAACTCAACAGTCTCATTCCTCAGCAGACTACTGTGGAATTGCTTTGGGTTTCCCCAGCAGATCTCTAGGGACTCTTTCTCAGCATGATTTGCATATTCCCGGCAGAGTAGTTTTGGTCCCCAGCAAGATCGTATCTCTGGCAGTGGTATTCCCCACAGAGTTCAGCATTGAATCTTGTCAACAATACTCCCCAGCTGAGTTGTTTTCCTTCCCCGCAGAAGTTTAGCAGGTCAACATAATCTCGTCCTCAGCAGAGTGTTAGCATATTCTCCTCGGGTTTGATAGATCCCCAAGTAGAGTTTTAATGACTTGTCTTCTTCGGCAGAGTGTTAGTACATTCTTTCCCCAGCCAAGTCAGAAAATTCTCATCTCCAGCGGAGTTACTGTGACCAGAATTCATTCCCAAGCAGACGAAATAATTCATGGCAGAGTCATATTTTCAAAGTCTAATTTATTTTTGGCAAACTTGACAATTCGAGGCAGACGGATTGTTCATTCATTCTCCGGCAGAGATATCATCCTTTCAGGAGTCTCCGAGATCGAATCATTGATCATTGTTCCTTAGCAGAGTCAGCAGAGATGTCTGACACGGATGCAGAGAGTAATCCAATTTTGAAATTCTCAAAGTCCAACCGTAGATTGGCAAAAGGTCCATCCAAGGGTGGCAAATTCTTAAAGTCCAACCGTAGATTGGCAAAAGGTCCATCCAAGGGTGGAAAATTCTTAAAGTCCAACCGTAGATTGGCAAAAGGTCCATCCAAGGGTGGCAAAGCAAGGCAAAGTCCAACCGTAGATTGGCAAAAGGTCCATCCAAGGGTGGCAAATCAGCTAAGTCCAACCGTAGATTGGAAAAAGTCCATCCAAGGGTGGCAAATCAGCTGCAAGTCCAACCATAGATAGGCGAAAGTCCACCCATAGTGTGGCAGGCCAGTAGTCGTCTGGCGTTGTACAAAAGACATTATTAAAGTCCACCCGTAGCGTGGCAAGCCAGTAGTCATCTGGCATTGTTCTGAAAGACATCCCTTCAGTGTTATGCTTCCCATCAAAGTTTTATTCAGCGAGAGTTCATATTACCGTACAGGATAAGAGTGTTGTGAGTATTGGATTTATGCTTCCTCAGTTTGCTGTAAAGTTTTTGTATCCCCAACAGAATAAGGGTAGAAGGTAAATTTCCAACAGAGGAGTAAGTCTGATCTTGTCCCCTAGCAGGGCTGACATCATCAACCTTTGTCCCCCAAGCATATTTTTGGGTGGTGGTTAGCGTTCCCCGGCAAGTCAAAGGTCGATTGTCATTGGTACTTTTCTTCGGCAAGATTCCTGGGATGTTTCCTCCATCAGAAGTTTGTTATTCATACTTTTCTGCCGAATGAAGGCTTGGTCGGGATCTCGAGCAGTTATGACACTGAAGATGATTCAGTTTGTTATCCCCCAGCGGAGTTAGCCTCGTCTCTTCAGCATTTATTTTGCTGGAGTGCTCCTGTTGCATATCATGAACATCATTGCATAATCATCATCGCATATCATTAGCATAGTATTGCATGAAGCCTTGTTGAACCAAACGGAAAATCCATAGCCCAACCTTGCTCGGTATCCTTCCACAGCCCACTTTGCTGGCATCTGCTAAAAAACCTGAAGCCCTATCCCTATTGGCGTTCCCTTTAAAGCAAAGTCCAATCCCTATTGGCAATGCATTCAAAATCCAATCCCCATTGGTACCCAGAAAGATTTCGCCTTTGAAAAATCAGTCACCATCAGGTTTCACCTATCTTTACCAGCAAAGTCCAATTGTACTTGGCACATCCTTTTTTCCTGGTAACCCGAGCATACATCGGCATTTTTGCATATAGTGATCATTGCATCCTCAAATCGCGTAGCATTTCCATTTGATATGGAGCATTACGCCATAGAAAGAAAATTCAAACATATGCATGCGAAGTATAAGCCAGATTTGGTACCTTGCGCGAAAGCCTAAACCAATGTTCAGTCAAGACGGTGACATATCCCCAGCAGACATTACAATCAACCCCTCTGCTTGCCTTTCTTTTGGGTAGTGGATCATGTGTCAATCCTACCCTCAGCCAGTCATTGTCCATCAACCCCTTGATGACGGCATTTCGGTCAGGTTTCCTTTCCATTAAACCCCTTTGATGATGTGTTTCTGCGTATGGTTTTCTTTCCGTCAAACCCTTTTGATGACGTGCTCTGTAAGTTAGGTATTCTTTCTGTCATCCCCATGACAATGTGCTTCCTTTGATCAAGTCATCTTTCTATCATCCCTATGACAACGTGTTTCCTTTGGTAGAGTCCTCTTCCCGTCAACCCTTTGACGAGGTGTTTCTTGGGGTTTATCTTCTTTCTGTCATCCCTATGACAATGTGTTTCCTTCGGTCGAGTCCTCTTCCCGTCAACCCTTTGACGAGGTGTTTCTTGGGGTTCATCTTCTTTCTGTCATCCCTATGAAAATGTGTTTTCTTCGGTCGAGTCGTCTTCCTGTCATCCCTATGACAACATGCTTCTTTTGGTCGAGTCTTCTTTCTGCCATCCCTATGACAATGTGTTCCTTCAATTACTTTGATGATGTGTCCTTTCGGTCGGGTTCCATTTTTCTTCCTGTCAAACCCCTTTAACGATGTGGTTCTCTGGGTATGTTGTCTTTTCGTCAAACTCCTTTGACGAAGTGTGATTGGGCTCCAGTTTACATTTTCACTCCTTGCGGCTAGCAAATTTTGCGGTTCTTTTTGTATTCAATCACCTTGTACCTTGAATGTCTGAAAGCCGTTGCTATCATCCTTTCAGGTCCAAGTTGATTGAATAGGGGCAGCTGTAGCACCCCAAAATTTGCCCTACCTTTTTCTGGCTTATGTTTCTTTCTCATTTTGCATCTTTAGGTCATAATTCATAATCATATAATGCATTGGTCTTCTAAGACATGGGATTGAAGGTTTTTTCTTATTATCAGTATTTTCCTATTCAGAGGTGCGTCAAGTTCTGAGGTTTTCTTATCCAGAGGAATCATCAAAGGCTTTGGGTCAGAGGTTCATTGGTGTGAATCAGGGTTTAATTTCTTCTCAGTTCAAGCCATCTTCTTCAAGATTTATCAGTGTACATCAAGGTGAATTAGAGTTTGTTTCAAGGTTGAGTTGTAGAGTTCATCAGGTTGTCAAACAAGCGTTCATGGGAGGATTCATTTGATCAAAGATTCAGAGGATAATGGTTTCAGATGGCTGTTGCTTCAGTTGCAAATTGTTCAGTGGAAACTGTGTTCATTTTATCAGAGATTGTGGGAAATAAGGCAAGTTGGTTCATGGTTGTGTATGGGTTTATGGTAGCCGATTCACTTCATAAAAATTAGTTCATTTCCATTTCTTAAACCATTTCTTTTTCTAAACCAAATCCATTCTTTTTCTTCTTTTTATCATTTTGTTTTTCACTTTCAAGATCCATTCTTTCTTAATACACCTTTTTCTATTCACATTCAAATTCCAATTTCAAAACCATTATACATTCTTATCCATTTTTCTAAACTTATATCTAATCCATCATATCCATTTCTAAACCATTTTTATCCATTCAAATTTCTACCATAAACCCATTTTTCTTTATCCATTTTTAATCCAATTATTAATATCCATTTTCAATTCCCATTACAAATATCCACATCATTTTTAATGTCCATCTCATTGTCCATTTTCATTTTAATCCAAAATAAACTACATTCAAAATCCAAACCATATCCAAATGTATCCATTTGTTTTTTATAAACCATTTATTTTCTCATATTTCTTAATCCAATTTCACAATTTTCCATGGTTATCCAAATGTATCTGTTACATCAATCCATGCTATAACAAAAAAAAGGAGTTCATTTTTAAGAAAGTCACATAACAAGGAAATGGTTCACGCAAGAAACAATGAGCCCAAAAAAAATTAGTGACAAGAGGGCCCCAACTCGTGACACAATTTCTACCCCACAAAAGCCATAAGCTTCATGCTACAAGCAGCAAAAAAGGTCCACGTCAGAATTCACGCAAGAATGAAGGATTACGAACTCGCATATGCGAATCGCGTGATAACAGAATTCACGGCAAAAAATCATGACATTATTTCACAGCTCATTCACAACCAAATTCCCTAACAGAATTCCATTGTAAAATTGATTTTACCCCTGAGTCACGATATAAAACCAGAAGTTCAGATGGCAGAATGAGAGCTTCTTGAATACACTCTTCAGGAGACCCTCACCTCACTCTGCCATTTCAAAAAACAAGCAAAAAAATGCAACAGAATTGAAGGTTTTTTCATCTTTTACGCTCTTCAACAACAATAAACCTTCACCTTGGATTCAAACTTCATCACTCATCCTTTTCAGTTCTCAGAACCTGCAAAACAATTCACCGACACAACTGTTTCACAACCAGATTCACAAATCATGAATTCATCTTCACTGCATAATTATAAACTCACATCAGCAAGAATCCATTTGAGTTCAACGATCTAGAATCAACAACAACACCAGAACTCAGAAGCATAGGAGTAAAAGAGGAAAGCGGGTTAAATCGAAAGCGAAGTGAAGTTCGCATACCTGAATTCGCAGATTGAAGCGCCATCGGAGCGACTCCGATAGGTACTCTGAAGCTCTTTCTCTTTACTGTTGCTTTTGAATTTGTTTGTTGGACCAAGTCGTGTGGCTGAATTAATTGCATTTTTGTGATGTTAAGTGTGCTGTGAATTTTGGTACGTGTCCTTGTTGTTGCTTCAGCTTTGTGTTCTTGTCAGTGCTTAGTAGAATTCAGTTTTTGTGAGAGAAATAAGAGGAGAGTATGGTGGTTGTTGTGGTGGTTCGAGTGAACGATACGGAGACGGAGAGGAAGAAGGTTCCGGCGCAGCTTTGTTTTTATTTTCGGCGACTGTGTAGATAGCGGCGGAGCCATGGAAGAAGTTGAGGATTTGTTTGAGGAGGAATGTTGAGGAGAGTGAACGAAGGCTTTCGTATCTCCGGCGACGACGAAGAGTGTTTTTGAGGAAAAAGAGTCTGTCGCGAGCAGAGCGTAACGATGGCGGAGAGATGTGAGACGGAGAAGTATGTTGAACATGGTGGTGGTTTGCGGCGAACGGAAAAAGAAAGTTGGATTGAGGGGTTTGTTGAAGAGGATTGAGACGGTGAAGAAAGGAGAGGGCGGCGGCGTAAGGAGTAGAAGATGAAGCTGAGGAGATCTAGGGTTGATATTCGGTTTATTTTCACATCATGGACCGGGCTCAAAGCCCATTTGCTTTTTTTTCTTTCTTTTCTTTTCACACCATACCATGGCCATTCTTACCCTCCCTTGGCTTCACATGTGAAAGAATATTGGGCCTGAACTTGAAGCCCATCCGCCTGGAAATTTGTTTATACCCCCTTTTACACTGCTCGCACCCCCCTTGGATTCACCACCAGATTTTGGGCCTGAAGGCCAAGGCCCAGTGCCTGAACTTCTTTTCCCACTCCCTGACTGCTGCTACACCCCTGTGTGTTTGTTTTTGTAGTGTTTTTTTTTAATTCTAATTGATAATTAGATTAGTTAATAGTTTTGGAATTTAATTTTAACTTTTTAATTAGAATTTAATTTTTGAATTGAATTTTGATTAAGTTTGATTTAGGATTAGTTTCTTCCTAGAGTTTAATTTTGATTTAATTTAGGATAACTTTTAATTAGATCTTAGGATTTAATTTTGATTTTAACCAACATTTTAATTTTAACTTGGGTATTCATGATTAATTGTTGATCTTGATTTTTGATGCCTATCTTGATTAATTCCTGATTTTCTCTTCATACTTGAATTTCTTTTAACCTGGTTTCTTATTTGATTTCTCTTTGTGATTGAGTTGTCTGGTGTTTACTTGTTGATTACTCTGTATTCGCATGCTCCCTTAAGGCTCCTAGTCCGACTTAATTTCTGATTAAGCTCGGAGTAGGATAGACATTAGGCTCTCAATCCAAGCATGATAACATTAGGTTACCTCCCTCCTAATCCTGACCTTAGGGCCACTTTGTATGATAACTTGTAGGACCGAGTTTCCCCTTTAGACTTTCTGCGAGTCCCGACTCTTTTCTCTCGCACCCGTGCGATTGAGATTGATCCCGTTTTCCCAATCCGTGGTCGTTACCGTGAACTACAGATGCTCTGATTCTCATTTCCAGATGAGATACGTAGGCACGAGGATCCCTATCCTTGGCGAGCACACTAACAACTAACTCCCCTCTCCTCTCGTACCCTTGCGATCGAGACCAACCTGTTAACCGAGCCTTTTCTCTCTCCCTAGCGCGATCGAGCCCCTTTTGACCCATAGGCCGAACTACGTTTGCTCTGATTCCTCTCTCTCTCATTCGATTGAGGATACGTAGGCACGAGATGCGATATCTTGACGAGCAACCTCCCCCTTCAGTTCGTGTCCGAACTACGTTGACTCTGACTTTCCCATTACACGAGGGAATACGTAGGCCTAGGACAACGATATCGTCCTATCGAGTCACTTCTTTTTCTTTTCTTCTTCGTTTCTCCGTTCTTTCCGTTCTCGTTTCTTCTCTGGTCCAGTAGCAGTGGAGCTCCAGACGACGACGCCCTTTGATGCAAACAGCAAGCGTGGATCCCATCGGGTACGATGGACGCGTGGGGGTGCTAATACCTTCCCTTCGCGTAACCGACTCCCGAACCCAGTTCTCTTGGTCGCAAGACCATGCTCTTTCCTTCCCCTCAGGTTTATGCAGTGTTTCCTTTCCCTCTCTCGGGATAAATACACATTGCTGGCGACTCTGTGTTTTTCGCGCCACTTTCGCGTTTGTACCGTTGGATGCGAATCTTTCAGGAGCGATAACTTGTAAAAGGGGGTAACCATAAAAACTTAGAATTTTTCTAAGTTATGGAACAAAGTGGCGAGGGTACCAACTTCCAAGGATCATAACTTGAGATCCAAGCAACCATTTTGGATGATCCAAAGATGGATTTGTAGCTCTCATGGCATACTTTAAAAGTGTCAACTACACCTCATTCCAATTCTTCATGGATTTTTAGTTATGGAGTGATCAAAATGGCTTAAAACATGAAATGTCACTTTTTCCAACACTTAGTGAAATTTTCACTAAGTCAGAATCTGTCTTGCTTTTTTTCAAAATGTAGGGGAATTTTTCACTTGGATCCAAAAAGTTTCAAGACAAACTATGATCACACATGTGTTGTGTCACATAAGGGCTTTCCAAAATGTCCAAGAACTTCATCAAACTCCACCTGAGCTAGGAGTTATGACAGTTGCAACATGCCTTGCTGCAAACTGTCTTGGCAAGGCAGTTTTGTGCATAAAGGCTCGATTTGCTCAAATTGTGCAATTCCAAGTATGCTTATCCATCTGTACACCTCAAGGGGGAACAACCAAGGGACAAGCACTGATTCATCAGCCTCCCAAGTCCAAGATTCCCCAAGTAGCATGCTAAACCTAAAATAGCCTAAAAGAGGCCAAATATCCAATTTTGTTTCCAAGCATTCAATGGATGCACCAAGGTGGCATGAACTGAGCCTATTCCAACTGAATGAGTCAAGTATAAGCTTTGAACCAAAGAACCATAGGCCTGTGCTCTAACCTCTAGTCAATGGCTAGAGGAGACTTAAGATTCCAAAGTGATCCAATTGGCCAACAACCTGCTGTAGTTGCCACACACTATTACTTGCAAAACAAACTTGCTCTACTATAAATAGAGCTCATTTGTGCTCTGTTTGAGTACACTAAAGCACTACAACACTTGCTTTCCTCCAAATCTCTTTCTCTAGGCAAAAATGCCTTCTTTTGCAAGGTAACTCTGAGTTTTTGAGTTAGAGAGCATTTCCACCACAGCTCATGATCCAAACACATCCAATATGTCATATCTAAGCTGTCCAAACTCTCATAAGTGACCTGTAACACCAAAATCACAAAGTCCCTTCTCAAAACCTCAAAATTGGACTTTTTTGCATTTTTCAAGCCATGTCTTGATTCAGTCACTTTCAAAACCAGATAAAACCTCAAACACACTCCAAATATCATCCTTGAACTATCCCAAATGGTTCTCCACATCTGGAACACCATTTGAGAGAGTTGCCATATTGGTCACTTTTGCCCATTTTGCAAGATAGAGCTCAAACTTGTTCCTGAGGATTCCATCTGGTTCCAACCATTCTAAAAGCTTCTAAGGGTTCAATTGAGAGTGTCTAAAGCATCAAATTACTTCTGGCACAAGAAACTTGACAGATAGCCCAAAAAGCTCCCAAAGAGGTAAGCATCACAACTTGAACTCTTTGAAATATGCATTGCTTTGAAGTTCACTGATCATGAACATCTCATACATGTTATATATGTTGTGTTTGAACTAATTCATCATGTAATTCATGCCTGTAACAAGAGGTAGCATAGAAAATGCAATTATAGGCCTATTTCAAGAACACCATTGGATTTTGAAATAGGAGCCTCATCTGAAAAAACCACCACCACCATTGGATTCCTTGTGAAATTCTAGGAAGAATAGACCTAAATTTTGTCCCAATCCATGGAGAAATGAGAAAGTTACAAGCTTCACATTTTTTGCCAAAACCTTGCCTTGGTCGGGCCAAAAACAAGGCATGCCTCATATATTCATGGGGTGGTTTTGATACACGAATGTATCACCACCCCAGTGGTAGAAGGAGCGCGCTGCACCCTAGAGGTCTGGGGTTCGAATCCCCCTCGCCCCAGATCCTCTTTTTACCACTTTTTTTCCATTTTTTAATATATTTTATTATATTTTAAATGATTTGGAAAATTAATAACTCTCTCAATTTTAATTATTTTTTATTGGTTCTTTTTGTAAAAAATCACAAAAATGTTGAAATATTTTATTCCACAAAAAAATCAGATTTATATTATTTATTTAATATAGTTGGTATTTTTGTAAATAAATTCATTTTTATTATTTTTTAAACCTTTTAAAAATGAATATTCATCTTGAAAATCAAAAACCAAATGAGTTCTAAATCATCTTGGGATTAAAACCTCATTTTTCAAACCTTAACCAATAATCACAAGTAGTTTATTTAGACTTATTTGGTATTTTTGCCATTTTATTCATTTTATTAAAAGGATTACTTTTAAAAAATGATGAAATTAGGGTCTCTTTGATTTTCACCCTAACAAACTTTTTTTCAACACTTTTGGGCCTCTAATAGAGTGTAAGACCCAACCCATTTTGAAAACCAAAATAAATTGGGTCTCGATCATCGTATAAGATCCACTGTGTTTTCAAAAACCTTGGCGCGATCCCCGTTTTCAAGCAAAAACCCTGGGCCTCTCCTCGAGCAATAAGTCCCATTCCTTTTCTTAAAAACACTTTTGGGCCTCTAATAGAGTGTAAGACCCAACCCTTTTGTAAATAAACCTTTTTTTGGGCCTCACGTATTGTATAAGCCCCTCTGTATATTTTCAAAACAACGGCGCGATCGTCGCCTTTTCAAAATCAACCGGGCATCTCCCTGAGTTGTAAGCCCCATCTCCTGTACAAAAATAAACTTTGGGCCTCTAAAAGAGTGTAAGACCCAATCCCCTTTTGACCAGAACTTTTTGGGCCTCAGTCGTTGTATAAGTCCTGATATGATATTTGTAATACCCCAAAATTTGCCCTCTTATTTTTCTCAATAATTGGCTTATGTTTCACTCATTTGCATTTCATATAGGTCATGCTAAATCATACACATCATTGGTTGCAAGGCATGGGATCAGGTGTTTCAAAGCATAAACAGCTCAAAGGCAAAGGATAAGAGAAAAGCTTTTCCAAACAAGTCACAAGGGCTTTTCATATCTCAATTCATCTCATTTGAGTCCTCAAGTCATCACAAGATGAGAATTCAACAAAAGATTGAAGGAAGTCATACTCTCCTAACCAGTGTAAACTAGGGTTTTCGAATTCTGAAGTATAATACCCCAATTGGTAAGATCTTTGAGCTTTTATCATCTCCAAATTGCACATCTCATCTTTGTTGGAGAGGATGTACATCATACTCAGAGGAATTTGGATTTGGAGGATGTGCTTATTTTTCCTAGACTGAGGGGTCAAAATTAGGGTTTGCCATAAAATCGGTTTATTTTTTATTTTTTGGGCAAGACTTGATTCTATGGTATTCTACATCTCCTCAAGGGTCTAAAGATGAAGAATTGTCCATTAATTTGATTTGGAAGGGGTTTCAATTGACCAATTGATTGAAAATCAGGAGAATTGGGGGGAAGTCAACTCTTGACTTTTTGAGGTCAAAACCATGTTCCTCATGTCAAACATGATCATTGGAGAGGGTTTGGTCAAGAAATAATGAAATATTCATCAAAAATCAAGAAATGTGCAAAGTTGCCAAAAATAGAAATTAGGGTTTCTATTTATGGCAAGTTTTGGCAAGGTGAGAGGTCAACTTTGGGGCTTTCTTTCTCTATGATCCAAGAACCAAATGGAAGGGCTAGGGAGGCCTATCAAAAGTTCACATTTCAAGCTTCAAATCCATACCAAGAACATCCCCATTGGATTAAAATTGAAAGAGTTATGATTGATTAAAGTTGGAGGTTTGTAGGGCATTTTTTACCAGCAAGGCAAGGCATGGGCGAGCCAGCATGCAGTAATTTCATCAAACATCTTGTGTGCATGTTTTGTCCAACTTCCAAGCCAAATTTCTCATTGATGCAAGCTTCAAATGGAAAATTGTTCAACATCAATCTTGTTCATTTCCATCTCCTCTTCAACTTTCATGTTGGACAATTTTCCATTTGATCAATGTATGAGGAGTTATGATGAGTCAAAGTAGGTAGCTTTACACTGATTCATCCATAGGCACATGGGCTGGTCAAGGCAGGCCCAACTAACTTGCTTAGGCAGTTTGGAGTATTTCTATGCCATGCCCTCTTTCCAAAGAACCATCAACGGTGACATTTCACTCCATGATCATGAAGTTATCATGCTCCAAAGACCATTACTTGCTAGCTGTTTTCTTCCATGACAAGCAAACAAAACCAAAACAAAACTTGTCACAGCATGCGTATCATGTACTTCATGTCATATGTATGTCATCAAACATTACCTTTTCAAGCCATGCACACTCTTGCAAACCATGATCTCCATGTACTTATTTCTTTATTTGTTCAAACAAAAGAGTGGAAACTTGCAGAGCAAGCATCACTGCTACCATCAGTCCATCATCACCATCCAACTTCACCACCACCATATCATGCCATGATCTGCTCCACACACTAACAAAACCATGCAACTCAGACATAACAAACTTCACTCACTCCCAACTCACTTAACCAAGCTTCTAACTGTTAACCATAGTTGGTTAACAGTTAACCTCACATTTAAATAGAAATGCTAACAGAATTGCAAGGAGGTTGGTTCATTCTACACGTTTCACCAAATTCTCACTCTCTTTCTTCTCTGAGTTTTCTCTCTCGAAGCTCTATATTCCTTGGATTTCTTTCCATTCTCTTTCCACAGTACTCATCACCAATCTTCAAACCACCTATTGTATGCATTAGATTCCATTTGGAACCTCTACAAAACCTTCCACGAGTGTATTTTTCATCATCATCAGATTAAGGTTTCAAGCAAGATTTGGAAGTTACTTGAGCATTTATTTTGCTCCTTGTAGATCACAAGAACGTGCATTGAAGTTTTCTGGTTTCTTGAAGCTTGGAACTGCATCTTTGACCAGGTTTGAGTTTCTGAACTTCACAACATCATAGTAGTCTGTATAACATGAATTAGGGCATCATGTAGTTGCATTTGAAGTCCTCCTACTTGAGGCAATGGTTTTGGTTAGATTCTAGAGCTATTTGTGATTGTTTCAGTTTTGGATCTTGAATTTGTTTGCTTCGATTTAGCTTATACATGCATCTTATGTGAAAACTAATGACATAATTGGAATCAACTTGGAGAGAGGAAGAGATTGGTGTACGATTTGTGCCTTGCTGGTGACCTAAACATTTTGGCACGACGGAGCTTCGCCGGAGAAGACAACCGGAGTCTTCTCCGGCCACCTGAGGATTCAACCTTGCCTGAACCCTAGCCTCTTCCAGTTTAAAACACAGCCTTTGGATTATTTTGATCCAACATCCCACAGCGTGCCAGCGAATGAATGATGCATGTCCCCTCACGTGCTCCTATTTTCTGAGATTATTTGAATCTTGTGATTGTGTGTGTGTGATGTATGTTTGCTTATCATGCTCTTGCACTGTGATGCGTGTGATGTGTTTAATTCCTTGATCATCTGATGTTGACTTGATTATGTGGCTCTCATTGAGTCAAATGGTTGACTGATCCCTATGCTATGCGCCTTATCTGAGTACGTATTATTGGATTGGACTTATGTTGCTATGTGCACCCCTCACTTTTGAGCCCAAGCCATTCTGAACTAAGTTTTTGCTTTCGTGGCACCCCTCTGTCTTATTTCTTGCTTTTTTTATTTTCTTTTGCATAGTTGTTCCATTTTTAATTTTTAAAATTACATTTGAGCATCAGAAAATTCTATAAAAATTCATAAAGCATCCAAATACATTTAAATAATTTTTAAAATTTTATTTTCTGACTTTACCATATTTTGACATATTTTCATGGATTTTCTTGTAATTTCCTTTGTGAGTGCATTATGTCATGACCTATGCTACCTTGTAAATTTTTTGACATAGTTGTGTACTGATTTTTTACATGATAATTGGTATGTGCTTTCATGATATATTGAGGTACCTTATGCATTTTTTGTGGATTTTTAAAAGCATTTTGGGTTAATTTTTGGGGGTCTTATTTGTGCATGATACTTGTGGTGATAGCATGACATGGTGAGGCATGTTTGTGTATATTGGGCAATGATGTTTGAGCTATATTTTTGAAGCATGTTTGCATACAGATTGTATCTCAACTTATTTGTTTCTTCCCAATTTTCTCATCATCTTAGCATGACTTGTTGGATTATATGAAAGCATGTTTGTTTTGTGTAGATGTTAGAAGACATGTGCTTAGGTATTGATGTGTATTGCATGCAATTCTTTTTGACTAATCTTGGGATCTCTTGATACATGTCATGGCTGCATTATAGGTCACTTTCATCCTATTATAGGTCATTGCTTGTCTACTTTGAATTGACTTGTATGCTCTTGTGGAAACTTTTGAAATGTTGTGTGGATTGGTATTCCTTTCCTTGCATGTCTTTGATGCTTTGTTTTCACCTATGCTTGTGTGATCTTAAATGTACATTTAAAATTGATTCATGTTCTATTCGTGTTCATTTTCAATCATACAACATGATTTGTAATTGCATTTTTGCATCTTGCATAAGTTCATCAATTTGTGGCACTTGTTTGAGCTTGTTAGAACATAATTTGTTTCTTCTCTTCTTAACCTTGCTAATATGAGTTGTGTATGAACTTCACATGTCATCCTTGCATTATTAATTGCATCTTATACATCATATGCTACTGGTTTGTATCCATTAGACATGTATGGTCTCATTTCATCTCGATCTTTAGTTTGCATTACAAGTATGCACCCTTGTGGAACTTAAATTGTTGTTTGTTCACTTTTTCTTGCTCCATTTCTTAAATGCTTGCATCCATGACTTGTATATTCATTCAATGACATTCATATGCATTCCTAAGTGTCATTTAATTCTGACCTTGACATATAATCATGCATTAATACATGTTTACCTTTCATAAGCATTCTTCCTTCATAAGTAATACATAGTTTGCATTTTGTGTGAACACTTAGTGCATAGTTTGACTTTATTTGGTTTCATTTGGCATGATTATTTTGGTAGGATCCCTTAAGACATACCTACTGACTTAGGATGGTTCCTAACCCTTAGGACTTCTTCCTTCTTGGTTTGACCTTTGTTTGGTGTTTAGAACATCTCCTTAGAACATTAGGACTTGTTTGCTTCCTTCTTTTCACTTGTACTTCAATATTTGAATTGTTTTGGTACTAACCATTTTGTGTAGGGGCTATGGTAATTCTTGAGTATTTGGATGATTATCCATACTTATATCTCTTCTCTTTTATCTCCTTCACTTTCTCTTGTGTGTTTGTGAATAACATGATATAATGCTTTGTGTGTATAACTCTCCCACACCCTTAGGGATCCTAGCTCATCCTTAATCTTTGATTAAAGTGAGGTAGGATAAGCATTAGGTAGTGCTATCCCTCACTTTTCTTTTAGACTTAAGTGGTTCCTCTTACTTCACATAACCATAGGATCTCCATGCATGATAACTTTAGGATAACTAGTCCCCCACTTAGACTTTGTTCTTTCTTCAACTTGAGTCTCTTTCTCATCTCAAAACAAAAAGAAAAAAGATCTAATAAAGGATTAGCATGTATTGTACATGAGCCTTGCATGTGGGAAATGGAAGGAGGAGGGGTTCCCTCCGCCTTTCTAGAGTGTTTAGCATACGTCCTGTTAGGACGACCATGCGATGCATTCGATCCTATGTCATAGACTTTATTGCAATATGTGTTATAAACACAAAATAATCAAAACACTTCTTCTTAAAAAAAATCAATAAAAAAACAACAATTCTCTTCTCATCTTCCTCACTCCATTCATAAAGGATGCGTCACTTCCGTTCTAGCGCAAACAGGTAAACGCCTAAGACTCCGTACAACGAGCTGCGACACCTAACTGCTGGAACGCGAACCTTGGCGTCTTCCGTTAAAAAACATAAACAAAGCAAAGTCATCCCTAGTGAGGGGAACTACGACGCTCTGATTCTCATTCCTGATGAGACACGTAGGCACAAGACGACGATGTCTTGGCGAGCAAGCTCCCCCCTTAGTTCGTGTCCGAACTACGTTGACTCTGACTTTCCCATTGCACGAGGGAATACGCAGGCCTAGGACGCGATGTCCTATCGAGTCACTTCTTTTCTTTTTCCCCCCGTTTCTCCACTTTCGCCTTTTGTTTCCAGTTTCCAGTTAGCAGTTAAGTTTCAGATACCCTACACCCTTTGATTGATAACAACAAGCGTGGATCCCATCGAGTACGATGGACGCGAGGGGGTGCTAATACCTTCCTCTCGCGTAACCGACTCCCTTACCAGTTTCTCTTGGTCGCGAGACCATGCTCTTTTCCTTTCCCCCAGATTTACGCAGTGTTTCCTTTCCCTCTCTTGGGATAAATACACATTGCTGGCGACTCTGTTTCCGCGCCACTTTCGCATTTGTACTTGGATGAAAATCCCAGGAGCGACAATATTCAAAACAACAGTATAATCACTGTTCAAACCTTGGGCCTCTCCTTGAGTATAAGCCCCAACTCTCTTTTGATTTAGGTTTAAATATACAGTTGTTATCAAAACTTTCTTTAATTTCTATGAACAACTAACAATACAGCATGGAAGCTCGCTCACCTGTAAGTTTTAAACAGCTTTCCTTTACTCACTTTAATATATATAATTATATTGTGGGAAGCTGCGCATGGTTAGTCTTCTTTCATTCTTTTAAATACATGTATGATATACATATATATATATATATATAACTGTATTGTGGGAAGCTGCACATGGTTAGTCTTCTTTCATATCCTTTTAAAATACTTGTCATATATCAACTGTATATATACTAGTATAGTTCTTTAGATTTTTCCCCGTCAACTAGGTCTAGAACTAGGTAAAGCCCTGTTAGTCACTCTTATATACAAATAAAACTAGATCCCCATAGGATTTCCAGATACAGTCTTCCCTTCTCTTGGGGTTAAACAATATGGAACAAAGAGAAAGGCAATATTCTCGGTGAACCTTTTCTCAGACTGTCACCCTTAGAAATTGTCAAAGAAATTCTACTCCCCGGAGTTGATCTATTCTCTGTGAATAGCATCTCTTGAATTTCTTCCAAACCCTCGAACTTTCCTGGAATCATCTCTTCTCTGTGAATTGCATTTCTTGAATTTCTCTTGGTTTGGGGACCCACAGGCTTCCTAAAAGTATCCCCGCCTCCTCTTGGGCATTGTACAAGGACCCTTCAGCTTCTTAGAAGTTCTCATTGTCATACCCCAAATTTTGACCACCAATATTTCCCATCATTGTGCAAATCATCATCACAATATGGATGAACCATTAGTCTCCCCAAAGATGGGTGAGCATCCACTACAATTAGACTTAGGGTTTCAAGCCCTCTCATAGGTCTTAGACAAAGGATCAATCAAGAAATGACATGATCTTTAACTTGGCTAAACCTCTCAAACATCCACAATGGATCAAGAGGACTCCCACATCAAGAATCAAGCACAAGGTTGCAGCATTCTAAGTGGTTCAAATCATAACCTAATATACCCCATGTAACCTCATGGACCCCATCATCAAGTCAATTTAGCCTCAGGGGATGCATTCACTAAAAATCAGGAATTAGGGTTTCTGGACCTAATTCACCCCTAAGTTGACTTTTGGGACAAAACAGGAGCCAAGACCTCAAGACATGATTTGAGGTGTCTCAAATACATCACATTGATCCATTTGAAACAATGGATTGATCCAAGAAGCTTGAGCAACAAGTTTCAATTTCATCAGAACAACAGTTAGGCTTTCGCGGAAAAAGTCAACTGTATCTTTGACTTTTGACCAGGACATGCTCCCAAACCCTAGGACATGATCCAATACACCCTATAACACCTATGGAATCAATCCATCAAGTTTGATTTAGGTCAAGGACTTGATTTCATAGAGGATCGCACAATTTGGAATTCATCTGATAAAAAGTCAACTGTGCACAAAAGTCAAACTTTGACTTTTTGAAATTTTTCACAATTATGGTTTTTTAACCCTAAAATGATGTTAATGTGTGATTGGAATCACCATTCATCAAGAAAAATCAAGAAAAGTGGGATAACTTGTAAAAGGGGTAACCATAAAAAACTTAGAAAATTTTCTAAGTTATGGAATAAAGTGGCTAGGGTACCAACTTTGGAGGATCATAACTCCTAAACCACAAGGCCATTTTTTCCCATCCAAAGCTTGATTTGTAGCTCTCATTACCCTCTACAAAAGCTTTAACTACACCTCATTCCAATTCCCCATGGATTTCAAGTTATGGAATGATCAAAATCAAGAAAAGTGAAAATGTCACTTTTTTCCAACACTTGGTGAAATTTTCACTAAGTCAGAATCTGCCTTCACTTTTTTCCAAATGTAGGGGAATTTTTCACTTGGATCCAAAAAGTATCAAAACCAACTATGATCAAACAGTTGTTGTATCATATAAGGGCTTTCCAAAATGGCCAAGAACTCCATCAAATTCCACTTGAGCCATGAGATATGACAATGGCAATATGCCTTGCTGAAAACTGTCAAAGCAAGGCAGATTTGTGCATTTTGCTCGATTTGCCAAATTCGTGCAATTCCAAGCAACTCTATCCATCTGAACACCTCAAAGGGGGGACTAAGGAGGAACCAACTCTGATCCCAAGCCTCCCAAGTCTTTGGAACCAAAAATAGCATGCCAAACCTAGAATTCCCTAAAAGAAGGACAAGACTCCTATTTTGGATTGGAGCATTCAATGCATACACCAAGGTGGCATGGACTAAGCCATTGCCAACTGAATTCAGTCATGACTTATCCAAGACCAAGGGGACCAGCAGCCTGTGCCCTAACCTCTAGTCAATGGCTAGAGGAAATTTGGATTCTCATTGCTCAACATTGGCCAAACCTATGCAGCAGTTGCCATTCACTATTCCTTGCAAAACAAACTTGCTCTACTATAAATAGAGCTCATTTGTGATCAGTTTGAGTACACCAAAGCCATCAAACAGATGCTTTCCTCAAAATCACCTTCTCACTTCCAAATTTACCTTCCAAAGCAAGTCACTATCGGGTTTTGAGTTTGAGAGCAATTCCAACCAAACCAATCACACACACACACCTTATAAACATCATATAGAAGTGATCCAAACACTCACATAAGATATGGAACATCAAAATCACAAAACCACTAGCCAATTGCTCAAGCCTTTGACAGATTTACAGTTGGGGTGCCATCTCAAGTTCCAGATCATTTCAATCCATTCCAAGCATCCAGACACACTCCATGGCACCTAGAGAAGTTATCCAGATCATTGGAACCTAGCTGTAACACCTCTAACCCAAAACACGATCACCAGCTGCAAGTGGTAAGCATGAGCTCTTCTAACTCTATGATCCATGCAAATTTTGTTGCACAATAATTTGGCCATATGTTCATAATCATGCATAGAGTGTTTACCCTCAATCAATTGCTTTGTATGAATCGTGTATGGAATTTCTGAACCTTCATGCAGAATTTAGGGTTCTTGAGGTTCCTCTTTGATTTCTTGTTCCATGTGTAAAATAAATGAAATTAAAGACCATAGACATGATCGTGAGGTTGAAACGAGTAGATTGATATGTAGATTGCATGATATAATCAAGTATTCAGTGAGATGGGATAGAAAATGCAAATCGGGGAAAAACAGAGCACGCGGGCAAGGCTAAGATGTTCTTGGCGCCCTTTTTCAAATATTTGAATATTTGAATTTTTGTGATTTTATTTAATTGATTCAAAAATTAATTTCTCTCTGAGTTTTAATGATTTTGAGTTGATTCTTTTTTTAATAATTCACAAAAATGTTAAAATATTTTATTTTACCAAAAAACCCTAAAAATATTATTTATTTCATATAATTGATATTTTTTCAAAGAATTAATATTTTAATTGTTTTTGACATTTAAAATATTTTTTCCTTCTTCATTTTGCAAATTTTAATGATTTCTAATCATTTTGTAGGTCAAAACTTGATTTTTGAAACATTAATCCAATATCACAATTTGTTTTCCACATGTTAAACAATTTTGATCATTTTAATTGAATTTTTTTTATTCAATTAAAATACATTTGGAAACAAATTAGGGTTTTTGATTAATTCAACCCTCATCAAACTTTTTCAAACACTTTGGGCCTCTAATAGAGTGTAAGACCCAATCCTTTGTAAATACAAACCTATTTTGGGCCTCAAATGTTGTATAAGTTCCGTTGTATTTCAAAAGTTCGGCGCGATCATCGCCCGTTTAAAACAAACCATCTGGGCCTCTCCTCGAGCTATAAGACCCATTCAAAATCATTTTGGGCCTCTAATAGAGTGTAAGACCTAATCCCCTTTTGAAACCAAAAAATTTTGGGCCTCAGTCATTGTATAAGACCCACGGTGTTTTCAAAACCTCGGTGCGATCGTCGCCCTTTCCAAAATTAACCATTGGGCTTCTCCTTGAGCTATAAGACCCATCTTTGTTCACTTTCAATCATTTTGGGCCTCTTGATAGAGTGTAAGACCCACCCCCTTGTACAGAAAACCTTTCTTGGGCCTCAATCACTTGTATAAGTCCTTGTACAAAACGACAGTGCAATCACTGATAAAACCCTGAGCCTCTCCTTAAGCTGTAAGCCCCAATTTTCCTTTCAAAAGCACTTTCTCCTTTGATTTGGTAACATACTGTTATTTTCAATTTCTTTGTTGAACAACTAACCAAATAACATGGAAGCTCTACAATCGAGTAAGTGTTTACCCGCTTTCATTTACCGCTTTCATATATAACTGTATTGTGGGGCTGTTTCACTGTAAGTCTTCTTTCATAAACTTATATCGACTGTGTAATACTAGTATAGATATTTAGAGTTTCCCCGGCAACTACGTCTAGAACTAGACAAAACATCGTCTCCTTACATCCGATGTTTTCCCGGATATTTCAAAATAACCTAAACCATGAGAATTTTCTTTTACAACAATTTTAGATAACTAGATCTAAGAAATCTCCCCCTTGAACAGTTCATATACAGAAGGCCAATGTTCCAAGTGGAACCCCTTCTGGAACAATTCATCAGCCTCCTCTTGAACTTAGTACAAGGACCCACAGGCTTCCTAAAAGCATCTCCGCATCCTCTTGGGCGTTGTACAAGGACCCGTCGGCTTCTTAGAAGTTTTCACAGCCTCCTCTTAGGCTTCGTATAATGATTCTTCCTCCGGGAAGATAGCCTCCTCTTGGGCTTCGTACAAATTGTCCCTTCGGCTTCTTAAAAGTTTTTCTCGTCTCCTCTTGGGCTTCGTACAAATTGTCCCGAAGACCTCTTAAAGGTATAGGAACAGAAATTAGTCATCTTAATAGAACAGTCTTTCAAAGAGTCTAGATCTTCCTACGGCGAACATACTGTCTATTAATCTCTCTTAAGCATAGTACAAAAGATAAAACTCTAGACTTGGACAGTCTAACCTCCTTGAGTCTCGAAGACATTCTCAAGTTCCTTTAAAAAAAATAGGAAAAAACACCGTAGACTTGGGCAGTCTCAATACCCTTTGGATTCCCCGTTTCCTTAAAGAACAAGAAATAATCCCGGTCCTCAGATCAAATCCATGAGTACAACATTACCCATATAAGAACTGATTTTCTCTTTTAACCAACATACTGGACCTGTCACTCAACTGAAACAGTAATCCTAGCCTCCATCCCGGGCTTCGTACGAGATACAAAATCACTCTCTTGTTGAGCATAAAAGACTCTCTTGTTGAGTCAATCCATTTTTAGCCTCCATCTCGGGCTTCGTACGAGATACAAATCACTCTCTTGGTGAGTATAAAAGACTCTCTTGTTGAGTCAAACCCGTTTAGCCTCCGTCTCGGGCTTCGTACAAGACACATATAAAAACACTCCCTTGTTGAGTCAACCCTTTTAGTCTCTATCTCGGACTTCGTACGAGACACAAAAGCATCCTCTTGTTGGGTCAATAGCCTCCTCTTAGGCTTCGTATAAGGAAATCCCCGTGTGATTCAATCAACCTTATAGCATTCAAAGTTGTTCCTCGTTCACAGTATACAAACTTCAACAACTCCTTTTCCTTCATCTAAATTGCTGTAAGCGGCAAGCCTCTGGATTATTTACATCCACGCCACTGTCCCTATTTTAGCATGAGGAATTCCTAAGGAAAGATAGCATTGCTCTACACTGAGTTAAAGTCTTCTCCTTCAGGTTAAAATCAACTATAAAGGAAATTATGGCATTGCTGGATTCACATATCCCAGTTAAAGTAATTCTCCTTTATAATCAGTCACCTAACAGTTGTGACAAATAGATCAAATACCCCCCTTTAGAGATGACAAATTCTCTCTAAAGTCAACACCCTTTTAGCTTCATATCTTGGGCTTCGAACAAAATACAAATAGACCCTTCCGCTTCACATCTTGGGCTTTGAACAAGATATAAACCACCGTTAGCTTCATGTCTGGGGCTTTGAACAAGACACCAAAACACCATTTCCTCCCATAGAATAGGAGGAACTACGATCGCTCTGATTTCCCTATCCCGGGAATACGTAGGCATAAGATTGAAAAAGAATCTTAGCGAGCACACTAATAAAAAAAATCCAAAGTCCCCTACCTCCAGCCAATCTAGCACAGTATCCTAACAATTTCCCCATGAACAGTCCCGGTATTTCATTCTGAACAAAATAAGCAGAGAGAGGCCCACGAACTAAAACCGCATCTGTAAACCAATAGTTTTGACTGTTTAACCACAGTTTGCAAGCAGGGTTAGTTGGAGACATCTATTTCCCTTCCTTCATCAGCTTCAGTAGGATAAAAAATGAATCGACCTGTAGTACCCCAGAGCGACAGTGCTTAAGAACCACGTCCAAGATCGCTCGCTACAGAAAAATGGCGCCCACCGTGGGGCCTTCTCATCTTTCTTTCTTACAATTTAAGGTGAAAACCTTGGACAAGTCAATTTCATGGTGGTGGCCACCACAGAAAAATGGCGCCCACTGCAACACCCCAATTCCCATCGCGAATAAATAATACATAAATAAATCAGAGTAAATAAAAATTTATTTTTCCGACAGAAAACAGGGATGCCACAATTAAAGAAGGAAGACACAATCCCTGCTCATAAATTTGATACATAACACAAAATGGAATAACCTCAAAGGGAAACTTTTTCCATACAAAAGGAAAGGTCAATTAAGGAATAAAGCGGAAAGATCCATAACTGACTTGTTTTACAAAATAATTGTTTTATAACATACAAATATTCCTACAAAGATAATACAAAATAGATCCCACAAATGTATACATATATGTAACAAAAGCGTTCCTCGACTCTCGTGCTACATATCAGAGCAGACATCAAGACCGACAAAAGAACGGAGGGCTAATCTTCACAAAAGCCTCCAAGACTACAAATCTGCAATTGCCTCATAGAGCAACAAACCACAGCAGAAGGGTGAGAAATAACAACTAAATCAAGATTGCATAATAATATGCAAACACATATAAATTCACATGCAAAGTTATTCTCACCACAAGCATCATTTACCAATACATATAGCATATCATAGATAAGTAATACAATCATTGTAATGTACAACATCCCCACAAAACATAGCATATATCAATTATACCAACATAATCACATATTCGCACATAAGGCATACCAAAGTTATAACATATGGAAACACACCATCACATCCCATAACATATGTCTATACATAAAACATATCATCCACAACCAATGCATTTATCACATATGCACATCAATTCACCAATTCAAACATAAATCTCAACACATACTCAATCAATTCACAATTTCCCACACATAATGCATCCATTCACAATTCTCACACATAATCAATCCATTCATGATCTATGCAAATGCACAGAGACCGACACAACGACTCTATGCAATGCATATATGGTACCATCCATCCATCATTTCTCAACATTAGTTCACTCAAGAACTATTGGAATCATCGCTTGTTACTCAACGTAACTCCCCGTCAGGCAAACGATATTCCCCGTCACTTTAAGTCCTCTTTGTATAAGGCGCACGACATTTATGGATCGCTTTAAGTCCTCTTTGTATAAGGCGCACGATCCGATCGCTTTAAGTCCTCTTTGTATAAGGCACACGATCGTCTATAATCATCGCTTTAAGTCCTCTTTCTATAAGGCGCACGATGTTATAGCGGATTCCCTCTGGAATCGATTCGTCGCTCACACCCACTAGGGCACACGACATCACATGATGCATATCATGATGCTTGGCATACAAGGACTCGTGACAATCAAATGCATCTTCACAATTCAACCATATGAATTAATCAACATCATCACATTCATGCATTGCGAATCAATTTAAATAATGCATTTCAAACCATAAAGGCCACCAAACAACATATATTGAATTTCACATAAACAATGCACTTCATCATAAACCACAAACCACCACAATCATATCATCACAATTCCTTACACAAGGGATTCATATATCAAATGCTACCCACAACACATAATAACAACATACATTGATATTCACTCAAACCATGTATTTTACCACACAACAACATCATTATCACATGCATCAACATCCTATAAATAGCACAAAAGCCCCACATTTACACGAAGATAACAAATCGCATCGAACACAACCAAGCACAACAAAACCTACAAACCACTAATTATCCTCTACCAAATATTCTTGGTTAAATCATGGTCTAATATCACCATTTAATAGCATTTTAAGTTATCTATCTAATGCCTCAAATCCCACATCAATCGGACTCGCGATTCGGGAGTTATGGTGGAAACATAAACCACACTTTTCACACATACATCACTTTCCCATATTTTCTTATCAATCCAAGGCATAAACATATGTTTCTATTCCACTATCAAAAAAATCATTGAAAGAGCTTTCCAACGCATCCGACCATGCCTCAATCCGATTTACGGATCAAAAGTTATGAAGAAAACAAAAACTGAAAATCGGTCACGTTCGTAGTGCGAAGCTCCCAGCGAACCGTCGCAGAAGCAAAAATACCCAAAGTTCGCAATGCGAACAGCTAGCGAACATTCACTGTTTCCTTCGCTTTCGCTCGCAATGCGAACTTTCGAAACCCAGAAATTCCAGCAGCGATAACATAGGTCATTTGGGGTCAAAATCCCTCATTTCTTCCACCCAAACACTTCCAAAACATACTATAACAACCAAAACATGATCCAAACCTAACAACAAGTATTCTACTCAGTTTTTATCTAATTTCATCCGTGAAAATATTGATTTATATCAATTTCTCCTAATTCCAATCGGTGCGAAAAGTTGCGAAACAACCAAAACAATTACAACAAACAACACATATACATACACAAGCAAGATATAATTGAAACTTCTCACCCTTACCCGATTATTCGCGCTCGAAATGGAGGTCCCGCGATTTTCCTCTTTCTCCACTTTTCTCTTTCTTTCTTCTCCTTTTCTTTCTCTTCTTTTTCTTTCCCTTTATATTTATATAAATATCTAATCCCCTAAAAAGACTATTTTACCCCTCAACTCAAATATCTCGCAAACGCTCTCAAAATGCGATAAAACATAAACAGCGATGAAAAATAATATATTGCCAAATAAAAGTCAAGAATAAAATAATATAAAACAAAAATAATTAAATCGTCTCAATTAAATAAATAAGACAAAACCGGGGCGTTACAACTCTCCCCCACTTAGACATTTTCGTTCTCGAAAATATACTGAGACAGACAACTCCGGACACGACTCTCGCATCCGACTAACAAACTATCATGCCAACACTAGGCACACCACGAATAACACAAACTGACAAACCAACTTGCTAACAGCAACTACTACAACAACACGACACGACGACAACTACAACGACAAGATGCAAAGCCCATACAATGCACTTGACGACCAACTCACGACTCAAGGAATACCCAAGTTACTAACACACACAGGTTCACTCTTGAACCGAAACACAACAAGATCGTTACACTCCCCCTAGGTAACACTCCCCTAATCACCCACAAGGAATTAGCCACTCGCACTCGAACCATCACCCTGGAAACGAGGCAACAACACAACAAAAATTCCACGACCCAACATCGTTCCAACAACCTCTACCTAACCACAATACCAACATCCTTGTCACACAACAATATTACAACAATGCTACGATTCCCCAATCGAACATACAACCAAAACCTCCATCTACATAGTAGCCCATGAATAATATTTAAACCTTTCGCCTAACATTTCCATTCTGAAACGTCCAATAGTCTTACCATTCCTACATGTTCCCAATGTTCAACTTATGAATTCTTACAAGTCACACACGCAAATACAAAATGTGCCACATCACGCTTCCGCTGCGCACTCTGATTACTCGAAACCATCAAGCCTACCAATCTCACACTCTCCTGTGTTATCCCACACACCAGACACAAGTCTCTGAACTGCTCAAACAATTTTAATTCTCTGACCATCAAAACAGACATGCATAACAACTTTCGACTTAACTTTTCAGGCACAACATCACCTTTTCCCCGAAGGATAATCCCAGCCAAATTCATAACTCGTCCCAAATTCTAAACATTCTCGTTGTCTCATACTCTATTCCTTCAGACCAAACAAGTACTCAATATTCTTTGTGATTACTAAACACTTCGAACCTAGAACCATAAAGATAATACCTCCAAATTTTCCAACACACTACAACCGCGACCAATTCCAAATCCGGAATAGTATAGATCCTCTTATGAATCCTCAATTGTCGTAAAGCATAAGCTACGATTTTACCCTCTTGCATTAACGCACTGACTACACTCATCAAAGACACATCACAATACCTCACAACCGGTTTATCCGGATCACGCTGTATCAAAACTGGAGACGTAGACAACTTCTACTTTAACTCACCAAAACTTACTCACAACGAACATTCAAAACAAACGACTCACCTTTTGCAAGTCAACTGAGATACCAGAAGTACGAACTTAACAAAGTCTTTCATAACCTACAATAACAACCAACTGAGCCCAAAAGTTTCTAATCTCCTTAACCAACTTCGGAGCCTCTCATTGTAGAACTACATCTACTTCTGATGGATCCATAACAATACTCTCATCTTAAATAACATATCCATGAAAACTAACCCTTTTTAACCAAAATTCTCACTCGAATAACTTAGCATAAAACTTCGTCTCTTTTCAACACTTGCAATTCCAATCTCAAACACTCTACCTGTTCTTCCTCTGAGTTTATAACAGATCCGAATATCCTCAATCAAAACTTCTACGAACTTATCCAAATAAATATGGAAGATACGATTCATATACTCCACAAACATTCCAGACGCATCACTTGACGCATTTAAAGTGTTAACAGTTTCGTTTTACGTAATTCACGTAGTTCCGACTAATCCTAATAATCGACCAAAAATCCATTCCAAAAATAATATTTATGCTTTCCAAAACATAGAACCCTTTCATAGCTCTATAACGATATAAAGAACGTTTAAATCGGATAAACGAAGCCAAAGTTAAGAAAGAAACAATTTGGAAAGATCTGCCATGTTCGCGATGCGAATCTCCCAGCAAGCAGTCGCTTTCCTCATTCGCAATGCAAACCCCCAGCGAACCAAGGCAGAAGAAAAAGGGCACAAAGTTCGCACTGCGAACTGCTGGCGAGCCTTCGCCTTAACCTTCACACTGCGAAGCTCCGGCGAATTTTCGCATTCCCATTCAACCGTCCAATTCCACAATTCCAATATGTATCAACAACCAACCAAAAAGAACTCTTAATATCAATATTACCGCTACACACAAAGGTTTCTCAAAATTTCCATAGTCTCATACCATCAAGGAATTTCAAATCGTTTGCGATTCGTCACAATTCAAAACTCAAGCTATCCAGAACACAACCGCAAGTTTCCATACTACTCACTGGTTAACATGCAACCTCCTACTATCATCTTTTTCCTTACCAACCATGTTGGACCTCTTCAAGTCGACACACTAATGTTTCATCCAAAACACATCTGAAAACCATGCACAACTGATGGCCCATCACTGTGGCTTTCCTACCAATTTCCAGAACACTAGCCTCACAAATATAACAAACACATTAGTCTCAACTCCAAAGAGTGTCCTACTCACTTAGCAGATATAACCTCGACTATTCACCTTCATCCAATTTAAGTTCACACTCTACTCTCTGAGAACAACCATTAGTAATACCCAATCATTCTCCCTCAGAGACATTCCAACTTGACTAATATACAAAACCTCTAATCTGCCTCATCTTCCGATATTAGAATCTTCATCGACTCATCAAAACAATTCTGTAATCATTTTCTTAATTCCCAACAATCCATTGTACACACTATCAAAGCCGGAAAGACACGTCTATTCCATCCAACATAATTCTCGTCTACTATCAACAAGAGATTAAGGGTGATTAGTTCCTCAATTTGTCAATAGGCAGCCGACAATCATGATGGGGCATAAACCATCTTTACCAAACTATAATAGCATTCCTTACATCTCATGCACAAAACTACCTAAGGCACCAATTCTTAGTCGACATAAACCTTACCTCCGCATTCCCTCTAGAACCGGGAACCACACTGTCCAAAGAGCACTTACAATCTTGCAATTCACAACACACTGAGCCAACGCTCCACACCTGAAGCAACTTGGAGAAGTACCAGCTTCACCCCCACTTATCTCAATCTAAATCTTGCAGACAAAGGATTAGAAAACCAGAAAGCACCGACTGTGTTTCACACACATATCACGTACTAAGGAACAAACAACATCGACAGTATTCAACTGCCACACCAACCGACTTAACAACTTGGCCGGAGGGACCGACCTGCTCTGATACCACTAATGCAACACCCCAATTCCCATCGCGAATAAATAATACATAAATAAATCAGAGTAAATAAAAATTTATTTTTCCGACAGAAAACAGGGATGCCACAATTAAAGAATGAAGACACAATCCCTGCTCATAAATTTGATACATAACACAAAATGGAATAACCTCAAAGGGAAACTTTTTCCATACAAAAGGAAAGGTCAATTAAGGAATAAAGCGGAAAGATCCATAACTGACTTGTTTTACAAAATAATTGTTTTATAACATATAAATATTCCTACAAAATTAATACAAAATAGATCCCACAAATGTATACATATATGTAACAAAAGCGTTCCCCGACTCCCATGCTACGTATCAGAGCAGACACCAAGACCGACAAAAGAACGGAGGGCTAATCTTCACAAAAGCCTCCAAGACTACAAATTTGTAATTGCCTCATAGAGCAACAAACCACAGCAGAAGGGTGAGAAATAACAACTAAATCAAGATTGCATAATAATATGCAAACACATATAAATTCACATGCAAAGTTATTCTCACCACAAGCATCACATGCCAATACATATAGCATATCATAGATAAGTAATACAATCATTGTAATGTACAACATCCCCACAAAACATAGCATATATCAATTATACCAACATAATCACATATTCGCACATAAGGCATACCAAACTTATAACATATGGAAACACACCGCCACATCCCATAACATATGTCTATACATAAAACATATCATCCACAACCAATGCATTTATCACATATGCACATCAATTCACCAATTCAAACATAAATCTCAACACATACTCAATCAATTCACAATTTCCCACACATAATGCATCCATTCACAATTCTCACACATAATCAATCCATTCATGATCTATGCAAATGCACAGAGACCGACACAACGACTCTATGCAATGCATATGCGGTACCATCCATCCATCATTTCTCAACATTAGTTCACTCAGGAACTATTGGAATCATCGCTTGTTACTCAGCGTAACTCCCCGTCGGGCAAACGATGTTCTCCGTCGCTTTAAGTCCTCTTTGTATAAGGCGCACGACGTTTATGGATCGCTTTAAGTCCTCTTTGTATAAGGCGCACGATCCGATCGCTTTAAGTCCTCTTTGTATAAGGCGCACGATCGTCTATAATCATCGCTTTAAGTCCTCTTTGTATAAGGCGCACGATGTTATAGCGGATTCCGTCTAGAACCGATTCGTCGCTCACACCCACTAGGGCACACGACATCACAAGATGCATATCATGATGCTTGGCATACAAGGACTCGTGACAATCAAATGCATCTTCAAAATTCAACCATATGAATTAATCAACATCATCACATTCATGCATTGCAAATCAATTCAAACAATGCATTTCAAACCATAAAGGCCACCAAACAACATATATTGAATTTCACATAAACAATGCACTTCATCATAAACCACAAACCACCACAATCATATCATCACAATTCCTTACACAAGGTATTCACATATCAAATGCTACCCACAATACATCATAACAACATACATTGATATTCACTCAAACCATGTATTTTACCACACAACAACATAATTATCACATGCATCAACATCCTATAAATAGCACAAAAGCCCCACATTTACACGAAGATAACAAATCGCATCGAACACAACCAAGCACAACAAAACCTACAAACCACTAATTATCCTCTACCAAATATTCTTGGTTAAATCATGGTCTAACATCACCATTAAATAGCTTCTTAAGTTATCTATCTAATACCTCAAGTCCCACATCAATCGGACTCGCGATTCGGGAGTTATGGTGGAAACATAAACCACACTTTTCACACATACATCACTTTCCCATATTTTCTTATCAATCTAAGGCATAAACATATGTTTCTATTCCACTATCAAAAAAAATCATTGAAAGAGCTTTCCAACGCATCCGACCGTACCTCAATCCGATTTACGGATCAAAATTTATGAAGAAAACAAAAACTGAAAATCGGTCACGTTCGTAGTACGAAGCTCCCAACGAACCGTGGCAGAAGCAAAAAGACCCAAAGTTCGCAATGCGAACAGCTAGCGAACGTTAGCTGTTTCCTTCGCTTTCGCTCGCAATGCGAACCTGCGAAACCCAGAAATTCCAGCAGCGATAACATAGGTCATTTGGGGTCAAAATCCCTCATTTCTTCCACCTAAACACTTCCAAAACATACTATAACAACCAAAACATGATCCAAACCTAACAACAAGTATTCTACTCAGTTTTTATCGAATTTTATCCGTGAAAACATCGATTTCTATCAATTGCTCCTAATTCCAATCGGTACGAAAAGTTGCAAAACAACCAAAACAATTACAACAAATACACAAGCATGATATAATTGAAACTTCTCACCCTTACCCGATTATTCGCGCTCGAAATGGAGTTCCCGCGATTTTACTCTTTCTCCACTTTCCTCTTTCTTTCTTCTCCTTTTCTTTCTCTTCTTTTTCTTTCCCTTTCTATTTATATAAATATATAATCCCCTAAAAAGACAATTTTACCCCTCAACTCAAATATCTCGCAAACGCTCCCAAAATGGGATAAAACATAAACAGCGATGAAAAATAATATATTTTCAAATAAAAGTCAAGAATAAAATAATTTAAAACAAAAATAATTAAATCGACTCAATTAAATAAATAAGACAAAACCGGGGCGTTACACCCATCGTGGGGCCTTCTCATCTTTCTTTCTTACAATTTAAGGTGAAAACCTTGGACAAGTCATTTTCATGGCGGTGGCCGCTACAGAAAAATGGCGCCCACCGTGGGGCCAAACAAAGGAATCTTGTCTCTCTTATCTCTCTGGTTAAAACCTTCTCTTAGGACGAGTCCTTGGGTTCACAAGGTATCACCGAATGACGGTTCCATCGGGGAATGTCATTATTGCTAGGATGGGCCCTCACTAGGATCTTAGGTCAAAAAACCTTTAAGTTGGGAAGGTACCACAGAATGGCGACTCCGCCGGGGAGCCATTTTATGTTAGGATCATAGGATTCATAGCTCTTAAAAAGTCTAGGACATTAGGACAAATATATATACTGCTTTTCCTAATTGATATCTGTGTTTATTTTTCTGCTAATGGGAATGCGTGTGATGCCGTATGTGGAAAGATTGAGTATACACCTAGGAAAAACCTCTTTCAGTAGTGCGAAAGCTATCGGAAATAGTTGTCACGCGATACTACCCTCTTCCGAGATTCTTCGAAATACATCATCTAGCACGGTTCCTGTAACACCCCATTTCTACCCAGTAAATTATATTAAAATTAGAGTTATAAAATTTTCGACTTAAAACAGGATATCACATTTTCAACTTTAAAATCAACCAAATAATAGTTAACCATGAAAGATACATAACGATTCAGGGAAACATAAAACAACAAATGGTCTTCAACTTTATTCAACTTAAGCAAACACAACGCAGCGGATTCATTAACAACTTAGTAACATCTTTATTCAACATAAAACAACTTCAAATTAAACAACAAAGTATTTTTCAGCAATTTCATTAAAAATTCAGCATGTAGACAAATAAATAAAAGACATGCATCGTCCCCCCGAGTGCTACGTATCAGAGCGACAACCACCGACTCGAACTAAGGTAACTGGCTACTCCTCTTGATTACCTGCACGTTGCCAACATAGGGACAACATTCAAACAGAAGGGGTGAGTTACCGAATATTATAAACGGAGTATGATAAATAATACATAGGTAAGAATCATACAAATAATCACCACTTCACATCAACAACCAACAAATAAAAATCAACAACAACTTAAGAAAATGCAACTTTAATGCGACTCGACAATGTTATGCATGTGGTACCATCGAAGTAAAACTCCCAACTTAATATATGCCAGTTTATCGAGGCATCAAGGCATAAGCCTTCAACTTTCAACTTTCAACTTGTGCCAATCCAGGCCAACGTGGTGTGAGCAACGCTCCGACATAAAATGCAATGTATGCTTTATGACATGCACAACTCATCAACATAAACAACTCAACGACATCCACAACATAATCAACTTAAAACAACATAACAACTTTTACGACATAAACAACTTATATCAACGTTGGCTTATCAAGCCTACAACTTACAATTCGTCCGTAAACCGGAACAATGTTACAACTCAGCTGTACCTGCAATTCCACTTTTTCAACATAATTTCAACGAAATAATTCAACAAAAGTCACCTACTAAATTATCCGACTTACCCCGACAATTTTCGTTAAATTCCGGGAAACTAAGTTTTTCGCCTAAACCGGCTTAACCGACTAAAACTGTACTGTTTCACATTTACTAATTACTACTAATTACTTTTATTAATTCAGTTAAATTATTAAATCACTGCTGCAACATATTATGCTACTAATTTTTTTACTGTCATCGAAATCAACTATGTTACCCAATTGTCACCACCTGCTAAAGACCTGCTATTACTACAAGTCCAATTTTCTGTCAAAATTCTATTTTCTGCTACTTGTTCTACTATCTGTCAAGTTACCACTGCTACTTATTTTCAAATAATTCTGATTCCCATTTAATTTTCTACTATGAGAATCTATTAAGTTCCTGCTACATACTGCTATTAATATATTGATTCAATAACATGTGGTTTTTATTAATCCATTAGCCTTAACAATTATGACTTAATAATATGTGATGGTTTAATATTTAATATTCTATGACTTTCTGTTCATTTATGCCTATCACTGAAAACAACACAGATTTCTAAAGAGACACAGTGGCTTGCGCCACATTTCTAAACAATTCATTAAGAAACAATTCGTTAAGAAAACATGATAATAATAATAGTATAAAAATTAAAGTGGATGTTCCCTTTCACATGGGTGGCTTGCGCCACCCTTTATGAAAAGCTCCATGGCTTGCACCATGCCCATTGTGGCTTCCGCCACTTAATTATTTTCTTTTATCATGGGTGGCCTGCGCCACCCTTATGTGGGTTATGGGTGGCCTGCGCCACCCTTTATCTGTGCACAGTGCTAATTCGCTCCCAACCAAATTTCCAGATGAATTTAATTTCACTGCAACATTCATAAATTTACCAGCAGCAATTTCACCAAAAATCAACCAATTAATCTTTTCACAGACAATCAATTTCACAGTAATGCTCACAAAAATCCATCCAACGATAAATTTCAATAACTTCAACACAGAAACCACACATCTCTACAGCAGAAATCACAATTCAACAACATCATAATTAAATTCCACACAGACAACAACACTTATTCAGAAATCAATGGAAAAATCATATAATCCCCAACCCTCATATCATTCATCATAACCCGGTTATAATAATCGAACCCACCCTTACCTTGGATTGAAGGCAGCTCAACAATCGATCGGATTTCGGGAATTCGACACCGGTAACGGTTTCTCTCTCGTTCTCAACTTCTCCTGTTCGGTTCCTCTTCTTCTCTAACTGATATCCAAAAACCCCACTAATCTTTCTATTCCTCTTATTTTATTAAAATAATAATATTCTAATATAAAATCTAATGGGCCTAAACATACACCCCTCTAATTTGCTAATTCCGACACGAAACCAAGCCCACTTAATCGAACACACTCCAACCACGATAATATTACTACTACTATTATTCCACGACTATAATATTATTTCTAATATTATTTCTACGACTTTCCAACTTAAAATTTCCGACTTAACGACTTAATTCACCGCAACACCAAAATCAACCGAATAATTCACAAACAATTAATTAAATATTCAATTAGATAAATAAATAAATATTTGGGCGTTACAACTCTCCCCCACTTAGAATATTTTCGTCCTCGAAAATTTACCTGATTCAAACAGCTCGGGGTAGGAGTCTCGCATCTTGCTCTCCAATTCCCACATCATGTTTTCTCCAGTAGCTCCCAACCAGACAACTTTCACCAACGTGATCTCTTTCCCTCACAAAGTCTTCATTTCACGATCCGCGATTCGCACAGGCTTCGTCTCCACCGTGAGATTATCCCGTACTTGCGCATCATCCATATTAACCACATGAGACGGATCTAGAATGTACTTTCGAAGTTGCGATACATGAAACACATCATGCAGATTCAAAAGATTTGGCGGTAACGCCATTCGGTAAGCAACTTTCCCAACTCTGTCCAAAATCTGATACGGACCAATAAAACGAGGAGTGAGCTTCTTAGACTTCAAAGCTCTCCCAACACCAGTCACAGGCGTGACTCTCAAAAACACATGATCACCCTCTTGGAATTCCAAATCCTTCTTCCGCTTGTCATGGTAACTTTTCTGTCTACTTTGATAAGCTTTCATTTTCTCTCGAATCAACTTCACTTTCGCAGTAGTTTCTCGAACTAATTCTGGTCCAAGTACTACACTTTCACCAGATTCATGCCAACACAACGGAGTTCTACACCTCCGACCATACAGCGCTTCAAAAGGTGCCATTCTGATACTAGAATGGTGACTATTATTATAAGTGAACTCGATCAATGGAAGATAAGTATCCCACGAACCTCCCTGCTCAAGAACACAAGCTCTCAACAGATCCTCCAACGACTGAATAGTTCTTTCAGTTTGACCATCTGTTTGAGGATGATACGCCGAACTCAACCTCAACTTAGAACCCAACGCCTCTTGTAGGCTCTTCCAAAACTCTGACGTAAACCTCGGATCTCTATCCGACACAATGCACAAAGGAATGCCATGCAACTTCACAATCACTCGGATATAAATCTCTGCCAACTTTGCAATCGGATATGTGATGTTAATAGGTATAAAATGAGCCGACTTCGTAAGCCTATCAACAATCACCCAAATTGAATCATGTCCTCTTGAAGTCATAGGCTGCCCTGTCACAAAGTCCATAGAAATGCTATCTCATTTCCATTCTGGAATCTCTAACGGTTGCATTAACCCACCAGGCTTCTGATGCTCAACTTTCGACTTCTGACAAGTCAAACATGCATACACAAATTGTGCCACATCTTCCTTCATTCCGGACCACCAAAATATCTTCCTCAAGTCTTGATACATTTTAGTAGCTCCCGGATGAATACTCAGATTACTTCTATGACCCTCTTCAAGAATCTTCTTTTTCATATCTGCATCATCTGGTATACAAATTCGATCATGCAGTCTCAACACACCTCGTGCATCAATCTTAAAGTCACTCTTATCCGATTGACCACAATCATTCATGATGTCCACTAGTTTCACATCCCGCTTCTGAGCCTCTCGAATACTGTCCAGAAAATCATTGTTAATCTTCAACATACCCAGCATAACACTTTGCGGTGTCACTTCGCAAACCAAACTCATATCTCGAAACTGCTCAATTAATTCCAATTCCTTAATCATCATTGCTGACATATGCAAGGTCTTTCGGCTTAAAGCATCAGCCACAACATTAGCTTTGCCCGGATGATAATTCAAACCGAAATCATAATCTTTCAGCAATTCTAACCACCTTCGCTGTCTCATATTCAACTCCTTCTGATCAAACAAATACTTTAAGCTCTTATGATCACTATAAACTTCAAATCTAGAGCCATAGAGATAATGCCTCCAAATCTTCAGCACGAAAACCACTGCAGCAAGTTCCAAATCATGCGTAGGATAATTCCTTTCATGAGTTCTCAACTGTCGAGACGCATAAGCAATTACTTTATTATTCTGCATCAGCACACCTCCTAAACCCATCAACGAAGCATCACAATAAACCACAAACGGTTCTCCTGGATTCAGTAATGTCAAAACCGGAGCCGAAGTCAACCTCTTCTTCAATTCTATAAAAATTTCTTCGCACTGAATATCCCACACAAAAGCTTTACTTTTACAAGTCAATCTAGTTAACGGAAGTGCCAACTTAGAAAACCCTTCAATAAATCTTCTATAATAACCAGCTAGTCCCAGAAAACTTCTAATCTCAGTAGCCGACCTCGGAGTTTCCCATTGCAACACAGCATCTACCTTAGAAGGATCCACGGCAATACCACTACCTGAAATCACATGACCAAGGAAACTAACTTCTTTCAACCAGAACTCGCACTTGGACAGCTTCGCATACAACTGTTTATCTTTCAAAACTTCCAAAATTGTTCTCAAATGTTCTTTATGCTCTTCTTCTAACTTAGAATAAATCAGAATATCATCAATGAATACAACCACAAAACGATCCAGATAAGTATGAAAAATGCGGTTCATGTATTCCATGAATACTTCCGGCGCATTAGTAACACCGAAAGGCATCACTGAATACTCATAATGTCCATACCATGTTCTGAACGCTGTCTTCTGAATATCCTCATCTTTCACTTTAATCTGGTGATAAACCGATCTCAAATCAATCTTGCTAAACACACGAGCACCCACCAACTGATCCATCAAATAATCTATTCTCAGAAGTGGATACTTGTTCTTGATTGTTACTTTATTCAGTTGTCTATAATCAACACAAAGTCTCATACTTCCATCTTTCTTCTTTACTAACAACACTGGAGCTCCCCACGGCGACACACTTGGTCTTATAAACTTCTTCTCAAGTAACTCTTCCAACTGCTTCTTTAATTCAGACAACTCGGATGCCGACATTCTGTATGGTGCCATCGAAATAGGTCTAGTACCAGGTACAAGATCAATTGCAAATTCAACCTCCCTCTCTGGCGGCACATCAGGAATTTCATCAGGGAAAACTTCAGGAAATTCATTCACCACTTGCAATTCTTCAATCTTAGCTTTGCTCTCAATAGACAACGTTGCCATCAACGAAAACATCTGAGCTTCTTCCTTCATCAATTGCTGTAACTCTCTGAAAGACAACAACCCAACTCCTTCCTCTTCAGGAGTAGAAAACCTCACCGACTTACGATAACAATTTATATGAACATAGTTATACTCTAACTAGTTCATACCTAGGATTACATCCATTCCGGTCAGCGGCAAACAAACCAAATCAACATAAAAGTCTTTATCGAAGATCGATAAAGGACATCTTAAACACACTAGAGAAGTAGTCACCGATCCCTTAGCTGGAGTCTCGACGACCATTTCTCCATTCATAGCAGATAACTTAAGACCCAATCTTTGAACACAATCAGCAGAAACAAAACAATGTCTAGCACCAGCATCAATAATAGTAATTAAAGGAGTACTATTAATGAAACATGTACCTCTGATAAGTCTGTCCTCACTAGCTGTTTGAGTTCCTGCTAACGCGAACACTTTTCCGGTCTGAGCTTTCTTTGGCTTCTGGCACTGATTACCAATATGCCCCTCTTCACCACAATTAAAACAGATCATCTCCTTGTGCTTGCAATCAAATATTGCATGCCCAATCTTACCACATCGGAAACACCTCTTCGCCTCAGCAGTACACACAGTACTCTTATGACCAGATTTTCCACATTTGAAACAAGTTATGCCAGCAGGAGCATCTCCCCTACTAGTCTTTTTGCCCTCAGTCGCTCTCTGTTTACCATTTCCAGCTGGAGCATCATAAGGCTTGCCACGGTTTTATTGTTGTTTGTCTCTTCTATCACTAACAATCTTGTAGTGAGCATTGTTGTCTTCTTCATAAATTCTGCAACTATCGACCAAATCAGAAAAGACACGAATCTTCTGATACCCAATAGCTTTCTTGATCTCAGAGCGCAAACCGCTTTCAAACTTAATGCATTTAGAAAACTCAACATCATCACCGGTATAGTACGGATAAAACTTAGCCAGCTCAACAAACTTCGCAGCATAATCAGTAACCGACATGGTTCCTTGCTTCAGCTCAAGAAACTCAATCTGCTTCTTACCACGGACATCCTCTGGATAGTACTTCCTCAGAAACTCCCTTCGGAACACATCCCAAGTGATAACTTCACCTGTAGTCTCCAACCTCTGACGAGTCTCTAGCCACCAGTCATCAGCTTCGACTGCTAGCATATGAGTCCCATAACGAACCTTCTGCGCTGGAGTGCAGTCCATCACACGGAAGATCCTCTCAATCTCTTTCAACCAGTCCAATGCTCCATCAGGATCATACTTGCCCTTGAAGGTAGGCGGATTCTCCCTCTGGAAAGTCGCCAGACTACGAGATCCATCATTCTCGCCAGCGTTCGGTAAATTCTGCACAGACTGAGCCATTGCTTACATTGCAGCAGCCATTGCAGCATCGTTTCTTCCAGCCATCTCAACTTATCACTACAACATAAAAAAAAGTTAGAACCAAATAACAATACTCGATTATTAGACAACTACGACTCAACACTTGGCCGGACGGACCGACCTGCTCTGATACCACTAATGTAACACCCCATTTCTACCCAGTAAATTATATTAAAATCAGAGTTATAAAATTTTCGACTTAAAACGGGATATCACATTTTCAACTTTAAAATCAACCAAATAATAGTTAACCATGAAAGATACATAACGATCCAGGGAAACATAAAACAACAAATGCTCTTCAACTTTATTCAACTTAAGCAAACACAACGCAGCAGATTCATTAACAACTTAGTAGCATCTTTATTCAACATAAAACAACTTCAAATTAAACAACAAAGTATTTTTCAGCAATTTCATTAAAAATTCAGCATGTAGACAAATAAATAAAAGACATGCGTCGTCCCCCCGAGTGCTACGTATCAGAGTGACAACCACCGACTCGAACTAAGGTAACCGGCTACTCCTCTTGATTACCTGCACGTTGCCAACATAGGGACAACATTCAAACAGAAGGGGTGAGTTACCGAATATTATAAACGGAGTATGATAAATAATACATAGGCAAGAATCATACAAATAATCACCACTTCACATCAACAACCAACAAATAAAAATCAACAACAACTTAAGAAAATGCAACTTTAATGCGACTCGACAATGTTATGCATGTGGTACCATCGAAGTAAAACTCCCAACTTAATATATCCCAGTTTATCGAGGCATCAAGGCATAAGCCTTCAACTTTCAACTTTCAACTTGTGCCAATCCAGGCCAACGTGGTGTGAGCAACGCTCCGACATAAAATGCAATGTATGCTTTATGACATGCACAACTCATCAACATAAACAACTCAACGACATCCACAACATAATTAACTTAAAACAACATAACAACTTTTACGACATATACAACTTATATCAACGTTGGCTTATCAAGCCTACAACTTACAATTCGTCCGTAAACCGAAACAATGTTACAACTCAGCTATACCTGTAATTCCACTTTTTCAACATAATTTCAACGAAATAATTCAACAAAAGTCACCTACTAAATTATCCGACTAACCCCGACAATTTTCGTTAAATTCCGGGAAACTAAGTTTTTCGCCTAAACCGACTAAAATTGTATTGTTTCACATTTACTAATTACTACTGATTACTTTTATTAATTCAGTTAAATTATTAAATCACTGCTGCAACATATTATGCTACTAATTTTTTTACTGTCATCGAAATCAACTCTGTTACCCAATGTCACCACCTACTAAAGACCTGCTATTACTACAAGTCCAATTTTCTGTCAAAATTCTGTTTTCTGCTACTTGTTCTACTATCTGTCAAGTTAGCACTGCTACTTATTTTCAAATAATTCTGATTCCCATTTAATTTTCTACTATGAGAATCTATTAAGTTCCTGCTACATACTGCTATTAATATATTGATTCAGTAACATGTGGTTTCTATTAATCCATTAGCCTTAACAATTATGACTTAATAATATGTGATGGTTTAATAATTAATATTCCATGACTTTCTGTTCATTTATGCCTATCACTGAAAACAACACAGATTTCTAAAGAGACACAATGGCTTGCGCCACATTTCAAAACAATTCATTAAGAAACAATTCGTTAAGAAAACATGATAATAATAATAGTATAAAAATTAAAGTGGATGTTCCCTTTCACATGGGTGGCTTGCGCCACCCTTTATGAAAAGCTCCATGGCTTGCGCCATGCCCATTGTGGCTCCCGCCACTTAATTATTTTCTTTTATCATGGGTGGCCTGTGCCACCCTTTATCTGTGCACAGTGCTAATTCGCTCCCAACCAAATTTCCAGACGAATTTAATTTCACTGCAACATTCATAAATTTACCAGCAACAATTTCACCAAAAATCAACCAATTAATCTTTTCACAGACAATCAATTTCACAGTAATGCTCATAAAAATCCATCCAACGATAAATTTCAATAACTTCAACACAGAAACCACACATCTCAACAGCAGAAATCACAATTCAACAACATCATAATTAAATTCCACACTGACGACAACACTTATTCAGAAATCAATGGAAAAATCATATAATCCCCAACCCTCATATCATTCATCATAACCCGGTTATAATAATCGAACCCACCCTTACCTTGGATTGAAGGCAGCTCGACAATCGATCGGATTTCGGGAATTCGACACCGGTAGCGATTTCTCTCTCGTTCTTAACTTCTCCCGTTCGGTTCCTCTTCTTCTCTAACTGATATCCAAAAACCCCACTAATCTTTCTATTCCTCTTATTTTATTAAAATAATAACATTCTAATATAAAATCTAATGGGCCTAAACATACACCCCTCTAATTTGCTAATTCCGACACGAAACCAAGCCCACTTAATCGAACACACTCCAACCACGATAATATTACTACTACTATTATTCCACGACTATAATATTATTTCTAATATTATTTCTACGACTTTCCAACTTAAAATTTCCGACTTAACGACTTAATTCACCGCAACACCAAAATCAACCGAATAATTCACAAACAATTAATTAAATATTCAATTAGATAAATAAATAAATATTTGGGCGTTACAGTTCCCGGCCCGCTGATGTTATCTCGACAAGAATCAATGATTTTGAGAGACAGGTACAAAAGTCACTAGTATAAACCTTTGGGAGGGGTAGAGCCTTGACTTCATGACACCGACCCTTTGACCCCATGTTTTTTCTATGTTTTTGTGTGCTGCATTCATGCATTCATTTTAAAAAAACATTAAGCAAAGAAAAATTTTCTCTTCTAGTCTCTCTTTTTCAAATTAAACTAAGGCAATGATTGTAAATGTCAGAGAGAAAAGGATTGCGCTCATGGATTTCGGTAGATGAAAAACTCACAAGTATACCTTCAAGGTTCCAAAACTAGAGGATTTGAGAGGATTAGCAAGGATGATCACTAACCCTGATGCTTTCAGAGCCAAGTACGGAGGTCTGCTACCTCTGTTAAGGGTCCATGTAATTGAAAGAATCCTGGAGTCACTCATTCATTTTTATGATCCGGTCTATCACTGTTTCACATTCCCAGATTACCAGCTCGCACCAACGCTGGAGGAGTATTCTCATCTGATTGATCTACCCATTACTGATCAAGCTCCCTTTTCAGGACTGGAAGAAATTCCAAAGGATCAGACCATTGCAAAAGCAATTTATTTGGACGAATCAGAAGTAAGGACTCACCTGACCACCAAGGGAGGAATCCCAGGTTTACCAGCCAAGTTTCTGGTAAAGAAGGCTCTGTACTTTGCTAGTATAGGGAACGTGGCTGCTTTTAAAAGCATCTTTGTTTTGCTCACCTACGGGTTATTTTTGTTTCCCAACATCGATAACTTTGTAGATATCAACGCCCTTAATATTTTCCTAATTCGAAACCCTGTACCAACCTTGCTCGCAGATGCGTATCATTCTGTACACTTAAGGAATTTATACAGCGGAGGAATAATCATGTGCTGTGTACCCCTGCTATATAAATGGTTTATCTCCCATTTGCTTAAGTCTGCCACTTTTTGGGATCATAAGAGTGCCTTACGTTGGTCGCAGAAAATCATGTCTCTTACCAACTCTGATATCGATTGGTGCATCTGAATCTATGACAGGATTAGGATCATTGACCGTTGTGGAAATTTCCCCAACATACCCCTCATAGGAACTAAGGGAGGAATCAATTACCATCCAGTCTTAGTTCGTCGTCAATTTGGATACCCGATGAGGCATGTCCCGCGTAATGCTCATCTGGAAGGTCTTTTCTTCAAGGAAGGAGAAAATGACAGGGCACTAAAGATGGAAATAGTGCCCGCTTGGAAACATGTTCATAAGAAAGGACGGGAGTCTCTAGGAAAACCGGACTGTGTCTCGGTGGAGTCTTATCTCCACTGGGTACAAACTAGAGCTCTCAAGCTAAAGGTGCCTTATCCTCATCACAGAGTTCTTCCGCCAAGGGAATCTGTTATGTACTTCATGACTGAAATGGAAAAACTTCAGGTTACTCTCAACAAAGTTCAACAGGAGAGGAGGTCTTGGAAGAACAAGTAACGCATTCTCAATGTTGAGTGTACCAAAATACAGCAACTGCTAAAAGATAAGGATGCTCTAATTGAGATTTTGGAGCAACATGCTGTAGAAAATCAGGATGACCAAAGGAATTTGCTCGTTCCTTTCACTTGGCAAAGGAATGACAACCCGACAACGGCCCAAGAGCCCCGGTCCAAGAAAAGGAAAGTACCAGAATCAGCACCTGAGTTCTCCTCAGAGAGGGCTCGGGACCTATTAGCTTAGGTTTCTGTTTCCGTACCTTGTAATTTACTGTATTTCCATTTCCGCAATCCTTTGAATTCAATAAAACGGGGGTGTCCCCACTGTTTGATATTTGTAATCTAATTGTCAAAGTTTATTTTGATTAAACCAAAAAACAATTAATATAATCATTGCATTCATCATTGTCACGTCACGTATTCTTCTTACCTACGAATCTCACGTTTGTGTCTCGGTTCTAGAGTCAAACTGTCTCATTCGTACAATACTCGGGCCAATCGTCAGAAAAAGATGGATGATCTCGAGGAAGAGAACAGAGAGTTGAAAGAAGAGATCGACGCTCTGAGAGAGGATATGAGAAAGCTTCGTAACGACATGAAAGCCATGGCAGAAGCTCAGCTACAAAGAACTGTGATCTCAAAGATCACCTCAACACCCATAGTGGAGAAGTATGATCCTAGGTATCAAATGCCGAAAGATCGTCGCTGGGGCATTCCTGTTAACTATATCCCAGAAGGATATGTCCCGCCGATCACTGAAGATCAGGGAATCATATCAGAAGTCGTTGGGCCTGAAGGTTACAAACTTCGGGAAGCGAGGATGCCAGAGGCATAATGAGGACTCCTAAAGGTTACAAACTTCGGGAAACACCAAGATTCACTACCGTAGTAATGGTACCACCCCCTGTGGTGCACACTGTCCCGGAAGGATAGATTCCACATATACCTTCTGGTGGAAACGAAAGCATGTTCGACAGAATGAATGAGTTCCAGGAACAATTCCTGGAGATGCAGAAAGAACTGCATGCCCTTCGCGGTCAGGATTTATTTGGAAAGGACGCCGCAGACCTTTGCTTGGTCCCCAATGTGAAAGTTCCGCACAAGTTCCAAGTACCCGATTTTGAAAAGTACAAGGGTAACTCTTGCCCTCAGAGTCATCTGGTGATGTACGCTCGGCAAATGTCAGCTCAGACAGAGAACCAGGATCTACTGATTCACTACTTTTAAGATAGTTTAACCGATGCCGCATTAAAATGGTACATGGGTTTAAACCGCACTACGATTAGCACTTTCAGAGATCTTGGCACGGCCTTCGTCCAACAATATAAATACAATTTGGACATGGCACCAGACAGAGATCAACTCAGATCAATGTCGCAAAAGGACAAGGAAACCTTTAAGGAATACGCTCAGAGATGGCGTGAAATTGCCGCTCAAATTTGTCCACCCCTTGAGGAAAAAGAGATGACAAAGATCTTCTTAAAGACCTTAAGCTCATTTTACTACGACATAATGGTTGCCAGTGCACCCAGTGACTTCACCGAGATGGTAGGCATGGGAGTTCGTCTTGAGGAGGCCGTCCGGAAGGACGTTTAGTAAAAGACGTTGGATCATCAACTAGTACAAAATGATACGGTAGTGCTCTCCCTAAGAAAAAAGAGCAAGATATCGGGAATATCTCTCTCGGAAAGCAAAGGCGACGGTACCAAACAGTAGCAGTTGTAACTCCTGCTATCAACCCTGCGCCTGTTCCTACGTATTAACCTCAGGTTACGCAGAGCCAACCGAATCAACAACAATTTCAGCAAAGGACACAACAGCCTCCTCAGCAGGCTCGTCCTCAATACAACAACAACCGTACAACACGGCCACCAGGATTTGATCCTATACCCGTATCGTACGCAGAACTATTTCTGTTACTACTGGCCAAGGGGCATGTCCAGACTAAGTCTCCTCTTACAGTACCGGAAAATTCGCCTTTTTGCTTTAAGGTGGATCAGACTTGCCCTTACCATCAAGGAGGACCAGGGCATAACATAGAGAACTGTCTCAGTTTCAAATCTGACGTGCAAAAGCTTGTTAGGAGCGGGGTCTTATCTTTCAAAGATACGAATCCGAATGTTCTCATGAACCCGCTGCCTCAACACGAGAAGGCTACAGTCAATTTGATAGAGGGAGAGTCTAACAACACCTATCAAATTCATGATGTACTCTTATTAAGGGCCAACTTGGTCAAGATGCATTGTAGACAGAGTGGATATGGCCATGTGCCACCTCATAATTATCACCAGTTTGATCTCTGCTCTAAAAGCAATCAAGGATGTTCAATGGTGCAATCAGCTCTACAGGAACAGATGGATCTCGGATGGATCCAAGAGCACCGAGTTCGTGGAGTTAACATGGTTTATACGAATTCCAACATCATTCAAAACCACGATATCCGTGCGATGAATGTCAACTTGGTGGCAATACACTCAAGGCAAAGCCGGTATCATAATCTGCCGCGTCACGATTATAATTCCTGCCTGACTTGCTCGGTAAACAAACAGGGATGCTCTTTTGTGTAAGAGGCCCTCCATCGTCCGATAGATCTTGGATGGATTCAAGACTACCATGATAGGAATCATTATCAAATCAACATGATTCAAATCTTTGATATTTTCTTGATGAATACCAGTCTGGTGGAGTTACTTGATAAACAGGTCCAGCTCGGGTTCCTGGTATCACATGATTATCAGGGCTGTAAAGCGGGTTGTGAAGACGATCAGGGTTGTGCCCTTGTCCAGGAAACACTTCAGCACTTGTTGAACCACTGGTGGCTTCCAATCTATATGGATGAAGACACCCAGTAAATCAGTATCACTAACGGGAATCCTACTAGGTATCAAAGTCAGGATGTTCGGTCGATGGAAACAGATCTAGTAAGGTTACACTGTATTTAAAGCGGGCGTGGCCAGGTGCCACTACACAACTATGAGCGGTGTGGAGTTTGCTCAGTGGATAATCAAGGATGCTACCTCGTGCGAGCATCCCTTCAAAGTCAGTTGGACCACAAAGAGATTCAACCATGGTCAAGTTCTGAATCAGTCAACTACATCGCTGATCAAATCGAGGACGTTGTCATAATCTCTGATCATCAGAGGGCTAGGGATGTTTGTACCATTATCCCTCTACTTGACAAATCGAGAGTTCCCAACCGGGAACGGATCGAAATTACTTACGATGGTCAGAAAAATCAGAAGGCTCCCATAGTCATCTATCTACCGGGACCGCTACCGTATGAGTCAACTAAGGCTATCCCTTACAAATAGTGTGCAACAACAATTGAGAATGGAAAGGAAATTCCATTACCCCCGTCGTGAATATTGCAGACATCAGTCGAGTAACACGGAGTGGTAGAATCTTCAACAGAGAAGTTGGAGAACCCAACAAAGAAAAGGAACCTCAAACAGAAGTTCCCGATCCACCGGTTGGTCAATCCAGTAATCCCGACCTTTCGAAAAATGATGATGAGATGCTAAAGCTCACTCAAAGGAGTGAATACAACATTGTTAATCAGCTGTTACAAAATCCTTCAAAGATCTCGGTATTATCACTTTTACTCAGTTCAGAAGCGCACAGGGAGGCTCTACAGAAAGTCTTAGAGCAGGCCTTTGTGGAACAGGATGTAACAATTAGATAGTTCGATAGCATTGTCTCTAACATCACTTCCTACAATAACTTGGGATTTAGTGATGAGGAACTACCTGAAGAAGGTCGCCGTTATAACATCGCGCTCAACATTACAGTCAACTGCCAGGACGATGCTTTATTCAACTTACTGGTAGACACAGGGTCAGCCCTGAATGTTATGGCGAAGTCCACTTAGATGCAATTATCATTCAAAGGACCTCCGATGAAAACCAGCGAGGTCGTCGTCAAAGCGTTTGATGGATCCAGAAAAACGGTTATTGGCAAAGTCAACCTTCCCATAACTATTGGTCCTCAAACTTTCCAAGTCACTTTCCAGGTCATGGACATCCGGGCAACATACAGTTGTTTATTAGGAAGACCTTGGATACATCAGGCTGGGTCGGTCACTTCGACCCTCCACCAAAAGCTAAAGTTCATCCAGAACGGCCAACTCGTCACGGTTTGTGGAGAACAGGCCTTGCTCGTGAGCAACTTGTCATTGTCTACTTGTGTAGAACCCGAGGAGGTTGTTGGGACTTAGTTCCAAGCACTTTCAGTGAGCAATGAGAATCAATCAGAGAAAGGAACCTCTATTTCCTCATACCGGGATGCTCTCGAAGTGATCGAAAATAACAATGTAAAAGGATGGGGATAACTTGTCATTCCCACTGATACCAAAACAAAGAAGGGTCTTGGTTTTTCTGCCACCTGCACCCAGACAACTGCTAACGATGAAAGTATTCATCCCATCTAGAACTTCTTCCACAGTGGAGGCTTCCTTCAACCAGTGACTCAAAAAGTGCATACTATCAACGAGGGAGATTCCTCCGATACGGAGGAAGAATGGAAGTCCTATCTCAACGAGGACGGTTATACATCTCAGGGCGAAACGCATACTCCCTTTTGCTTTCCCACACAAAGTTCGAGATTTATACCGAGGTCAGATGTCGAAATGATGTACGGAGATTGTGATCCTGAAGGATGCCGTGCTCCGCTAAATTCATTAAAGGAAGGCACTCTGATGAAGGACAACTTTGACCACGACTATTATGGCCCGATGGATGGCCTGCCTATCTGGCAGCCGTACCCAGGAAACTCGGGGCAAGAAAATCAGCCGAACAATGAAAATCAGCTGAGCATCATTGAACAGAATACCTGCATCCCCACCAAGTCATGGGATTATTACTCAGGGGATTCTGGAGATATCCAATACGACGATGAATTGGAAAAGTTTGCCGGACTAGAATTCATCAACTACGCTTTTCCTGAGGTCAACGTCATCGAGAGAGATGACTCCTCCAGTTCCAAAGAAGTGTGGGACACCCTGGGACAGCCGAGTGGAAAATACGACTTCAAGGTCAAGTACACCGCTCCTGAAAGCTCTCGTATCAGGTTCGAAGACATCCAGCCAACTGGATGGGGAGATACAACTGAGAGTACAAATACTATGCAAAATACAACTGAGGAATCCTCCTACGACAACTCTGCTTGGGAGACAGATTCCAATGATCCTGCTCCACCAGAAATCAGCGTCATTTCTGAAGACAAATCAAGGAAGGTACCAGACTTTATGATTCACCGAGGAGTTCGCCGCCAATGGGTTGCTGTCGATGTTTCGAAGATTGTTCATAAGTCTAAGTAATTGCCATCTTTACTTTAACCTTTCACCTTGCCCAGGTGAAACAGATGTTTTGATAGGGCTCACTTTCTGTAAATATCCCTCTTCGCTTCGTCCAAAGCGACAGAGTTTTATTTTATAGGGCTGTAGTTTCAAGAATCGACTTGTTCATTAATAAAATAACGTCGTTATGTAATTTCCACATTAATTGTTGTTTTCTCTTTTTGCTTTTTCAGAAAATGGTAATCCTAAAAAACAACTCAATAATAAAAATAAGCAGTAAAAGAAATACACTGCACACACTTTTGCATTTTCCCTCTATCTCTTCTAAACACAAATCATCACGTCATGCAGATTGCTTGTTTTAAACCCCGTCGAAAGATACGGTCCAATGCCTTCTCCCAACTTTGAGTTCCCGGTATTTGAGGCTGAAGAAGAAAATGACGACGAAATTTCATAGGAGATCTCCCGATTACTCTAATAGGAGGAAAGGTCCATTGAACCTCACAAAGAGCCGTTGGAAACAGTAAACTTGGGTTCGGAAGAAGAGAGAAAGTAAGTCAAGATTGGGGCACTGCTCAGTCCAACTGCCAAAGAGAGTTTAACAAAGCTTCTCAAAGAGTTTCCCGATGTATTCGCTTTGTCCTATCAGGACATGCTAGGGCTGGATACTAGCATCGTGGAGCATCACTTACCGTTACGGTCAGAATGTCCACCAGTAAAACAAAAGTTGAGACGGACTCATCCGGACATGGCCATCAAAATCAAAGAGGAGGTACAGAAACAGATTATCGCGGGTTTCCTCGCTACGTCAGAATATCCTCAATGGTTAGCAAACATAGTACCAGTTCTGAAAGAGGACGGAAAGGTCAGAATGTGTGTGGATTACAGAGATCTAAACAAGGCAAGTCCAAAGGACGACTTTCCCTTACCACACATTAACATGCTGGTAGACAGTACAACAAAGTTCAAAATTTTCTCCTTCGTGGATGGATTCTCGGGCTATAACCAGATCAAAATGGCGCCGAAAGACATGGAGAAAACTTCGTTCATTACCCCCTGGGGTACCTTCTGTTACAAGGTAATGCCGTTCGGCTTGAAGAATGTCGGGGCAACCTACCAAAGGGCCATGACTACTCTGTTTCATGACATGATACACAAGGAAATTGAGGTATATGTCGATGACATGATTACTAAATCAAAAACAGAAGAGGAGCATGTGACCCACCTGTCAAAACTATTCGAGCGGTTGAGAAAATACAAACTCCGCCTGAATCCCAACAAGTGCACATTCGGTGTCCGTTCAGGGAAACTCTTAGGGTTCATCATCAGCCAGAAAGGAATTGAGGTTGATCCTAACAAGGTCAAGGCTATTCAAGAAATGCCTTATCCAAAGACTGAAAAACAAGTCAGGGGATTCCTGGGACGTTTGAACTATATTTCCAGATTCATATTCCTCATGACCGCGACATGTGCGCCGATTTTCACATTACTCAAAAAGAATCAGGACTGTGTTTGGACAGAAGACTGTCAAACCGCCCTCGACAGTATTAAGGAATATCTGTTAAACCCGCCGATTCTGTCACCTCTAGTGGAAGAAAGACCACTGATCATCTACCTCACAGTCCTAGAGGACTCCATGGGTTGTGTACTTGGCCAACAAGACGAGACAAAAAGAAAAGAGTCCGCCATCTACTATTTGAGCAAGAAATTCACCGACTGCGAGACCAAGTACACTATGCCTGAGAAAACTTACTGCACTTTGGCTTGGGCAGCCAAACGTCTTCGCCAGTACATGATTCGTCACACTACTTGGTTGATCTCAGAAATGGATCTAATCAAGTACGTCTTTGAAAAGCCTGCTCTCACGGGAAGGATTGCCCGTTGGCAGATATTGTTATAAGAATATGACATAGAGTACCACGCTCAGAAAGCCTTTAAAGGAAGTGTTTTAGCCGATCATTTGGCTCATCAACTGATTGACGATCAGGAGTCAGTCGGATTTGACTTCCCAGACGAAGATTTCATGTATCTAAAAATGAAAGACTGCGATGAACCGCTACCCAGTGAAGGGCCAGAACCAGATTCCCAATGGGGACTTATCTTTCACAGAGCTGTCAATCATTACGGAAATGGAATTGGGGCAATCATCATAACACCTCAGGGTACCCACATTCCTTTCATCGCCAGACTCACAATCAAGTGCACAAACAACGAGGCTGAATATGAAGCTTATATTATGGGTCTCGAAGAAGCAATTGACTTAAGGATTAAGAACTTAGATGTATATGGCGACTCAGCTTTGGTTATCAATCAGATCAAAGGAGATTGGAACAGATACCAATCAGGATTGATTCCGTACAAAGATTACGCAAGAAGGTTGTTATCCTTCTTCAACAGAGTCGACTTTCATCATATCCCTCGAGAGGGGAATCACAGGGCTGATGCATTAGCCACTCTCTCTTCCATGATTAGTGTAGGTCAATGGAACGACCTACCTAAGATCGACATAATGCGCCTTGAGCGGCCCGCTTACATCTTCACGATTGAAGCAGTCATAGACGACAAACCTTGGTATCACGATATCAAATGCTTCCTTCAGAAACAAGAGTACCCACCTGGGGCATCCAGGAAAGATAGAAAAACCCTCAGAAGGCTAGCAGGTAGTTTCTTACTGAGCGTTGATACACTCTATAAGAGGAACTTTGACATGGTCTTGCTTCGATGCGTCGACAGACCAGAAGCAGACATGCTGATAAAAGAAATTCACGAAGGGTCCTTTGGCACTCATGACAACGGGCATACAATGGCGAGAAAAATTCTAAGAGCAGGGTACTATTGGTTGACAATGGAACCTGATTGCTACAAGTACATGAGGAGATGTCACAGTGTCAGATATACTTAGACAAAGTCCATGTACCGCCTACACATCTTAAAGTTCTTTCTTCCCCATGGCCTTTTTCCATATGGGGAATCGACATGATCGGCATGATTGAACCTAAGGCTTCGAACGGACATCGGTTTATCCTGGTAGCCATTGATTACTTCACCTAGTGGGTCGAAGCAGCGTCGTACGCTAATGTACCCGACAAGTGGTAGTCTGATTTATCAAAAACAATATCATCTACTGTTATGGTGTTCCGAGCCAGATTATTAAAGATAATGGATCTAACTTGAACAATACGATGATGAGAGAGTTGTTCACAGAGTTCAAGATCGAACACCATAACTCATCTCCCTACCGGCCTAAGATGAACGGAGCGGTAGAAGCGGCTAACAAGAACATCAAGAAGATTTTTCAAAAGATGGTTGTAACCTACAAAGACTGGCACGAAATGCTACCCTTTGCTCTTCACGGTTATCGCACATCTGTCCGCACTTCAATAGGGGCAACCCCTTTTTCTCTAGTATATGGCATGGAAGCAGTACTCCCCGTAGAAGTAGAGATCCATCAATCCGGGTATTGATGGAAGCTAAGCTAACAGAAGCTGAATGGTGTCAAAGTCGACACGACAAATTGAACCTGATCGAAGAAAAGTGAATCACGGCACTATGTCATGGTCAGTTGTATCAGAAAAGGATGAAGAAGATGTTCGACAAAAAGGTTCGACCTTGCGTCTTCAGGAAAGGAGACCTTGTGCTCAAGAAGATACAATCATTTCTCACTGATTCTCGGGGCAAGTGGACCCCGAATTATGACGGCCCCTATGTTGTCAAGAAAGCTTTCTCAGGCGGTGCCCTGAGACTTGCAACCATAGACGAAGAGGAATTTGCCTACCCCAGAAATATTGATGTAGTCAAGAAATACTTCACCTAAATAATAAAAAAAAACATCTCGGTGGATTGAAAACCCGAAAGGCCGGTCCAAGCAAAAATTAGAGACATGACCAAAAATCATCCCGGTGGATTGGAAACCTCAAAGTACAATCCAGGAAAAAATTAGGGATAATGGCAAGTAACTACCTCTGACACAGGTAATTCCTCAGCAGCAGTCATGCCATCTAAAAGAAAACTCCAGTCAAGGTCATCTTCGACAGAAGCTCGGGATGCCCAGAATTCAAAGTTGGTAGAAGGATAGTGGTCGTATGTCATACCCCAAATTTTGACCACTAAGATTTCCCATCATTGTGCAAATCATCATCATAATATGGATATACCTTCATGCCTCATCAATCTCCTCAAGAATTGTTGAGCATTCACTACTATCAAAGATTAGGGTTTCAAGCCCTCTCTGAGCTTTAGACAAAGGATCAATCATGGAATGACATGATCTTCAACTTGTCTAACCTCTCAAACATCCACAATGGATCAAGAGGACTCCCACTTCAAGGATTAAGCACAAGGCTGCTCCCTTCTAGGTGGATCAAACCTTAAGATCGCTAGTGTCACCAAATTAGGGTTTTGGTCGACCAGGGCCTCTAGATGGGAATTTTCCTCTGGGCATGAGCCAATGCTTCAAAGCATAACTTATGATGCTCTAAGGGATATCATGAACCCAATCATCAAGTCAATTTAACCTCAGGGGATGCATTCATAAAAAATCAGGAATTAGGGTTTCTTGACCTAATTCGCCCCTAAATTGACTTTTGGGACAAATCATGGGCCAAGACCCCAAGAGAGGATTTGAGGGTCTATAATACACCACATTGATCCATTTGCAATAATGGATTGATCCAAGAACCTTGAGCAACAAGTTTCAATTTCATCTGAACCACAGTTAGGGTTTCGCAGAAAAAGTCAACTGTAGCCTTGACTTTTGACCAGGACATGCTCCCAAACCCTAAGGCATGATTCAATACACCCTATGACACCTATGAAATCAATCCATCAAGTTTGATTTAGGTCAAGGACTTGATTTCATAGAAGATCGCGCAGTTTGGAATTCATCTAACAAAAAGTCAACTGTGCACAAAAGTCAAACTTTGACTTTTTGAGATTTTTCACAATTATGGTTTTTTAACCCTAAAATGATGTTAATGTGTGATTGGGATCATCATTCATCAAGAAAAATCAAGAAAAGTGGGATAACTTGTAAAAGGAGTAACCATAAAAAACTTAGAAATTTTCTAAGTTATGGAACAAAGTGGCTAGGGTACCAACTTTGGAGGATCATAACTCCTAAACCACAAGGCCATTTTTCCCCATTCAAAGTTGGATTTTTAGCTCTCATGGCACTCTACAAAAGCTTCAACTACACCTCATTCCAATTCATCATGGATTTTGAGTTATGGAATGATCAAAATCACAAAAAGTGAAAATGTCACTTTTTTCCAACACTTAGTGAAATTTTCACTAAGTCATAATCTGCCTTACTTTTTTCCAAATGTAGGGGCATTTTTCACTTGGATCCAAAAAGTGTCAAAACCAATTATGATCAAACAATTGTTGTATCATATGAGGGCTTTTCAAAATGGCCAAGAACATCACCAAACTCAACTTGAGCCATGAGATATGACCATGGCAACATGCCTTGCTAAAAACTGCCAAGGCAAGGAAGATTTTGGAGTTTTGCTCGATTTGCTCAAATTTTGAAAAGGGCAAGCAACTCTATCCATCTGAACACCTCAAGGGGGGACCAAGGAGGAACCAACTCTGATCCCAAGCCTCCCAAGTCTTTGGAACCAAAAATAGCATGCCAAACCTAGAAATCCCTAAAAGAGGGACAAGGTTCCAATTTTGGATTGAAGCATTTAATGGATGCACCAAGGCGGCATGGACTGACACATTCGCAACTGAATTCAGTCAAGAATGATCCAACAACTAGGGAACCACAACTCTGTGCTCTAACCTCTAGTCAATGGCTAGAGGAGACTTGAGAGTCCAAAGTGCAACCATTGGCCAAACCTCTACAGCAGTTGTCATTCACTATTGCTTGCAAAACAAACTTGCTCTACTATAAATATAGCTCATTTGTGCTCAGTTTGAGTACACCAAAGCCATCAAACAGATGTTTTCCTCAAAATCCCTCTCTTTAGGCCAAAATACCTTCTTTAGCAAGGTAACTCTGAGTTTTTGAGTTAGAGAGCAATTCCACCACAGCTTATGATCCTAACACCTCCAATATATCATATCTAAGCTATCCAAACTCTCACAAGTGACATGTAATCCTTAAATCACAAAGTCGCTTCTCAAAACCTCAAAATAGTACTTTTGTGCATTTTTCAAGCCCTGCCTTGATTCAGTCACTTTCCAAACCAGATAAAGCCTCAAACACACTCCAAATATCATCCTTGAACTGTCCCAAATGGTTCCCCCCATCTGGAACATCATTTGAGAGAGTTGTTATTTTGGCCATTTTAACCCCTTTTGCAAGAAAGGGCCAGTTTGTGTTTTTGCAGGATCCAGCTGATTCCGTTCATCCTAAAAGCTTCTAAGGGATAATTTGAGAGTGTCCAAAGCATCAAACCATTTCTGGAACAAGAAACTTGGCAGATTGCACAAAAACTCCAAAAGCTTAAAAGAGAGGTAAGCATCATGACTTGAACTTTCCAAAATATGCATTGCTTTAAAGTCCACTGATCATGCACATCTCATACATGTTATATATGTTGTGTTTGAACCAATTCATCATGTAATTCATGCCTGTACCAAAGTGTAGCATAGAAAATGCAATTATAGGCCTATTTCAAAACCACTATCGGATTTTGAGGAGGGATCATGATCTGAAAAAAAATACCACCGCCATTGGATTCCTTGTGAAATTCTAGGCCAGATGCATATAAATTTTGTCCCCAACCATGGAGAAATGAGAAAGTTATGGACCTTCCCGTTTCTTGCCAAAACTTGCCTTGCCTTGCCTTGGCCAGGCCTAGAAAACAAGGCAAGCCTTGTATATTTGTTGGTTTGTTTTAATCAACGGATGTATCACCACCCTAGTCGTAAGGCGCGCGCCCTATAACCTTGAGGTCGTGGGTTCAAACCCCACCCATGCCATTTTGTGTTTTCTCGCATTTTGCTATTTTTTTCCAATATTTTCATGTTTTGTTAATTAATTGGAAAATTAATAACTCCCTCAATTTTAATTATTTTTTATTGGTTCTTTTTGCAAAAAATCACAAAAATATTGAAATATTTTATTCCCCAAAAAAATTAGATTTATATTATTTATTTAATATAATTAGTATTTTTGTGAATAAATGTATTTTATTTGTTTTTAAACTCTCTTAAAAATAAATATCCATTTTGGAAAATCAAAACCAAGTAGGTTTTAATTCATCTTGTGATTAAAACCTCATTTTTCAAACCTTCAACAAAAATCACAAGTGGTTTATTCAAACTTATTTGGTATTTTTATCATTTTTATTTGATTTTCTTTAAATATTTCCTTTTAAAAGAAAACAAATTTAGGGTGTCCTTGATTTTCACTCAAATAAATCATTTTTAAAATCTTTGGGCCTCTAATAGAGTGTATGACCCAATCCCTTTGTAAGTACACCACTTTTTGGGCCTCAATCATTGTATAAGTCCCACTGTATTTTCAAAAACAATGGCGCGATCGCCAGTTCGAAAGAATCATCTGGGCCTACCCTCGAGTTATAAGCCCCATTCTTTTTTCTTTAAATCATTTTGGGCCTCTTGAGAGAGTGTAAGACCCATCCCCTTGTACAGAAAACCTTTTTGGGCCTCAGTCACTTGTATAAGTCCCTGTACAATTTCAAACAACAGTGCAATCACCGATAAAACCCTGGGCCTCTCCTTGAGCTGTAAGCCCCAATTTTCCTTTCAAAAGCATTTTCTCCTTTGATTTTGTAACATACTGTTATTTTCAATTTCTTTGTTGAACAACTAACCAAACAGCATGGAAGCTCTACAACCGAGTAAGTGTTTACCCGCTTTCATTTACCGCTTTCATATATATATATATATATATAACTGTATTGTGGGGCTGTTTCACTGTAAGTCTTCTTTCATAAACTCATATCGACTGTGTAATAATAGTATAGATATTTAGAGTTTCCCCGACAACTACGTCTAGAACTAGACAAAACCTCGTATCCTTACAACAATTTTAGATAACTAGATCTAAGAAATTTCCCCTTGAACAGTTCATATACAGAAGGCCAATGTTCCAAGTGAAACCCCTTCTGGAACTGTTCGTCAGCCTCCTCTTGGGCTTAGTGCAAGGACTCACAGGCTTCCTAAAAGCATCCCCGCCTCCTCTTGGGCTTAGTACAAGGACCCGTTGGCTTCTTATAAGTTTTCACAGCCTCCTCTTAGGCTTCATATAATGATTCTTCCTCCGGGAAGATAGCCTCCTCTTGGGCTTCGTACAAATTGTCCCTCGACTTCTTAAAAGTTTTTCTTGCCTCCTCTTGGGCTTCGTACAAATTGTCTGGACGACCTCCTAGAGGTATAGGAACAGAAATTAGTCATCTTAATAGAACAGTCTTTTAAAGAGTCTAGATCTTACTACTATTGTTTCTTAAGCATAGTACAAAAGATAAAACCCGTAGACTCGGACAGTCTATAGCTCCTTTGGATGCCCCGTTTCCTTAGAGAATAGGAAATAATCCCGATCCTCAGATCAAATCCATGAGTACAACATTACCCATATAAGAACTGATTTTCTCTTTTAACCAACATACTGGACCTGTCACTCAACTGAAACAGTAACCCTAGCCTCATCTTGGGCTTTGTACAAATGATTCTCCCCAGCGGAGCAAACCTTTTAGCCTCCAACTCAGGCTTCGTACGAGATACAAAACACTCTCTTGTTGAGTCAAACATTTTTAGCCTCCATCTCGGGCTTCGTACGAGATATAAAACACTTTCTTGTTGAGTATAAAAGACTCTCTTATTGAGTCAAACAACCTTTAGCCTCCGTCTTGGGCTTCGTACAAGACACCTACAAAAGCACTCTCTTGTTGAGTCAACCTTTTTAGCCTCTCTCTCGGGCTTCGTACGAGACACATAAAAGCACCCTCTTGTTGGGCCAATAGCCTCCTCTTAGGCTTTGTATAAGAAAACCCCGGTTGAGTCAATCGACCTTTTAGCATCAAAGTTGTGCCTCGTTCACAGTATACAAACATCAACAACCCCTTTCCCCTTCATCTAATTGATGTAAGCGACAAGCTTCTGGATTATTTACATCCACGCCACTGTCCCTCTTTTAGCATGAGAAATTCCTAAGGAAAGATGGCATTGCTCTACACTGAGTTAAAGTCTTCTCCTTCAGGTTAAAAATCCCCTATAAAGGAAATTATGGCATTGCTGGATTCATATATCCCAGTTAAAGTAACTCTCCTTTATAACCAGTCACGCAACAGCTGTGACAAACAGACCAAATACCCCCCTTTAGAGATGACAAATTCTCTCTAAAGTCAAAACCCTTTAGCTTCACATCTTGGGCTTCAAACAAGATACAAATAGACCCTTCAGCTTCACATCTTGGGCTTCGAACAAGATACAAACAATTTAGCTTCACGTCTTGGGCTTTGAACAAGACACCAAAACACCATGAGGAACTACGATCGCTCTGATTTCCCTGTTTCAGTAAACGGGAATACGTAGGCATAAGATTGAAAGAAAAATCTTAGCGAGCACATTAATCAAAAACCCAAAATCCCGTACCTTCACACATCAATCGAAAAGCATCAGTCCTAACATCCTACCAATAGCATAGTCCCGTCATTTTGGCCTTAACAAAGTAAGCAGAAAGAGCCCCCACTTCCATATTGCATCTGTAACCTAACAGACCGCTGTTTAAACTCAGTATGCAAGCAGGATTAGTTGGAGACATCTATTTCCCTTCCTTCATCATCTTCAATAGGATAAAAAATGAATCGACCTGTAGTACCCCCAAAGAGCGACAGTGCTTAAGAACCACGTCCAAAATCGCTTGCTATAGAAAAGTGGCACCCACCGTGGGCCCCGTCTTTCTTTCTTACAATATAAGGTGAAAACCTTGGACTAGTTATTTTCATGACGGTTCCATCGGGGAATGTCATTATGGCTAGGATCGGCCCTCACTAGGATCTTAGGTCAAAAACCTTTAAATTGGGAAGGTACCACAGAGTGGTAACTCCGCCGGGGAGCCATTTTTTGTTAGGATCATAGGATTCATAGCTCTTAAAAAGTCTAGGACATTAGGACAAATATATATACTTCTTTTCCAAATTGATATCTGTGTTTATTTTTCTGCTAATGGGAATGTGTGTGATGCCGCATGTGGAAAGATTGAGTATACACTTAGGAAAAAACTCTTTCAGTAGTGCGGAAGCTATAGGAAATAGTTGTCACGCGATACTACCATCTTCTGAGATTCTTAGAAATAACATCACCTAGCACGGTTCCCGCCCTGCTGATGTTATCTCGACAAGAATCATTGATTTTGAGAGACAGGTACAAAAATCACTAGTATAAACCGGTGGGATGGGTAGAGCCTTGACTTCATGACACCGACCCTTTGACCCCATGTTTTTTCTATGTTTTTGTGTGCTGCATTCATGCATTCATTTAAAAAAACATTAAGCAAAAAAAAATCTTCTCTTCTAGTCTCTCTTTTTCAAATTAAACTAAGACAATGATTGCAAATGTCAGAGAGAAAAGGATTGCGCTAATGGATTTTGGTAGAAGAAAAACTCACAAGTATACCTTCAAGGTTCCAAAACTAGGGGATTTGAGAGTATTAGCAAGGATGATCACTAACCCTGACGCTTTCAGAGCCAAGTACGGAGGTCTGCTACCTCTGTTAAGGGTGCATGTAATTGAAGGAATCATGGAGGCGCTCATTCAGTTTTACGATCCGGTCTATCACTGTTTCACATTCCCGAATTACCAGCTCACACCAATGCTGGAGGAGTATTCTCACCTGACTGATTTACATATTACTGACCAAGCTCCCTTTTCTGGACTGGAAGAAATTCCAAAGGATCAGACCATTCCAAGAGCAATCTATTTGGATGAGTCAGAAGTCAAGACTCACATGACCACCAAAGGAGGAATCCTAGGTTTACCAACCAAGTTTCTGGTAAAGAAAGCTCTATACTGTGCTAGTATAGGGAACGTGACTGCTTTTGAAAGCATCTTTGTTTTACTCACCTACGGGTTATTTCTGTTTCCCAACATTGATAACTTCGTCGATCTCAACGCCATTAAGGTTTTTCTCATTGGAAATGTCGTACCAACTTTGCTCGCAGATGCGTATCATTTTGTACACTTAAGGAATTTATACATCGGAGGAATGATCACGTGCTGTGTACCCCTGCTATATAAATGGTTTATCTCCCATTTGCCCAAGTCTGCTGCATTTTGGGATCATAAGAGTACTTTACGTTGGTCGAAGAAAATCATGTCTCTTACCAACTCTGACATAGATTGGTACAATAGGATTTATGACGGGATCAGAATCATTGACCATTGTGGAACTTCCCCAACGAACCCCTTATAGGAACTAAGGGGGGAATCAATTATCATCCAGTCTTAGTTCGTCGTCAATTTGGATACCCAATGAGGCATGTTCCACGTAATGCTTATCTAGAAGGTCTTTTCTTCAAGGAAAGAGAAAATGACATGGCACTAAAGATGGAAATAGTGCACGCTTGGAAACATGTTCATAAGAAAGGACGGGAGTCTTTAGGAAAACCGGACTGTGTCTCGGTGGAGCCTTATCTCCACTGGGTACAAACTAGAGCTCTCAAGCTAAAGATGCCTTATCCTCATCACGGAGTTCTTCCGCCAAGGGAATCTGTCATGTACTTCATGACTGAAACGGAAAAACTTCAGGTTACGCTCAACAAAGTTCAACAAGAGAGGAGGTCTTGGAAGAACAAGTACCGCATTCTCAATGTGGAGTGTACCAAAATACAGCAACTGCTGAAAGATAAGGATGCTCTAATTGAGATTTTGAAGCAACATGCTGTAGAAAATCAGGATGACCAAAGGAATTTGCTCGCTCCTTTCACTTGGAAAAGGAATGACAACCTGACAATGGCCCAAGAGCCCCGGTCCAAGAAAAGGAAAGTACCAGAATCAGCACCCGAGTTCACCTCAGAGAGGACTCGGGACCCATTAGCTTAGCTTTCTGTTTCCGCACCTTGTAAATCGCTGTATTTCCATTTCCGCAATCCTTTGAATTCAATAAAACAGGGATTTCCCCATCATTCTCACGTCACGTATTCTTCTTACCTACGAATCTCACGTTTGTGTCTCGGTTCTAGTGTCAAACTGTCTCATTCGTACAATACTCGGGCCAATCTTCAGAAAAAGATGGATGATCTCGAGGAAGAGAACAGAGAGTTAAAAAAAGAGATCGACGCTCTAAGAGAGGATATGAGAAAGCTTCGTAACGACGTGCAAGCCATGGCAGAAGCTTGGCTACAAAGAACTGTGATCTCAGAGATCACCTTAACGCCCATAGTGGAGAAGTATGATCCTAGGTATCAAATGCCGAAGGATCGTCCCTGGGGCATGCCTGTTAACTATATCCCGGAAGGATATGTTTCGCTGATCACTGAGGATCAGGGAATCATAGCAGAAGCCGCTGGGCCTGAAGGTTACAAACTTCGGGAAAATGAGGATGCCAGAGCCATAATGAGGACTCCTTAAGGTTACAAACTTCAGGAAGCGCCAAGATTCACTGCCGTAGTAACGGTACCACCCCCGATGGTGCACACTGTCCCAGAAGGACAGATTCCGCAGATACCTTTTGGTAGAAAGGAAAGTATGTTTGATAGAATGGATGAATTCCAGGAGCAGTTCCTGGAAATGCAGAAAAAACTGCAGGCTATTCGCGGTCAGGATTTATTTGGAAAGGACGCTGCAAACCTTTGCTTGGTCCCCAATGTGAAAGTCCCGCACAAATTCCAAGTACCCGATTTTGAAAAGATTCACTGCCGTAGTAACAGTACCACCCCCGGTGGTGCACACTATCCCGGAAGGACATATTCCACAGATACCTTCTGGTAGAAAGGAAAGTATGTTCGATAGAATGGATGAATTCCAGGAGCAGTTCCTGGAAATGCAGAAAGAACTGCAGGCTATTCGCGGTCAGGATTTATTTGGAAAGGACGCTGCAGACCTTTGCTTGGTCCCCAATGTGAAAGTCCCGCACAAATTCCAAGTACCCGATTTTGAAAAGTACAAGGGTAACTCTTGCCCTCGAAGCCATTTGGTGATGTACGCTCGGCGAATGTCAGCTCAGACAGAGAACCAGGATTTACTGATTCACTACTTTCAGGATAGTTTAACCGGTGCCGCATTAAAATGGTACATGGGTTTAAACTGCACTACGATTAGCACTTTCAGAGATCTTGGAACTGCCTTCGTCCAACAATATAAATACAATTTGAACATGGCACCAGACAGAGATCAACTCAGATCAATGTCGCAAAAGGATAAGGAAACCTTTAAGGAATACGCTTAGAGATGGCATGAAATTGCCTCTCAAATTTGTCCACCTCTTGAGGAAAAAGAGATGACAAAGATTTTCTTAAAGACCTTGAGCTCATTCTACTATGACAGAATGGTTGCTAGTGCGCCCAGCGACTTCACCGAAATGGTCGGTATGGGAGTGCGTCTCGAGGAAGCCGTTCGAGAAGGGGGTCTAGTCAAAGACAATGGGTCGACAAGCGGTACTAAAAAATACGATAGTGCTCTCCCTAAGAAAAAGGAGAAAGATATTGGGAATATCTCTCTTGGAAAGTAAAGGCGACGGTACCAACCAATAGCAGCTGTAACTCCTGCTATCAACCCCGCGCCTACGTATCAACCTCAGGTTGCTCAAAGCCAACCACATTCGCAGCAATATCAGCAAAGGACACAACAGCCTCTTCAGCAGGCTCGTCCTCAATACAACAACAACCGTGCAACACGGCCACCAAGATTTGATCCTATACCTGTATCGTACGCAGAACTATTTCCCTTACTACTGGCCAAGGGGCATGTCCAGACTAAGTCTCCTCTTATAGTACCGAAAAATCTGCCTTTTTGGTTTAAGGTGGATCAGACTTGCCCTTACCATCAAGGAGGACCAGGGCATAACATAGAAAACTGTCTCAGTTTCAAATCCGACGTGCAAAAGCTTGTTAGGAGTGGGGTCTTATCTTTCAAAGATACGAATCTGAATGTTCTCACGAACTCGCTGCCTCAACATGAGAAAGCTGCAGTCAATTTGATAGAGGGAGAGTCTAACAACATCTATCAAATTCATGATGTGCTCTTGTTAAGGGCCAACTTGGTCAAGATGCATTGTAGACATAGTAGATATGGCCATGTGCCACCTCATAATTATCACCAGTGTGATATCTGCTCTAAAAGCAATCAAGGATGTTCTGTTGTGCAATTAGCTCTACAAGAACAGATGTATCTCGGATGAATCCGAGAGCACCGGGTTCGTGGAGTTAACATGGTTTATACGAATTCCAACATCATTCAAAACCACAATATCTGTGCGGTGAATGTCAACTTGGTGGCAATGCACTCAAGGCAAAGCCAGTATCATAATCTGCCGCGTCATGATTAAATTCTTTTTTGAATTGCTCGGAAACAAACAGGGATGCTCTTTTGTACAAGAGGCCCTCCAGCGTCAGATGGATCTTGGATGGATTCAAGACTACCATGATAGGAATCGTTATCAAATCAACATGATTCAAATCTTTGATATTCGCTTGATGAATACCAGCCTGGTGGAGCTACATGCTAAACAGGTCCGGCTCGGGTTCCTGGTATCACATGATTATCAGGGCTGTAAAGCGGGCTGCGAAGACGATCAGGGCTGTGCCCTTGTCCACGAAACACTTCAGCGCTTGTTAAACCACTGGTGGCTTCCAATCTATATGGACGAAGACACCCAACAAGTCAGTATCACTAACAGGAATCCTACTAGATATCAAAGTCAGGATGTTCGGTCGATGGAAACAGATCTAGTAAGGTTACACTGCATTCAAAGCAGACGTGGCCAGGTGCCACCACATAACTACGAGCGCTGTAGAGTCTGCTCGGAAAATAATCAAGGATGTTACCTCGTGCGAGCAGCCCTCCAGAGTCAGTTGGACCGCAAAGAGATTCAACTGTGTCCAAATTCTGGATTAATCAATTGGATGCCAGACTATTTTGCTGATCAGATTAAGGACATTGTTGTCATCTCTGATCACGAAGGGACCAAAGATGTTTGTACCATCATCCCTCTACTTGACGAATTGAGAGTTCCCAACCAGGAACGGATCAGAATTACGTACGATGGTCAGAAAAATCAGAAGGCTCCCATAGTCATCTATTTACTGGGACCACTACCGTATGAATCAACTAAGGCTATCCCTTACAAATACGATGCAACAACGGTTGAGAATGGAAAGGAAGTACCGTTACCCTCCGTCGTGAATATTGCAGACATCAGTCGAGTAACACGGAGCGGTCGAATCTTCAACAGAGGAGTTGGAGAACCCAGTAAAGAAAAGGAACCTCAGACAGAAGTTCTTGATCCACCAGTCGGTCAATCCAGTAATCCCGACCTTTCAAAAAACAATGATGAGATGTTAAAGCTCATCCAAAGGAGTGAATATAACATTGTTGATCAGCTGTTACAGACTCCTTCAAAGATCTCGGTATTATCACTGTTACTTAGTTCAAAAGCGCAGAGGGAGGCTCTACAGAAAGTCTTGGAGTAAGCCTTTATAGAACAGGATGTAACAATCAGACAGTTCGATAGCATTGTCTCTAACATCACTTCCTGCAATAACTTGGGATTTAGTGATGAGGAATTACCTGAAGAAGGTCGCCGTCATAACATGGCGCTTAACATTACAGACAACTACCAGGACGATGCTTTAGCCAGCGTACTGGTAGACACAGGGTCAGCCCTGAATGTTATGCCAAAGCCCACTTTGATGTAATTATCATTCAAAGGACCTCCGATGAGAACCAGCGAGGTCGTCGTCAAAGTATTTGACAGATCCAGAAAAATGGTTATCGACAAAGTTGACCTTCCCATAACTATCGGTCCTCACACTTTCCAAGTCACTTTCCAGGTCATGGACATCCGGGCAATATACAGTTGTTTATTAGGAAGACCTTGGATACATCAGGTTGGGGCGGTCACTTCGACCCTCCACCAAAAGCTAAAGTTCGTCTAGAACGACCAACTCGTCACAGTCTATGGAGAACAGGCCTTGCTCATAAGCAACTTATCGTCATCCACTCATGTAGAACCGGAGGGGGCAATCGGAACCCAGTTCCAAACGCTTTCGCTACACAAGGATAACCAATCCGAAGGGGGGACTTCGATTTCCTCGTACAAAGATGTTATCAAAGCGGCCGAGAGTGCCAATACAACAGGATGGGGGCAGCTTGTCATTCCTACTGATAATAAAACAAAGAAGGGTCTTGGTTTTTCTGCAACCTGTACCCAGACAACTGTTAACGATGAAAGTCTTCGTCCCATTCAGAAATTCTTCCACAATGGAGGTTTCCTTCACCCAGTGTCTCAAGAAGTACATACCATCAATGAAGATGATTCCTCCGATACAGATGAAGAATGGAAATCCTATCTTAACAAGGACGGTTATATGTCTCAGGACGAAACGCATACTCCCTTTTTCTTTCCTGCACAAAGCCCGAGATTTATACCGAGGTCAGACGTCGAAATGGTATGTGGTGATTGTGATCCGGAAGGATGCCGTGCTCAGCCAAACTCATTAGAGAAGGATACTCTCATGAAAGACAACTTTGACACCAGCTACTATGGCCCGATGGATGGTCTGCCTATCTGGCAGCCTTACCCAAGAAACTTGGGGCAAGAAAATCAGCCGAACAATGAAAATTAGCTGAGCATCATTGAAACTAATACCTGCGTTCCCACCATGTCATGGGATCAACACCCAGGTTATCCTAAAAATACCCAGCACGACGATGAATTCGCAACATTTGCAGGACTAGAATTCATCAACTATGCTTTTCCTGAGGTCAACATCATCGAGAGGGATGACTCCTCCAGTTCCAAAGAAGTGTGGGACACCTTGGGGCAACCGAGTGGAAAACACGACTTCAAGGTCAAGTACACCGCTCCTGAAAGCTCTTGTATCAGGATCAAATACATTCAGCCAATTGGATGGGGAGATACAACTGAGAGTACAAATACTACCCAAAATACAACAGATGAATTCTCCTACGACAACTCTGCCTGGGAGAAGATTCCAATGATCCTGCTCCACCAGAAGTCAGCGTTATTTCTAAAGACAAATCAAGGAAGGTACCAGACTTTGTGATTCACCGAGGAGTTCGCCGCCAATGGGTCGCTATCGATGTTCCAAAGATTGTTCATAAGTCTAAGTAATTGCCATCTTTACTTTAACCTTTCACCTTGCCCAGGTGAAACGGATGTTTTGATAGGGCTCACTTTCGGTAAATATCCCTCATCGCTTCGTCCAAAGCGACAGAGTTTTGTTTTATAGGGCTGTAGTTTCAAGAATCGACTTGTTCATTAATAAAATAACGTCGTTCTGTAAATTCCGCATTAATTGTTGTTTTCTCTTTTCGTTTTTCAGAAAATGGTAATCCTAAAAAACAACTCAATAATAAAAACAAGCAGTAAAAGAAATACACTGCACACACTTTTGCATTCTCTCTATCTCTTCTAAACACAAATCATCACGTCATGCATATTGCTTATTTTAAACCCCGTTGAAACATACAATCCAATGCCTTCTCCCAACTTTGAGTTCCCGGTATTTGAGGCTGAAGATGAAAATGGCGACGAAATTCCAGAAGAGATCTCCCGATTACTCCGACAGGAGGAAAGGTCCATTGAACCTCACAAAGAACCGTTGGAAACAGTCAACTTGGGTTCAGAAGAAGAGAGAAAAGAAATCAAGGTTGGGGCACTGCTCAGTCCAACTGCCAAAGAGAGTTTGACAAAGCTTCTTAGAAAATTTCCTGATGTGTTCGCTTGGTCCTATCAGGATATGCCAGGGTTGGATACCAGCATCGTGGAACATCACTTACCATTGAGATCGGAATGTCCGCCGATAAAACAGAGGTTGAGACGGACTCACCCGGACATGGCCATCAAAATCAAAGAGGAGGTATAAAAGCATATCGACGCGGGTTTCCTCGCCACATCAGAATATCCTCAATGGTTAGCCAACATTGTACCCGTTCCGAAAAAGGACGGAAAAGTCAGAATGTGTGTCGATTATAGAGATCTAAACAAGGCTAGTCCAAAGGACGACTTTCCTTTACCACACATTGACATGCTGGTAGACAGTACAACAAAGTTCAAAGTTTTCTCCTTCATGGATGGATTCGCGGGCTATAATCAGATAAAAATGGGGCCGAAAGACATGGAGAAAACTTCGTTCATTACCCCATGGGGTACCTTTTGTTACACGGTAATGCCGTTCGGTTTGAAGAACGCCGGGGCAACCTATCAAAGGGCCATGACTACTCTGTTTCACGACATGATACACAAGGAAATCGAGGTATATGTCGATGATATGATTGCCAAATCTAAAACAGAGGAGGAGCATGTGACCCATCTGTCAAAACTATTCGAGCGGTTGAGAAAGTACAAACTCCGCTTGAATCCCAACAAATGCACCTTCGGTGTCCGTTCAGGGAAACTCTTAGGGTTCATCGTCATCCAGAAAGGAATTTAGGTTGATCCTGACAAGGTCAAGGCCATTCAAGAAATGCCTTCTCCGAAAACTGAAAAACAAGTTAGGGGATTCCTGGGACGTTTGAACTACATCTCCAGATTCATATTCCTCATGACCGCGACATGTGCGCCGATTTTCAGATTACTCAAAAAGAATCAGGACTGCGTTTGGATAGAAGACTGTCAAACTGCCTTCGACAGTATTAAGGAATATATGTTGAACCCACTGATTCTATTACCTCCAGTGGAAGGAAGACCACTGATCATCTACCTCAAGTCCTAGAGGACTCAATGGGATGTGTACTTGGCCAACAAGACGAAACCAAACGGAAAGAGTCTGCCATCTACTATTTGAGCAAGAAATTCACCGACTGCAAGACTCGGTACACTATGCTCGAGAAAACTTGCTGCGCTCTGGCTTGGGCAGCCAAACGTCTTCGCCAGTACATGATTCGTCACACCACTTGGTTAATCTCTGAAATGGATCCAATCAAGTATGTCTTTCAAAAGCCTGTTCTCACGGGAAGGATTGCTCGTTGGCAAATGTTGTTATCAGAATATGACATAGAGTACCACGCTCAGAAGGCTGTTAAAGGAAGTATTTTAGCCGATCATTTGGCTCATCAACCGATTGACGATCAGGAATCAGTCGGATTTGACTTCCCAGACCAAGATGTCATGTATCTAAAAATGAAAGACTGCGATGAACCGCTACCCAGTGAAGGGCCAGAACCAGATTCCCAATGGGGACTTATTTTTGACGGAGCTGTCAATTATTACGGAAACGAAATTGGGGCAATCATCATAACACCTAAGGGTACCCACATTCCTTTCACCGCCAGACTCACATTCAAGTGCACAAATAACGAGGCCGAATACGAAGCTTGTATTATGGGTCTCGAAGAAGCAATCGACTTAAGGATTAAGAACTTGGATGTATATGGCGACTTGCCTTTGGTTATCAATCAGATCAAAGGAGATTGGAACACATACCAATCAGGATTGATTCTGTACAAAGATTACGCGAGAAGGTTGTTACCCTTCTTCAACAAAGTCGAGTTTCATCATATCCCTCGTGAGGAGAATCACATGGCTGATGCATTAGCCACTCTCTCTTCCATGATTAGTGTAGGTCAATGGAATGACTTACCTTAGATCGACATAATGCGCCTTGAACGGCCCGCTTACATCTTTACAAATGAAGTAGTCATAGATGATAAACTTTGGTATCACGATATCAAATGCTTCCTTCAGAAACAAGAGTACCCACCAGGGGCGTCTAGGAAAGACAGAAAAACCCTCAGAAGGCTGGCTGGTAGTTTCTTCCTGAGCGGTGATACACTCTATAAGGGAAACTTTGACATGGTCTTGCTCCGATGCGTAGACAGATCAGAAGCATACATGCTAATAAAAGAAATTCACGAAGGGTCCTTTGGCACTCATGCCAAAGAAATTCACGAAGGGTCCTCTTGGGCTTCGTACAAATTGTCCCTCGGCTTCTTAAAAGTTTTTCTCGCCTCCTCTTGGGCTTCGTACAAATTGTCTGGACGACCTCCTAGAGGTATAGGAACAGAAATTAGTCATCTTAATAGAACAGTCTTTTAAAGAGTCTAGATCTTACTACTACTGTTTCTTAAGCATAGTACAAAAGATAAAACCCGTAGACTCGGACAGTCTATAGCTCCTTTGGATGCCCGGTTTCCTTAGAGAACAGGAAATAATCCCGATCCTCAGATCAAATCCATGAGTACAACATTACCCATATAAGAACTGATTTTCTCTTTTAACCAACATACTGGACCTGTCACTCAACTGAAACAGTAACCCTAGCCTCCTCTTGGGCTTTGTACAAATGATTCTCCCCAGCAGAGCAAACCTTTTAGCCTCCATCTCGGGCTTCGTACAGGATACAAAACACTCTCTTGTTGATTATAAAAGACTCTCTTGTTGAGTCAAACATTTTTAGCCTCCATCTCGGGCTTCGTACGAGATACAAAACACTCTCTTGTTGAGTATAGAAGACTCTCTTGTTGAGTCAAACAAACTTTAGCCTCCGTCTTAAGCTTCGTACAAGACACCTACAAAAGCACTCTCTTGTTGAGTCAGCCCTTTTAGCCTCTCTCTCGGGCTTCGTACGAGACACATAAAAGCACCCTCTTGTTGGGCCAATAGCCTCCTCTTAGGCTTTGTATAAGAAAACCCTGGTTGAGTCAATCAACCTTTTAGCATCAAGGATGTGCCTCGTTCATAGTATACAAACATCAACAACTCCTTTCCCCTTCATCTAATTGTTGTAAGCGGCAAGCCTCTGGATTATTTACATCCACGCCACTGTCCCTCTTTTAGCATGAGAAATTCCTAAGGAAAGATGGCATTGCTCTACACTAAGTTAAAGTCTTCTCCTTCAGGTTAAAAATCCCCTATAAAGGAAATTATGGCATTGCTGGATTCATATATCCTAGTTAAAGTAATTCTCCTTTATAACCAGTCACGCAACTGCTGTGACAAACAGACCAAATACCCCCCTTTAGAGATGACAAATTCTCTCTAAAGTCAAAACCCTTTAGCTTCACATCTTGGGCTTCGAACAAGATACAAATAGACCCTTCAGCTTCACATCTTGGGCTTCGAACAAGATACAAACCATTTAGCTTCACGTCTTGGGCTTTGAACAAGACACCAAAACACCATTTCCTCCCATGGAATAGGAGGAACTACGATCGCTCTGATTTCCTTATTTCGGTAAACGGGAATACGTAGGTATAAGATTGAAAGAAAAATCTTAGCGAGCACATTAATCAAAAACCCAAAATCCCGTACCTTCACACATCAATCGAAAAGCATCAGTCCTAACATCCTACCAATAGCATAGTCCCGTCATTTCAGCCTTAACAAAGTAAGCAGAAAGAGCCCCCACTTCCATATTGCTTCCGTAACCTAACAGACCGCTGTTTAAACTTAGTATGCAAGCAGGGTTAGTTGGAGACATCTATTTCCCTTCCTTCATCATCTTCAATAGGATAAAAAAATGAATCGACCTGTAGTACCCCCAAAGAGCGACAGTGCTTAAGAACCACGTCCAAAATCGCTCGCTACATCGTTATGTTTCGATGTAGCCATTTTCCCTTTAATTACCATTTTCTAACTTTGTAAATACTCTATGGAATCACGCGTTTGGTTGATTTCCATCCTATCAATAAAATTTGAGCCCTTGTGCTTTTGATTGCAATTCTTATTTGTTTTAGCTTTACAGAACGACGTTTTAACATGATTAACGATTCTTGAAATAAAACAAAAATTAATTTACTTGTCAACTTTTTACTGCTTTTAAAATAAAGATGGCAATTCTTTTGACTGTTTAACATCGAAAGAACACCGGTCACTTCTCCAGAAGTAATCGAGCTTCAAAGTGCAGAATCAAAGTACTCCTTCTAAACCAGTGCACCTGAATGAAGGATCAGCTGTGTTAGAGACCATTGTTTCATTTGACACCCCCGGCAGAGCTCTTATCTCCTAAGCCCGACCAACATAGCTCCCCACAGGGACTACTTTTCCTAAGCAAGGCAGAATTGCTATCGTGAACCATTAATACTTTTCATCCCCCACTGTGGCCGAGTATCCAGTCGTGTTCATCTACTAGTCTGTATGTCGCGTCAGTTTTGTCAGCATATACATACATACACCATGCATTATTGATTCACATGCATAATCATATTGCATCACTATCACTCTCGTCGGTCTCATCCCCTAGTGATAACAGTCCTCTCAATCGAGTTGTCAGTTCTTTCCTCGTCAGGAAATTTTGCGTCTGCACTACCTCTCTCCTCCAGTTTATTTCTAGGATGAAGTCGGCTCTTGACCAATTTGATAACTTGAACCTCTGAAAAACCAGAGAACCCTCAGCCAGCATCATTCTTCACCATTGAAGATGATGTCTTCGCTTTCCCAGATTAAGGAAAATCCCTAGAGAAAGCCTCTCAACTAAAGACTTTCATCAACACATTGGTCCTTCTCTCCAGAATGTCAATGTCAACAAAGTCATCGGCACCTCAAAATTGGATCATGTCATATGGAATTTCTCCGAGAAGATCTCTGAGAAAAGTATGATATAAATAACCAAGCAGAAGCAGTCTCTCGAGAGACTCGGTTTCCCCAGATAGAGTCAACGAATGGCATCTCCAATAGAGAAGTTTGTACACCTCTACAACTCAGACAGATAGGTTCCCCAGCGAGTCTGACATCAAAAGTTTCTCCCATCAAATGGCATCTCCCCAGGAAAATTCGGCGAGAAGTTTGAGGAAAACCGCTCTGAATAGCGTCCCTTGTCAAGAAAGTTTATTGACAAAAGAAACTGAGACCATATCCTTGGTAGGAAACCAGGATCGAGGGGAAGTTTATTTCAGAAACTGAGACCAGTTCCTTGGTAGGAAACCAGGATCGAGGGGAAGTTTATATCAGAAACTTAGACCAGTTCCTTGGTAGGAAACCAGGATCGAGGGGAAGTTTATCTCAGAAACTGAGACCAGATCTTTGGTAGGAAACCAGGATCGAGGGGAAGTTTATTTTAGAAACTGAGACCAGTTCCTTGGTAGGAAACCAGGATCGAGGGGAAGTTTATATCAGAAACTTAGACCAGTTCCTTGGTAGGAAACCAGGATCGAGGGGAAGTTTATTTCAGAAACCTAGACCAGTTCCTTGGTAGGAAACCAGGGTCGAGGGGAAGTTTACACCAGAAACTAAGACCAGTTCCTTGGTAGGAAACCAGGATCGTGGGGAAGTTTTTACCTTTTCTAAGCATCATTGCTTAGCAAAAGAAGATGGGTGGGCAAACTACCATTCATAACCACCATCAAAATTTTGGGTATTCCGATATTTAATCCTCTTGCACCCCGAATACCTTCGCCATTCACACCTTCGAGTCCAAGAAGATTAAATAGGGGCATCTGTCATACCCCAAATTTTGACCACCAATATTTCCCATCATTGTACGAATCATCATCACAATATGGATGAACCATTAGTCTCCCCAAAGATGGGTGAGCATCCACTACAATCAGACTTAGGGTTTCAAGCCCTCTCAGAGCTCTTAGATAAAGGATCAATCAAGAATTGACATGATATTTGACTTGGCTAAACCTATCAAACATCCACATTGGATCAAGAGGACTCCCACATCAAGAATCAAGCACAAGGTTGCAACATTCTAAGTGGACCAAGCCTCAAGATCGCCAGTGTCACCAAATTAGGGTTTTGGTCGACCAGGGCCTCCAGATGGAATTTTTCCTCTGGGCATGAGCCAATGCTTCAAAGCATAACCTAATATACCCCATGGAACCTTATGGACCCCATCATCAAGTCAATTTTGCCTCAGGGGATGCATTCACTAAAAATCAGGAATTAGGGTTTCTTGACCTAATTCACCCCTAAGTTGACTTTTGGGACAAAACAGGAGCCAAGACCTCAAGACATGATTTGAGGGTCTCAAATACATCACATTGATCCATTTGCAACAATGGATTAATCCAAGAAGCTTGAGCAACAAGTTTCAATTTTTTCAGAACCACAGTTAGGGTTTCGCGGAAAAAGTCAACTGTATCTTTGACTTTTGACCAGGACATGCTCCCAAACCCTAGGACATAATCCAATACACCCTATAACACCTATGGAATCAATCCATCAAATTTTATTTAGGTCAAGGACTTGATTTCATAGAGGATTGCACAGTTTGGAATTCATCTGATAAAAAGTCAACTGCGCACAAAAGTCAAACTTTGACTTTTTGAGATTTTTCAAAATTATGGTTTTTTAACCCTAAAATGATGTTAATGTGTGATTGGAATCATCATTCATCAAGAAAAATCAAGAAAAGTGGGATAACTTGTAAAAGGGGTAACCATAAAAAACTTAGAAAATTTTCTAAGTTATGGAATAAAGTGGCTAGGGTATCAACTTTGGAGGATCATAACTCCTAAACCACAAGGCCATTTTTTCCCATCCAAAGCTGAATTTGTAGCTCTCATTACCCTCTACAAAAGCTTCAACTACACCTCATTCCAATTCCACATGGATTTCAAGTTATGGAATGAACAAAATCAAGAAAAGTGAAAATGTCACTTTTTTCCAACACTTAGTGAAATTTTCACTAAGTCAGAATCTGCCTTCACTTTTTTCCAAATGTAGGGGCATTTTTCACTTGGATCCAAAAAGTATCAAAACCAACTATGATCAAATAGTTGTTGTATCATATAAGGGCTTTTCAAAATGGCCAAGAACTCCATCAAATTCCACTTGAGCCATGAGATATGACAATGGCAATATGCCTTGCTGAAAACTGTCAAAGCAAGACAGATTTGTGCATTTTGTTCGATTTGCCAAATTTGTGCAATTCCAAGCAACTATATCCATCTGAACACCTCAAGGGGGGACCAAGGAGGAACCAACTCTGATCCCAAGCCTCCCAAGTCTTTGGAACCAAAAATAGCATGCCAAACCTAGAATTGCCTAAAAGAGGGACAAGACTCCAATTTTGGATTTGTGCATTCAATGCATACACCAAGGTGGCATGGACTGAGCCATTGCCAACTGAATTCAGTCAAGACTTATCCAAGACCAAGGGGACCAGCAGCTTGTGCCCTAACCTCTAGTCAATGGCTAGAGGAGACTTGGATTCTCATTGCTCAACATTGGCCAAACCTATGCAGCAGTTGCCATTCACTATTCCTTGCAAAACAAACTTAATCTACTATAAATAGAGCTCATTTGTGATCCGTTTGAGTACACCAAAGCCATCAAACAGATGCTTTCCTCAAAATCACTTTCTCACTTCCAAATTTGCCTTCCAAAGCAAGTCACTATCGGGTTTTGAGTTTGAGGGCAATTCCAACCATACCAATCTCACACACACCTAATAAACATCATATAGAAGAGATCCAAACACTCACATAACATCTGGAACACCAAAATCACAAAATCAATAGCCAGTTGCTCAATCCTTTGATAGACTTGCAGTTGGGGTGCCATCTCAAGTTCCAGATCATTTCAATCCATTCCAAGCATCCAGACATACTCCATGGCACCTAGGGAAGCTATCCAGATCATTGGAACCTAGCTGTAACACCTCTAACCGAAAACACAATCACCAGCTGCAAGCGGTAAGCATGAGCTCTTCTAACTCTATGATCCATGCAATTTTTGCTGCACAATAATTTTGCCATATGTTCATAATCATGCATAGAGTGTTTACCCTCAATCAATTGCTTTGTATGAATCGCGTATGGAATTTCTGAACCTTCATGCAGAATTTAGGGTTCTTGAGGTTCCTCTTTGATTTCTTGTTCCATGTGTAAAATAAATGAAATTAAAGACCATAGACATGATCGTGAGGTTGAAACGAGTAGATTGATATGTAGATTGCATGATATAATCAAGTATTCAGTGAGATGGGATAGAAAATGCAAATCAGGGAAAAACAGAGCACGCGGGCAAGACCAAGATGTTCTTGGCGCCTTTTTTTAAATATTTGAATTTTTGAATTTTTGTGATTTTATTTAATTGATTCAAAAATTAATTTCTCTCTGAGTTTTAATGATTTTGAGTTGATTCTTTTTTTAATAATTCACAAAAATGTTAAAATATTTTATTTTACCAAAAAATCCCAAAAATATTATTTATTTCATAGAATTGATATTTTTCCCAAGAATTAATATTTTAATTGTTTTTTACATTTATAATATTTTTTCCTTCTTGATTTTGCAAATTTTAATGATTTCTAATCATTTTGTAGGTCAAAACTTGATTTTTGAAACATTAATCCAAGATCACAATTTGTTTTCCACATGTTAAACAATTTTGATCATTTTAATTGAATTTTTTTATTCAATTAAAATACATTTTGGAAACAAATTAGGGTTTTTGATTAATTCAACCCTCATCAAACTTTTTCAAACACTTTGGGCCTCTAATAGAGTGTAAGACCCAATCCTTTGTAAATACAAACCTATTTTGGGCCTCAAATGTTGTATAAGTCTCGTTGTATTTCAAAAGTTCGGCGCAATCATCGCTCATTTAAAACAAATCATCTGGGCATCTCCTCGAGCTATAAGACCCATTCAAAATTATTTTGGGCCTCTAATAGAGTGTAAGTCACAATCCCCTTTTGAAACCAAAAACTTTTAGGCCTCAGTCATTGTATAAGACCCACGGTGTTTTCAAAACCTCGGCGCGATCGTCGCCCTTTCCAAAATTAACCATTGGGCTTCTCCTTGAGCTATAAGACTCATCTTTGTTAACTTTCAATCATTTTGGGCCTCTTGAGAGTGTGTACGACCCACCCACTTGTACAGAAAACCTTTCTTGGGCCTCAGTCACTTGTATAAGTCCTTGTACAAAACGACAGTGCGATCACTGATAAAACCCTGGGCCTCTCCTTAAGTTGTAAGCCCCAATTTTCCTTTCAAAAGCACTTTCTCCTTTGATTTGGTAACATACTGTTATTTTGAATTTCTTAGTTGAACAACTAACCAAACAGCATGGAAGCTCTACAACCGAGTAAGTGTTTACCGCTTTCATATTTAACTGTATTGTGAGGTTGTTTCACTGTAAGTCTTCTTTCATAAACTCATATCGACTGTGTAATACTAGTATAGATATTTAGAGTTTCCCCGACAACTACGTCTAGAACTAGACAAAACATTGTCTCCTTACATCCGATGTTTTCCCGGATATTTCAACATAACCTAAACCATGAGAATTTTCTTTTACAACAATTTTAGATAACTAGATCTAAGAAATCTCCCCCTTGAACAGTTCATATACAGAAGGCCAATGTTTCAAGTGAAACCCCTTCTGGAACTGTTCATCAGCCTGCTCTTGGGCTTAGTGCAATGACCCACAGGCTTCCTAAAAGCATCCCCGCCTCCTCTTGGGCGTTGTACAAGGACCCGTCAGCTTCTTAGAAGTTTTCACAGCCTCCTCTTAGGCTTCGTTATATGATTCTTCCTCCGGGAAGATAGCCTCCTCTTGGGCTTCGTACAAATTGTCCTGTCGGCTTCTTAAAAGTTTTTCTCGCCTCCTCTTGGGCTTCGTACAAATTGTCCCGACGACCTCTTAAAGGTATAGGAACAGACATTAGTCATCTTAATAGAACAGTCTTTCAAAGAGTCTAGATCTTCCTACGGCAAATATACTGTCTATTGATCTCTCTTAAGCATAGTACAAAAGATAAAACTCTAGACTTGGACAGACTAACCTCCTAAAGTCTCGAAGATATTCTCATGTTCCTTTCAAAAAAAATAGGAAAAAACACCGTAGACTTGGGCAGTCTCAATACCCTTTGGATTCCCCGTTTCCTTAAAGAACAGGAAAAAATCCCGGTCCTCAGATCAAATCCATGAGTACAACATTACCCATATAAGAACTGATTTTCTCTTTTAACCAACATACTGGACCTGTCACTCAACTGAAACAGTAACCCTAGCCTCCATCTCGGGCTTCGTACGAGATACAAAATCACTCTCTTGTTGAGTATAAAAGACTCTCTTGTTGAGTCAATCCATTTTTAGCCTCCATCTCGGGCTACGTACAAGATACAAATCACTCTCTTGGTGAGTATAAAAGACTCTCTTATTGAGTCAAACCCGTTTAGCCTCCGTCTCGGGCTTCGTACAAGACACATATAAAAACACTCCCTTGTTGAGTCAACCCTTTTAGTCTCTATCTCGGACTTCGTACGAGACATAAAAGCATCCTCTTGTTGGATCAATAGCCTCCTCTTAGGCTTCGTATAAGGAAATCCCCATGTGATTCAATCAACCTTTTAGCATCAAAAGTCGTGCCTCGTTCACAGTATACAAACATCAACAACTCCTTTTCCTTCATCTAAATTGCTTTAAGTGGTAATCCTCTAGATTATTTACATCCACGCCATTGTCCCTTTTTTAGCATGAGGAATTCCTAAGGAAAGATAGCATTGCTCTACACTGAGTTAAAGTCTTCTCCTTCAGGTTAAAAATCCCTTATAAAGGAAATTATGGCATTGCTGGATTCACATATCCCAGTTAAAATAATTCTCCTTTATAATCAGTCACCCAACAGTTGTGACAAACAGACCAAATACCCCCCTTTAGAGATGATAAATTCTCTCTAAAGTCAACACCTTTTTAGCTTCATATCTTGGGCTTCGAACAAGATACAAATAGACCCTTCTGCTTCATATCTTGGGCTTTGAACAAGATATAAACCATTGTTTGCTTCATGTCTCGGGCTTTGAACAAGACACCAAAACACCATTTCCTCCCATAGAATAGGAGGAACTATGATCGCTCTGATTTCCCTATCCCGGGAATACGTAGGCATAAGATTGAAAAAGAATCTTAGAGAGTACACTAATAAAAAAAACCAAAGTCCCCTACCTCCAGCCAATCTAGCACAGTATCCCAACAGTTTCCCCATGAACAGTCCCGGTATTTCGTTCTGAACAAAATAAGCAGAGAGAGGCCTACGAACTAAAACTGCATCTGTAAACCAACAGTTTTGACTGTTTAACCTCAGTTTGCAAGCAGGGTTAGTTGGAGACATCTATTTCCCTTCCTTCATCAGCTTCAATAGGATAAAAAATGAATTGACCTGTAGTACCCCAGAGCGACAGTGCTTAAGAACCACGTTGTAATACCCCAAAATTTGCCCTCTCTTTTCTTCATATCATTTAGCATGAGCTTTCATTGCATTGCATTGCATTCAAGCATAGAAAAACAAAACATTAAGCATTTAGCATTGCATCTTGCATAAGGGCATGTGATCAGGTAATCCAAGGTGTTCATCATCCAAAGCTAAAGGAGAAGACCAAGTGTTTCTCACAAGCCTCAAGGATCTCTTATATCATATATCATCTCCATTTGATATCACAAGTCATTGAGAGAGGAGAGTTCATTAAAAAGCTTGGGCAGTGCATGATTTCCTACACAAGGCAGTCAAAAGTTGGGATCTGACCTCCAAATGGGCAAGCTCTTTGAGTTTTTATCATCTCCAAAGGACATATCTCATCATTGTTTGAGAAGATACACAACATATTCAGAGGATTTTGGATTTGGAGTATGTGTTATTTCCTCCTAACCAGAGGGTGCCAAAATTAGGGTTTGACCTAAAATCAGTTTATTTCTGATTTCTTGGCCAAGACTTGATCTCATGGTATTCCTTATGATCTCAAGTGTTCATGGATGGAATCTTGGTCATTGGTTCTTTGAGGAAGATGTTCAATGGATCAATTACTTGTGTAATAAGCAAAAGTCAACTGTTCAAAAGGAGAAAGTCAACTGTGGAATTTTGAGGTTCTTTTCATGGTTTTCAAGGTCTCACATCATCATATGGTCTTCAATTATCAAGATTCATGCCACTCATCAAAAATCAAGAGTTTGTGCAAAAGTTACTAAATTTGGAAAATGACCTATAATGAAAACTTTCCATTTTTGGCAACTTTTCCATCACATTCAACTTGACTTTTCATCATCAAGGAAGCTCCAAATGAATTTTCCTCCAACATGAAAGTTGAAGATCTTTCTCTCCCATTTCCAAAAAGTACTAGATGGTTTCCATACCATTTGTAGAACTCAAGTTATGGTCAAAAGATGGCAAGGTGCATTTTGAGGTTTTCATATGGTTCCATTTTTCCACCTTTGGCATTTTGGCACAAATGGACTTGAAATTGATCTTTTTGCTTCATGTTATATTACAACATCAAAATACAAGTCAAGAGGATCAATTGTGGCCTTTGAATCAATTCATTCCATGCCATATTTTTCATTATTTTCACAAAGTGCAAAAATGCAAATTGATTCAAAACTTGCAAACCAAGAAAGTACAAGGCCCAAAATCAATTCAGAAGTGATCCATGAGTGAATTGGAAATGAATCATGCTGAGTACAAGGGTTTTTCACGTGTGGATTAGTGGTGGTGGTACAAAATGCATTTTTACACTTTCACCCAAATCTCACTAACCAAAGGATTAACCACTTGCTAATCACCATCAGTGGATTAATGAAGAGTATATAAGTTAACTCATGCCTCAGAAATTAGGTAATCCACTCTCATTTGCTCAAAATTTTAAAAACTCACTCTCACTTTCTCTCCTTCAAATCTCTCATTCCTTGAGGGTTTTGGAAAATTTCTTGGCATATTCTTGATCAGTGAGTTGAAAGGAGCACGAATCACCCATTGTTTTAAGCTGAAAGGAAGGATTTCACCAAGTTCCATTCAAGAGGGTTCAAGTTCAAATCTCAAGATCCAGCACGATTTCATGCTCTAGTTGCATTTATTTTGCAACTAGAGGTTCCAAGGAGTAGATCTGCAGTTTTTGGAGGGATTTCTTGGCGTATTTTAAGCTCTTCAAGGTTCAGGTTAGTGATTTTTTCACCATCATAGAACTTGAATTTTTGATGTGCATAATGAGCTGTGATGTTCACTGATCACTCTGATCTATTTTGTTTGTGATTTGGATGTTTGAAATGTGTGTATTGTGGATTTAAAGTTTTGGATCTAAATGTGTTTTCATTCGATTCTCTTTATGTGTTTGTTGTTTGATAAAATGAACATGATATTCATGATCCTTGTGTTTTTCTGGTTCGAATGGTGTACCTATACGCATTTTCTGGAGAATTTTTTATTGCAGCTCACCGGAGAGGGTGACCGAAGCCCTAGCTCCGGTGGCTGCTTATGTTCAGTCCGACGAGGGGAGTTTAATGAGGAAGACGCAATCATGGCCTTTGGTTTCTTAGATCTGACGCTCCTCAAGTTGCCACGTTGCTTTAATTTATGTTTTATTTTATGGTGTTGGTGTGTGCCACTCCACATGTGTTAGCGTGTACCTCATCTCCCAACTGTTGATCTGATCTATTTTTTGAATTGTATGATTTAATGTGGTACGTTGATTGGATCGTGTGGACAAATTTTTGACAGCACATTAAAATATCTTGTGCTAATCATGTGCCTTTTCTTTTATTGCTGACTGTATTGTGTGTGCGTGTAAACATGCTTGCTACCATGTGCTGTGAATCCTGGCTCTCCATCATGATTACTATGTTGTTGCGTTGACTGCTTGTGTGCCTTTGGATTGATCTTATGGTTTGGATTGAGTATGATGGTTGACTGCTTTCCATTGTGTCCCTTTGACCTCCACTGATGGACTTGTTGCTTTGGGCTTTATTATTTGCACCCTCCTTTTTGATCCATTTGGTTTTACAACGTGAAATCTTTTACTGTTTACACACCCTTGACTTTATTTCTTTTATTTTCTTTCTTTTCTTTTTATTTGTTGTTTCATTTTTATTTTAGTATAAAAACAAGTTATAAAAATTCACAAAAATATGTTTCTGATTAATTAGTGTGTCAACTTAATTTTCATTATTTTATTTTATTTTTAATTTCATTTTATTATTTTATTTTTAATTAAATTGTTAGTGTGTTTCCAATGATACCCTTCTTCTAGGGTTAGGAACTTTTGTGACTTTCACACACTATTTGAGGCCAATCTTTTGGTCACTTTTAAGGCACAATATGAGGTTGTTTCAATGCTGGTTTGAGGTTGGTTTGAGTTACTTTTAGTGACTTGCCACTCAAGTTTTATTAACCCTCGATCCATGCTCAATGTCTTGCATACCTTAACTTGTGATTCACCTTTTGACAAGCTCTTTAACTCTTTTTGATCCAATCTTTTTGCATATATTACTTGACTGAGTTAACTTCCATTTGATTATTTTTTCGGATTTTATTGAGCCACTTTGCTATTTTTTATTGAGTTTTACTTGTGATGCAAGTTTGATTGAGGTATACTTTGATTCAGGATCTAGTTTGAGTGCATTTGCTTACTTGTAATGAAGTGATGCTTCATATGTTTTTATGGTATGATCATATTCTGTTTGGGCTTGCTTGTGGCTTTGGAATCATCCTCATATGGTCATTTTTCAATTTGTTCTTGATTTTACAAGTTGATGTTGTTTTGGACTTGAATCTTGTGATATGTTCAACCTAATCTTGTGATTGCTTCTTTGTGTGAATTCATTCATGTATGAGACCTTTTGTTTGGTTTGTATGACATGCTTGAGGTTCTGGTACTTTTGATTTAAGGTTCATTATGGGATTTTCATTTCACTTTATGTCTCACACTTCTTTGCTTGCTTGCATGAATGATAAGTGAATGTCATTCTCAATTTTGATGCATGTTTTGAATGTGTTGCTTGATGATTAATCTTGTATGACTTGAGTTTGATCTTGGAATGATGCTAATGTGTATGCTACTTCCCTTTGGATTCATTACTTGATTTTTATCTCGCTTGATCTTCATGGTTTGAATTATGTGATGCATATCATTCCCTTTGCGTTGTAACTTCTTTGGTGCATCACATTGCATAATGTGAACCTCTTTTGCACATGTGAGTTGTTGATGATGATATGATGTGAGTTCTGGTCTTGTTTCATTTTCATCTTGTCTCCTTCATTTCACTTTGATATGAAATCCATGTGTGTTTAATTGTGCATTTCATTAAAGTATGTTTGCACCCTTTCATGTTTATCTTTGCATGATTACTTGATTTGTTTTGCATTGATCTTTGAAACATGTTGATTGACTTGAGTTGGACATTTATGATGTGATGTGCTTGCTGCCACTTTTGTGTCTCATCTCTTTTCTTCTTCTTCTCTTTTCTTCTCTTTCACTCTTTATCATCCCATGAATCTCAAGACTTATTCAAGTCTTGGATTCTTTCCCTTTAGAGCTACCTAGTCCAACTTAATTTTTGATTAAGCTTGGAGTAGGATTAGCATTAGGTTAGGTAGTCTTTTCTCCTAAACCTCACTAACCATAGGACATTCGTGCATGATAACATTAGGACTCTTAGTTTCCCTTTAGAGTTTCCTTTGCGTTTTCTCTCTTCTCATCTTCAAACAAAAGTAAAAAATACTTAATAAAGGCAAAACAAACATTGTATTTAGGCCTTTCATGTAAGAACAAGATAGTGAGGGATCTTCTCTCATTTTCTTGGAATGTTTAGCGTGCGTCCCATCTCGGGTCGTTATGCGAGGCATTCGATCTTACATGAGGGACTTAAATACAATGTGCGTTACGAAACACAAAACAATCAAAACACTTCTTTCTAAAAAACTTCAAACAAACAATAACGTCTTTCCTTCAGGAATTCTCTTCTCATCTCACTCACTCTCAACGTACGAACGTGCTCCTACTCGTTTTCTTGCAAGATGGTAACGCACTCGGACCAACGAGCCTGCAACACCTGAGCTAGAACGTCAGTCGTTCCCTTAAAACACAAACAATCCATCCCTAGTTAGGGAAACTACGTCGCTCTGATTCTCATGCTCCTGATGAGATACGTAGGCAGTGGGGTAGGGCCCATGCGAGCACTTCTTTTATTTTCCCTACATTTGTTTTTTGTTCTCTCTCTTTTCTCTTTTCTTTTCCGTTCCTGTTCCTTTCCCTTTCCAGTAGCAGCGGAGCTTCAGACGACGACACCCTTTGATCGAGACAAGCAAGCGTGGATCCCATCGGGTACGATGGACGTGAGGGGGTGCTAATACCTTCCTCTCACGTAACCGACTCCCGAACCCAGTTCTCTTGGTCACAAGACCATGCTCTTTCCTCTCCCTCAGGTTTACCCAGTGTTTCCTTTCCCTTTCTTGGGATAAATACACATTGATGGAGACTCTATTTCGGTGCCACTTTCACGTTTGTACTTGGATGAAAATCCCGGGAGCGACAGCTAGCGACTCTGCTGGGGAACGAACCCAGAATCTCTGGTTTCCTTAGCGAGTCAATCCTAGCGCTTGTCTGTTTTTCTTTCATTGGGTGTTTACTGTTGTGTTGTATTTACTGTTTTACTGTATAGTTATTTACTGTATTACTGTATATTACTGTATTTACTATATTTTAGCATTTTCATTTCATACACTGTATTATGTTGTGCTGTGCTATTTTCTGCTTGGCGGGATGGGTTATTCTAAGAGATAGGCCCAATACCCAGGCCTGAGTGCACTTAGGATTACCGTGTTTCATATCCTCTCGCGTTCCATCTCGGCTCGAGGAGGGAATATGAAACACAATCTGAATGTGGTTCTCTCTAGAGAATTCTGCGTTGTGGATTTCCCACGATGGTAGAGCTATCTGGAAGAGCTGCTAAGTCTGGATGACCTGTTAGGATAACCCCTCTTTATTTTGAAGTGAATCAGCGGACGACCTCTTTGATTGACGATAGCATCGTATCCTTCAGGCTGAATGTGCTATTGCTTCTCAAACCTCTGAAGCTGAGGATCTTTCGTCTTGGAGAATCAGTTGAGGCCTCCTCGATTGATGATGATGCCAAACCAGAAATGGTGAACGTATCATCATTTCTCGACCTGAGTGCCCGGGATACTGAACATCCTAGTACCTACATGTGAGATTGGGGGGATTGTTTACAGGTGTGCAGGAACCCTTGACCTTCAGAATACCTGGTTTTCTTATTTGTTCTGGATTGGTTACTGAAGTTATGATCCTGATCAGCTCACATGTGGTCCTGTTTTTGTTATTGGATTTCTTATCCTGGTTGTTGTATATATCACCAAACTCATATTGCAGTACAGTGGATTCGGCTCTAGTTGTGCAGCACTGATCACATGCCCTTGCATCCATATCATCATTAGCATTCTTACATTTAACCTTCATGTTTATTCATTTGCAGGGTATACTTCCTTTCGGTTCCAGTTGACAGTTCCCTTTTGCAGTTATGGATGCTCCGAGGAAGAACAATGTGCATTATACTTTCTTTGACACAAAGGTGGGACAGTTGCGAAAGATGATTTCTCTTATTACTCCAGACCATGTGGGTATGTTCTGGAAGGCTTATGTGGAGATTATGATTGTGGTTGTTGACTTGGACGCTTCAGAGAGGAGTGTCATCCATACGTGCTTACAGTTTTATGACCCACAGTTAAGGTGCTTCACTTTCTCGAATTTTCAGCTGGGCCCGATGCTAGAAGAGTATGCTTTGCTGCTAAGTGTGCCTCTCAAGTACCAGATTCCTTTCAACTCTGACATGCGCCCTCCAAAGCCTGAGGAAATAGCTAAGGCTCTCCATCTAAGCATACCTGTGGTAGCAGATAACCTCGCCACCAAAGGAGGTTTATCTGGTTTTCACCTGGACTTCTTGGTTGCCAAAGCTGAGGAATGTGCTGCCAAATCTCAGTGGGAAACCGTTTGTGCAATCCTGGCTTTGAGTATTTATGGAATTATGTTGTTTGCTGATGAACCCAAGTTTGTGGACATGAGTGCAATCCATATTTTTGTAATGAAGAATCCCGTACCTACCCTCCTGGGTGATTTGTATTATTCTGTGCACTTCAAAAATAAGAAGAAGCGAGGAGGTCTGGTTAGATGTTGCGCACCTCTGTTCCATAGGTGGCTTATGAGTCATTTACCAAATTCAGAGGCCCTTTTGAATCCTCATCCTGCAAAGAACTGGGCTAAGAGAATGATTCAGTTGACAGCAAAGGATGTCCGTTGGCTCAATCAGAGGACAATGGGGGGAGATTTCATCAGCAGCTGTGGAAGACATCCTAACGTGCCACTATTGGGAGTAAAAGGTTGCATTAATTATAACCCTATTATTCTCAGGAGACAATTAGGATTTGCCTTAGTAGAGCCTCTGAGGGACGGTGATTTGGAAGAGTCTTTCTTTTTCCCTGTGAAGGATAGCCTTTTGTTGGTAAGGCAAGCGGCTGGAGCTTGGGGTAATCTGCAAATACAGGGTAAAGTCGTCTTCGGAAAGTGCAACAATGTGTCTTCCTCTCAATTTGACGCCTGGTTGAAAAGAAGGGTTCAGGTTACTCTTTTGCCATTTTCTCAGGAAAGACCGTCAGATCCAGTGGCTGAAGAACCAGTGACCATGATAAGCATTGCTGAATATGACAAGCTTAAAGCAGAGATGGATAAGACTGCCAAAAATAATGAGAAGCTAAGTGAAGGACTCAGAAAGACGCTTTGTGACAAGCGTAAGGTTGAGTATGAACTGCAGAAGCTGACTGAGCGTCATGAGGCCAATGAAAAAAGAATTGCCGAAGACACTATCTATATTCGTAAGGTCAAACAGAATAAGATGGCGCTAAAAGAGGCGTGCAAGCGCATCAATGAGTAGTTGACCAAGTCAGAGAATGCCCTTGCCAAAGGCCAACAGAGGTGGGATGAGTTTTCCGAATGTCGGAGGGAAATAGAGGCGAGAATCAGGGCTGAAAATGACGAGTTGAGGAAAAATTTGAAGAGCAAAGAAAGAGAATTTCACCAACAACTAAGTTCAGCTAATCAAGAGATCGAAGATCTGAAGATCCGCGTCGGAGTAAAGAGAGCCAAAGAGTCAGCTATCAAAGATCAAATCCGAAAGCTAGAAGAAGTCATCAAGTCAAGGAGTCAACTGATCATAAGTCTTACCGAACGCCCAAGTGATCCAGTTACTGAAGCGCTTCTCAAAGAGGTCCGGGAAGATTTATATGGGCTCAGTGTTTGAGTTGTATTGTTGCTATTCTGGGAGTCACCATCAGGCTTGTTGATGGGTTTCCCTTTATTTGTATTCATGCTTTTCAGTTGTATTTGTTCGAAAATAATTTGTATTTGACTGTTCCACACCTGGCTGTGGGTTTTTCTCATTTATTCTTTTGGATTTGTTGATAATTATTGAGGTGGATTCTTCGTCAGATTATACAATGATTCACACACTCATTGGGCTGTATGATGGGTATTCCGAATTATTAATATGCACCTCTGGCGTTCTGTCGCTGTTAGCAACTGCAGGGATATGGGTTCTTCTCTTTTTGTCAAACTGGAATCGAAGGAAGGAATGCCTCAAAATGAATAAACATTGCATTTGCATCCTCATAATCATAAGCATTTTTGCATAACAGGTGTTCCGGAGCAGATTTCTCATTCTGACTGGGTATTCTCTGCAGGATAGCAAACATGACTTCTTTCAACTACTCGATTCACCACAATCAGGGTTCAGATATGGAACAACTCCGAGCAGAGGTGGCTGAGATGAAAGCCCAGCTGGGGCACTTTATGGTGGACATGCAGGCTTTGATTCAGGGCCAGAAACTGCTGAAGGAGGAGGTCAATCAAGTGAAGACCCAGATGAGTTTTGTTATGGAAGTTGTGAGAAATGTGCTCAGAAAGGATGGTAATCCCACACCTGAGGCTGTAACAGAAGTTGTCATTCCACCCTTGCCTGTGGAACCTATTCCCAAGAGTGATGTGTCTAACGGATTTTCTGCACCACCTGGAGTTCTGAAACTTACTCACCAGCAGTTACCTCTTGTTTCCCCAGACGGCCCCAAGGCTAGGAAGTACCTACCAAAGGCAGAGAAAGCTGACATAATTTTTGATCCGCTGCCCATGCCTTATGCTCAGCTGTTGAGGCACCTGCTCCAACTCCAATTGGTTAAACTTCGGACGATAAATTGCCCTAGTGGAAAGCTCCCACTCAATTATGATGCAAGTGCCCATTGCGACTTTCACTCTGGTGCGCCGGGGCACAATGTGGAAAAATGTAAAGCCTTTCATAATGTGGTCCAAGATCTGATTGATTCAAAGGCGATAAATTTCACGCCGGGCAGCGTAAGCATACAGAGTAATTCTACTCCTACTGCTGCAGGAAATGTGAATTCCCCGGCATTCCCTCTTAAAGCAACATCCAGTCAAGGGCCTATCTTGCAGTCTTCGGTCTCAAAATCCCCACGTCAGCAACTTGTTCCCGATCTTAGGCCAAGTTTGAAAAGAAAAGTGCTGAGAAAAGAGGAGTACCTGAATCAGTGTCAGCAGCAGGCTAGCTCCCAGAGGAGATATCAAAGACCTAGAAGGCCTGAGAGAAAATTTGATCCTATTACTGTTCCTCACAGTCAGCTGTTTGACCGTTTGCTTCAAGACTCTTTGATTCAGTTAAAGGAAGTTGCTCCTGTCCCGTATCCTTTTTCGCCAGGTTATGACAAGAATGCTAGGTGCAGGTACCACTCAGGAGCACCGGGGCATGCCATTGAAGATTTTAAGGTGTTCAGGCATAAAGTGCAAGATCTGATTGACGCTGGGATCATTATTTTCACTGCAGATGGGCTGTATGTTAACTAAAGCTTCCCAAGCCAACACGTAAAAAGGGAAAGACATCGTCAGAAGCAGCCAGTCCAGACGGAGTCAAGCCTCCTCAACAAGGACAACCATTTAGTTTCTTTGCTGCATTTTCATATGTAGTCTTTATTTGTTTGTTCAGACAATGTTTGCATGTTAAAACTTGTTTGTATTTGTTTTGATGATTTTAATGCAATGGATATGTTTTCTTGATTAATTTCATTTGTGTTCACTCATTTAATGCTAATGTGCACTGCAATACCAATTTTCTTGTTTAAACTCTATGAGGGAGGATGACGAAATAAGAACGCAGGTCTCTAATTGTGTGCTTTTGAACAGAACCCTGTTGAGGTGTACAGGCATTGTTTCAACTCCCCAAACACTGGAGATATAAGGGAGATAGACCTTCGCCAACCCCTTTGAGCCTTGAAGTAGGTGTTTCTTTTCATTCGAAAAAACCCCCACATTTAACCAGGGGCAGGGTAGACTTCAGTTAATTTGACTGAGCGTTCAAATTTCAAAAGAAGTGTGCATCTGAGGATCCATTACCTTGTATTCCACCGTCAAGAGGTCAAGAGGTGTGAAACCATAATGGTTATCCATCAACAACCAAAGAGTGAGGCAGTCATAACCCTTTCAACAAAGTCAAGACAAGCCGGTGTCACACGACGTGTTCAAAAAAAGTGAAAGAAAAAAAAGAAAAGAAAAAGCCCGCTAAGTCGAAACTTGAAAACAAACGACTTAGGCAAAAGTTAGGGCATCCCGCTGGACTTCAAAACCAAATATTCAAAAGAATCAGTCCAGCCAAAAGTTAGGGATAAGCAAAAGAATGTGAAAAAAAAAACAAAAGGATTACAAAAGAAAATCCTCAAGGAAGAACAAACTCGTGTGACTACGAACAAAAGACAAAGGGGTGACTGTCACTCCAAAGCCTCAGTAGGTGCCAAACCGTCAGTTTCATGGGTTCCTTAAGGATCACAAAATCTTTTTGAGAGGCGAACGCTTATGCAAATTAGTTGAACGTAGGACTGGAGAACATCACGAAGAGTGGGTGGGCACCAATAAACCTTGAGCCTTAAAACATTTTTTTTCAAAACCGTGAACCAGGCCACGATACAACCCTCAAAAGTCCTAATTGAAACAGGGTTATTTCAAAAGCATACTACCAAGAGATAGCTTTCCTGAATCCTTTGAGTTGTGCTAAAAGATCTTTGTTGGTGTTGCATGTGCATTGCATTCTTTCATTCAAAGATTAATGTCGTATCTTAACCTGTGATTCGCTCACAAAGGGTTTGCGACATCTTTTCAGTAAAACTGCAAGATCAACATGTGTGTTGCATTAGAATTTTCATTCTCAGATTAAAACATTTTCTGCTTGCATACATTTGTTTGACATAAAAAGAAGTTTACATACGAAAATTTAGTCCAGAAGCTTAATCTTGTCGAGTTGAGAATCCTGAAACTCCCGAAGGGCAGCCACATCCAGTGGTACTTCCTCAGGAAACTTTGTTGAGCAGAAGCTTTCCCAACAAGTTGTGTTAAGACGTAGTCGATCTGGGGCAATCACGTCGAACCATCTCTTTAAGGTGTACCTCATCTGAGCCAATCATGTCAAAAAATCTCTTCAGAGTTCAGAAAATTGGGGCAATTACTTCAAGATTCTTCTGTAGACCATACAGTCTGGGGCAGTTACGTCGAGATCTGACGAATCTCTCCAAGAGTTTGAAGACTTTGAGGCGTTTTGGATGTCAAGTCTTCTGTAAAATCCTCTTGAGACAATTTCTTCTGGCGGACCATGCTGGTCTGGGGCAAGTGAAGAAAAATTGTTGGTCACGCATATGCAATCAATCAGCCAAAAGGTTTGAAACAAAGGGGCATTCCAACCCAAGGCATTTGTGGTCCCCTTCTTCAGCAGGCTTCATTAATGATGTTCCCAGTAAGAGACGTATTGAAACCTTTCTCCCAATAAGTGGTGGTTCAGCGTTAGATGTTCTCTGTTGCAGAAGTCATATCCTGGGGCACGTGTGCATATCCTTTTGCTAGCAGGTAACAGATTCAGATGATTTCAAGCACAAGATGGGTAATCACTTATTCCCACACAGAAGACTGGGGAAATCATGTTCAAGGAAGGGTTCACTTGTCACCCTTTTTGTCACAACGTTTACTGATTGAGTCCATCATTCGGTCGATGGTCGTTCACGACGTCTTGGTATCAGTGAATTGAGATCAATTGGGTATCGTTGTATCTTATTAAGTCAATTTTCTCGTTCAGTACTTCCAATAGATACAAGTTTTTCTGTGTTGATAACGGTTGCGAATCCCTAGTAGAGTTGCTTCGCAGACACCGAAGTTGATTGGTTAATCCCCAGTGAGGTTGTCAGGAGTTTAAAGATGCTCAATCTTCTGTAAAATCCTCTTAGGACGTTCCCTTCAGATCAGTCTTGTATCATGGAGCAAAGCAAGTTGTTAACCTTCCCAAGCCTGGGGCATTTTGATTTTCCCTAGCAGGAGATGTTCCAGATCCATTATCCCCAGTAGAGTTTGAAGATGCTTAATCTTCTGTAAAATCCTCTCAAAAGGCATTCCCTAGCATGAGACACTTTAAGGCGGTTTTCTCCAGCAGAGTTTGTTATAAACTTATTATCCCCAACGGAGTCGTCAAACGGAAAGTTCGCCTGGCATGGGGCATTGTGGTACTTATCCTAAGCTTGACAGTTTTAAGCCTTAGCAGATTACTGTGGAGGTGCTTTGGGTTTCCCCAGTAGATCTAAGACTCTCTCCCAGCAAGTTGCAGTGAAATGTTCTGACCAGGATTTGCATGTCCCCAATAGAGTAGCCTTGATTCCCAGCAACATCGTATCTCTGGTATTGGTATCCCCACAGAGTTCAGCATTGAATCTTGTCAGCAGTACTCCCCAGCTGAGTCATCATTGTCCCCACAGAGGCGTATTGATCAACAAAATCTATTCCGCAGCAGAGTGATTGTACATTCTTTCCCCAGCCGGATAGCAGTTTGATTCTCCCTGCAAAAGGATCTCAGGTTTGGTAGATCCTCAGGCAGAGTTTTAATGACTTTTCTTCCCTAGCAGGACGTCATGCAAAGAAATTCTCATCCCCAGCAGAGTTGCTGTGACCAGAGTTCATCCCTAAACAGATGAAGTAATTCCTGGCAGAATCATCATTTCCCCATATTCCAAAGTCCAATTTATTTTTGGCAAGCCTAACAATTCGAAGCAGACGGATTGTTCATTCATTCTCTGGCAGAGACATTATCCTTTCAGGAGTCTCCGAAGTCAAATCATTGATCTTTGTTCCTCAGCAGAGTCAGCAGAGATGTCTGACACGGATGTAGAGAGTAATCCAATTTTGGAATTCTTAAAGTCCAACCGTAGATTGGCAAAAGGTCCATCCAAGGGTGGCAAATTCTTAAAGTCCAACCGTAGATTGGCAAAAGGTCCATCTAAGGGTGGTAAATTCTTAAAGTCCAACCGTAGATTGGCAAAAGGTCCATCTAAGGGTGGCAAATCATTGGAAAGTCCAACCGTAGATTGGCAAAAGGTCCATCCAAGGGTGGTAAATCATTGGAAAGTCCAACCGTAGATTGGCAAAAGGTCCATCTAAGGGTGGCAAATCATTGGAAAGTCCAACCGTAGATTGGCAAAAGGTCCATCTAAGGGTGGCAAATTCTTAAAGTCCAACCGTAGAGTGGCGAAAGGTCCATCCAAGGGTGGCAAATTCTTAAAGTCCAACCGTAGAGTGGCGAAAGGTCCATCCAAGGGTGGCAAATCATTGGAAAGTCCAACCGTAGATTGGCGAAAGTCCACCCATAGTGTGGTAAGTCAGTAGTCGTCTGACTCCTTTTAAAAAGACCGCAGCTAAGTCCAACTGTAGATTGGCAAAAGTCCCCCGTAGTGTGGCATCTCAGCAAGTCTAACCGTAGATTGGCAAAAGTCCCCCGTAGTGTGGCATCTCAGCAAGTCCAACCGTAGATTGGCGAAAGTCCCCCGTAGTGTGGCAATGCAGCTGCAAAAGTCCACCCGTAGTGTGGCAAGCCAGTAGTCGTCTGGCGTTGTTCCAAAAGATATTGCTAAGGTCCACCCGTAGTGTAGCAAGCCAGTAGTCGTCTGGCGTTATATAAATGACATCTTCCCAGTGGTTTTCTTCGTCACCAGAGTTTTATTCGAGCAGAGTTTATTTGGTTGGGTTTATTTCCCTTTTCTTCTTCCCTGCATAGTGCAAATTTTTTGGGTTATTATCGGTATTCAATCTCTCCATACCTTGAAAGTATGACAACAATCGCTATCATCCGTTCAGGTCTACAGTGATTGAATAGGGGCAGCTGTAATACCCCAAAATTTGCCCTCTCTTTTCTTCATATCATTTAGCATGAGCTTTCATTGCATTGCATTCAAGCATAGAAAAAGAAAACATCAAGCATTTAGCATTGCATCTTGCATAAGGGCATGTGATCAGGTAATCCAAGGTGTTCATCATCCAAAGCTAAAGGAGAAGACCAAGTGTTTCTCACAAGCCTCAAGGATCTCTTATATCATATATCATCTCCATTTGATATCACAAGTCATTGAGAGAGGAGAGTTCATTAAGAAGCTTGGGCAGTGCATGATTTCCTACACAAGGCAGTCAAAAGTTGGGATCTGACCTCCAAATGGGCAAGCTCTTTGAGTTTTTATCATCTCCAAAGGACATATCTCATCATTGTTTGAGAAGATACACAACATATTCAGAGGATCTTGGATTTGGAGGATGTGTTATTTCCTCCTAACCAGAGGGTGCCAAAATTAGGGTTTGACCTAAAATCAGTTTATTTCTGATTTCTTGGCCAAGACTTGACCTCATGGTATTCCTTATGATCTCAAGTGTTCATGGATGGAATCTTTGTCATTGGTTCTTTGAGGAAGATGTTCAATGGATCAGTTACTTGTGTAATAAGCAAAAGTCAACTGTTCAAAAGGAGAAAGTCAAATGTGGAATTTTGAGGTTCTTTTCATGGTTTTCAAGGTCTCACATCATCATATGGTCTTCAATTGTCAAGATTCATGCCACTCATCAAAAATCAAGAGTTTGTGCAAAAGTTACTAAATTTGGAAAATGACCTATAATGAAAACTTTCCATTTTTGGCAACTTTTCCATCACATTCAACTTGACTTTTCATCATCAAGGAAGCTCCAAATGAATTTTCCTCCAACATGAAAGTTGAAGAGCTTTCTCTCCCATTTCCAAAAAGTACTAGATGGTTTCCATACCATTTGTAGAACTCAAGTTATGGTCAAAAGATGGCAAGGTGCATTTTGAGGTTTTCATATGGTTCCATTTTTCCACCTTTGGCATTTTGGCATAAATGGACTTGAAATTGATCTTTTTGCTTCATGTTATATTACAAAATCAAAATACAAGTCAAGAGGATCAATTGTGGCCTTTGAATCAATTCATTCCATGCCATATTTTTCATTATTTTCACAAAGTGCAAAAATGCAAATTGATTCAAAACTTGCAAACCAAGAAAGTACAAGGCCCAAAATCAATTCAGAAGTGATTCATGAGTGAATTGGAAATGAATCATGCTGAGTACAAGGGTGTTGCACGTGTGGATTAGTGGTGGTGGTACAAAATGCATTTTTGCATTTTCACCCAAATCTCACTAACCAAAGGATTAACCACTTGCTAATCACCATCAGTGGATTAATGAAGAGTATATAAGTTAACTCATGCCTCAGAAATTAGGTGATGCACTCTCATTTGCTCAGAATTTCAAAAACTCACTCTCACTTTCTCTCCTTCAAATCTCTCATTCCTTGAGGGTTTTGGAAAATTTCTTGGCATATTCTTGATCAGTGAGTTGAAAGGAGCACGAATCACCCATTGTTTTAAGCTGAAAGGAAGGATTTCACCAAGTTCTATTCAAGAGGGTTCAAGTTCAAATCTCAAGATCCAGCACGATTTCAAGCTCTAGTTGCATTTATTTTGCAACTAGAGGTTCCAAGGAGTAGATCTGCAGTTTTTGGAGGGATTTCTTGGCGTATTTTAAGCTCTTCAAGGTTCAGGTTAGTGATTTTTTCACCATCATAGAACTTGAATTTTTGATGTGCATAATGAGCTGTGATGTTCACTGATCACTCTGATCTATTTTGTTTGTGATTTGGACGTGTGAAATGTGTGTATTGTGGATTAAAAGTTTTGGATCTAAATGTGTTTTCATTCGATTCTCTTTATGTGTTTGTTGTTTGATAAAATGAACATGATATTCATGATCCTTGTGTTTTTCTGGTTCGAATGGTGTACCTATACGCATTTTCTGGAGAATTTATTACTGCAGCTCACCGGAGAGGGTGACCGGAGCCCTAGCTCCGGCGGCTGCTTATGTTCAGTCCGGCGAGGGGAGTTTAATGAGGAAGACACAATCATGGCCTTTGGTTTCTTAGATCTGACACTCCTTAAGTTTCCACGTTGCTTTAATTTATGTTTTATTTTATGGTGTTGGTGTGTGCCACTCCACATGTGTTAGCGTGTACCTCATCTCCCAACTGTTGATCTGATCTATTTTTTGAATTGTATGATTTAATGTGGTACGTTGATTGGATCGTGTGGACAAAGTGTTGATAGCACATTAAAATATCTTGTGATAATCACGTGCCTTTTCTTTTATTGCTAACTGTATTGTGTATGCGCGTAAACATGCTTGCTACCATGTGCTGTGAATCCTGGCTCTCCATCATGATTACTATGTTGTTGCGTTGACTGCTTGTGTACCTTTGGATTGATCTTATGGTTTGGATTGAGTATGATGGTTGACTGCTTTCCATTGTGTCCCTTTGACCTCCACTGATGGACTTGTTGCTTTGGGCTTTATTATTTGCACCCTCCTTTTTGATCCATTTGGTTTTACAACGTGAAATCTTTTACTGTTTACACACCCTTGACTTTATTTCTTTTATTTTCTTTCTTTTCTTTTTATTTGTTGTTTCATTTTTATTTTAGTATAAAAACAAGTTATAAAAATTCACAAAAATATGTTTCTGATTAATTAGTGTGTCAACTTAATTTTCATTATTTTATTTTATTTTTAATTTCATTTTATTATTTTATTTTGAATTAAATTGTTAGTGTGTTTTCAATGATACCCTTCTTCTAGGGTTCGGAACGTTTGTGACTTTCACACCCCATTTGAGGCCAATCTTTTGGTAACTTTTAAGGCACAATATGAGGTTGTTTCAATACTGGTTTGAGGTTGGTTTGAGTTACTTTTAGTGACTTGCCACTCAAGTTTTATTAACCCTCGATCCATGCTCAATGTCTTGCATACCTTAACTTGTGATTCACCTTTTGACAAGGTCTTTAACTCTTTTTGATCCAGTCTTTTTGTATATGTTACTTGACTGAGTTATCTTCCATTTGATTATTTTTTCGAATTTTATTGAGCCACTTTCCTATTTTTTTATTGAGTTTTACTTGTGATGCAAGTTTGATTGAGGTATACTTTGATTCATGATCTAGTTTGAGTGCATTTGCTTACTTGTAATGAAGTGATGCTAGAGATGTTTTTATGGTATGATCATATTCTGTTTGAGCTTGCTTGTGGCTTTGGAATCATCCTCATGTGGTCATTTTTAAATTTGTTCTTGATTTTACAAGTTGATGTTGTTTTGGACTTGAATCTTGTGGTATGTTCAACCTAATCTTGTGATTGCTTCTTTGTGTGAATTCATTCATGTATGAGACCTGTTGTTTGGTTTATATGACATGCTTGAGGTTCTGGTACTTTTGATTTAAGGTTCATTATGGGATTTTCATTTCACTTTATGCCTCACACTTCTTTGCTTGCTTGCATGAATGATAAGTGAATGTCTTTCTCAATTTTGATGCATGTTTTGAATGTGTTGCTTGATGATTAATCTTGTATGACTTGAGTTTGATATTGTCATGATGCTAATGTGTATACTACTGCCCTTTGGATTCATTACTTGATTTTTATCTCACTTGATCTTCATGGTTTGAATTATGTGATGCATATCATTCCCTTTGCGTTGTAACTTCTTTGGTGCATCATATTGCATAATGTGAACCTCTTTTGCACATGTGAATTGTTGATGATGATATGATGTGAGTTCTGTTCTTGTTTCATTTTCATCTTGTCTCCTTCATTTCACTTTGATATGAAATCCATGTGTGTTTAATTGTGCATTTCATTCAAGTATGTTTGCACCCTTTCATGTTTATCTTTGCATGATTACTTGATTTGTTTTGCATTGATCTTTGAAACATGTTGATTGGCTTGAGTTGGACATTTATGATGTGATGTGCTTGCTGCCACTTTTGTGTCTCATCTCTTTTCTTCTTCTTCTCTTTTCTTCTCTTTCACTCTTTATCATCCCATGAATCTCAAGACTTATTCAAGTCTTGGATTCTTTCCCTTTAGAGCTACCTAGTCCAACTTAATTTTTGATTAAGCTTGGAGTAGGATTAGCATTAGGTTAGGTAGTCTTTTCTCCTAAACCTCACTAACCATAGGACATCTGTGCATGATAACATTAGGACTCTTAGTTTCCTTTTAGAGTTTCCTTTGCGTTTTCTCTCTTCTCATCTTCAAACAAAAGTAAAAAATACTTAATAAAGGCAAAACAAACATTGTATTTAGGCCTTTCATGTAAGAACAAGATAGTGAGGCATCTTATCTCATTTTCTTGGAATGTTTAGCGTGCGTCCCATCTCGGGTCGTTATGCGAGGCATTCGATCTTACATGAGGGACTTAAATACAATGTGCGTTACGAAACACAAAACAATCAAAACACTTCTTTCTAATAAAACTTCAAACAAACAATAACGTCTTTCCTTCAGGAATTCTCTTCTCATCTCACTCACTCTCAACGTACGAACGTGCTCCTACTCGTTCTATTGCAAGATGGTAACACACTCGGACCAGCGAGCCTGCAACACCTGAGCTAGAACGTCAGCCGTTCCCTTAAAACACAAACAATCCATCCCTAGTTAGGGGAACTACGTCGCTCTGATTCTCATGCTCCCGATGAGATACGTAGGCAGTGGGGTAGGGCCCATGCGAGCACTTCTTTTATTTTCCCTACATTTGTTTTTTGTTCTCTCTCTTTTCTCTTTTCTTTTCCGTTCCTGTTCCTTTCCCTTTCCAGTAGCAGCGGAGCTTCAGACGACGACACCCTTTGATCGAGACAAGCACGCGTGGATCCCATCGGGTACGATGGACGTGAGGGGGTGCTAATACCTTCCTCTCACGTAACCGACTCCTGAACCCAGTTCTCTTGGTCGCAAGACCATGCTCTTTCCTCTCCCTCAGGTTTACGCAGTGTTTCCTTTCCCTTTCTTGGGATAAATACATATTGCTGAGGACTCTGTTTCGGTGCCACTTTCGCGTTTGTACTTGGATGAAAATCCCGGGAGCGACACACGTCCAAAATCGCTCGCTACACTCATGCCTTCTCTTGGGCTTAATACAAGGACCCTGACGATCTCTTAAAGGTATATGACAGAACTTAGTCATCCTTTGCTAGAGCAGTCTTTCCAGTGTCAGACCGCAAGCCACTTTAGGGTTGATTCTCATCCCTTAATGCCTTTACCTCCTCTTAGAGGCATCATACAAAAGATAAAACGCTTCCACACCAGTAGACTTGGACAGTCTAATCCCCTTGAGTCTCAAAGATATTCTCAAGTTCCTTACAACCATAGGAAGAAACCCCCAGGCATTCTGGATCGATCTCCAGCAGAAACCCAACCTCTCTCATGAGAGTTCCCCGACCAAGGTCAACACTGTCTCAAATCAAAACCTCAAGGTTTCTGATCTATTCCTCTGCATTCCCCTGAAAGAGTTGATTCCCCATTTGAACCAGCCTTGGGATCTCAATAATCCCCAGTAGAAAGCTAGCCTCCTCTTAGGCTTTATATAATGATCCTTCCTCAGCGAAGTCAGTCTCCTCTTGGGATTTGTGCAAATGATTCTCCCCAGTGGAGCTAACCTTTTTAGACTCTCTTGTTTAGTCAAGACCCTTTTTGCCTCAATCTCGGGCTTCGTACGAGACAGCAAATCACTCTTTTGTTGAGTATAAAAGACTCTCTTGTTGAGTCAGTCAACTTTCAGGCTCTCTTGTTGAGTCAATCCCTTTTCATACTCTCTTGTTGAGTCAGCCAACTTTCAGACTCTCTTGTTCGGTCAATCACCTTTCAGACTCTCTTGTTAAGTCAATCACCTTTTGTAACACCCCAAAATTTGCTCTTTTGTTTTGAGGCTAACTGGCTTATGTTTCTTTGCATTTCTTGCATTAGCATTTGTGCATGGCATTGGTTCTTAGCATAGGATCAAGGTACTTGGTTCATCTCAAAGGAGTCTCAAGCCTCAAGGTGTTTTGTGGAGGTCATCATATCTTCATAAGTTCAAGAATGGCAAAGGATTTCAAGTGAATCTTTCCCTCCTAACCAGAGGGACCAAATTAGGGTTCTTGGGTCCAAAGAGCTTCTGGAGAAAACTTTGTGGATTCAAGCATGCTCTCATGGGTTCCATATGCTCACAAACACTCATATAGGAAGGCTTGGCTAGTGGTTCATTGTGGAAGATGTTCAGTGGATCAATTGCTTGTGAACCAAGAAAAGTCAACTGTAAGGAGGAAAGTCAACCATGGAATTTTGAGGTCCTCTTCATGATTTTTAAGGTCTTATGCCCTCATATGGTCCTCAAAGGTCAAGATTCATACCATTCATTAAGGGTCAAGAGTTTGTGCAAAAGTTACTATTTTTGGAAAATGACCTTTAATGTGAAACTTCCATTTTTGGCAACTTTTCAAACCATCTTCAACTTGACTTTTAATCATCAAAGAAGCTTCAAATGAATTTTACTCAAACATGAAAGTTGAAGATCTCTCTCTCCCCTTTCCAAAAAGTACTAGATTATCTTCATACCATTTGTGAAACTCAAGTTATGATCAAAAGAAGGCAAGGTGCTTTTTTAGGGTTTTCACATGTATCCATTTTTCCACCTTTTGCATTTTGATTCAAAATGACTTGTACTGACCTCTAATGTTTCAAGTCATATTGCAACATTCAAGTACACTCCATGAGGACCATTTTTGACCCTTGAATCACTCTAATCCGTGCCATGTACTTCATGAATTTCACAAAATGCAAATTTGCAAGATGGATTGAATCTCACAAATCAGACCACTACAAAGCCCAAACCCAATTCCATTATGATCAGCAAGTAAAATGGAGATGAATCATGCTTATTTCATGACCCACACGTGTGTGAACAAGGGTGTGCATCACAACTTGCAATTTTGCAAATCACTTTGGATAGCCTTAATCAAGGATTTAATCAAACCCTAATCATGCTCAGAGCTCTAACCAAGTGTATATAAGGAGACTCACGCGTTCATTCACACCTCATGCACTCTCATTTGCTCTGAATTTCATTTTTCACTCAAAACTTTCCTTCTTCAAAACTCACTCCTCACAAGGGTTTCTGAAGAACTTTTTCCATATTCTTGATCCACATACTCTATATAACAAGAATCAACCATCATTTGAAGCTCTAAGCAAGGTTTTCATCAGATACGAATTTGAGTTGCTCACTTTCAAACTTCAAGATCCAGCCTGATTCAAGCCTCATATTGCATTTATTTTGCAATCAGAAGTTCCAAGGAGTAGATCTGCAGCTTTCTAAAGGATTTCTTGGTGTATTTTGAGCTCTACAAGTTTCAGGTTAGTTTGATTTACTTGATCATAGAACTCAGTTTTCTTGTGTGCTTAATGATCCTTATGCTTTGCTGATCATCCGGGTGTGTTTAGATCGTGATTTGCACGTGTATTATGGCTGTAATGTGGATCTGAGGTTTTTGAGTTCAAACTTTTTGTCTTCGATTTGGTTTATATATGTATGATCTATTGAAATGAAGGTGATATTCTTGATCCTTGTTAAAATCTGAGTGGAATGGTGTACTTGTTTGTGATTTCTGGGAGATTTTGATGTTGAGGTCGCCGGAGAAGACGACCGAAGCTAGGGCTCCGGCGTCTGGTTTGTTTTCAGGCAGGTGAAGGTTTAGAGGAAGAAGATGAAATCTGGACCGTTGGTGGTCCAGATCTGATGGTTCACGTTCAGCCAGATCATTTAAAATCTTCACTTATTTTATTAATTGTGTGTTTTTAATCCATGCTTCTTATTGTGCACACACAGATCTGACCACTCATCTTGCTTGATTTTGTGATTTGATGACTCATTTGTACACGTTTGATTAATCTGATGGTGTTGATTGTGCCAACACATTAAAATAACATGTGTTATTCACGTGCTTTGATTTTTAATTTCTGAATGATGTGATGCACGCGCGTGTACATTTGTTATCATGAACTCTTGATCCTGAGCGTTGATCATGGATACCTTTGATTTTGTTGACTGATTGTGGAACGCATGATTGATCTGGTGGTGTAGATTAAGTCCTTTAGTTGACTGAATTCCACAAGTGAATGTGTTGACTTGCACTTTGAATTCCACATCTCAAATCAATTCCACTTGACCCAAGATATAAAATTAGTTCACACGCAAAACAAGGTACATTGTCTGGTCTCCACTTTTACTACACTCCTTTTGAATCTTGAAATGACTTGGGCATTGGAGTGCTAACCTTGCAGGTTCACCCAGTGCCGACATACCATAGATCAACAACATCGTTCAAAATCTTCAATTTACCAATTGCATCCAATTTTGGTTCCTAAACAAAATAGTGGCGTTGTCTGTGGGAATCAACTTCTGATTCCCACGTTTTCCATGATTTCTCGTTCTCTCTTCAGTTCTTCAGTGTGCATCCTTCGAGAATCACCAAATCAAGAGCAATCAAAATTGAATACAGAGGTATATCGTGTTCGATTCAATCGATTATCATTTCAACTTCAATCCATCGAATGTTTGGATCTCTAATTCTCATGAAAACTTCGTGAGGTAGAAGAATGGATGATCCTAGATCCAAATCCAAATCTACGCCAGAATTATCAAAGAGTGGAAGTAATTGCCTTCGAGATCATGCTGAAAATTCATGTTCAGCCTTATGATCTCGTATTATCTCAATTATTTGTCGCTAGTATGATACTTACTATGATAACTTTGAAGATACGATGAGTTCGTATCTACTGCTGGTCTAGATCTGTTACCAGAGCACCTTATCAGGTAGCGAGGGATCTCTAAACAATGAAATTATTGCGAATGAAGTTACCTAATCGCGGAAAGGCAAAACGAACTTCCAGCGTGAAATTATTTATGGTTGAAGCAATGATCACTATGGATAGTGTTGTGCACCGATATGACGCAAAGTGTTAAGAATTCTAGTTCTACTACACCTTCTACTCATCACTTAGATCTGGAGCTCAGTTGCTTTCAGTGGTGATCACTTGGTAAGATTTCTCTTCCATATGAATGTTGAGCCTTACGTCAAGAAATAAAGATGTCCAGACGCAAAAACGTTCGAAGAACGAGAACGTTAAACATACTACAGTTGCGGTTGTAATACCCCAAAATTTGCTCTCCCTCTTTGTCATCATAGCATGGCATTATCATTTATCATATCATATCCACCTCATTAACATTACATTGCATTTAACATAGAAAAATGAAGCATAGCATCCCTCTTACGATCAAGGCATGTGATCAGGTGGAAGGTGGACAATCAAGGGATCATTCAAAGCACAAAAAGGTCAATCAAGTTTCCTCAAGGCAAGCCAAGAGGTCTTTCATGTCTCATACCATCTCAATTGATCATCCAAAACCTCAAGGAAGTGAGATTCAATGGGAGATTGAAGCATTACATCTTTCACTATGCAAGAGGTTCAAAAACTGAAGGAAAACCCTCAAAAGAGATAGCTCATTGATCCAAAATCATCCTCAAATGGCATATATCATCATCCTTTAAGAGGATACACAACATACTCTGAGGAATTTGAAATTGAAGACTGCACATTTTTCTCCTAGGAGGTGGGCACCAAAACTAGGGTTTCCCATTAAATCAGGGAATCTTTGATTTTTTGGACAAAACTTGATGTCATGGTATTCTACATGTTCTTAAGTGTATGTGTATGGAGAATTGCCTCTCAATTGGTTTTAGAAGTGGTTCAATTGGAAGAAAGATCAAAAATCAGGGAAATTGGGGCCAGGTCAAATAATCAGAGGAAAAAGTCAACTCTTGACTTTTTGAGGCCAAATTCATAAAATTCATGCTATATGTGTCCAATGTGCAAAATTTGATCAAGAAACTCCAAAGGAATCATGAAAAAATCAAGAGGTGGAAAGTTGCCATTTTTGGATGAAGAAGGGTTACTAAAAATAGCAAGTTTTGGCCATTTTGCATCAGAGTTTGAACCAAGGCCATTTAAAATTGAAGCACCAAATGAAAATTCCACCAGGCCACAACAAAAGATCTTGTTTTAAGCTTCACATCCATATGTGGAACATCTCCATTGGATAAAAATTGAGTGAGATATGATTGATCAAAGTTTGAGCAAAGTAGGTTCAAAACTAGGTCATGACCAAGATTTTCAGGGCACGCGCGCAGTCATTTTAACAAACAGTTGGTGAGCCAAATGTCCACTCATTTTTCTCATGGTTAAATGCCTCAAATGAAAAACTTTTCAACATCAAAGTTGTTCCTTGTAGTGTCTTCTTCAATACTCATTTTGGACAAAATTCCATTTGATCAAGTTATAGTGGAGATATATTGGTTCAAAGTCATGTTGATTGTGCTGAAATTTTGTGTTCCAAGTTGCCATGCCATGACTTGCTTGCCACGCCCACAAATCAGTTCCAAACCCTGATGTTCCAAGCTATTTTTCACCAACTTCCAAGCCTTAATTCAATCCAAAATCAACATCAATCATGTTCTATGATGTTCTATCTTTCATTTGGCACCTAAACCTCATTGAATCATTCACTAACAAGAGAGAAAATCATCTTCAAACAACCACTGCTGTATTTGTTCTTAACTGTCATGAAAAACCAAAAAAAACAAATGTTGTTGTTGATTGTCATAGCACTCACCCGTGCATTGCTCATACTGTCCAACCATTTCCTCTTTCAACCAAACACATTTCACCTACACTATGCACACTAGCACGTGCCTTGCATGAAATTGGAAAAAGCAAACTTGTTAAGCAAGTTTCTGATATAACAGCCATGCTCTCACCTTTTCAATTCCACCATAACTGTCATGAACCACCACCACCTTATCATTGCCAATCTAACTCGCCCCCTAACTAACTTGACTCAGTTAGTTAGGGTGGACTCACTTTAACCACCTTAACTCAATTAACCAACTCACTAAACCATGGTTAACTCATAGTATAAAACAAAACTTCTCTTCACAAATTCATTTGGAACTTGATTCTCACTCTCTCTCTCACAAACACTCTCTCTTCTCTGAACTTTTTCTCTGCTCTCTCTCTCTTTGAGCTCACACGAATTCATCAAATTTTCCTTCTACATTTCATCTCCACAATCATCATTGTTCAGTTTTGATCAAGAACAAGAGTGGATAAGTTCAATTAATCCAGTTTCACTTCAATTCAGTTGAAGCTTCAGTTTGGTTTTCTGCACGATTTCAAGAGCATACGCCTTTATTTGGCCAAATCACGCTCCAGACCAAGTGTTTCTCTGATTTTCTCAAGAATCTCAAGGAACTGCAAGTTCAGGTTCCAAAACGCTCAAACATTTCATACGCATTTTCTTGATTATTTTGTTATTTTCATGATGATATGAGCTCACTAGGAGCATTTGAACACTGTCTAGTTGATAGAGCTTCTTAGAAGCCTAGATCCAAAAACTTAGGGCAATATGTTCGTGTTTATTTCTTGCTGTATGTGAATGGTTTGATGATTTCATTGATGGATTTGGAATGTACGTGATTTCCTCTTTATTTTGATGTATGCCACGTGATTTTTTGGATGGTTTGGAAGTTGCAGTCGCCGGAGAGTGGCCGGAGAAGGTGACCGGAGGTCCCTCTCCGGCCGGTGAGGGTTTGAATTAGGGTTTAGTGCATTTTAAGTCGTGACCGTTGGATGTGTGTGATCGTGTGGCTACCATGTTGACAGCACATTAAAATTCACGTGCAAGTCATGTGCCTAATTTCTGATTTTACTTAAACATTGTGTGATGCAGTACATGATAATTTGTGTGTGACCTCATGCGCGTGTGTTGGATCTGTGTACTTTGACTTTTGTTTGACTATGACTTAATCTGATGGCTTGGATTGCTTTGACTATGTTGACTGAAGAACATGCTAGTTATGGTGTTTTGCGCGCTTATTGGACCTAAGCCAGATTGATATCCACACCCCATGTTTTCAAAGCCCAAATGAATTGAACTACTATTTTGCTATGCTTACACCCCATCCACATTTCATTTCTATTTTATTTTCATTTTTTTTACACGTTTCATAATTGGATTTTAAAAATACCAAACTTCATCATAAAATTCCACAAAAATTCATGACCCTTCTTAAAACATTTAGAAAATTTTTCATGATTTTATTTCTTGATTTTATGACCTTTTTGCCCCTGTTCTATATTTTTCTTTGATTTTCTTTTGTATGCATTCTTAATGTGGTACATGATTTTGTTTAATTTTGTTCTTGATCATTAAAAATTGTTTTGATACTCTTCTTTTTGCATTGAGTCATTATCATCTTGAGGTATCTTAAGTGATTTTTATTTGATTTTTAGGTCAGTTTATGGCATGTTTGGTGTTCATTTTTGTGCTACTTTGTATGATATGTCTACTTGACCTAAGTGCATTGTTTGACATCATTTTGCCTTGGTTCCTTGCATGCTACTTTGATATGTGATTCATCTCTGATTAGTGAACTTCAATACCATGTTTTCATAATTTTCATGAGGCCATTTAATTTGTGTTTAATGCATTTCATTTGAAGCATTACAACATGTCACATCATTGTAATCTTTTGTGCATGTTTACATGTTTTCTTTTGTGTATACTTGCATGATCATTTGCCTATTTTGTGAACTACTCACTTGACATTATAGGTCATTGATACATATCATATGTCATCTTTGCATGTTGATTATCATTTGAACCTTGTGCACCTTTAACATGTTGTGTTTGCACTTTCCTTTGTTTGGAACTTCCATTTCAATTCTACTTCTTCTATCACTTCTTAAATGTTTTGATGTGTTATGCATGAATACTTGTGAGATGTTTGTGAATCATTTTTCATTTCATTTCAATTCTGATCCATGGATTACATGTTCCATTTAGGCATATTTCTTCTTTTTCTTTTCATCTTTCATTCTCCCTTTTCTTATGGTAGCATGTTCTAATGCCATGGATGATGTTTGTTGCCTATCCACTTGGACTTGCATGATAATGATCATTTGTTTTCCATATGATGAACATTCTGGTTGTGGTTATAGGATTTGATGTCTCATCTAAGTCTTTTGAGTTTTATGGTGCATTAAATGTTCTTTTGCTTCCTATACTTGTATACATGTTTACTAACCATGTAGGGGCTTTGGTAAGTTGCAATTGAGTGTGGATAAGGAATCCATATTCAAACTTCTATCCCTTCATCTTTTACAATTCCATTTTGTGTCTTGTTAAGCACTTATGTGCTTTCTTTTAATAACTCATCACTTTCCCTTTGTGAATTACAATTCATCTTCTACTTTAGAAGTGAATTGTTTAATTCATTCTTTCTTTAGACTTTAGGTTGAAACCTCACAAACCATTAGAATCACTCCCTTAACTAATCAATTAGGATTGAGTCTTAGTCCACATAGATTTTACCTTTCTTCTCTCTTGAGTCTCTCTTCTCATCTCTTAAAGGAAACTCAAAACATCTAATAAAGGTAGGCATTTATTGCATTTAGGCCTTTCACATAAAGAAAAGATTATAAGGGGTCTTCTCTTATAATCTTAAAATGTATAGCATATAACCCATCTTGGGTCAATGTGTTAAACATTTGATCTTGTGTGAGGGACTTAAATGCAATACTTGTTGGAGGTAAATAAAAAACACTTCTTCATTTCTTAATCAACAAAAGCACTTAATAAATACAAGTATGCTAGTGTGTTTGAACCTTAATAATTGGAAATAGGTGTGAGGGTCTTCTTCACTCTTAGTGTGCTTTCTTACTCATTCCATCTTGGAATGTGAGGATGTACACATTCCAATGACTAAGATTTAGATACACTGTCATATGCAAACAAATCCAAAACACTTCCTTCTAAAAGACAAAAACAAACAATAACGTCTTTCCTTCGGGAATTCTTTTCTCACCTCATTCACTCTTAGCGTACGAACGCACTTCTACTCGTTCTCTTGCAAGATGGTAACGCACTCGGACCAGCGAGTCTGCAACACCTGAGCTAGAACGTAAGTCGTTCTCTAAAAAACACAAACATCTTTCCCTTAGGTGAGGGGAACTACGTCGCTCTGATTCTCATGCTCCCGATGAGATACGTAGGCAGTGGGGTAGGGCCCATGCGAGCACTTCTTTTATTTTCCCTACATTTGTTTCCCGTTCCTTTTCTTTTCTTCCTCCTTTCTTTCTTTCAGTTCCTTTTCCAGTATTCTTTCCTTTACACCCTTTGATTGAAACAAGCAAGCGTGGATCCCATCGAGTACGATGGACGCGAGAGGGTGCTAATACCTTCCTCTCGCGTAACCGACTCCCGAACTCAGTTCTTTTGGTCGTAAGACCATGCTCTATCCTTTCCTTCAGGTTTATACGGTGTTTCCTTTCCCTCTCATGGGATAAATACACATTGCTGGCGACTCTGTTCGGTGCCACTTTCGCGTTTGTACTAGGATGAAAATCCCGGGAGCGACAGCTGGCGACTCTGCTGGGGATCGAACCCAGAATCTCTGGTTTCCTTAGCGAGTCAATCCTAGCGCTTGTTTGCTTTTCTTTCATTAGGTGTTTACCGTGGTGCTGTGTTTTGCTGTATTTACTGTTGTATTGTATTGCTATTTACTGTATTGCTGCTTTACTGTACTTTACTGTATTTATCGTATTTACTGCATTACATATCATTATTGTGCTGGATCGTGCTGTTGTTTTCTGTTTGGCGGGTGGGGTGGTCTGAGAGATAAGCTCACTACACAGGCTTGAGTACACCCATAGGTATTAGAGTGGATAGTTGTGACGCTTGTGTGGTGGTGACCACATATTGTTGTTCATGAGACCCACAACCAGACGAGGTTCTATCAGGAGCTTTCTGCTACTGCATGTTATGCAGGCCAGTAGTTATTCTCTTGAGGAACTGTCGACTCTGGTGACCATTCCCGAGGACTCAGTTGCGGCACTCCTCCCTAGTTGTGACAGTGGCAGACCACATTCTGTGGCAAACCCATTGCACATTCTCGATCCGAGGACCTAATGCTGGGAACTTGCTATAGGACATCCCTTTTTGAAAGAGAATCAGCGGAGGCACTACTTGATTGGCGATAGTACTGTACCCTGAGGGATGAATGTACTATTGCTTCTCGACCTCAATGCCAGAAGCTGAGGACCTTTTTGTTTTGGAGAATCAGTTGAGGCCTCCTCGATTGATGATGATGCCAAACCAGAAATGGTGAACGTATCATCATTTCTTGACCTGAGAGCCCGGGATACTGAACATCCTAGTACCCACATGTGAGAAAGGCGGGTTGTTTACAGGTTTGCAGGTAACCATGACCTCCTACATACCCGGTTTTCTATCATCATTGCACAAAAAGGAAGTTTCATCCTATTGTATTCAGATGGTTCTTATCTATGGTTCTATATTAGTCTCAGAGCTACACTGACACCGTTCACAGTTCAGCACAGACACCTGATTACCTGATCACATTGCCCTTTGCATTGCATTATCATATCCTAACATACATGTTTATTCATTTCCAGGTGCATATATTACCCTTGATTCCAGTCATCAGGTCCCTGCAAAGATGAACACTAAAGAGAGGAAGAATATCATCAGCTATAAGTTCCTTACGCCTACTTTAGGCCCTATTGTTATGCTGAAGGGAATGGCGAGCCCTGCAGTACGAGAAGCTTTTGAAGAGAAATATGGGTGGATTTTATCTATGGTCCGTAATGTCAGTGATTATGAAGCCAGAGGTCTCCATACGTTGATGCAGTTCTATGATCCGCCTCTGAGGTGTTTTGTATTTCCAGACTATGTGTTGGTTCCTACCCTGGAGGAGTATTCCAACATGTTGGGGATTACTATCAAGGAGGAGCCCCCTTTCTTTGGATCGGTGGGGGATCTTGACTTTGGGAAGGTGGCTGGTGCTCTTTATTTGAGCAAATCAGAGTTAGACGCCAATGTCTCCAACAAAGGAAAGATTCGTGGTTACAAGCTGGAATATCTGATTAAGAAGGCCCAGGAAGCAGCTAAAGGCGAGAATTGGCTTGTTTTTAATGCTTTGCTAGCCCTTTGTATATACGGCATAGTGTTGTTTCCCAACGAGCCGGATTTCATTGATACGGACGCTATACGAATATTCATGATGAAGAACCCGGTGCCAACGCTACTGGGAGATCTTCACTACTCGTTGTACAACCGAAACGAAAAGAAAAGAGGAGGGATAATTCGTTGTTATGCACCCTTGTTCTATAAGTGGTTTGCAGGCCGTTTACCACAATCAGGGGCTTTTGTGGATTCCAAAGATTCTCTAGAGTGGAAACAGCGTTAAATGGGATTGGTGGCCAAGGACATCGTATGGGTAGATCATGGGCTGATTGGCAAGAATATTATCCACAGCTGTGGTAAGTTCCCTAACGTTCCACTGATAGGAAGAATGAGTGGGATTAACTATAGTCCTTCTTTGGCCATTCGACAATTTGGGTATGCCCTGACAGGTTCGCCTATTAAGAGAGATGTGGAGGAGTCCCTCTATTTTCATACATCAGATGGTTGGGAAGCAGCATAGAAAGCTTCTGAAAGCTGGGGTAGCATACTGAAAAAGGGGAAAGTTACTCTAGGCAAGCCTAACAACCGGGTTTATCCAGCATATGAAGAGTGGGTGAAGAAAAGAGTTGAAGATTTTCTCTTGCCTTTTGGTAAGGCACCCCTTTTGTATCCGGAGAATGAGAAAGCAAGAAGCACTGCTACTGTGGAAGAAGTTGACAAGTTGCAAGCCTTGGTGAAAAAGCTCCAAGGAGAGAATTCCGAGTTGAGTAGCCGTCTTCAGAATGCTCTACATGCCAACAAAGAGCTGGAGCGGAAAGCCCAAGATGCTGAGCAAATCCTAACTGCAAAAGAAAAAGACTTTGCTGGAAGAGCCCAACATTTCCGGAAGATTAGTAAAGGTGCTGATGATGTTACTCAAGCCCACAAGCAAACCAAACAGGCGTTAGTACAGACCAAAGAAAAGTTAACAAAGTTTCAGCACGCTTGGGACGAAGTTAGGATAGAGAATGCTGAATTACAGGAACAGTTGCAGATTAAGGACGAAGAGCTTGAAAAGGCGCATGAGCAGAGGAGAAAGTATCGGGAAGCCTCGGTAAGAGTCAAGAATAGCTAGAAGAAGCTAGAGGTGAGCTGAGGGATACCAAGAAAGAGCTTGAAGAAGTTATGATAGAAAGGGAGATACTCAAGACGCAAGCTGGCATAAAGAGACACAAAGGAGTGTGTGATGACGAGGCTCTGATGTTGCATATGGGTTCTTTAAATGAAGCTCTTGAGAAAAGGGATGTCTTGATCAAAGAAATGATTGAAAAGCCGAATCACCAGCGTACCCGTATACTTTTTGAGGAGATCAAATACTCAAGTGATAAGCTGAGGGATGTGGAATTGTCAGACTGATGTTCTTTTCCTTATATTTTGTTGTTAATGGTTACCATCAGGCTTGTTGATGGATCCATTTTTCCTTGTATTGCATTTGTGGTTGAACCTTTCTTAAATGTTCTTGAATACTTCGTTGAATGAGTATGAGCAGTTTTATTCAGAATTATTCCTTATCAGATAGCTGCACACAAGCACATGACCACGATACGTCTCTTTATATCACGATTTCTGGTCTTCAGATTTCTGTGGTTTGGATTGGAATCAGGGTATAAAGCACCTCGGAAATGACAAACATAGCATTGCATGGCATTGCATATCATTTTGCATTTTTGTTACTTGCTTTTCAGGTACTCGTTGCGGGGTCTCTAACCTTTATTTGGTTTCAGGCAGTATAGCTGAGAATCATATTCACCGATATTCGACGCGAAGAAATCAAGTAAGAATCATGGATCAAGTGCAAAGTGATTTGGCTGAAATGAGGGCGCGTATGGACCAGTTCATGACCCTCATGACTGGCATGGCGCAAAATCAGGAGAGATTGAGGCTTCTGGTCGAGCGTCCAGACAATGGGCCCGAAGGTGATCAGCATGACAATTCACAGGGACATGGCATTCCTCCTCCCGGTGGCAACCCTCCTCCTGGTGGTAACAATCGGGGTAATGGAAATGGTAGGCATGCTGGTGTTACTCTTGAAGATCCTCTGGAAGACCAATTTACTCGGCTGGATGCAGATGTGGGTAATCACGGTGATCGAAGGTATGATGAGTTAGCAGAAAAGATTAGGGCCATAGAATGCAAGAACTCTATGGGTATTGATGTTACTAGCTTGGGGCTGGTCCCAGGAGTCAGAATTCCTCCTAAATTCAAGCCTCCCACTTTTGATAAGTATCACGGCAATGCGTGTCCCCAAACGCATCTTCAAGCTTACTTTGGGAAGATTTCAGCCCATACGGATGACGAGAAGCTATGGATGCACTATTTCCAGGACAGTCTGGCTGGGGCGTCCTTGACCTGGTATATGAAGTTGAATAGAGCTGCTGTGAAGAGTTGGAAAGATCTGGCAGAAGCATTCCTGAAGCAATACCAGTACAATATTGACATGGCGCCCAACCGCACCCAATTGCAGGGGTTGTCACAGAATGTCAAAGAGAGTTTCAAAGAATATGCACAGAGGTGGAGGGAAATGGCTGCGTAGGTTCAACCTCCCTTGTCAGACAGAGAGATGGCAGATATGTTTATGGGCACCTTGCAAGGGGCCTATCTTGATAGATTAGCTGCTTGTCCGTCAACTGGATTTGCTGATATTGTGATTACGGGGGAAAGAATAGAAAGTCTGTTAAAGCTTGGAAAGATCCAAGATGTGAGTGGGGCTGGCTCTTCGGGGACGAAGAAACCGTTTGCTAGTAACCAGAAAAGAAGAGAAGGTGATACGAATGCTGTGTTTAGAGGACGAGGCAGAGGGCGTTCTCAAGCTTATTATCAGGTAGATGCTGTAACAATCCCCACACCGTCCGTTCAGAAACAACAACCCCAACAACAAGTTCAGCAGCAACAGCAACAACCTTTTTTCCAACAAAGGTCTAGGCAGAGGGATCGTAAGATGGATCCTCTCCCTATGACTTATGCCGCGCTGTTGCCCCAGTTACTCGAGTTAAAGTTGGTAGAACTCCGTACTATGAAAGCTCTGGTTGCTGGAAACCTGCCACCTAACTTCGATGCTAATGCTCGTTGTGAGTTCCACTCAGGTGCTCAGGGGCACTCCATTGAAAAATGCTGGGCTTTCCATCATAAAGTACAAGATTTGATTGATGCTAAAGCCATCAATTTCTCTCCCGCTCCTAATATTACTCAGCATCCCATGCCTGATCATAGTGCAGCAAATGTATACGCTGTTGAAGATGGGAGGAGATTGAATCTGGTGGCAGATATCCATCAAGTGAGAACTTCTTTGTTGTTGGTAAAAGATCATTTATTGAAGGGACAGGTGTTCCCGGACTGTAATCAAGATTGTTCTGAGTGTATGAATCAGGAGAATGGCTGTGATAAGTTGAAGATGGGTTTACAGAATCTGATCGATGAAGGATGTCTACAGTTCGACAGAGTCGTGAAAGACACTGATGAGGTATCAACCGTGACCATCTATTATACTCCCGCTGAGATTCAAATGCCGGTCAATGCAGTTCCCGTGGCGAGCGTTGCGCAAGAAAGGCCCAGTCCTGTCACGGTGCCAGGACCAATTCCGTTCACATCTACGAAGACTATCCCATGGCACTATGGGGCAGATGTGTATTATGAAGGTAAAAAGCAGGAAGTTGAGTCGTCAGTCAGCCCAAATATTGATAACGTAGGGGGTGTAGGGGGCTTTACAAGAAGCGGAAGGTTGTTCGCTCCCCAAACCTTGAGAAGTGATAAAAAGGTAGAAACTGCAGCAAAGGCTAAGGGTAAACAGGTGGTTGAAAATGCGCCTACACCGGAAGCAGAGACAAAGATTACTTTTGATAAGGAGATGGAAGAATTCATGAAGATAATCAAGAAAAGCGATTATAAGATTGTGGACCAACTGAATCAGACCCCTTCAAAGATTTCAATCTTGTCACTATTGATGTGCTCTGATGCGCATCGGCAGGCGTTGTTGAAAGTATTGAAGAGTGCATACGTGCCACAGGAAATTACTGTTAATCAGCTCGAGGGCGTAATCTCCAATGTTAACGTTAGCCATGGCTTGGGCTTTACAAGTAGAGATTTGACTGTTGAAGGAAGAAACCACAATAAGGCTTTGCATATCACGATGGAGTGTAAGGGCGCAGTGTTATCTCATGTATTGGTAGACACTGGTTCATCACTTAATGTCTTGCCCAAGAAGGCGTTAATGAAGCTGGAAGTTGATGGTTTGATCTTAAGGCCTAGTGAATTGGTGGTCAGAGCATTCGATGGGTCTAGACGATCTGTGTTTGGTGAGGTGGAATTGCCCATACAAATTGGACCACATGTATTCAAATCCACGTTCCATGTAATGGACATACAACCTGCATATAGCTGCCTATTGGGACGCCCTTGGATTCACGGAGCCGGGGCTGTTACTTCCACTTTACACCAAAAGTTGAAGTATGAGTTTGAAGGGCAGGTTGTGACGGTGTACGGTGAAGAAGACATCTTTGTGAGTCACTTGTCCACGTTCAAGTACATTGAAATGGATGGGGAAATTCATGAGATGCTGTGCCAATCATTTGAAGCGGTCAATATCGACGATGCACCTGAGTCTTCTTCTGTACCAGTTGGGGCCGGTACCTCCATTTCATCTTACAAACAAGCTGTCGAAGTCGTCAGGGCAGGCAACGCCCAAGGTTGGGGCAGGTTGATAGAGACCCCAATGAAGGAAGACAAATTTGGTATTGGTTATCATCCCTTTACAACTTCAGATGTGGGGAGCAGTGGACCCATTACTTTCAATAGTGGGGGAATTATCTACACGGACCAGTCTTGTGCAGCCACAGAGGATAGTGTTGACAGTGATTGTGACCTGGACAACTGGGTACGCCCTCATGCTCCGGGACAACAAGTGCAGAACTGGTTCGTTGAAGAAGTTATCCGGGTTACTCTTCAGACAGAGTAATTTTTCTTTGTTTTTTTCTAACCATAATGCATGTCAAAATCTTACGCTCTGCCCAAGGCGTATAGATTCATTTGTAGGGCCACCCTGGTTGCATTTGCAATTTTTAATCATTAATAAAGGACGTTTTGCAATCAAATTTTGTTCTCTGTCTTTCAGTTTTTATTTTTGCACAAAGATAATAAAATGGCAATGTTTCATTTTCTTTTGTTTTCGCTTAAAAATAAATTCTAAAATAAGGCGTGAACCCATTCATGCAGACTTGATCCTCCGGATACCACTGATAACGATTTTGATATGGCTATGTATGACTTTGACAATCCGATTTATCAAGCCGAAGAAGGGGATGAGAAAGATTGTGAACTCCCTGAAGAACTGGCCAGATTGTTGAAACAAGAGGAAAGGGTCATCCAGCCTCACCAGGAGACTGTAGAAATCATCAATATTGGTACCAAGGATGCCAAGAAAGAGATCAAGATTGGTACTAGCTTGCAAGAAGATGTGAAGAAAACTTTGACTGAAATGTTGCGCGAGTATGATGACATCTTCGCCTGGTCGTATCAAGACATGCCGGGGTTGGATACGGATATTGTTGTGCACAGGCTGCCATTGAGATAAGAATGTCCGCCGGTCAAGCAGAAACTTCGTCGGACTCACCCCGACATGGCTTTAAAGATTAAGGAGGAAGTCCAGAAGCAGTGGGATGTTGGGTTTCTTGCTGTGACTAAATATCCTCCGTGGGTAGCCAACATCGTGCCAGTACCGAAGAAAGATGGAAAAGTGAGAATGTGTGTGGATTATCGAGATCTTAATAAAGCTAGCCCAAAAGATAATTTTCCACTACCTCATATTGATGTGCTGGTCGATAATACAGCTCAGTTTTCAGTGTTCTCTTTTATGGACGGGTTCTCCGGGTACAACCAGATCAAGATGGCACCTGAAGATATGGAGAAGACCACGTTCATTACTCCATGGGGTACATATTGCTATAAGGTAATGCCTTTTGGGTTGAAAAACGCAGGGGCAACGTACCAGCGGGCGATGGTAACATTGTTTCATGACTTGATTCATAAGGAGATCGAATGTTATGTAGATGATATGATTGCCAAGTCGAGAACAGAAGAGGAACATCTGATTAACCTGAAAAAGCTTTTTGAAAGGTTGAGAAAGTTCCGTCTGAGATTAAATCCAAACAAGTGCACGTTTGGGGTGCGTTCTGGAAAGTTGCTGGGTTTCATTGTGAGCGAAAGAGGAATTGAGGTTGATCCTGCCAAGGTGAAAGCAATACAAGAAATGCCTGAACCGAGAACAGAAAAAGAGGTTCGTGGTTTCTTGGGTAGATTGAACTACATTGCAAGGTTCATATCTCACCTAACAGCTACGTGTGAACCAATATTTAAATTATTAAGGAAAGATCAAACGGTCAGGTGGAATGACGATTGCCAATTGGCATTCGATAAGATAAAAGAATATTTGCAGGAACCTCCAATTCTAATGCCTCCAGTTGAAGGGAGACCGCTGATAATGTATCTGACAGTACTTGAAGGTTCCATGGGTTGTGTTCTCGGTCAACATGACGAGACAGGTAGGAAGGAGCATGCTATATACTACCTGAGCAAAAAGTTCAATGATTGTGAGTCCCGGTACTCAATGCTTGAAAAGACATGTTGTGCGCTTGCATGGGCCGCTAAGCGATTGAGGCAATATATGGTCAGGCACACAACCTTGTTGATTTCAAAAATGGATCCTATCAAGTACATTTTCGAGAAACCAGCACTGACAGGCAGAGTTGCACGGTGGCAAATGGTCTTGACAGAGTATGACATTCAGTATACTTCACAAAAGGCCATCAAAGGAAGTATCTTGTCCGACTATCTTGTGCAACAGCCGATTGATGATTACCAACCCATGAAATTTGACTTCCCTGATGAGGACATCATGTTTCTCAAAGCTAAAGACTGCGAGGAACCACTTCCGGAGGAGGGGCCAGACCCTGAATCCAAATGGAGTCTGATGTTTGATGGGGCTGTCAATATGAATGGGTACAGAGTTGGAGCAGTTCTTATCACGCCGGAAGGTGTTCATATGCCTTTCACTGCCCGAATAACTTTTGGATGCACCAACAATGAAGCAGAGTACGAAGCTTGTATAATGGGGATCGAGGAGGCGATTAATCTACGGATTAAGACCCTTGATATATTTGGTGATTCAGCTTTGGTAATCAATCAGGTGAAAGGGAGTTGGTACACGCACCAAGCAAATCTAGTGCCGTATAGAGATTATACAAGGAGATTGCTGACATTTTTCACAACAGTGAAACTGTACCATATTCCTCGGGATGAGAATAGGTTCGCTGATGCCTTGGCCACTTTGTCTTCCATGATCAAAGTGCAAGGATGGAACCATGTACCTAAGATTGAAGTATCTCGGCTTGACAGACCGGCATTTGTGTTTGTTGTTGATGCAGCGTATGATGACAAGCCATGGTTTCATGACATTCAGTGTTTCTTGAAAATTCAAGAGTACCCGCCTGGGGCATCGTCCAAAGACAGGAAGACGTTGAGAAGGTTAGCTGGTAGTTTCTTCTTGAACAAAGATGGCGTGCTGTATAAAAGAAATTTTGACACGGTCCTTCTTAGATGTGTGGATAGACACGAAGCAGACCTGTTGATGACTGAAGTGCACGAAGGCTCTTTCGGTACCCATGCCGGAGGGCATGCAATGGCTAAAAAGTTGTTAAGATCGGGATATTATTGGTTGACCATGGAGTCAGATTGTTGCAAATATGCCCGCAAATGCCATAAATGCCAGATCTATGCAGATAAAGTACATGTACCTCCAAATCCGTTGAGTATCATGTCGTCGCCTTGGCCGTTTGCCATGTGGGGCATTGATATGATCGGAAAGATTGAGCCTACAGCTTCTAACGGTCATCATTTCATCTTGGTGGCAATTGATTACTTCACCAAATGGGTTGAAGCTGCATCATATGCCAATGTTACAAAACAAGTGGTAGCTCGTTTCTTAAAACGGGATATCATCTGCCGATATGGAGTTCCCGAAAGAATCATTACTAATAACGGTTCTAATTTGAATAATAAGATGATGGCCGAGTTATGCCGGGACTTCAAAATCAAACATCACAATTCTTCTCCGTACCGCCCAAAGATGAATGGCGCGGTCGAAGCGGCCAACAAAAATATCAAGAAGATTGTGCAGAAGATGGTTGTCACGTACAAAGATTGGCATGAGATGTTACCATTGGCTTTGCATGGATATCGAACGTCGGTACGCACGTCCACTGGGGCAACCCCATTCTCACTTGTATATGGTATGGAGGCAGTGCTACCGGTTAAAGTAGAGATTCCGTCCCTCAGAGTCATGATGGATGTTAAGCTAGATGAAGTTGAATGGGTACGATCCAGATTTGATCAGCTGAGCCTTATTGAGGAGAAGCGATTGGTGGCTGTATGTCATGGGCAACTATATCAGCGCAGAATGAAGCAGGCATTTGACCAAAAGGTGCGTCCTCGGGTTTACAAAGTCGGAGATGTAGTGCTCAAAAGGATCCTTCCTCCCAATACAGATCACAGGGGCAAATGGACCCCTAACTATGAAGGTCCATTCGTGGTTAAAAAGGTCTTTTCGGGCGGAGCCTTATTGCTTACAACCATGGATGGCGAAGACTTTTCATCCCCTGTCAACTCGGACGTAGTCAAAAAATACTTCGCATGAATAGACCCGCTGGATAATAAAAATAAAAAAAATCCAAGCAAAAAAGGGCATCCCGGCGAACCAAAAATAGAATAAGGTTCGGGCAAAAATTAGGGATATAATTGAAAAATTGTACACCCGGTAAGTTGAAAACCCGAAAGGGCAACTTAGGCAAAAAAGGGTATCCTGGTGGATCGAAAACCTGAAAGGGCAGTCCACGCAAAAGAGGGATTTAAGCGAATGACTACGGTCTGAGTTATCTGTACCCAATTACCGTTTGAACAACTGACGTTCTGAAAGATAGGAATCGGTCTGATCATTCCTCAGAAGGCAAGGTCGGGGAGTTTTGAAGACATACTGGTCATAGCAGAATGGAAACTCAGTGGAATTCCGTTTTCACATTGCCGTTAGGATAGTTTCTTTTCTCAATTTTCAGCGATCACCTCTTTCCAGGGATTGCTTCCTGATGTAATTGCCTATTCTGGGCTCTCAGTCAATAAATTGAATTTCAATAAAAAGCTTTCTATTTTTGTTTTATTGCTTTGTTTGCAAAAACGTCCTAATTTTTGATAAAACGTTGCATTTGAAAACATGGCGGCCTTGCAATAATATGCGCAAAAAAAAAACAAAACAAAAAACATTTGAAATTACTTTGAATGTTGAATACTCCCGGATGGTGGATTCTAGCCACGCAATATTCGGGGCATGTGTGCATATTCTTTTGTTGCAGGTAGCAGGTGTAGATGATTTTAAGCACAAGACGAGTGATCATTTACCCCACGCAAAAGACTGGGGCAATTATGGGTAAGGAGGTCGGCGTTCATCGCTCGGTTAACGGTCGGTCACGACGTTTCGATATCGGTGAAATTGAGTTCAACTGGGTACCATTGTATCTTATTAAGTCGATTCTCTCATACAGTACTTCCAACAGCTACAAGCTTTTCTGTGTCGATAACGGGCACAAGTTCCCCAAAAGAGTGGTCTCGCCGATACCGAAACTGATGGTCATTATCCCCAGCGAAGTCGCAGGAGTTTGAAGAGGCTAAATCTTCTGTAAAATCCTCTTATGACATCCTCTTCGGGGATAAATTGTTGGTTTGCCCAAGCATGGGGCATGTATGTTTCCCCAGCATGAAGTGTTGATCATCCCCAGTAGAGTTTGAGGACAGTTGGTCTTCTGTAAAATCCTCTCAAAAGGCATTCCCCAGTACGAGACGTTTTAAAGCAGTTTCCTCCAGTAGAGTTGGTTATAAACTCGTCATCCCTAACGGAATTGTCTAAAGGGAAGCTCGCCTAACATGGTGCATTGTGGTACTTATCCTAAGCTCGACAATCATATTCTTCAGCAGACTACTGTGGATTTGCTTTGGGTTTCCCCAACAGATCTCTAAGGACTCTTTCCTAGCAAGTTGCAGTGGAATGTTCTAACCAGGATTTGCATATCCCCGGCAGAGTAGCCCTGATCCCCAGCAAGATTGTGTCTCAGGTAATGATCCCCCACAGAGGTCAGCATCGAATCTTGTCAGCAATGCTCCCCAGCTGAGTTGTTGTTCTCCCCGCAGAGGTTTATAAGATCGGCAGAATCTATTCCTCAACAAGGATGGTACAGTCTTTCCCCAGCCGGGTCAAAAGGTGGATAACCCCTACAAAGGGTCTTGGATTGGATAGATCCCCAAGCAGAGTTTTTTATGACTTTTCTTCCTTACCAAGACGCCATGCAAAGAAATTCTCATCCCCAGCGGAGTTGCTGTGACCAGAATTCATTCCCCCAGCAGATGAAGTGATTACTGGCAGATTTATTATTCTTCAAGTCCAATTTATTTTTGGCAAACTTGACAATTCGAAGCAGACGGATTGTTCATTTATTCTCCAGCAGAGATACTATCCTCTCAGGAACCTCTAAAGTCAAGTCATGGATCATTGTTCCTCAGCAAAGTTGGCAGAGATGTCTGACACGGATGCAGAGTGTAATCCAGTATTGGAATTTTGCGAAAGTCCACCCGTAGTGTGGCAAGCCAGTAGTCGTCTGGCATTGTTAAAAGACGTTAGCAAAGTCCAACCGTAGATTGGCAAAAGTCCGTCTTCGGGTGGCAAAAGTCCAACAGTGGATTGGAAAAAGGTCCATCTAAGGGTGGCAAATTCTTAAAGTCCAACAGTGGATTGGCAAAAGTCCGTCTTCGGGTGGCAAAAGTCCAACAGTGGATTGGCAAAAGGTCCATCTAAGGGTGGCAAATTCTTAAAGTCCAACAGTGGATTGGCAAAAGTCCGTCTTCGGGTGGCAAAAGTCCAACAATGGATTGGCGAAAGGTCCATCTAAGGGTGGCAAATTCTTAAGGTCCAACAGTGGATTGGCAAAAGTCCGTCTTCGGGTGGCAAGAGTCCAACAGTGGATTGGCAAAAGTCCATCTTCGGGTGGCAAAGCAGCTTAAAGTCCAACAGTGGATTGGCAAAAGTCCGTCTTTGGGTGGCAAAAGTCCAACAGTGGATTGGCAAAAGTCCGTCTTCGGGGGGCAAAAGTCCAACAGTAGATTGGCGAAAGGTCCATCTAAGGGTGGCGAATTCTAAAAGTCCAACAGTGGATTGGCAAAAGTCCGTCTTCGGGTGGCACGAAGCTGCAAAGTCCACCAGTAGTGTGGCAGGCCAGTAGTCGTCTGGAATTGCATAAAAGACATTATTAAAGTCCACCAGCAGTGTGGCAAGCCAGTAGTCGTCTGGCGTTGTTCAAAAAGACATTTCTAAAGTCCACCAGTAGTGTGGCAGGCCAGTAGTCGTCTGGAATTGCATAAAAGACATTATTAAAGTCCACCAGCAGTGTGGCAAGCCAGTAGTCGTCTGACATCGTTCAAAAAGACATTTCTAAAGTCCACCAGTAGCGTGGCAGGCCAGTAGTCGTCTGGAATTGCATAAAAGACATTGTTAAAGTTTACCAGTAAGGCGGCGAGCCAGTAGACGTCTGGTGTCGTTCAAAAGACAGATTTCTCCGACAATGTTTCATTGAAGATTCAATCCAGCAATGTCGGGGAAGTTTCTTCCTCATCATCCAGAGCAAATTTTTGGTTATATTTGGTATTCAATCGCTATATACCTTGAAAGTCCGAAAGCAATTGCTTCCAGGCATTCAGGTCTACAGCGCTTGAATAGGGGCAACTGTAATACCCCAAAATTTGCTCTCCCTCTTTGTCATCATAGCATGGCATTATCATTTATCATATCATATCCACCTCATTAACATTACATTGCATTTAACATAGAAAAATGAAGCATAGCATCCCTCTTACGATCAAGGCATGTGATCAGGTGGAAGGTGGACAATCAAGGGATCATTCAAAGCACAAAAAGGTCAATCAAGTTTCCTCAAGGCAAGCCAAGAGGTCTTTCATGTCTCATACCATCTCAATTGATCATCCAAAACCTCAAGGAAGTGAGATTCAATGGGAGATTGAAGCATTACATCTTTCACTATGCAAGAGGTTCAAAAACTGAAGGAAAACCCTCAAAAGAGATAGCTCATTGATCCAAAATCATCCTCAAATGGCATATATCATCATCCTTTAAGAGGATACACAACATACTCTGAGGAATTTGAAATTGAAGACTGCACATTTTTCTCCTAGGAGGTGGGCACCAAAACTAGGGTTTCCCATTAAATCAGGGAATCTTTGATTTTTTGGACAAAACTTGATGTCATGGTATTCTACATGTTCTTAAGTGTATGTGTATGGAGAATTGCCTCTCAATTGGTTTTAGAAGTGGTTCAATTGGAAGAAAGATCAAAAATCAGGGAAATTGGGGCCAGGTCAAATAATCAGAGGAAAAAGTCAACTCTTGACTTTTTGAGGCCAAATTCATAAAATTCATGCTATATGTGTCCAATGTGCAAAATTTGATCAAGAAACTCCAAAGGAATCATGAAAAAATCAAGAGGTGGAAAGTTGCCATTTTTGGATGAAGAAGGGTTACTAAAAATAGCAAGTTTTGGCCATTTTGCATCAGAGTTTGAACCAAGGCCATTTAAAATTGAAGCACCAAATGAAAATTCCACCAGGCCACAACAAAAGATCTTGTTTTAAGCTTCACATCCATATGTGGAACATCTCCATTGGATAAAAATTGAGTGAGATATGATTGATCAAAGTTTGAGCAAAGTAGGTTCAAAACTAGGTCATGACCAAGATTTTCAGGGCACGCGCGCAGTCATTTTAACAAACAGTTGGTGAGCCAAATGTCCACTCATTTTTATCCTGGTTAAAAGCCTCAAATGAAAAACTTTTCAACATCAAAGTTGTTCCTTGTAGTGTCATCTTCAATACTCATGTTGGACAAAATTCCATTTGATCAAGTTATAGTGGAGATATATTGGTTCAAAGTCATGTTGATTGTGCTGAAATTTTGTGTGCAAAGTTGCCATGCCATGACTTGCTTGCCACGCCCACAAATCAGTTCCAAACCCTGATGTTCCAAGCTATTTTTCACCAACTTCCAAGCCTTAATTCAATCCAAAATCAACATCAATCATGTTCTATGATGTTCTATCTTTCATTTGGCACCTAAACCTCATTGAATCATTCACTAACAAGAGAGAAAATCATCTTCAAACAACCACTGCTGTATTTGTTCTTAACTGTCATGAAAAACCAAAAAAAACAAATGTTGTTGTTGATTGTCATAGCACTCACCCGTGCATTGCTCATTCTGTCCAACCATTTCCTCTTTCAACCAAACACATTTCACCTACACTATGCACACTAGCACGTGCCTTGCATGAAATTGGAAAAAGCAAACTTGTTAAGCAAGTTTCTGATATAACAGCCATGCTCTCACCTTTTCAATTCCACCATAACTGTCATGAACCACCACCACCTTATCATTGCCAATCTAACTCGCCCCCTAACTAACTTGACTCAGTTAGTTAGGGTGGACTCACTTTAACCACCTTAACTCAATTAACCAACTCACTAAACCATGGTTAACTCATAGTATAAAACAAAACTTCTCTTCACAAATTCATTTGGAACTTGATTCTCACTCTCTCTCTCACAAACACTCTCTCTTCTCTGAACTTTTTCTCTGCTCTCTCTCTCTTTGAGCTCACACGAATTCATCAAATTTTCCTTCTACATTTCATCTCCACAATCATCATTGTTCAGTTTTGATCAAGAACAAGAGTGGATAAGTTCAATTAATCCAGTTTCACTTCAATTCAGTTGAAGCTTCAGTTTGGTTTTCTGCACGATTTCAAGAGCATACGCCTTTATTTGGCCAAATCACGCTCCAGACCAAGTGTTTCTCTGATTTTCTCAAGAATCTCAAGGAACTGCAAGTTCAGGTTCCAAAACGCTCAAACATTTCATACGCATTTTCTTGATTATTTTGTTATTTTCATGATGATATGAGCTCACTAGGAGCATTTGAACACTGTCTAGTTGATAGAGCTTCTTAGAAGCCTAGATCCAAAAACTTAGGGCAATATGTTCGTGTTTATTTCTTGCTGTATGTGAATGGTTTGATGATTTCATTGATGGATTTGGAATGTACGTGATTTCCTCTTTATTTTGATGTATGCCACGTGATTTTTTGGATGGTTTGGAAGTTGCAGTCGCCGGAGAGTGGCCGGAGAAGGTGACCGGAGGTCCCTCTCCGGTCGATGAGGGTTTGAATTAGGGTTTAGTGCATTTTAAGTCGTGACCGTTGGATGTGTGTGATCGTGTGGCTACCATGTTGACAGCACATTAAAATTCACGTGCAAGTCATGTGCCTAATTTCTGATTTTACTTAAACATTGTGTGATGCAGTACATGATAATTTGTGTGTGACCTCATGCGCGTGTGTTGGATCTGTGTACTTTGACTTTTGTTTGACTATGACTTAATCTGATGGCTTGGATTGCTTTGACTATGTTGACTGAAGAACATGCTAGTTATGGTGTTTTGCGCGCTTATTGGACCTAAGCCAGATTGATATCCACACCCCATGTTTTCAAAGCCCAAATGAATTGAACTACTATTTTGCTATGCTTACACCCCATCCACATTTCATTTCTATTTTATTTTCATTTTTTTTACACGTTTCATAATTAGATTTTAAAAATACCAAACTTCATCATAAAATTCCAAAAAAATTCATGAGCCTTCTTAAAACATTTAGAAAATTTTTCATGATTTTATTTCTTGATTTTATGACCTTTTTGCCCCTGTTCTATATTTTTATTTGATTTTCTTTTGTATGCATTCTTAATGTGGTACATGATTTTGTTTAATTTTGTTCTTGATCATTAAAAATTGTTTTGATGCTCTTCTTTTTGTATTGAGTCATTATCATCTTGAGGTATGTTAAGTGATTTTTATTTGATTTTTTAGGTCAGTTTATGGCATGTTTGGTGTTCATTTTTGTGCTACTTTGTATGATATGTCTACTTGACCTAAGTGCATTGTTTGACATCATTTTGCCTTGGTTACTTGCATGCTACTTTGATATGTGATTCATCTCTGATTAGTGAACTTCAATACCATGTTTTCATAATTTTCATGAGGCCATTTAATTTGTGTTTAATGCATTTCATTTGAAGCATTACAACATGTCACATCATTGTAATCTTTTGTGCATGTTTACATGTTTTCTTTTGTGTATACTTGCATGATCATTTGCCTATTTTGTGAACTACTCACTTGACATTATAGGTCATTGATACATATCATATGTCATCTTTGCATGTTGATTATCATTTGAACCTTGTGCACCTTTAACATGTTGTGTTTGCACTTTCCTTTGTTTGGAACTTCCATTTCAATTCTACTTCTTCTATCACTTCTTAAATGTTTTGATGTGTTATGCATGAATACTTGTGAGATGTTTGTGAATCATTTTTCATTTCATTTCAATTCTGATCCATGGATTACATGTTCCATTTAGGCATATTTCTTCTTTTTCTTTTCATCTTTCATTCTCCCTTTTCTTATGGTAGCATGTTCTAATGCCATGGATGATGTTTGTTGCCTATCCACTTGGACTTGCATGATAATGATCATTTGTTTTCCATATGATGAACATTCTGGTTGTGGTTATAGGATTTGATGTCTCATCTAAGTCTTTTGAGTTTTATGGTGCATTAAATGTTCTTTTGCTTCCTATACTTGTATACATGTTTACTAACCATGTAGGGGCTTTGGTAAGTTGCAATTGAGTGTGGATAAGGAATCCATATTCAAACTTCTATCCCTTCATCTTTTACAATTCCATTTTGTGTCTTGTTAAGCACTTATGTGCTTTCTTTTAATAACTCATCACTTTCCCTTTGTGAATTACAATTCATCTTCTACTTTAGAAGTGAATTGTTTAATTCATTCTTTCTTTAGACTTTAGGTTGAAACCTCACAAACCATTAGAATCACTCCCTTAACTAATCAATTAGGATTGAGTCTTAGTCCACATAGATTTTACCTTTCTTCTCTCTTGAGTCTCTCTTCTCATCTCTTAAAGGAAACTCAAAACATCTAATAAAGGTAGGCATTTATTGCATTTAGGCCTTTCACATAAAGAAAAGATTATAAGGGGTCTTCTCTTATAATCTTAAAATGTATAGCATATAACCCATCTTGGGTCAATGTGTTAAACATTTGATCTTGTGTGAGGGACTTAAATGCAATACTTGTTGGAGGTAAATAAAAAACACTTCTTCATTTCTTAATCAACAAAAGCACTTAATAAATACAAGTATGCTAGTGTGTTTGAACCTTAATAATTGGAAATAGGTGTGAGGGTCTTCTTCACTCTTAGTGTGCTTTCTTACTCATTCCATCTTGGAATGTGAGGATGTACACATTCCAATGACTAAGATTTAGATACACTGTCATATGCAAACAAATCCAAAACACTTCCTTCTAAAAGACAAAAACAAACAATAACGTCTTTCCTTCGGGAATTCTTTTCTCACCTCATTCACTCTTAGCGTACGAACGCGCTTCTACTCGTTCTCTTGCAAGATGGTAACGCACTCGGACCAGCGAGCCTGCAACACCTGAGCTAGAACGTAAGCCATTCTCTAAAAAACACAAACATCTTTCCCTTAGGTGAGGGGAACTACGTCGCTCTGATTCTCATGCTCCCGATGAGATACGTAGGCAGTGGGATAGGGCCCATGCGAGCACTTCTTTTATTTTCCCTACATTTGTTTCCCGTTCCTTTTCTTTTCTTCCTCCTTTCTTTCTTTCAGTTCCTTTTCCAGTATTCTTTCCTTTACACCCTTTGATTGAAACAAGCAAGCGTGGATCCCATCGAGTACGATGGACGCGAGAGGGTGCTAATACCTTCCTCTCGCGTAACCGACTCCCGAACTCAGTTCTTTTGGTCGCAAGACCATGCTCTATCCTTTCCTTCAGGTTTATGCGGTGTTTCCTTTCCCTCTCATGGGATAAATACACATTGCTGGCGACTCTGTTCGGTGCCACTTTCGCGTTTGTACTAGGATGAAAATCCCGGGAGCGACAGCGGTCCACCAGGTGATCGTAGTAGTTTCCACCAATGCAAGAATCTGCACGAGATAACCCATAGTCAACGCTCTCTGAGCAACAATGTCTGGTCCGACGTGGCCAAACTACCAGATCTTTTCATATCCTAATTTTTTCCCCTAAGATCTCGCGTCTTTTTGCATTATCTGCATAGCATATCATGTCTTTCATCACGCATAATACCTAATTTATCAGCTGGAATAAACATGCTAAACTTACAGTCAAATTGGTCAAACTAAAAGTCAACTGTGCGTAAAATCAGTGGACGAAAAGTTTTAAAATCAAGTCTGAAAACGTCAATCATATTAATCTACATTTCGCGTAGTTTAATCTAGCCTGCTTGATTGAATTTTTTGTTTGCTTTTCGGTCGCATTTTGGACAGTTTAAGCCTTTAAATCGGGTAAAATTTATTTCGAAATTTGACCAAACGCTGTATTTTTCCAATACGTTTATTTCGCGCTGATTATTTTGGTGTATTCATTTTATTTTATTTTAGCACTTCGATACCGGTCCAATTATTCATTTTTTACCGCTTTTATTTCTATTTTTAATTAATAATTATTTTAATTAACTAGTTTTTTAATTTAGATTTTTATTTCATTATAGTTTGTTTCATTTATTTTATTTTATTCATCTATTTTTATTTTCATATTAAGTTATGTTTTATTCTATTTGTAGAACAACTTGGTTATTAACTTTCTAAAAAAATCTATTTTGTTTTTCCTTTTTTCTTGTAAAAAAAACTGACACAACACTTTATCACTTTGACCAAAAAATACATAAAAATAGAAGCCACCTCAACACATAGCTCCCTCACGTCCATCTTTCCCTCCTCAACTGCTCTCTCATTTTTTTAAATTCAAAAGGAACACATTTCATTTTATGATAGGAAAAGCCATACACATATTACATAGAGAAAAACCTGCTAGTTTCATGAAAAGAAAATACAAAAGACATCACTCTTTTTTGTCTTCATGACTTCCTCCCTCTACCTCACCTCTCTTTCTCTCTCGTAAGACCTACTTTTTGTACGCTCACACAGAATGCAGCAAGAAGACCATCATCTTTTAAATTCAAAAATCATCTCTTAATGAAAAGAACGATACCATGTGCGGGCTCCATATTGTTTTTTCCCCCATCGCTATCCATAACACTTTGATCCACATACATACATATAGTGAACTATAAAAATCTGATACCTTTTAATAAAAGATTCTTTTTCATCGCGGATAAGTACAAAAGCACCCTTTTCACTTTTTTGAACTCACCTTCATAACTACTAGGATATTGTTTTAAAGGAACCAGCATTTTTCATTTTTAAAAGGTCCAGATAACTCGCTCATTGTTGCTCTCTCTCACTGCATCACGCAAAAGAACCATCATCGCCTTTCTTTTTCATCTTCAACACTCTCCCATTTTGTTCATCAACTCATTTCCTCCTCACCTTTACATAACCTTACAAGCACCTTATTCCTCCATCTATAAGATACTCATATAAAAACAAGAGCATGACACTACCCTCAACTCTTTCTTGAAACCACCAACTTAAACAACTTATCTTCACGATTCCGCCATTCCCGACATTTTCGCGCCGACAACTGTTAACAAACCTCACGTTCCATCTGCTAGCGGGAAGAGGAAGAAAACCACACCTTTTTCGACAATAACAACCATGCGAGCAACGGCCCAACTCAGCAACAACTGCGACTTTCGCGGCGACAGTAACGATTCGAACTCAGTGCATTTAGTGTTTTGAATTTATATTTTTCGAAACTGAATCCATAATCTTATGGTTATGATACTTTACTCTGATACTTTTAATTTAACCTTGTTTTTATGGTTTCAAATGTTGATATTGTTTGTTTCATGTTTTTATATGTAGATGTAATACTTGTTTCATTTTTGTTTTATGGTTTACGATTATATATAGTATGGTTTACATTATATATAATATGTGGTTTATATATAATATGTTACAGTATGTTGATAGTGTTAAATATGTAATTTATTGTTTTAAAAGGTTAGATTTTATTTAGATAGATCAGATTTGATTTAGAAAGATTAGATTAGATATTTTTGGGCTTTTATAGGTTGGGTTTTAGCTTGAGATGCAAGTTAACCTAAATCTATAAATAGGGAGGAACCCTTATCATTATAATAATCAAGTTTGATAATTCACAGTTTGCAGTTTCAAGTGAATATTGAAGGTTTCCACAGTTTGTGGGCAGAAAGAATTTTGCAGTTTTTCATCTTCTTCTCCAACGCTACTATTTCTCATTTCTCTTTCTTTTTTCTTTCTCAACCTTTTTCTTTTCATTGCCATTATGTGATTGTTAACAATCTTGAGATCAAGATTGAATAGAAGAATTCTCCATAGATTGTGGTGAATTTCCAACATCTGGTATCTAGAGCTCCGGTTGCGATTCGAGGAAGAAAACTGTGATGGCGATGAATCATTCAAATGGGCACTTTCCGGCGAGCCTTCCGATTCTCAAGAAACACAATTATGAGAATTGGGGTAAGCAGATCAAAGTGGTTTTCTGTTATCAAGATCTTTGGGATCTTGTGAAGGAAGGAGTAGCACCGCTTGCAGAAGACGCGACGGATCAAGAAAAGGCTGCACACAAAGAATTGAAGAAGAAAGATTATAAACCTCTCTTTATAATCCATCAATGTGTTGATCCAGATAATTTTGAAAAGTTTAGTGATGCAGAATTAGCAAAAAAAGCTTGGGAGATTCTTGAAAAATCGTTTGGAGGTGCAGAGAAGGTGAAAGACGTGAGGTTACAAACTCACAAAAGGACTTATGAATAGCTTCAGATGGAAGACAATGAAAGTATAACAGATTTTTTCACTAGAGTTACAAAGCTGGTGAATCAAATCAAGGTATATGAAGAAGTGTTGACATCAAGATCAGTTGTGTCAAAGATCTTGAGGTCATTGGCTCCAAAATTCGACTAAGTGGTAGTAGCCATATAAGAGTCAAAAGACTTGTCAGTATTAACGAAGGAAGAGTTTCAAGGGATGCTTGAGTCTCATGAACAAATGATAGCTGAAAGAGCTGCAGGAAAGTCGAAGAGTGATATGGCTTTGCAGGCGCAGTCATAAAAAGAAAAGAAAGGAAAAGGAAGCTGGAATGGCAACAAAGGTAGAGGAGGCTACAGCAATTCGACTGGTCAAAATCAGGAGGAAGGAAACTGGTCGAATCAGAGAAAACCCTGGAACCAAGGCAACCAAAGAGGTGGTGCTGCAGGTAGAGGAAGAGGTGGTGGCTGAAAGCCTGACAAAGGTCACATTCAGTGTTTCAATTGTCAGAAGTATGGTCACTATTTTAGTGATTTTCCAAAAAAGAAAAAGAATCAAGAATCTGATGTAAAGCTGGCGAAACATGAAGAAGAGGAGATGTTGTTGATGGTTACAACAAGAGACGAAGAGAAATTTCAGGACCAGTGGTACTTAGACTCGGGATGCTCATCACACATGACTGGAAGAAAATATTGGTTTGTCAACATGAAGCCCTCTTCGAAGAACATGGTGAAGTTTGCAAATGACAACACTCTAGCAGCTGAAGGTGTTGGTGATGTTCTGATTATGAGGAAAGATGGCAAGAGGTCAACAATTTCTAATGTGTTATACATACCAGGTATGAAGATTAATTTGCTTAGTATAGGACAACTTGTCGAAAAGAACTACAAAGTAGTTGTCGAAGACAAGATGATGAAAGTCCTCGACCCAGGTGGTAGGTTGATCTTAAAGAATCCAATGTCTCAGAATAGGACCTTCAAGATTGAACTCAATGTGATGGAGCACAAGTGCCTAGCAACTGCAGCCAGCAGAGATGAGTGGTTATGGCATTTTCGACAAGGTCATCTCAACTTCAATGACATCAGAGAGCTAAAGAGAAGAAATATGGCTTCAGGATTACCTAAAATCGACATTCCAAGTAAAGTATGTGAAAAGTGTGTTCAGTCAAAACAACACAAGAATAGCTTCAGCAAGGATGCAAGAAGGAAGTCGAAGGCAATTCTGGAAGTCATATACTCTGATGTATGTGGTCCAATCCAGGTGGATTCGATCGCAGGCACCAGATACTTTGTCACATTCATAGATTATTATAGTCGAAAGTTTTGGACTTACCTCATCAAGAAGAAAAGTGATGTGATCGAGGTATTTTCTAGATTCGAATCTATGGTCGAAAGACAGAGTGGTCAAAAGCTGAAAATTCTGAGGACTGATGGTGGTGGAGAGTATGTTTCGAAAGATTTCGATGCATTATGTGAAAAGGAAGGGATTTTGCATGAGGTGGTGCCACCCTACACTCCACAACAAAATGGAATTGCAGAAAGAAAGAACAGAACCATCATGAACATGGTGAGAAGTATGTTGAATGGAAAGCATCTACACAAAGAATTATGGGGAGAAACGGTTTTGACAACAACATACATATTAAACAGATGTCCGACGAAGAAGCTTGAAGGAATCACACCAGAAGAATGTTGGTCTGGTGTCAAGCCGAGTCTCAGTCACTTGAAGGTGTTTGGATCTATAGCACATAGGCATGTTCCAGATCAGTTGAGAAGGAAGCTTGATGACAAGTCAAATCAGATGATCTTGATAGGATATCATTCGACTGGAGGTTACAAGTTGTTCGATCCAGTGAATAAGCAGGTATTGATCAGGAGGGACGTGATCATAGATGAGCTAAAAGAATGGGATTGAACTGAGAATGTCAAGAAGGATTCAGTGAGAATCTCTTGTGAAGAACCAGCCATTTAAGTCAAAAGAGAAGTTCGACAGGAATAAGTCATAGATGAAGCAGGTCCAAGCAGACCTCTACGAACAAGACACATGCCTGCAAGATTGCAAGAATGTGTAATTATATTAGATGATGTGGTTGATGAAGAGGGTGAGTTGGTACACTATGCTTTCAACGCAGATGTCGAACCAGTTAATGCAGCTGAGGCGTTGAAAGATTCGAAGTGGGTAAAAGCAATGAATGAAGAGTTAGAGTCCATCGAAGTCAACAACACTTGGTCACTTGTCGAATTGCCTCAAGGCAAGAAGGCAATTGATGTGAAGTGGGTTTACAAGGTGAAGGTGAATCCTAGAGGAGAAGTAACTTGACACAAGACGAGACTTGTGGAGAAAGGATTTCTTCAGAAGGAAGGAATCGACTTCGATGAAGTGTTTGCACCTGTTGCTAGGATCGAAACAATCAGGTTGGTTGTTGGTATAGCAAATATGAATAATTGACACACATGTCAAATGGACGTGAAATGTGCATTCCTTAATGGCCCTTAGACAAAGAAGTTTATGCGCACAACCAGCTGGGTATGTGAAACGAGACGAAGAAAGAAAGGTGTACAGGCTGCATAAAGCCCTGTATGGATTTAAGCAAGCTCCAAGAGCTTGGAATACAAAAATCGACACCTTCTTAAGGGAGAAGGGATTTGTGAAGTGTGCGACTGAGCATGGAGTATATGTAAGGGGAAGCAATAGTGAATTGCTTATACTATGTCTCTATGTCGATGACCTGTTGATAACATGAAGTTGCAAGAAGGAGATCGAAGATTTCAAACATGACCTAAGTGAGGAGTTTGAAATGTCAGACTTGGGAAATCTCTCATATTCCCTCGGCATCGAATTCTACAAGACTAGTAGAGGTTTGATGATGCACCAAAGAAGATATGCAGGTGAAATTCTCAAGAGATTTGAGATGCAAGATTGCAACCCCACTTCGTCTCCAGCTGAGACCAGATTGCAACTGTCAAAAGATTCAGATGAAGATGATGTCGACCCTACCCGATACAGAAGACTTATTGGGTCACTTCGATACCTTTGTCACACAAGGCCTGACTTAGCATACAGTGTGGGTATGGTAAGTAGATTCATGCAGAAGCTAAAGGTATCACACCTAGCAGCCACGAAGAGGATACTGAGGTATCTGAAAGGGACTCTCGACTACGATATTTTGTTTCCTGCAATTGATGAAGGAAAATAATGCAAGTTAGGGGGATACACCGACTCTAGTTGGTGTAGTGATGCTGAGGATCAAAAATCCACAGCTGGCTATGTGTTTATGTTAGGTGGTGCACCAGTTGCATGGAGTTCGAGAAAGGAGCCAGTAGGGGCATTGTCATCATGCGAAGCAGAGTACATAGCTATTTCTCTTTGTGCATGTTGTCGTTCCCGAGGATTTTCATCCATGGTTCAAACGCGAAAGTGGCGCGGAAAACAGAGTTGCCAGCAATGTGTATTTATCCCAAGAGAGGGAAAGGAAACACTGCGTAAACCTGAGGGAAGGGAAAGAGCATGGTCTCACGACCAAGAGAAACGGGTAAGGGAGTCGGTTACGCAAAGGGAATGTGTTAGCACCCCACACGTCCATCGTACTCGACAGGATCCATGCTTGTTGTCTCGATCAAAGGGTGTCGTCATCTGGAGCTCCACTGCTACTGGAAAGGAAAGGAAAGGGAACGGAAGAGAACGAGGAAACGGGGGAGGAAAGAAAAAAGAAGTGACTTGATAGGACATCACCGTCCTATGCCTACGTATTCCCTCGTGCAATGGGAAAGTCAGAGTCAACGTAGTTCGGACACGAACTAAGGGGGGAGGTTGTTCGCCAAGACATCGTCGTCTTGTGCCTACGTATCCTCAATCGGACGAGAAGGAGGAAATCAGAGCAGTCGTAGTTTGACCTAACGAGGTTGGTTAGTGATTTTTATGAGCGACGTTAGATTCGCGTCCGACAGTTAGGGCCGATGCCTGTTTGCGACGAGACGGAAGTAACGTGCCCTTTTCTGAAAATGAGTTGAGATTAACGATCCCAAAAGATGAAAAAGGTTTGAATTTGTTTCTGTGTTTTTTAGACAGAAGTGGATTGAAGTTAGTTCGTAACTTACATTGCACAAAATTCTACCATGCGGGAACGAGTGAGTCGCATGGTCGCCCCCAAATGGGACGTATGCTAAACATTCTAGAAGAGGAGGGGAGACCCCTCGTTCTTCATTTCCTACACTTAAGGCTCGAGCGCAATATTACTTATATTTATTATGTGTTTTTAGAAGTGTTATGAGATGAGAAGAGAAGACTCAGGAAAGAGGTGACTCTAAAGGGAAACTAAATGTCCTAATGTTATCATGCATGGATACCCTAGGGTTACTGAGGTTTAGGAGAGAAACAAATACCTAAGACCTAATGTTAATCCTACTCCAAACTTAATCAGAAATTAAGTTGGACTGGGTAGCTCTAAGGGAAAAGGAATCCAAGACTTAAACAAGTCTTGAGATTCAAGGGAAAAGAAAGAGTGAAAGAGATGAAGAAGAAAGTGAAAGATGAGATGAGAAACCAAAGAGAGCAGCAAGCATACCATACTCATCATGTCCAAATCACATCATTAAACATGCTTCAAAGATCATAAAAGAACATCTCAAATATACAAGTGAAAGCACACAAGAAAGGATGCAAGTAAACTTGCATAAGAAGTACAATTAAGCATCAATGAACTTTACACAAAGATGAAATGGATAAAGTAAGATGAACATGAATCCAAGTCAGAACTTAAGACATCTCATAATCAATCAATTCAAACATATAAGAATGCTTCACAACATGATGCATTATGAGCCAAAGAAGCAACAAAACAATTGATAATGATATGCATCATACCAATCAAACCATAATGAACATATGAAGTGAAAACCAAGTAATGAACTCAAGAGGGCAGTAGAATATGCATCAAAAACATACCAAGATCAAACTCAAGTCACACAAGATGAATCATTAAGCAACACATTCAAAACATGCATCAAAATTAGACAAAAACATCCACTTATCACTCATGCAAGCAAACAAAAGAACATGTGAAGCAAAGAGTGAGAACATGTCACGTAAAGTGCCTTAAACTAAGAGGGTCAGAACCTCTAACATGTCATTCAAGTCAAACAAGAGGTATCATGTATTGATTGGATCATACAAGAAAACATCTCACAAGATTAGGTTAAGCACACCAAAGGATTCAAGCCAAAACATTGTCGACTTGTAAAATCAAGAACAAATAGGGAAATAGACAAATGAGGATGATTCCAAAGCCACAAACAAGTTAGGATATAACATGATCACATCGAATAAGCATATCAAGCATCATTCAATCACAAGTAACCAAAAGAAACCAAACTAGGTCAAGTGTCCAAGCATGCTCCAATCAAATTCAAACCACAAGTAGGCCTCAACCAAAAATAGAAAAGTGATCCAATAAAATCCCAAAAAATAATCAAAGGTAATTTTAAACATCCAATTAACATGTGCAAAAAGAATGGAACAGAACTAGTTTAAGAGCATGTTCAAAAGTGTTCCACAAGTCAAGATATGCACATAATCGAGCAAAGATCGAGGGTCCATAAAAGTTGAATGGAAAGTCACTAAAAGTAACTCAAACCATCATCAAACCAGCATCAAAGCTTCCTCATATGATGGCCTAAAAGTGGCCAAGATATTGGTCTCAAATGGTGAGAAAATGTCATAAAAGTTTCTAACCCTAGAAGAAGGGTATCATTGAAAACTCATCACCAATTTAATTCAAAATAAAATAGTAAAAAGAAATTAAAATCAAAATCAAAATCGTGAAAATTAAGTCAACACAACCAATAATCAGAAAAATATTTTTGGTATTTTTATAATGTGTTATCAATTAGAATAAAAAATTGAATTTAGAAATGAAATAAAAAAAAGAGTATAAAGTGAAGATGAACCAGGGAGGTGCAAAAGCAAATTTGCCTCAAGAGAAATCATGTGCCTGCGCGTTGGGCCCCAGACTGGGGGGTGTGAAAATAAAATGACGCACTGGCCCAATCCACCATGTAACATAACCATGAAATAAAAAAGAAAAGGAAAAAAGGAAAAAGTAACGCAAGACATGTGATGTTTATCAATCGGTCATTTATTTTTTAAAACACAAGAGGACAAAACCAAAACCCAACCAATCATATGGCCACACGTAATCATCTTCTTCATGGTAACCCTAAACCTCCAGCCATGCATCGTGAAAGCAAGCATAAACGCAGTGTCAACATCTCAATTTCCACATCAAATTTCACCATGAAATCTTAACCAAATTTGACAAAATAACATAGCAAATTGAATCTCATGAATCATAGATCAACCTGGTGCCATTTGTTTTCCAAAAATATCATTCAAATATGGAGAAAAATAGACCTAAAGATGTGGGTACAAACATGATTTCAAGTGTTCAATAAATCATCAAGCTCAGACTCAAACAAACAGACAATGTCATCATCTCATGCAACTCCAAATGCAATTAATGTCCACGATTTCATACCATAAACTACTTAGATCTAAACATGAGAGAATGAGTATGAGTGATTACATAGTGGAGTTATGTCCACTGCACCTTGGTCCTTTGCCACAACCTTGAGGAAAACTTCAATGAATCAGATCACCAATCTTCAATAATGGTGCATCAAGTGCTAGACTGAACCAGAATTTCTTGACAGAACAGGTTTCGTGAATGAGAAGAAATGGAGAGCTAATGAATTTTTAGATATGGAATTGTGTGTAATGGAGAAGCTTCCTTGTAAGAGACGAGAGTTTCGATGGAAACTTTTGAATGGAGCAAGAAATTCCAGATCTGGATTCTGAGCAATGTAGGGCGTCCCGATGAGAATAAAAAGAATTCGCCACTTATATAGAGTGTGAGAATGAAGTTTGAGTGGAGAGAAACCTCATAAAACCATTGGAGGGCACAATTGGAAAGAATTTTGAAAATTCAACAAGTTGTGTGACAGCTGTGTTTTGGGTGTTAAATGGCTGAGAAGTTATGCATTTTGGCAAGCAAATGAAGTCATGAGGAGAGTGTGAGGATGATCTGGCAAACGGTACACATGGGGGGAAAGTTTTCAACATTTTGTCAATTGCTAAAATTGGCAAAATTTGCAAAATGGGGTGCATGATTTGTACGTGAGTGTTTGGCAATCTTAGGCAAGGAGTATGACACATGAAAACACGGTACCATGCACGTGATTTGGGATGAATAATTCTGCTGCCATATGCCAAGAGAAATCAAGGATGACACACTTAAAAACTTATTGAAACTTTCAAATTTACATGCGCATAACTTGGTGAATACCACTCCAAAAACCAAACTCTTGAGCTTACCTTAAAGTAGGGAAAGAAATGAACAAATTTGATGTCCAAAGTTCTTTGAGAAAAGGTCCATAAAATCATGCAAAATGACCTTGAAACCATGTCCCCAAAACTGGTCCAACTAACTTAGAAAAAACTAAGTTTTAAGCTTACCATGAACATGAAAATCTTGGACTTCAAGAAGCCATAACTTGCTCAATATTGATCCAATTAAGGCATACTTGTACTCTTTGGAAAGAGGGGATTGCCCTCTACAATTCTTATGCTTGAGGTTTCTCAATTTAAGGCTTGGAAGTCACTCAAAATTGGCCATGAACATTGATGTACCAAGCTGTCAAAAGTAACTTAGAAAAAAAAAATCTAAGTTTTCCAATTTTCCAACTTGAAACCTCCATCTTTAAAATATCATAACTCTCTCAAAAATGATCCAAATGGGACAAACTTTACATGGTTGGAAAGCTTGGAACAAGCTCTATAACTTTCATGTTTGAGGAAAATTGAAATGAAGCTTGTATCATGATGGAAATTGGCTTGGAAGATGGCTGAATTCATGTTAGAACTTTCCCAAAATAGCAACTTCCTAAAAACCTAGATTTCCAAAAATAGCAACTTTTCCACATTCTTGATTTTTCATGAATCCTTGAACATTTCTTGATCAAATCTTGTCCATGGACCATATTTGACTTGAAAATCATGATGTTGACCTCAAAAAGTCAGGAGTTGACTTTTTCACCGCACAGTGGACTTTATTCCCAATTATCCTGATTTTCAATCTTTTGAACAATTGAAACCTTTCTGAACCAAATTGATGGACAATTCTCCAACCTTAGACACTTAGGGACATGAGGAATACCATGGAATCAATTCTTACCCAAAAAATCAGAAATAAACTGATTTTATGGCGAACCCTAGTTTTGGTGTCTTCAGTCTAGGAGGAATCAGCACATCCTCCAAATCCAAATTCTTCTGAGTATGATGTGTATCCAGTCAGACAATGATGAGGTGTGCCACTTGATGATGATAAAAACTCAAAGAACATGCCCAAAAATCTCCAAAACCCTAATTTGATAAATCAGGCTAGGAGAGTGTGATTCACTTAAAATTTCTTGTCAAGTGTGATCTTTTGATGAGGTGATGGACCAATTGGGATGCTCTGAGGCTCAAGGCTCCCTTGTGCCTCAATTATTGGTAGTATCAAGAACCATCTCTCCTCTTAGCCCCTTGGACAATACACATGAACTTTGCCTGAAACCCTGGAAAACATCCTCTTCTTGTGAATGAGGTTAGATACCTTGATCCCATGCTAAGAACCAATGATATGCAAAGATGATAATGCAAGAATGAAATGAAACATAAGCCAGTTAGTGCCAAAAGTAAGAGGGCAAATTTTAGGGTACTACACATGTCAAGCAACATGGATGGTGAACCTGGTCGAAGAGATTACAGGAAAGAGTCATAGAGCAATTACCATGAAGATCGACAGCATGTCAGCTATACACTTGGCGAAGAATCCAATAGCACGCAGTCGAAGCAAGCACATCAAAATGAGGTTTCATTATCTTCGAGAGTAGGTAGCAGAAGGGAAGATGAACTTGGAACACTGCAGAACTAAGAATTAGATTGCTGACATCATGACAAAGGGAGTGCAGGTCGAAGTGTTCAAGAAGCTAAGGTCTATGATGAATGTAGATATTTTAGACACAATGAATTAGGTGGTGTGTTAAATATGTAATTCATTATTTTAAAAAGATTAGATTTGATTTAGATAGATCAGATTTGATTTAGAAATATTGGATTAGATATTTTTGGGCTTTTATAGTTTGAGCTTTAGCTTGAGATGCAAGTTAACCTAAATCTATAAATAGGGAAGATCCCTTATCATTGTAATAATCAAGTTTGATAATTCACAGTTTGCAGTTGCAAGTGAATATTGAAAGTTTCCACAGTTTGTGGGTAGAAAGAATTTTGCAGTTTTTCATCTTCTTCTCCAACGCTACTATTTCCCTTTTCTCTTTCTTTTTTCTTTCTCAACCTTTTTATTTTCATTGCCGTTGTGTGAGTTAATAATCTTGCAATCAAAATTGAATAGAAGAATTTTTCATAAGTTATGCTGAATTTCCAACAGATAGTATGTTACACTTATAGTATATTGATACTGCTTGTTACATTATATATATATATATATATATATATATATATATATATATATATATATGGTCATGTTAATACACACCCATGTAGGTGTGCATTAGCAACATACACCTTAGTGTATTTTTGTGTAGGACCCACATTAAAAAGATGAAGAAAAAAATAGAAAGAAAATAGATGTAGTGTATTTTTGTGTGGGACCCACCAATTTTGAGTGTATGTTAGCATTTCTCATATATATATATATATATATATATATATATATATATATATATATATATATATATATATATATACTTTTGAATTTTTGTGAGTTATATATTGTTAATATTATTTCCATATTCTATTTCATTTTAACTCTATTTCGATACTCATGCATTGCGGATTCGGAATGGATAATGTGTGTGTAAATTATTTTTAAGTTTTTTTTAGTTTACATGATATCTAGAAAAAACAAATTTTTTTAGTCTCATTTAATTTTAATATTTTTTATTTTTATTAACTATTTATTTATATATTAGAAAGAATACCAAATATTTTAATCATTTCTTTTCAATATTTTCTTATTTCTGGTTTTTTTATTAGTTAACTTAAATATTAAAAAAAAGTAAAAAATGGTGTCATAATTATTAATTAATTTAAATATTTTTATTTAATATTGATTAATTAAATTATTAATTAATCTTATTAAATATTTATATTTAAATTAGTTAATAATTCTCTTGTTACCCGGTTTTATCTTGCGATTGTTTTGCTTCCATGTCTTGAGCTCACTCTCTCTGTTCTACACGGTGTTTTGCCGTGTACTTTGTTTGTGGATTTCGAACACGATGTTTTTCCGTGTATGTTTGTGGATTTTATTTGTTGATGATTTACATAATGCTTTTCCATGTATGTCGTTAATTTTCTTTGTTGATACCACGATGTTTTGTCGTGATTTCTTTGTGGATCTTTACCGCGATGCTTTGCCGCGTATCTTTGTTTTTCCATGCTACATGATGCTTTCCCATGTATGCTTTATTGATTGCTTAATTTACATGATGCTCTTCCATGTACTTTCTATTTAATGGTTTCATTTATCTTGATTACCATTATGTTTTGACATGTGTATTATGTGACGTCTTGTCTGTTTGGCCATACATGATGTTCTTGTCGTGTATTGCGTCTGTGTATTCTTGCTTGCCAATTACATAATATTTTTCCATGTATCTGTTGCTTTCTTTGATCCTTGTTTACCTAATCCAAGAGAAGGGATTGTATGTTGACTTATGGTTATTGTGCATGTCCCTTACTTGTTTGTACTTTACCTGTCTTTGTTGTTGTTCTTGGTTCTTAAAACCTAACAACTCGTAGTTCCACGAACTACGGACGCTCTGATTTCTCAAGTTCCTTTTTAGAATATGTAGGCACAAGGTCCCAATCCTTGGCGAACACTTTTTTTTTCTTTTTTCACCCTTTCCTTTTTTTTTCACCTGTAGTTTCCAAACTACGATTGCTTTGACTTCTTATTAAGGATACATAGGCATAGGATTGCGAGATCCTAGCGAGCTACCTTTTTCTTTTTCCACCTTTTCTTTTTACTTTGCCCATCTTTATCCTTAGCAAACCATTTTAGCCAAAACACAAATATTTTAAAAGGTTCATGTAGAGTACTGCAAATACTTAGGGTGCTAGTACCTTCCCTTAGTATAACCAACCCTCGTACCTTTGATCTCTCTTTTGCTTAGCTTTAGGCTTTGATTTTTGCTTTGCATTTTTACTTAGGGTTTTTGGTTCGATCTTTTCTCCCTTTCTTTGGATAAAATAAAAGTTCGGTGGTGTTATCTTATTTTTGCGAGCCAAGCTAATCCGATAGCTTTGATCTCCGATTCTCACCGCGACATATCTCAATGGCTAAGCCTGCAAGATAACAGAGATTCAATTAATACACACAGAGAAGTACTCCCAAACTCTGGTAGTAATAAAGCAAAGTCTCGTCAAAGACACCTTCGGTCGACAGTTATATTCAATCCCTTGCCCAATAGCGTCATTCTATACAGAGATTATCAGGTGAAGGAAGTGAACTCAAATCTATCCGCAAGGGCCAGGGAGACAAGTCTCTCAAGGAACCTCACCTTCGTCTGACCATACTCTTGGCCCCAGTAGAATTTGACTGTATGCCAAAAGAAAAACTTTCACATATTCTATCAATAGAGCGCCAGTCATACCTCAATTGACTAGGGCGAGTGTCCTCACCATTGTAAGAGGGGAACGAGGGTGTTGATGCCCCCTTGGTCAGAAGGCATTGCATCAGAATATTCGAAAAGATAATTTTGTGACTCTAGAATTTCAGCAGGCATCCTCAAACTACGTCCTCAACGTAGTAGATCGTCCCATGGTGCCTTCCACCTGCAAAGATTTAGAAGCATCCAAGTGGACCATCATCTCATAGGATAGACGAGGATAAGGATGACTACACCGACACCCCAGCCAATTGAAGAAGATGCGACAGAATGTAGGATGTAGTATCCTTACCTTTGTTGCTATTAGTTAGATACTCTATAAAGTTATTGCACCATTTCATTAATTGATATCCTGGTTATTAGATGTTGAAATCACAAAGAATATTGTGTGTTCCGTGCAGAATGGCATGAGAATGTATTTTAAGATAGGATTCACGTCAAAGAAGAACTCTTCTCAATATAGTTGGCGCACCCACCGTCGAATCAAGTTAATCCAAGGGTATTAGACAGTGGATACTGGAGACGCCCACCTCGATTCGAGTCATACCTCGGGGGAAGGACGGGGATCCTACCCTTGGTCAGGGAACAATCCTCTGTGACATGGAGCACAACATAAAGATGCGACCACGCCTTACCGGGTCCAAACCTTGCCTCGGAGAAAACAAACACACATTGATTCAGTGATTGCTAATTATAGCAAACAAATACACATTGATGCAATGAATTCTAACTACAACAAATAAAAACACATTGAATCAGTAAATGCTCATCACAATGAATAAACACAGTAACCAAACATAGTTACAAACAATGTTTAATGCGCTAAAATGTGAATTACAAGAGACCATTTTCAGGAAAGTTCAAAGGGAACTTCAAGTACGTTGACGCAATAAAGCACCATTTTTCCTCGTGAAGGCAAGTCATAAGCGTTCTCACACCCAAAGAAGACAACTTTTCACAACTTGCATGGTGTAGACTTGAAGCCCATTGGTTCACGCTGGTATTTCCCCTAAAGTAAACGAACTTTACATTGTAGGGATAACTAATAAACTCTAACATTATAACTACTTGCAAACAACCAGATGTGCAGCACAATATCAATCAGACGTAGCCAAATACATGACTCAAGCTTAGAAAAAAACAAATGACTCACTAAAATAAGAATGTGTTATTAATAAATATTTCGATTACATTTAAGGTATAACGACTTGGAAAATATTATAAGCACGATAAAAAAATAACACAAAGGAAAAAAAGAAAAAGTCAAGTTGCACCTCCCAGAGCCAAAGTACCCAAATTCCCCTCTAGAGTCCCCTCAGGAGCAACCTTAAAGGGGTTCAATACTTCATCAATAATATGAGTGGTAGCGCAGAACCCCTTCATTTTTTCCATGACTTGGTCACGGACCCCATACACAAGTTGCATATTCCATTGAATGGAATTTTGAAACCTACCCCTGAGACCAGATCCCTCACTTTCAAAAGCCTCTAGAGTTGTGGTCTGAGCCTCAGCCTCCCTTCAAATATTTTCCTGATACTCTCCCTTGCTGCGAGTCATCTTAGTAACAGCATCAGAAACCTTTTAATGCTGCTTCTTCTCTGCCTTAATAGCAGTCTCTAGCTCAATTATATGGGCTCTCATAACAGAGGGAAAGTAGTGGATCTTTACCTCCTTTTGAAAATATTCAAAAAGATTGGCCTTCTCCTATATCTAAACCAACTCCTTATGGAATATGAATCACTTGTGCTTTATAGCCTCGTGAATACTCTTTCAAGTGTCTATCTCCTTGGAGGAATTGCCACCAGCCAAAACAGCTCCCCTGCCAGCAGTGGCCAGAGAGAATATATAAGATGTCCAATACATGTTATAGGTTACCTCGAAGAGGAATTCCATCTTCTCTGTCTAAGAAGGGTTCTAGATGAAGAACATGTCGTCCACTGATACAATAGAAGCTACTTCATTAGGAATGTAACCAAGGCGGGAAGGAAAGATGGGAGGCATCCGCAATAAGAGATTTATCTCTCCCAAATAAGCATCCCCGGTGAGACAGGTTTCTTTGGTAGAACCCTTTTCCAAAAGGAAATGTTTATTGGCATCCCAACCCCTCTTTATGGAAAGTTAGGACGAGGGTGTATCCTTCATAGTCAAAATGGTCGCGACATTGACAAATTGTTCGACCCATAGGGAAGTGACAACGACCTTAGTTTATGAGAAGGGAGCATTGGTTGGAACAGGAGCAATAGTCTTAAGAAGGGGGCAAAGCTTGGCAAGTTGCACAGGCCTTGAATACTTGAGCATTGGTAAGGTTGTACAATAACTTTAACTTGTCCATGTTATCTGCAAAATGTAATCACACGTGTAAAAAAATTCTATAGGACTTTTTCCTCACCAAAAATCCCTATCCTCTCCTCCTGGCTGACCGCACTCACAATTGCATGAGTGTCATTTGATTCTTCCTCGCCTCGAAAGAAGGAACCTCACTACGGCTAAACCCTTCTTCGTAACTAAGACCTTGGAACCAAGAGCGGTTCTTCCTTCATCATTGCATCGTTAGGGGAAATAGGACTTAGCTTGGTGCAGTAGAAATGGACGTCCCGACGAAAATGAGCTAAGCACCAATACTTCAAAAGCATGCCCTTACAAAAGTGGGAAGATTCAGCAGGGGAGTAACAGAATGTGAGATGAGCTTCTGGCGTAATGGGCTTCACCAGCAAGAAGTGCCTCATAAAATTGCCCCAGTCCCAGGTGAAATGGTCGAACCAATTATCTTCCGGGGGAAACTAATGAGCCCTTAGTCGCCGTAGTCATTCTGGGAAGTGCGAACTACGTAGAATAAGTTGAAAAGCATCCTAAGTGAAGGCTCCTAAGACTTATGCTCAACATACAACTGGAATACCCTCGTGTAATTCTAGGACCTCTGATGAAGCTAGGAGGGGGAAACCTTCAAATGCTTCAGGATGGCCACTTCAAAATAAATAAATAAATAAAAGGTAGTCGTAATCTTATCCTAGTAAATAAGACCTCATAAAGCGGGATCACACAGTTATCAAAAAAGCTGCATATCGTCTTCTTTGAGCCCACCAAAAGAACCGACCAATCCCAAGGGTCGACAACCACGATTCCAATAGCCTTTATTGCTACTTTACAATTCATAACAATCGGGGTTCTCACCACCTCGGCATCCACCCAACTGTACTTAACTGCATTGTCTGGTTCCACCAGTGGCATGCCTCTCTGAGCCAGATGGTCGGATTTAGAATGTTCGTTGGATGTCACCCAAGATAATACATTTGGCCTACCCTGAAGCTCTAAGTAGGTCCTCACTTCAGCATCGTTGGGTTCATGGTTATTGGTTCTCAAGTAAAGTTGCGTGAAATCATCAGTGTGTTCTCTCATCCATTTGTTAGCTTGTATTTCTTCCTCAATAAAAACATGAAGGGCATAGGAACCTCTATATGATCTTCCCATTCACCATCATCTGATAAAAGGGTTTAGAAAGAGTCGACTTAGTAAGCCCCTTCGTCAAGGGAGTTCACAAATACCCTTTATGAGTTAGAATTATTAGATAAGGATATAAATTCTTGGCCAATGTGATTGTGAGCAAAAGGGGAGATGAGAATCAGGGGATGCCCTCATTCCTACAATAGAAAAAGTATCACTCTCAGGATCATTCTTTGGGTTAACAGTATTAACACTCATCTTGACTAGAAAACGGGAAATGTAAAAGATAAAGCTTGAGTTGAGGAGGGTACTTGGTTATGTAAGATTTACGAAGTAGAGTAGATGATGAAAAACAGAGATTCTGATCAAGGAACTACGATCGTTCTGATTAATGCTCTAAGGAAGGAAGAGATGGATGTATTTGCTAATAAAGTGAATATGAATGAACTTAAATACTAAGGATTGTGAAGAAAAAAAAAATTGGTGCTTAACTCCTTTTTATTTGTAGGAGAAGACGATTGAACGGTCCAGATTTGCAAAGGAATGGAGTGTGGAATCAACGATTGAATTTCACCTGGGGAATACACGAAAACTCGAGTGCACTATAAGTCGTGTCATTCCATAACTTGTCGTGTCATCCCACGTTTCATAAGGAAATAATGAAATGATTCAATGAGGGAAATGCATTTAATGCGCTTGTTCCCCATTAATTTTTCAACTGACTCCAAGTGTTTCATGTCAAGCTTACATCGGACAACGTCCTTGGGGGCCGATCAAAATAATCAAAGACTTCCTCAACTCTCTTAGTGCCTGGCAAAGCCTTTGGGGGAAACTGTTTTGGGTCGGCCAAAGCCCTAAATAGGTAAGGTCTAACTCATCTCAAATTTATTCCACTTGACCCAAGGTATAAGATCAATTCACATGGAAAACAAGGTACATTCTCTGATCTCCACTTTTACTACACTCCTCTTGAATCTTGAACTGACTTGGGAGATGGAGTGCTAACTTTGCAGGTCTAGTCCGCACCGCCATATTGGAGATTAGCATCACCAATTCAAGATCTTCAGTTCACCAACTACATTTAATTCTGGTTCCTGGACGAAACAAATAATATTTCAAGTAATGCATCATATTCGCAACAGTTATTGATCATATCAATTTGGTAGTATAATGATCCAAGCTTTAAGCTCTCTCTATCTCTCTCCCCCTCCCTCCTGTTGGAAATTCACCATAACCTATGGTGATTTCGCTTCAATCTTGATATCAAGATTGATAACCAACCCACAAACAATATGTAATGACAATGAAAGAAGAAGAACAAACAAGAACGGCAAGGAAGAAAAAAGAGAGAAGAGAAATATTTGGAGGAGAAGTGTTACCCACTAACCGTGGGATTTCTGTTATTATTGTACTTTTACTGCTAACCGCAACTGTGAATGCAATACAATGATATGAATTACAATGCAAGGATACTCCCTATATATAGATTTAGATTTACAAAGGCTCAAAACTATAAAGCCCAAAATATCAAATCTAATCTAAATCATATATGAATCCAATCAAATCAAATCTAAAACGAATCTGTCGAAACACCTTCGACAACTCGACACAAAGCTATTCGACACTAGAATGATTCGACTTCGACACTATGAATTACATTTAACACACCACCTAATTCATTGTGTCTAAACTATCTACATTCATCATAGTCCTTAGTTTCTTGAACACTTCGACCTGCACTCCCTTCGTCATGATATCTGCAATCTGATTCTCAGCTTTGCAGTGTTCCAAATTTATCTTCCCTTCTGCTACCTGCTCTCGAAGATAATGGAACCTCATTTTGATGTGTTTGCTTCGACCGTGTACTATTGGATTCTTCGCCAAGTTGATAGTTGATATGCTGTCAATCTTCATTGTAATTGCTCCATGATTCTTCCCTGTAATCTCTTCGACCAAGTTCACCATCCAGGTTGCTTGACATGAACAAAGAGAAAAAGCTATATATTCTGCTTCGCATGATGACAATGCCACTACTGGCTCCTTTCTCGAACTCCAAGCAACTGGTGCACCACCTAACATAAACACGTATCCAGTTGTTGATTTTCTATCCTCAGCATCACTACACCAACTAGAGTCGGTGTATCCCACTAACTTGCATTCTCTTCCTTCATCAGCTACAGGAAACAAAATGCCATAGTCGAGAGTCCCTTTCAGATACCTCAGTATCCTCTTCATCGCTGTTAGGTGTGATACCTTTGGCTTCTGCATGAATCTACTTACCATACCCACATTGTATGCTAAGTCAGGCCTTGTGTGACAAAGGTATCTAAGTGACCCAATAAGTCTTCTGTATTAGGTTGGGTTGACATCATCTTCGTCTGGATCCTTCGATAGTTACAGTCTGGTCTCAGCTGGAGTCGAAGTTGAGTTGCAATCTTGCATCTCAAATCTCTTGAGTATTTCGCCTGCATATCTTCTTTGGTGCATCATCAAACCTCTACTAGTCTTGTAGAATTCGATGCCAAGGAAATATGAGAGATCTCCCAAGTCTGATATTTCAAACTCCTCACTTAGGTCATGTCTGAAATTTTCGATCTCTTTCCTGCAACTTCCTGCTATCAATAAATCATCGACATAGAGACATAGTATAAGTAATTCGCCATTGCTTCTTCTTACATATACTCCATGCTCAGTCGTACACTTCACAAATTCCTTTTCCCTTAAGAAGCTATCGATTTTCTTATTCCAAGCTCTTGGAGCTTGCTTAAGTCCATACAGGGCTTTATGCAGCCTGTACACCTTTCTTTCTCCACCTTGTTTCACATACCCTGCTGGTTGTGCGACATAAACTTCTTCGTCTAAGGGGCCATTATGGAATGCACACTTCACGTCCATCTGACATGTGTGCCAATTGTTCATATTTTCTAGACCAACAACCAACCTGATTGTTTCAATTTTTGCAACAGGTGCGAACACTTCATCGAAGTCGATTCCTTCCTTCTGAAGAAATCCTTTCGCCACAAGTCTCGCCTTGTGTCGAGTTACTTCCCCTCTAGGATTCACCTTTACCTTGTAAACCCACTTCACATCAATTGCCTTCTTGCCTTGAGGCAATTCGACAAGTGACCATGTGTTGTTGACTTCGATGGACTCTAACTCTTCATTCATTGTTTAACTCTTCATTCATTGCTTTCACCCACTTTGAATCTTTCAATGCTTTAGCTGCATTGACTGGTTCGACGTCTGTATAGAAAGCATAATGTACCAGCTCACCCTCTTCATCGACTATATCATCTGATGTAATTACACATTCTTGCAACCTTGCAGGCATGTGTCTTGTTCGTCGAGGTCTGCTTGAACCTGCTTCATCTGCAACTGGTTCCTGTCGAACTTCTCTTTTGACTTCAGTGGCTGGTTCTTCACAAGAGATTCTCACTGAATCCTTCATGGAATTCTCAGCCCAATCCCATTCTTTAAGCTCATCTATGATTACGTCCCTGCTGATCACTACCTGCTTATTCACTGGGTCGAACAACTTGTAACCTCCAGTCAAATGATATCCTATCAAGATCATCGTATTCGACTTATCATCAAGCTTCCTTCTCAACTGATCTGGCACATGTCTATGGTCTATAGATCCAAACACTTTCAAGTGACTGAGGCTAGGCTTGACACCAGACCAACATTCTTCTGGTGTGATTCCTTCAAGCTTCTTCGTTGGACATTTGTTCAAAATATATGTTGTTGTCGAAACTGCTTCTCCCCATAATTCTTTGGGTAGATGCTTTCCATTTAACATACTTCTCACCATGTTCATGATGGTTCTGTTCTTTCGTTCTGCAACTCCATTTTGCTGTGGTGTATAGGGTGGCACCACCTCATGCACAATCCCTTCTTTTTCACATAATGCATCGAACTCTTTTGACACATACTCTCCACCACCATCTGTCCTCGGAATCTTCAACTTTCGACCACTCTGTCTTTCGACCATGTATTTGAATCTGGAAAATACCTCAATCACATCACTTTTCTTCTTGATGAGGTAAGTCCATAACTTTCGACTGAAATCATCTATAAACGTGACAAAATATCTGTTGCCACCAATCGAATCCACATGGATTGGACCACATACATCAGAGTATATGACTTCAAGAATTGCCTTCGACTTCTTTCCTGCATCCTTGCTGAAGCTATTATTGTGTTGTTTCGACTGAACACACTCTTCACAGACTTCACTTGGAATGTCGATTTCTGATAATCCTGAAACCATATTTCTTCTCTTCAGTTCTCTGATGTCATTGAAGTTGAGATGGCCTAGTCGAAAATGCCATAACCACTCATCTCTGTTGGCTGCCGTTGCTAGACACTTGTGCTCCATCACCTTGAGTTCAATCTTGAAGGTCCTATTCTGAGACATTGGAGCCTTCAAGATCAACCTACCATCTGCGTCGAGAACTCTCATCATCTTGTCTTCGACAACTACCTTGTAGTTCTTTTCGACTAGCTGCCCTATACTGAGCAAATTACTCTTCATACCTGGAATATACAACACATTGGAAATTGTTGACCTTTTGCCATCTTTCCTCATAATCAGAACATCACCAACACCTTCAGCTGCTAGAGTGTTGTCATTTGCAAACTTCACCGTGTTCTTCAACGAGGGCTTCATGTTGACAAACCAATCTTTCCTCCCAATCATGTGTGATGAGCATCCTGAGTCCAAGTACCCCTGATCTTGGAATCTTTCTTCATCTTTTGTTGTGACCATCAGCAACGTCTCTTCTTCTTCATGCTTCGCCAGGTTTGCATCAGTTTCTTGATTTTTCTTCTTTTATGGACAGTTACTAACATAATGGCCATACTTCTGACAATTGAAACATTGAATGTGACTTTTGTCAGATTTTCGATCACCACCTTTTCTTCTACCTGCAGCACCACCTCTTTGGTTGCCTTGGTTCCAAGGTTTCTCCTGATTCGACTGGTTTCCTCCTTTGTTGCCATTCCAGCTTCCTTTACCTTTCCTTTCATTTTCTGACTACGCCTGCAAAGCCATATCACTCTTCGACTTTCCTGCAGCTCTCTCAGCCATCCTTTGTTCATGAGACTCAAGCGTCCCTTGAAGCTTTTCTTTCATCAATACTAAGAAGTTCTTCGACTCTTCTATGGCTACTACCACGTGGTCGAATTTTGGAGCCAATGACCTCAAGATCTTTGCAACAACTGATCTTGATGTCAACACCTCTCTACATACTTTGATTTGATTCACCAACTTTGTAACTCTGGTGAAGAAATCTGAAATACTTTCGTTGTCTTCCATCTGAAGCAACTCATAGGTTCTCTTGTGAGTTTGTAACTTCGCCTTTTTCACCTTCTCTGCGCCTCCAAATGACTTTTCAAGAATCTCTCACGCTTCCTTTGCTGAATCTACATCGCTAACTTTTTCAAAGTTATCTGGATCAACACACTAGTGGATTATAAAGAGTGCTTTATAATCTTTCTTCTTCAACTTTTTGTGTGCAGCCCTTTCTTGATCCGTCGTTGTGTCACTCCTTCCTTCACAAGATCCCAAAGATCTTGATAACAGAAAATCACCTTAATCTGCTTGCACCAATTCTCATAATTATCTTTCTTGAGAATTGGTATGGTCGCCGGAAAGTGCCCATTTGAATGATTCATAGCCATCACGATTTTCCTCCTTGAATCGCAACTGGAGCTCTAGATACCAGATGTTGGAAATTCACCACAACCTATGGTGATTTCACTTCAATCTTGATCTCAAGATTGATAACCAACCCACAAACAATACGTAATGACAATGAAAGAAGAAGAACAAACAAGAACAGCAAGGAAGAAAAGAGAGAGAAGAGAAATATTTAGAGGAGAAGTGTTACGCACTAACCGTGGGATTTCTGTTATTATTGTACTTTCACTGCTAACCGCAACTGTGAATGCAATACAATGATATGAATTACAATGCAAGGATACTCCCTATATATAGATTTAGATTTACAAAGGCCCAAAACTCTAAAGCCCAAAATATCAAATCTAATCTAAATGATATTTGAATCCAATCAAATCAAATCTAAAACGAATATGTCGAAACACCTTCGACAACTCGACACAAAGCTATTCGACACTAGAATGATTCGACTTCGACACTATGAATTACATTTAACACCTCCCTCCCTTCGTCTCAAATTATAAAACGTTTGGATCTTTCACACAAATTAAAAAACATAATTAATGTTGTGTGGAAAAGATAAATTATGTTTGATTTTACAATAGTATCCTTCATTTATTGCCTATGAAAGAGAAATTTAAAGAATTTGAAGAATAAATAGTAATAAATATTTCATTAGAATTGTAAACTGACTTATAATTTGAAACAATTTTTTTTATAAAGTACATTATAATTTTGGACAAAGGGAGTATTTATTATGACTATTACATCATCATGGTCGTCATTATCATGTTCTATGTTAGGTGACTCGTATCTGAGTCAACTTCTTATTTCAAAATCGAGCCTCCATTCATTTGCACTAGACACTCTCTAATAAAATATTCACTTGAGAGAATTGGCTCCCGATACTACATGGCATAAACACAGGGTTGGCCCAATAAATTTGGAGGACCCGTTCTAATTTAAAAAATGAGCTTAATTTTTTTTTAAAATAATGCAATTAAAACAATTAAAAATGACATATAAAAATATAATTATATATTAATTAAAAACAAATTTAATTATAGTTATTTTGACTTTGATTCATCTCCTTTTTTTTATGTATTGAATTTTTATTATAGTGTTTTTTTATTAAATTTTTATTATTATATTTTTTATGTCTATTAATTTTAAAAAAATTTACACTTTTTAAAATTTGAGACTTTTTAATATTTAAAACTCTATGTGGTAGAGCTTGCCGCTCTTACAAAGGTCGTCAGTCCTGCATAAACAACAACCCAAGATGAAGAAACAAGAGCAAGATCTGATGTGGATGGACTATGAGCCTATAATAGATGTGATTAATCTGGCCGTGAATAATTATAATCCACTATGGACCATGTGAAACACTTGTGAATCCTAACCATTGCAAAAAGCTACAAAATGCAGTTATTGCTTAATTACGTCACTCGTCTTAATTTCGACAAACTATTTTTTAGACAAACTTATTATAATACCAAAGATATATTATAATTGATCATAATGTTATGCAGGATTTGAAGGGGGTGATTGCTATGTGAAGCTTTTGAAATTGTTACCCGCACTCAACTAAGTGTTGAATGGCTCGCCGCGATATCGATAGGCTCACAAGGATACAAAACACATTATAATTGAATTTGATGCCCACACTCAACTCAATCGTTCAATAGAAGGATAATGGAGATGGAGACAAAACGTTCTACTTGCATAATAGACATGTTTTTTTTGTAGTCTTTTGCACAATTTTAATTGTGTTATTAGTTATTACAATTGCAATTGCTCTTCTCTAGTAATTGCATGACCAACTTTTGTAACTTTTACTATTATGGTCGTTATATCTGATATGACTATTATATTATCATGGTCAGCATCTGTGAAGCATGGGTACTCCATTTTAGATAAAGTATCGGTACCGGATACTTATCGGGTATCGATTCGCGTACGGTACTCGTATGGTACGTACCAACACCGTACCTATTTTTTATTTATTGTTTTTTAAGTTGGTACTCCAACGGGTACATATTAGGTACATATTGGGTACGCGAACTCAATTTTTTTCTTCTAATGGTATAGTTTTATACTTTTCTTTTAATGAGTTTTTCAAGTGCTGATGTAGAGTTTGACCAATGTGATTTGTTGCAAGATCGGTGGATCTTGAAACCAAAGGAATGGTTGATAACTTATGAATCTTCAATTGCTAAACTTCAATCCATTATATTGAAACTCCTCGCACAACCAAGTTCTTCATCTTCTGTTGAGAAAAATCGGAATACATATGAATTTATACCCGCGTACCCGTACCTTGGTTTTTTTAAAAATGACGTATTCTGTACCAGTACCCGTACCGGGTACTGGGTACGTACCCATACCTTTGCAACACAGGTCAGCATAGTCTTATTCTTTTGTCCGGTGTTCAACAGCATAACCGATATCAATAATTTGTTAAGTGATTTGTGGTTGAGTCAACTTCTGGTTTTAACGTTAAGCCTCTCAACTAACTAGATGACCTCGTCTGCATAACATATTGAGGTGAGTTGGTCAACATGGTCCAATGTTGTCTTCATCTAGCCTGTACCAATTTAAGTGCTCGCATGGACTCAAGGTGCACTAGAGTCTGAGATCTAGTGATGCTAAATTGACTTGGGTCTTTATATATATACTAATTTATAATTTGTCAAGCACAAGGCATGTCATGACAAAATGATTTAAAGCTTGCTTCATAGTCCCTCAAGCACAAGGCTTATAAGGGCAGAGTGATTTAAATCATATTGGTTTATTCTCCCTCAAGCACAATTCCTATAAGGTCGAAGTGATTCAATTGCAATTTCTAAAAGTGTCAGAGTAAAAACCACTGGTCAAGCTACCAGGGTCAATGATACCGGTCAAGCTACCAGGGTCAATGATAGTTCTTTTCACATTCCAATGAAACATTTGAATGCTAATGACCATTGAGTCATCTTCATATAGTAAAATCACGGTATCATCGTGTTGTGAGATGATAACTTCAAACGAATGGGTAGTTATTGATATTAAGAGTGACTTCGAGATATGCATAACTTCGCGAGCATATCTTTTTCGAGAGGAGCTTGACTCGCCTCCCCTAAAAAATCCGCCATCCATGGTGTGAAGAGTGTGACATAACTACTCATAAACTTCAGGTTCATTTTCTTTTCCAGGGTGAGGACTCTTTGGACGATCTCGCCCCAAATGTTGTGGACTTCCCCAGAAGTTATAGGGTGCTCCCTGAACATATCTTCTCAAATAGTCTTTTTGAATGAGACATAAAATTTATTTCTTCAATTGGTGACAATTGTTCGTATGTTGGCTCTTTACTTTGAGGTACTTGCACCACTTGTTAGGCTCACTCACCATAGCTTCCAAGTTTAAGAGTAGAGGATTTGGGATGGCCTTAGTGTGATACAATTTTTTTTCATATTGATTTCCCTAGTGTTTAGAGGTGTGCAGTATTATGTAGATCTTTTAGTAAGTTCTTACCTTCTACTAGGTTTTAAAATTCCTCTTTCTCATATTAATTGTGTGAGGTGGTTCTTGTGAATGATGGAGGACTTGGATCCTCCACGATTTCATTCCTTCACGACTTTATCCCTTTTCTCATCATTGTTTTTTTTCTCCTATCACATAACAATATGTCCTTGTCATGATCTCTTCCATCGAATATGTGGATTTATGTGCAATGGACTCATTGAACTGTTCGGCCTTAAGTCGGTTCTTGAAAAATCCTGCGAACATTTATTGATTGGGGTTGATCACCTTGATGATTTCCTCACTGAACCTCTACACATATTCTCGTAATGATTTTGAGTGCTCTTGTCGTACATTAAACAAATTGGTGGTACATATTTTACAATGATTGCTCGTTAAAAATTTATGGATTAGTTTTCTAGACAAATATTGATAGTTAGTCATGTAAAACCTAAGAAGGTTCGTGTATCAACGCATGGTTGCTTTTTTCAACGTTTTGGTCAATAGCTTATATTTAAGGGCATGGTTGCTTTTTTCAACGTTCTGGTCAATAACTTATATTTAAGGGAGTATGTCGCGCCAATTATCACCATTAGTGTAATAATGGTTGTGGCGTGCTCTAACAAATCATTTTTTGCGTCAAATGTTACCAATTATGGCGACTTAAAGTTATCCAAGATATGGGTGTTCTAGAGTTTGACAGAGATGGGTTTGGGATCCAATTCCTTTATCCCCCTTGTGTATCTTTCTCATGATGTTGTTGTTGGATGTTTAGAACGTTAGTTTGTAGGGTTTTATTTTGACGGTCCAACTCATCCATGGTTGCTTGCATCCTCACTGGGATATCATTATTTCTAAAGATCAATGTGTTTCTTATGCCCACCATTGAGAAATAGTGGTTGAGTAAAACAAATTCTCTGAAGAAATCGGTAAGGTCTAGGTTACTTTTATCGGGGTCTGTAGTGAATGCCAAATGTACTCGCGAAAATTAGAATGTTTACGACCTTGCCTGTGTTGGAAAATAAAATCCTCAATCTAAGTGATATGTGAATAAATGATATCTTTCTCTGATCTCTCCCTGATGTACTTATAGTTGTTGGAAATCCAACCACAACCTATGGAGAATTCCTATTCAATCTTGATCTCAAGATTGTTAACAATCATACAATGGCAATGAAAAGAAAAGGGTTGAGAAAGAGAAAAGAATAACATTGGAGAAGAAGATGAAAATCTGCAGAGTTCGCTTTGTCCACAAACTGTGGAAACTTTCAATATTTACTTGCAAATGCAAACTGTGAATTCTGTTATGAGAGTTCTTACAAAAATAAGGGTTTCTCCCTATTTATAGATTTAGGTTAGCTTGCACTCCAAGACAAAGCCCAAAACTATAAAAGCCCAAAATAGCTAACAGGTGCAAACACTTCGTTGAAGTCGAATCCTTCCTTCTGAAGAAATCCTTTTGCCACAAGTCTCGCCTTGTGTCGAGTTACTTCTCCTTTAGAGTTCACCTTCACCTTGTAAACCCATTTCACATCAATTACCTTTTTTCCTTGAGGCAATTCGACAAGTGACCAGGTGTTGTTAACTTCGATGGAGTCTAGCTCTTCATTCATTGCTTTCACCCACTTCGAATCTTTCAATGCCTCAGCTGCATTGACTGGTTCGACATCTGCGTAGAAAGCATAATGTACCAGCTCACCATCTTCATCGACCACATCATCTGATGTAATCACACATTCTTGCAACCTTGCAGGCATGTGTCTTATTCGTCGAGTTCTACTTGGGCCTGCTTCATCTCTGACTTATTCGTGTCAAACTTCTCTTTCGACTTCAGTGGTTGGTTCTTCACAAGACATTCTCACTCAATCCTTCTTGACATTCTCAATCCAGTATCATTCTTTAAGCCCATTTATGATCACGTCCCTGTTGATCACTACCTGCTTATTCACTGGGTCGAACAAATTGTAACGTTCAGTCGAATGATATCCTATCAAGGCCATCTGATTTGACTTATCATCAAGCTTTCTTCTCAACTGATCTGGAACATGTCTACGTGTTATAGATCCAAACACCTTCAAGTGACTAAGACTAGGCTTGACATCGGAACAACATTCTTCTGGTGTGATTCCTTCAAGCTTCTTCGTCGGACATCTGTTTAATATGTATGTTGCTGTCGAAACCGCTTCTCCCCATAATTCTTTGGGTAGATGTTTTCCATTCAACATACTTCTCACCATGTTCATGATGGTTTTGTTCTTTCTTTCTGCAATTCCATTTTACTGTGGAGTGTAGGGTGGCACCACCTCATGCACAATCCCTTTTTTTCACATAATGCATCAAACTCTTTCGATACATACTCTCTACCACCATCAGTCCTCATAATTTTCAGCTTTCGACCACTCTGTCTTTCGACCATAGATTTGAATTTGGCAAATACCTCGATCACATCACTTTTCTTCTTGATGAGGTAAGTCCACAACTTTCGACTGTAATCATCTATGAACATGACAAAGTATATGTTTTCTGCAATTGAATACACTTGGATTGGACTACATACATCATAGTATATGACTTCCGGAATTTCCTTCGACTTCCTTCCTGCATCCTTGCTGAAGTTATTCTTGTGTTGTTTCAACTTGATACACTCTTCACAAACTTCACTTGGAATGTTGATTTCAGGTAATCTTGAAGCCATATTTCTTCTCTTAGCTCTCTGATGTCATTGAAGTTGAGATGGCCTAGTCGAAAATGCCATAACCACTTATCTCTGCTGGCTGCAGTTGTTAGGCACTTGTGCTCCATCACATTAAATTCAATCTTGAAGGTCCTATTCTGAGACATTGGAGCCTTCAAGATCAACATTCCACCTGCGTCGAGAACTCTCATCATCTTGTCTTCGATCGACACCTTGTAGTTATTTTCGATTAACTGCCCTATACTGAGCAAATTCCTCTTCATGCCTGGTATGTACAACACATTGGAAATTATTGACCTCTTGCCATCTTTCCTCATAATCAGAACATCACCAACACCTTCAGCTGCTAAAGTGTTGTCATTTGCAAACTTCACCATGTTCTTCGACGAGTACTTCATGTTGACAAACCAATATTTCCTTCCAGTCATGTGTGATGAGCATCCTGAGTCCAAGTACCACTGGTCCTGGAATCTCTATTCATCTCTTGTTGTGACCATCAGCATCATCTCTTCTTCTTCATGTTTCGCCAGCTTTGCATCAGTTTCTTGATTCTTCTTCCTTTCTGGACAATCACTAAAATAGTGACCATACTTCTGACAATTAAAACACTAAATGTGACTTTTATCAGGCTTTCGACCACCACCTCTTCCTCTACCTGCAGCACTGCCTCTTTGGTTGCCTTGGTTCCAGGGTTTTCTCTGATTCGACCATTTTCCTTCATGTTGATTTCGACCAGTCGAATTGGTGTAGCCTCCTATACCTTTGTTTCCATTCCAGCTTCCATTGCCTTTCCTTTCTTTTTCTGACTGCGCTTGCAAAGCCATATCACTCTTCGACTTTTCTGCAGCTCTTTTAGCCATCCTTTGTTCATGAGACTCAAGTGTCCCTTGAAGCTCTTCCTTCGTCAATTCTGACAAGTCTTTCGACTCTTCTATGGCTACTACCACGTGGTTGAATTTCAGAGCCAATGACCTCAAGATATTTGACACAATTGATCTTGATGTCAACACTTCTCCATATACCTTGATTTGATTCACCAGCTTTGTAACTCTGGTGAAGAAATTTGTTATACTTTCATTGTCTTCCATCTGAATAAATTCATAAGTCCTTTTGTGAGTTTGTAACCTCACCTCTTTCACATTCTCTGCACCTCCAAACGATTTTTCAAGAATCTCTCAAGCTTTATTTGCTGATTCTGCATCACTAACCTTTTCAAAATTATTCGGATCAACACATTGATTGATTATAAACAGAGCTTTATAATCTTTCTTCTTCAATTCTTTGAGTGCAACCTTTTCTTGATTCGTCGCGTCTTCTGCAAGCGGTGCTACTCCTTCCTTCACAAGATCCCAAAGATCTTGAAAACAGAAAACCACCTTAATCTGCTTGCACCAATTCTCATAATTGTCTTTCTTGAGAATCGGAAGGCTCTCCAGAAAGTGTCAGTCACTATGCCAAGGAAGGGAAAAGACAACGTTTTTTTTTTGCCTTTAACAGCGCTTAAAAGCGTTGCCTAAGGTGGCGCTGTTGTAGGTAAAGACAGCGTTTTTTTTATGCAAAAGTGCTGCCTTATGTATTCTTTAGGCAGCGTTTTACCTTGAAAAGCGCTTTCTAAAGTAGGCCTTTAGCAGCGCTTTTTCAGGCCTTTTATGCTTTCTTTTGGCATCTTTAGGCAGCGCTTTTTCAGAAAAAAGCATTTTCTATTGTCCCCCTTAAGACAGCGCTTTTTAAAGCATTGTCTAATGTATTTTTTATTTCACTTAAAGGCAGCGCTTTTAATGGAAAGCGTTTTCTATTGTGTATTATAGGCAGCGCTTTTTCTAAAAAGCGCTTTCTTTTCTTCACATAAATTTTGCTTTTTAAAAGCACTTTTTAAAAAATCAGAATTTAGGAAGCGTTTTTTGTTTAAAAGCGCTACCTATTCCTTCTTTTTTAGAAAACATATTTTTTGAAATAATACCATAAATCTGTATAATTCAAAACTTTGTTTCAAACAAATAGGCATTATATGAGATTCAACAAGCCTTTATTTCAACACATAGGCCTTATATTTTAACCATTGAGCCTTTATTTCAACAAACAAGCCTTTATTTAAACATAGGCATTATATACTGTGAGAGCAAGAATTGTCTCTACAAGTCAATCTATGTTTTGATGATAACAATACGTATTTGTGAAAGAACCATTTTATGTTCTAACGTGTGTTGTGTGCAGAACATATTCATAGAAATTATCAGATCCAACAAGCACCAGCCTGATGAGAGAAATTGATAATATGCGAAGTTACTATGTGTGACACAAGTCACAAGAAGCAAGAACGCTTATGTATCTGATCGTGATCAGTCAAATCCAAGGATGTTGATATTGCTAATGTAATGCTCTTGTGGATGCTCTCTGAAAGTGATCGAGATTTTGAAGATTGCGAAGCTCCTGAAGAAGAGAACCGAAGTGCTAAAGACTCTCATGACTTGAAGTTCTGAAGGCGGAAGGCTCTGAAGACCAAGTGCAGAAAGACTCTGAAGACTTATGTGTTTTGAAGATTAGGGTACTAAAGATCAAGTATTGAAGACTCTGAAGACAGATTCCTAATTGACAAGTTCTGAAGTTTCGGAAGACTTGAAGAAGTAAAGGATAACGTGCTCAAAGACAAGTGCTGAAGTTTTGAAGACTGATTCCTAATGGACTTCTTCAAATAACTGAAGACTTGACATATCAGATATCCTGTTAAGAAGACTCTACTCATGCTTCAACCATTAACCATCAGAAGCCTCTGAAGTTCCAAAGTCACATGGTACCGTTGTGAGTAACTATACACTGCGCCCAAGAAAGATATGTCCCATCACTTCTCCCACAGCAAAAAGGAGATGTGTCAGTACATCTAATTATTACACAACGTCTCTTTTCCAACAGCCAACAGTATTTCAAACGAATATATTTCTACCGGGCTATTTAAAAAGGAAAGAGTATTTGCTTCTAATTGACGATATAGTACACAGATCGATTTAGCCATGAATGGAGAATTGATCAAGTCATTGTGTAAAGATAGCAACAACGATGAGTTCTCGTTGTAACACTTAGAATATCCAAAGATGTCACCATTTGCACATGGCCATTGTTGTTGAAGCTCAAAGATCATCATTCAACACAACAACAATGAATTGGTATAGAAGCTTTTGATGAAGAAGACAACATTGCAAATCAGTCAAGTCATCAACCACCTTCTCGTCAGCGCTACATTGAAGATCTGAAGCAAGGAGTTGTTGCTCAAAGCTTGCTCACCCCTAAGATGAAGAAAAAGAAGATCTACAAGATGTCAATAACTGTCAAATCATTATACATCTCTATAGTTTCTTAGAATAGCAAGGAGTTGTTGCTCACATCTTGCTTGAACACTTGTGTGTTCTTTGTACTAAAACTTAAGAGTAATCTGCTTGTTAAGAAGCATATTTGTAATCTCCTATATAACTAATTCTTGGTGAATTAGGATTCCTTGAGTGGTCAGTGTGACCGGAGACTCAAGAAGACAATGGCGAGATGTCATTATGGGAAAAGCCTGAAATAGGGTCAGTAGCGTTATATTCATTGCGATGAATCCCTGAACGTCTAGCTGTGAAAGCCTAGCAGTAGATCTTGCGAGATTGGAACCTGTAGGTCAATGTTTGTTATATTCATTAAGTTGAATCCCTGGACGGTCCATTGTATGTTAGTCACAGTGCGGTTGTGCAAGTGGTTAGTCACCGGCTGTTGCCCGTGCATCTGTAATCGAGATTGATTATAGTGGATTAAGACCTTGTGTTCAAGGCGAAATCACCTGAGGAGGGTGGACTGGATTAGCCTTTGCGGTGAACTAGGATATATCGTGTGTCCTTTACTCTTATGCTTAATGTTCTTATTTATGTTTCTATATAGAGTATCAGAACCCTACACAAGTAAGTCAGAACCTTGCGGCTTAACTCTGATAAGCTTCCGCACTGCAAGTTCTGAGAAATGGATCTTATGTTAAGACTCTTGTTTGTTCTTAAGCCTCATGCTTAGCAAGTCTGACTGTAACGTGTCCAGTCAGAGTCTCTCAACGAACTCTGATGTAATCTTAAGTGATTCAACAACAAGAAATGAAAAGTAGTCAAAAGAGAAAATACAGAATTCAAACCCCCATTTCTTGTGTCTTTCTCGCACCTTTAATTGGTATCAGAGCACCAGTTCTGTTATTGATGGATATCAAACACCTAACAATGTCAGAAAAAGATCCGGATGCGGTGCGTAGAAATACTCTGGGTAAGATTGAAATCCACTTACAATTTCTGTAACAGTTCAGAAGTTGACTGTGTACAAAATTGTAATCAATCTGAAGTACTTGAGCAAATCACTGATTTTGTAAGTTTTGTAGTTGTCAAACAACTAAATCTTCCTCACTTAAGTTTTAATGAAGATTGAAGAATCAACTGATAAGATAGACTCATCAGATAAGAAGTAGTATCTGTTGAATGCCTATCTTGGAAGATACGTGTGGATGAACCACGTATGTGCTCAAAGTTAAATCATCAGAAAACAAGAAGTCTTGTTTACTGAAGATCAATTCTTTATGAGTTTTTGAGATGTTTTCAAGAAACGGATTAGGTCCACCCTTGACTTTCTCATTTAAAAACTCATTCAGAACCTCTTCATGTAAAGAAGAAAGATTGTTGTTCTATGATGTTGAAATTCAAGATGAAGTATGCAGAATTCAAAATAATTCAACATCTGAATTTTGACTGATCAAGAAGGTTAAAAGATTCAATATAGAACTGAATATTGTTTTCTTGGGAGCAATACAGAAAACTGAAAGAATATTCAGGAAGAAGAATGTCTAGGATTTATCAAGTACTTGATCAAGAATGAACACTTAGAGTTTTGATTGAATCAGTATAACCAAGATCTGATGACTTAAAATTATCTCGCAGTTGAACCAAACATTAGTGATCAGATCAATATCTGATAAGTGTCTCAGAACCTCTTATACATTGGAATCAGAAGATATCAATCTAAATGCTTAGTTCCTCGACTTAAGGATTCTAGTTGCAGACGTCATTCAGAATGAAGAAATCGGAAGTAGGTATGTTATGGGCTATATTCAAACAAGTTAAATCAGCAGCATGAGAGCAAGAAGTATCTTGGAAACTATGTTTCATGTTGTAAACACGCTTGATGATAATCGGTTATGAACTAGGATATACATTATTTGAAGAGACAAGTCAGAGACTATTATGTGATGTCAATATTTCTCAGCACATAATCTTTCAACGGTTCATGTTATAGCCTTTAACTACATGACCTTCTGGAAATAAGGAAGCCTTAAGGAAGGTTGTCGAGTAAATCAAAGTTTCTAATTAGTCATTCTCAAAAATCATATGAGTTTGTCTGAACATGAAAAAGAATATGATCAATTGATTCTTGTTCTCAAACTAATATCAGAATTCATAAAATAGTCATACTCTTCAGAAATGAAAATGCAAGTAAATCCCGAAGAATCCAAGAACCCTCAGAAGTTTACTTAGAAGTAAGCAGATTCTGATCAAGAGCTCGGAACGGAATGCATTCATAAAATATTACAACGGCAGACCACTCTGAAGGAAGCAGAAGCAAATAAATGATGATCAGAAGTCCAGAGTCAAAATTAAGTACAATATATGAAAATAATAGAATTCAGACTATGTCAGGTATGATCTTCTCTATCTTAAACAGTTAAACACTAATGCATGAATTTGAAAATAAATAATATGAAATATTCTTGTCTTACAAGAAAAATCTCTTAACTATGCGTGCACTCAAAAGTAACCTCAATCATAATTGCGAATCTTTGGTAATTATAACATATCTCTGACAATATAATCTATTCTGAATCTTATTAAAATCCTTTAGAATTGATCTATGATTTTCTTAGACTAGGTACAACTTATCCTACCCTTTTACATGTATAAAATCTAGTCTCCCTATCAAACAACCTCATACTCAAAGTTCTCAATTATAAAGCTGTAAGTGTCAAAACTCTGTCTGTCATCATGCCTCCACTGACCTTTCTTGGAGATCAAGTTCTTCTTGAAATCATTTCTGAAAAATAATTTGTAATCAATACCCCTCCACTTTCGAGTTGTATTGCTTGCAGTCTAGCAGATGTGCTTTACACTCAACAATGGACTAGATACTCCAAGATGCTAGAAAAGCCTATCTATGTAAACCTTGTCAAAGATTTCTGGAAACATGCCGATCTTGATCTTGAGAGCAAGTGCATCACCTCCTTTGTTTGTGAAGTCCCAATCATCATCAACCTGTTCTCAATCACTCTTGCAACTGGGTGTGAGGATGTCGGAATCCCTGTTGATTTTGACAAAAACAAATTCTTTGCTGCTAAAAATTTTGAATCTCTTCATGACCTAACTTTAGGATACATACCCTTCAATCCTGAAAATATCCTATCTATCCTGAAATCTTGGTACAAGCTCATGTTGTCTAATTTCCTTCCCAGAGGAGAAAGCCATGACATAATCAGATTTCATGACCATGAATTCATTTATTTACTAATGAATGGATTTCAAATAAATCTACCACACACTGTCTTCAATTGTCTCTGGAAAACCATCTCTGAGTCCATAAACCTCACAAAGTCCTACATTCCTTATGGAAGAGTTTTGTCTGAGATTTTCTTTAGAGATGGAATTGTGGAGATGATCAAAGAAAAAATTAAAGAAGATGGTCCTGAAGGCCTTCCAAATAACTGCTTGTTGAAGACTGAATGTGAAATCTTTAGCAACTAGAAAATAAATTATTTTATCTCTGTTTATTTTATGTCTGGATTTTATTATGTATGGGTTAAACCGTATTTGGTCTAGGTAGTTGTACTTGCATCAAGTTGGTTCTGAACTACTTAGGGAAAATGAAGTGTCAATCTTATTATCTAAATTAATACATCTTCTTTGTTATTCTAAGAATATGAAATTCTATCGAACATGACTAACCATTAATTGGAATTAAGAAAATCAAGTATCTGACAAAGCATTAATTGATATTATCTATTGAAATATATTTGAAAGATCTTTTAGTGGCTCAAGAAACCGTCATTATTAACTCATCAGCCCCTTGGCCACTCGCTGCAAAACAAATTGTTAACACATTTATTCTTCCCAAATAAATTAACTGTTTCGTTTTCTTTTCCCACACGATTACGTCTTTTAGCATACCCTAAGTAATCATGACTACCTAGGGAATAGTAAACCCAAATCCTCATGTACTGATTCAGTCCTCATCTTCACTCATCTATAAATACTAGGAACCGATACTTCAATCTCATTCCATTCCTAATCTAAAACTGATATTCATATAACGCCTCATGTGTGCTAAATCAATGGCCTCCCCAACATTTAGAGGGAATGTAGAAACTCTAGAAGTTATCCCAGGGAAAATACCAAATCTAGCTAGACTTCAAAATTATGGTCTGGAAATTGTAAGAAGCATGCACATTCAATTATAGCATGGTTATTACACATTGCTAAACGGCCTTGTCTTTCCAGTTCTTATGAAAGAATTCTGGAAATACGCCAGAATCAGTAATGATGGAAGCACTATCTGGTGTGAAGTATATCGCCTTCCAATCACTATCTTCATTCCCTTATTAGAGAAGTTCACCAATTGTGTCGCCTCTGCAGTCACTGTTGAAGACTTTCAATCTGACTTGGGCTTAGTAGAGAGATGCAAGGTTTTATTTGATGATTCTGTTCCTTATGAACCAAACAACCCTGAGAAGCTTCTTCCTTCACCCAGAACATGGTTCAGGTTCTCTCTAACCAACCTTCGTCCTTGGGCAACTTCAAGAAGCACGTTGTCCCAAGATGATAAAGTATTCGTCTTCCTCCTAGTCCTAACATACCACTTTAGGATCAATCTTCCCAAAACTATCTTCAATTACCTTAAACATTCTATCAGAGTTTCAAGAACTCAGTTGAACTCTTACGTTCCTTACGGGAGGATAATATCTGAAATTATGCTGAAAGAAAAATTTTGGGGGTTAATAAGTATACTCGGACCAGAACCCTTAGTAACTGAGACCAAATGTGATAGAGTGGATAATGTTGAGGATTTTGATGCTTAAGTCTTTTCAGTAGTGTGTCACTTATCGTTTTATGATATTTTGTATTGATATATCTCCGTTTCATGTATGATCACTAATGAATCAATGACATTGCTGTAACGCCCCAGTTTTGCCAGTTTTGTTTTATTGAGTCTTTTTGGATTATTTTATTATTATTTTATTGTATTTTTGACTTTTATGTGAAAATATGTTATTTTTCGGCGGGAATATATTTTATCGCGTTTTGGGATCGTTTATGAGATATTTGAGTGTGGGGGTATTTTGGTCTTTTCCCACTTATTTTCATTAAGTTAGTAAGATAGAAAGAAAAAGAAAAATAGAAAGAAAAAGAGAAAGAAGAAAAGAGGAGAAGAGAGAAAAGAGAGAAATTGAAGAAAAGAGTGGAAAAATCATCAAGAGCAAGTTGTAAAGTCGATTAAATCGGGTAAGGGTGCGAAACTCGATTATTCTATGATTGTATACGATTATGTATGTGTTTTGTTTTTGTTTTTGGATTGATTTGGAGAATATTAGTAAAACCTAGATTGTGTAAAAATTGATTAGAAATGAATTTGATTGTGGTAAAAATCTTGTTGAATGCATTGTTGATTGTTCATACATGTTTGTGGTATGTTATTGCACTCCAAATTGCTGTTTTTCTGAGTTTTAGGTGAAGAAATTGGATGATTGGGGTGGAAAAATGCAGAAATTGTTCTGCAGAATTTTTCTGGGTCTGTCCTGGCCATACGCGTAAGGGGCTTGCCAATACGCGTATGAGACCAGGCGATACGCGTAACATTGTGCTGTTTTGGGGGTAATACGCGTATGAACTTGCATGTTTTACCGGCCCTCTGGTGATACGCGTATGGGCGAGGCTAATACGCGTATGGTTTTTGGCAACGTGGTTTTGTGAAGGAAAATTGCTCTGTCAATACGCGTATGGGAATAGGTGGTACGCGTATGGACAGGAGATTTGCAAAATTGTGATTTTTCAAAATGTGTTTTCGGTTTTGTCCGTAACTTTGGTTCTGATTATCCGATTTTTGAATTCTTGGTGTCGTTGGAAAGGTATCGAGTCGTACTTTATGATTATGAGGTTTTGAGAATTGTTAGCCGATTAAATTTTGTCGGGAAATGTGAATAGTGTCGAATCTCGACTTTTGTTGTTTTAAATGGTGCGTATTTGACGTGTATTATGTTATAAGTTGGTGAATTGGAAGTGTATGCCTTATGTTCTGTTGTGGGGATGAATTGTGGCCGAAAGGAAAGAAAATGCTAAGTGCTGTATTTGATGATATATGCATGATTATGAATATGTGCATGGATGCAATGTGAGTGTCATGAGTCATTGTATGCCAAGCATCATAATGTGCATTGTGGAAACGTCCTGAGAGACGGTTTGATTCCCGAGGGGAATATGCTATAACATCGTGTGCCTCGAAAATATGAGGCGCTGCCTGAGGACCTAAAGCGGTGGTTATAGACGATTGTGGGCTCCTTTGGAGACTTAAAGCAATCCTTAACATCGTGTGCCTCGAAAATATGAGGCGATGCCTGAGGACCTAAAGCGACGGGGTGAACATCGTAGGCCCGACGGGGAGTTACTTGAGATTCTCAGTAACGAGCGATGGTTCCAATAGTTCCTGAGTGAACTGATGATGAGACATGAGACATTGGAAGTCGGTACCGCATGGCATGTGCATAGAGTCGTTGTGTCGGTCTATGTGCATTGCATAAATCATGAATTAATTGTGTGTGAATTTGTGAATGTGATTGATGATTGTATGGTATATGTGTGGTGTGTAATGGTATTCGATGCTTGAGAATTATGCGGTATTATGTTATATGTGGTTGTGGTGAGAATGTGTTACTTGTACATTTTTGTGTTTATATATATAATTTTATTCAATTATATGATGGTTGTTTTTCTCACCCTTCTGCTGTTTTATAACGCTCTATAAGGCGTTGCAGATTAGAGTTGTTGGAGGTATTCTTTTTGTGAAGCTTTGCGTCTTCATTCTTTTGTCGGTCGGCTCTGATATGTGACTCCGGGTAGCTAGGGTGGCCGTTTGCGATTATTTTGTATATCCGATGATATATCGTGGTTGTATATGTATAACTGGATGTATGATAGACATGTTTATATGTTTATATGTATATATGTTGTTCAGATTTTAGATTTTCCGCTTTAATTCTAATTTCTGAAAAGTGGGTGTAAGGAACTAAGTTTCCTCTGTTGATTGCTACCCCACAGTTGCATATCTTTATGGGCAGGTGTTGTATGCTATGTTTTGTTACAGTTGATGTGATTCCTCCCTTTCTATGCCGCGATTTCAAATGTACTCTGACGAATTTTCGAATTTTCTTTTAGTGCTTTAATTGCCTGTTAATTGGGAGTATAGATTGGGGGCGTCACATTAAGTGATATCAGAGCTACGTCCGTGTCAGTTGTGTTTGTGGTGTCTGTTGTGTCTGGCATATTGGGCGAGTTGTGTTGGACGAGTTGTTGTTTAACCATAGTTTATGTGTTTAGACGAACAGAATATGGCTGGTCGTAATGATGCTGCTTTGGCTGCTGCGATGGAAGCGATGGCACGAGCTGTGCAGGGTGCACCGAATGCTGCCGGAAATGATGAGTTTAGAAAGAATAAGCCGTCGGTCTTTAAAGGGAAGCATGATCCGGATGGTGCGCAGTTGTGGTTGAAAGAGATTGAGAGGATTTTCAGGGTAATGGATTGTGATGACGATGATGTTAAGGTGAGGCTGGGCACTCATATGTTACACGAAGAGGCTGATGACTGGTGGGTCAGTACTCGTCAGGTGTTGGAAGCTGAGGAGGAGGAAGAAGAAATTACTTGGGAGGTGTTTAGCCGAGAGTTTCTGAGGAAGTATTTTCCCGAGGATGTCTGAGGAAAGAAGGAGATTGAGGTTTTAGAGCTAAAACAAGGTAATATGTCGGTTATTGACTATACTGCTAAGTTTGTGGAACTTGTGCAGTTTTATCCTCATTATGTGGAAGCGACTGCTGAATTTTCAAAGTGTGTGAAGTATGAAAGTGGCTTGCGTCCTGAGATAAAGCAGGCTATTGGTTATCAGAGGATCCGAAGGTTTGCTGATTTGGTGGAATGCTGTAGGATTTATGATGAAGATAGTAAGGCTCGTTCTGCTCACTATAAAAGTGTAAGTGACAGAAAAGGGAAACAACAGTTCCGTGGTGGTCCGTATGTGTCACCGGCTGATAAAGGTAAACAAAGGGGTAATTTTGATCGAAGGTCAAGTGGAGGAGGCATGTCTAATGCTCCTAGGTGTTTTAAGTGTGGTGAATTGGGTCATCGCCAGATGGAATGTAGGAAGAAAGTGGATAAGTGTTCTAATTGTGGTGGTATCGGACATGTTTTAGCTGATTGTAAAAGGAAGAATGTAGTGAAGTGTTATAACTGTGGGGAACCTGGTCACATTAGCTCGAAGTGTCCGAATCAGAAGAAAGCTCCGACTAGTGGGAAAGTGTTTTCATTGGCGGGAACTCAGACTTCAAGTGCTGATCGTCTGATAAGAGGTACTTGCTTTATTAATAATACGCCTTTAATTGCTATTATTGATACTGGAGCGACTCATTCGTTTATTTTGTCTGAGTGCGTGGAACGTTTGAATCTTAGGTTGTCTTCGATGGATGGTGAGATGGTTATTGATACTCCAGCGATGGGGTCAGTAACTACTTCTTTGGTGAGTTTGAGTTGTCCTTTGACCATTTATGGTAAAGACTTTGCGATGGATTTGGTGTGTTTACCGTTGGAAGGTTTAGATGTGGTGTTGGGAATGAATTGGTTGCAATTCAATCGGGTGCACATTGATTATTATCATAAGCTTGTAAGGTTTCCTTCTCTTGAGGAAGACGAAGACTCGAGTTTCTTATCTACCAAAGAGTTGAAGAAACTTTTGGCGGATGAAGCTCAGTTGTTTGGATTATTTGCATCTTTGACTGTGGATAGTCAAGTTTCATTGGAGGTATTTCCTGTTGTGTGCGAATTTCCTGAGGTGTTTCCTGATGATATTTCAGATGTACCGCCAGAGAGAGAAGTTGAATTTTCGATAGATCTAGTTCATGGTACTAGACCTGTTTCTATGGAACCTTATAGAATGTCGGCATCTGAATTGGTGGAGTTGAAAAAGTTAAATGAGTTGTTGGAAAAGAGGTTTGTGAGGCCAAGTGTTTCTCCTTGGGGTGCTCCAGTTTTGTTAGTGAAAAAGAAAGATGGGAGTATGCGATTGTGTATTGATTATCGCCAGTTGAACAAAGTGACGATTAAGAACAAGTATCCGCTTCCAAGGATTGATGATCTGATGGATCAGTTGGTTGGTGCTTGTGTATTTAGTAAGATTGATTTGAGATCGGGGTATCATCAGATAAGGGTGAAAGAAGAGGACATTCAGAAGACGGCCTTTAGGACACGTTACGGTCATTATGAATATTCAGTGATGTCGTTCGGGGTTTCTAATGCACCTGGTGTGTTTATGGAATACATGAATCGAATTTTCCACGAGCATTTGGATCGTTTTGTGGTGGTGTTTATTGATGATATTTTAATCTATTCTAAGTCTCGTGAGGAACATGCAGAGCATTTGCGTATTGTTTTGCAGGTTTTGAAGGAAAGGAAGCTTTTTGCCAAATTGTCCAAGTGTGAATTCTGGTTGTCTGAGGTGAGTTTTCTTGGGCACGTGATTTCAGGTAATGGTATTACTGTGGATCCATCTAAAGTAGAAGCAGTTCTACAATGGGAGGCTCCTAGATCCGTTACCGAGATTCGAAGCTTTTTGGGTTTGGCTGGTTATTACCGGAGGTTCATTGAAGGTTTTTCTAAGCTAGCTCTTCCTTTGACGCAGTTGACTTGTAAGGGCAAAGCATTCATTTGGGATATTCAATGTGAAGAGAGTTTTTGTGAGCTGAAGAGAAGATTGACGACAGCTCCTATTCTGATTTTACCTGATCCTAATGAACCATTTGTTGTGTACTGCGATGCTTCTTTAATTGGTTTGGGTGGTGTTCTGATGCAGAAGGTAAAGTTGTAGCTTATGCTTCAAGGCAATTAAGAGTTCATGAGAAAAACTATCCTACTCATGATCTTGAATTATCGGCTGTGGTTTTTGTGTTGAAGATATGGAGGCACTATCTCTATGGTGCAAGGTTCGAAGTCTTTAGTGATCATAAAAGCTTGAAATATTTATTTGATCAGAAAGAGTTGAACATGAGGCAGCGGAGATGGTTGGAATTCTTGAAAGACTACGACTTTGGCTTGAATTACCATCCTGGTAAAGCTAATGTGGTAGCCGATGCATTGAGCCGGAAATCGTTGCATATGTCCGCAATGATGGTGAAAGAGTGGGAACTTTTGGAGTCGTTTAGAGACTTGAGTTTGGTATGTGAAGTGACTTTGGATAGTGTAAGGCTTGGAATGTTGAAGGTTGCTAATGAATTTTTGTTGTCGGTTAGTGAGAAACAGAAGTTGGATTTGAAATTCGTTGATTTGATGAGGAATGAGAATGTGGATTTCAAGGTGGATAATTTTGGTGTTTTGAGGTTTCGTGGTCGTATTTGTATTCCTGATGATGCGGAGTTGAAAAGAATGATTTTGGAGGAAGGACACCGGAGTAATTTAAGTATTCATCCGGGTGCGAATAAGATGTACCAAGATTTGAAGAAGATTTTCTGGTGGTCTGGTTTGAAAAGAGATGTGGCTCAGTTTGTGTATGCATGTTTGACTTGTCAGAAATCGAAAGTGGAACATTTGAGGCCTAGTGGTTTGTTGCAACCGTTGGATATTCCTGAGTGGAAGTGGGATAGCATTTCGATGGATTTTGTAACGGGATTGCCGAATACGCAAAGAAATCATAATGCTATTTGGGTGATTGTGGACAGGCTGACTAAATCGGCGCATTTTATTCCGATTGACATCAGTTTTTCTTTGGAACGGTTAGCTGAGATCTATATCAGTGTGGTTGTGAAATTGCATGGGATTCCTTTGAGTATTGTTTCGGATCGAGATCCTAGGTTTACATCGAGATTTTGGGAAAGTTTACAGAAGGCTTTGGGTTCTAGATTGAGGTTGAGTTCGGCTTATCATCCGCAGACGGATGGTCAGACCGAAAGAACTATTCAGTCGTTGGAGGATTTGTTGAGAGAGTGTGTTTTGGAACAAGGTGGTGCGTGGGACGGTTATCTTGCTTTGGTTGAGTTCACGTATAATAACAGTTTCCATTCTAGTATTGGAATGGCACCTTTTGAGGCTTTATATGGACGAAGATGTCGAACGCCGTTGTGTTGGCACGAAACAGGTGAAAGTTCGGTGGTTGGACCGGATTTGGTGCAACAAACGACGGAAAAGGTAAAGTTTATTCGTGAGAAAATGAAGGCTTCTCAGGATAGACAAAAGAGTTATCATGATCGGAGACGGAAGGATCTTGAGTTTCAAGAGGGTGATCACGTATTTCTGAGAGTTACGCCGGTAACGGGTGTTGGTCGTGCTTTGAAATCTAAGAAGCTTACTTCTCGATTTATTGGTCCTTACCAGATATCTGCGAGAGTTGGTGCTGTGGCGTATCGTGTGACGTTGCCGCCGAATCTGTCGAATTTGCATGATGTGTTTCATGTTTCACAGCTTCAGAAGTATGTTCCGGACCCTTCATATGTTATTCCCATGGACGAGGTTGAGATAAGAGATAACCTTACGGTCGAGGCATTACCAGTTAGTATTTTGGATCGCGAGGTGAAGCGGTTGAGGGGTAAAGAGATTGCACTTGTGAAAGTGGCGTGGGGAGGCGCTGCTGAGGGTAATTTGACGTGGGAGTTGGAGAGTAGGATGCGGGAGTCGTATCCATAGTTGTTTGTATCAGGTATTGTTTTCGAGGACGAAAATTTCTAAGTGGGGGAGAATTGTAACGCCCCAGTTTTGCCAGTTTTGTTTTATTGAGTCTTTTTGGATTATTTTATTATTATTTTATTGTATTTTTGACTTTTATGTAAAAATATGTTATTTTTCGGCGGGAATATATTTTATCGCGTTTTGGGATCGTTTATGAGATATTTGAGTGTGGGGGTATTTTGGTCGTTTCCCACTTATTTTCATTAAGTTAGTAAGATAGAAAGAAAAAGAAAAATAGAAAGAAAAAGAGAAAGAAGAAAAGAGGAGAAGAGAGAAAAGAGAGAAATTGAAGAAAAGAGTGGAAAAATCATCAAGAGCAAGTTGTAAAGTCGATTAAATCGGGTAAGGGTGCGAAACTCGATTATTCTATGATTGTATACGATTATGTATGTGTTTTGTTTTTGTTTTTGGATTGATTTGGAGAATATTAGTAAAACCTAGATTGTGTAAAAATTGATTAGAAATGAATTTGATTGTGGTAAAAATCTTGTTGAATGCATTGTTGATTGTTCATACATGTTTGTGGTATGTTATTGCACTCCAAATTGCTGTTTTTCTGAGTTTTAGGTGAAGAAATTGGATGATTGGGGTGGAAAAACGCAGAAATTGTTCTGCAGAATTTTTCTGGGTCTGTCCTGGCCATACGCGTAAGGGGCTTGCCAATACGCGTATGAGACCAGGCGATACGCGTAACATTGTGCTGTTTTGGGGGTAATACGCGTATGAACTTGCATGTTTTACCGGCCCTCTGGTGATACGCGTATGGGCGAGGCCAATACACGTATGGTTTTTGGCAACGTGGTTTTGTGAAGGAAAATTGCTCTGTCAATACGCGTATGGGAATAGGTGGTACGCGTATGGACAGGAGATTTGCAAAATTGTGATTTTTCAAAATGTGTTTTCGGTTTTGTCCGTAACTTTGGTTCCGATTATCCGATTTTTGAATTCTTGGTGTCGTTGGAAAGGTATCGAGTCGTACTTTATGATTATGAGGTTTTGAGAATTATTAGCCGATTAAATTTTGTCGGGAAATGTGAATAGTGTCGAATCTCGACTTTTGTTGTTTTAAATGGTGCGTATTTGACGTGTATTATGTTATAAGTTGGTGAATTGGAAGTGTATGCCTTATGTGCTGTTGTGGGGATGAATTGTGGCCGAAAGGAAAGAAAATGCTAAGTGTTGTATTTGATGATATATGCATGATTATGAATATGTGCATGGATGCAATGTGAGTGTCATGAGTCATTGTATGCCAAGCATCATAATGTGCATTGTGGAAACGTCCTGAGAGACGGTTTGATTCCCGAGGGGAATATGCTATAACATCGTGTGCCTCGAAAATATGAGGCGCTGCCTGAGGACCTAAAGCGGTGGTTATAGACGATTGTGGGCTCCTTTGGAGACTTAAAGCAATCCTTAACATCGTGTGCCTCGAAAATATGAGGCGATGCCTGAGGACCTAAAGCGACGGGTGAACATCGTAGGCCCGACGGGGAGTTACTTGAGATTCTCAGTAACGAGCGATGGTTCCAATAGTTCCTGAGTGAACTGATGATGAGACATGAGACATTGGAAGTCGGTACCGCATGGCATGTGCATAGAGTCGTTGTGTCGGTCTATGTGCATTGCATAAATCATGAATTAATTGTGTGTGAATTTGTGAATGTGATTGATGATTGTATGGTATATGTGTGGTGTGTAATGGTATTCGATGCTTGAGAATTATGCGGTATTATGTTATATGTGGTTGTGGTGAGAATGTGTTACTTGTACATTTTTGTGTTTATATATATAATTTTATTCAATTATATGATGGTTGTTTTTCTCACCCTTCTGCTATTTTATAACGCTCTATAAGGCGTTGCAGATTAGAGTTGCTGGAGGTATTCTTTTTGTGAAGCTTTGCGTCTTCATTCTTTTGTCGGTCGGCTCTGATATGTGACTCCGGGTAGCTAGGGTGGCCGTTTGCGATTATTTTGTATATCCGATGATATATTGTGGTTGTATATGTATAACTGGATGTATGATAGACATGTTTATATGTTTATATGTATATATGTTGTTCAGATTTTAGATTTTCCGCTTTAATTCTAATTTCTGAAAAGTGGGTGTAAGGAACTAAGTTTCCTCTGTTGATTGCTACCCCACAGTTGCATATCTTTATGGGCAGGTGTTATATGCTATGTTTTGTTACAGTTGATGTGATTCCTCCCTTTCTATGCCGCGATTTCAAATGTACTCTGACGAATTTTCAAATTTTCTTTTAGTGCTTTAATTGCCTGTTAATTGGGGTATAGATTGGGGGCGTCACATTAAGTGGTATCAGAGCTACGTCCGTGTCAGTTGTGTTTGTGGTGTTTGTTGTGTCTGTTGTGTCTGGCATATTGGGCGAGTTGTGTTGGACGAGTTGTTGTTTAACCATAGTTTATGTGTTTAGACGAACAGAATATGGCTGGTCATAATGATGCTGCTTTGGCTGCTGCGATGGAAGCGATGGCACGAGCTGTGCAGGGTGCACCGAATGCTGCCGGAAATGATGAGTTTAGAAAGAATAAGCCGTCGGTCTTTAAAGGGAAGCATGATCCGGATGGTGCGCAGTTGTGGTTGAAAGAGATTGAGAGGATTTTTAGGGTAATGGATTGTGATGACGATGATGTTAAGGTGAGGCTGGGCACTCATATGTTACACGAAGAGGCTGATGACTGGTGGGTCAGTACTCGTCAGGTGTTGGAAGCTGAGGAGGAGGAAGAAGAAATTACTTGGGAGGTGTTTAGCCGAGAGTTTCTGAGGACGTATTTTCCCGAGGATGTCCGAGGAAAGAAGGAGATTGAGTTTTTAGAGCTAAAACAAGGTAATATGTCGGTTATTGACTATACTGCTAAGTTTGTGGAACTTGTGCAGTTTTATCCTCATTATGTGGAAGCGACTGCTGAATTTTCAAAGTGTGTGAAGTATGAAAGTGGCTTGCGTCCTGAGATAAAGCAGGCTATTGGTTATCAGAGGATCCGAAGGTTTGCTGATTTGGTGGAATGCTGTAGGATTTATGATGAAGATAGTAAGGCTCGTTCTGCTCACTATAAAAGTGTAAGTGACAGAAAAGGGAAACAACAGTTCCGTGGTGGTCCGTATGTGTCACCGGCTGATAAAGGTAAACAAAGGGGTAATTTTGATCGAAGGTCAAGTGGAGGAGGTATGTCTAATGCTCCTAGGTGTTTTAAGTGTGGTGAATTGGGTCATCGCCAGATGGAATGTAGGAAGAAAGTGGATAAGTGTTCTAATTGTGGTGGTATCGGACATGTTTTAGCTGATTGTAAAAGGAAGAATGTAGTGAAGTGTTATAACTGTGGGGAACCTGGTCACATTAGCTCGAAGTGTCCGAATCAGAAGAAAGCTCCGACTAGTGGGAAAGTGTTTTCATTGGCGGGAACTCAGACTTCAAGTGCTGATCGTCTGATAAGAGGTACTTGCTTTATTAATAATACGCCTTTAATTGCTATTATTGATACTGGAGCGACTCATTCGTTTATTTCGTCTGAGTACGCGGAACGTTTGAATCTTAGGTTGTCTTCGATGGATGGTGAGATGGTTATTGATACTCCAGCGATGGGGTCAGTAACTACTTCTTTGGTGAGTTTGAGTTGTCCTTTGACCATTTATGGTAAAGACTTTGCGATGTATTTGGTGTGTTTACCATTGGAAGGTTTAGATGTGGTGTTGGGAATGAATTGGTTGCAATTCAATCGGGTGCACATTGATTATTATCATAAGCTTGTAAGGTTTCCTTCTCTTGAGGAAGACGAAGACTCGAGTTTCTTATCTACCAAAGAGTTGAAGAAACTTTTGGCGGATGAAGCTCAGTTGTTTGGATTATTTGCATCTTTGACTGTGGATAGTCAAGTTTCATTGGAGGTGTTTCCTGTTGTGTGCGAATTTCCTGAGGTGTTTCCTGATGATATTTCAGATGTACCGCCAGAGAGAGAAGTTGAATTTTCGATAGATCTAGTTCCTGGTACTAGACCTGTTTCTATGGAACCTTATAGAATGTCGGCATCTGAATTGGTGGAGTTGAAAAAGCAGTTAAATGAGTTGTTGGAAAAGAGGTTTGTGAGGCCAAGTGTTTCTCCTTGGGGTGCTCCAGTTTTGTTAGTGAAAAAGAAAGATGGGAGTATGCGATTGTGTATTGATTATCGCCAGTTGAACAAAGTGACGATTAAGAACAAGTATCTGCTTCCAAGGATTGATGATTTGATGGATTAGTTGGTTGGTGCTTGTGTATTTAGTAAGATTGATTTGAGATCGGGGTATCATCAGATAAGGGTGAAAGAAGAGGACATTCAGAAGACGGCCTTTAGGACACGTTACGGTCATTATGAATATTCAGTGATGCCGTTCGGGGTTTCTAATGCGCCTGGTGTGTTTATGGAATACATGAATCGGATTTTCCACGAGCATTTGGATCGTTTTGTGGTGGTGTTTATTGATGATATTTTAATCTATTCTAAGTCTCGTGAGGAACATGCAGAGCATTTGCGTATTATTTTGCAGGTTTTGAAGGAAAGGAAGCTTTTTGCCAAATTGTCCAAGTGTGAATTCTGGTTGTCTGAGGTGAGTTTTCTTGGGCACGTGATTTCAGGTAATGGTATTGCTGTGGATCCATCTAAAGTAGAAGCAGTTCTACAATGGGAGGCTCCTAGATCCGTTACCGAGATTCAAAGCTTTTTGGGTTTGGCTGGTTATTACCGGAGGTTCATTGAAGGTTTTTCTAAGCTAGCTCTTCCTTTGACGCAGTTGACTTGTAAGGGCAAAGCATTCATTTGGGATATTCAATGTGAAGAGAGTTTTTGTGAGCTGAAGAGAAGATTGACGACAGCTCCTATTCTGATTTTACCTGATCCTAATGAACCATTTGTTGTGTACTGCGATGCTTCTTTAATTGGTTTGGGTGGTGTTCTGATGCAGGAAGGTAAAGTTGTAGCTTATGCTTCAAGGCAATTAAGAGTTCATGAGAAAAACTATCCTACTCATGATCTTGAATTATCGGCTGTGGTTTTTGTGTTGAAGATATGGAGGCACTATCTCTATGGTGCAAGGTTCGAAGTCTTTAGTGATCATAAAAGCTTGAAATATTTATTTGATCAGAAAGAGTTGAACATGAGGCAGCGGAGATGGTTGGAATTCTTGAAAGACTACGACTTTGGCTTGAATTACCATCCTGGTAAAGCTAATGTGGTAGCCGATGCATTGAGCCGGAAATCGTTGCATATGTCCGCAATGATGGTGAAAGAGTGGGAACTTTTGGAGTCGTTTAGAGACTTGAGTTTGGTATGTGAAGTGACTTTGGATAGTGTAAGGCTTGGAATGTTGAAGGTTGCTAATGAATTTTTGTTGTCGGTTAGTGAGAAACAGAAGTTGGATTTGAAATTTGTTGATTTGATGAGGAATGAGAATGTGGATTTCAAGGTGGATAATTTTGGTGTTTTGAGGTTTCGTGGTCGTATTTGTATTCCTGATGATGCGGAGTTGAAAAGAATGATTTTGGAGGAAGGACACCGGAGTAATTTAAGTATTCATCCGGGTTCGAATAAGATGTACCAAGATTTGAAGAAGATTTTCTGGTGGTCTGGTTTGAAAAGAGATGTGGCTCAGTTTGTGTATGCATGTTTGACTTGTCAGAAATCGAAAGTGGAACATTTGAGGCCTAGTGGTTTGTTGCAACCGTTGGATATTCCTGAGTAGAAGTGGGATAGCATTTCGATGGATTTTGTAACGGGATTGCCGAATACGCAAAGAAATCATAATGCTATTTGGGTGATTGTGGACAGGCTGACTAAATCGGCGCATTTTATTCCGATTGACATCAGTTTTTCTTTGGAACGGTTAGCTGAGATCTATATCAGTGTGGTTGTGAAATTGCATGGGATTCCTTTGAGTATTGTTTCGGATCGAGATCCTAGGTTTACATCGAGATTTTGGGAAAGTTTACAGAAGGCTTTGGGTTCTAGATTGAGGTTGAGTTCGGCTTATCATCCGCAGACGGATGGTCAGACCGAAAGAACTATTCAGTCGTTGGAGGATTTGTTGAGAGAGTGTGTTTTGGAACAAGGTGGTGCGTGGGACGGTTATCTTGCTTTGGTTGAGTTCACGTATAATAACAGTTTCCATTCTAGTATTGGAATGGCACCTTTTGAGGCTTTATATGGACGAAGATGTCGAACGCCGTTGTGTTGGCACGAAACAGGTGAAAGTTCGGTGGTTGGACCGGATTTGGTGCAACAAACGACGGAAAAGGTAAAGTTTATTCGTGAGAAAATGAAGGCTTCTCAGGATAGACAAAAGAGTTATCATGATCGGAGACGGAAGGATCTTGAGTTTCAAGAGGGTGATCACGTATTTCTGAGAGTTACGCCGGTAACGGGTGTTGGTCGTGCTTTGAAATCTAAGAAGCTTACTTCTCGATTTATTGGTCCTTACCAGATATCTGCGAGAGTTGGTGCTGTGGCGTATCGTGTGACGTTGCCGCCGAATCTGTCGAATTTTTATGATGTGTTTCATGTTTCACAGCTTCGGAAGTATGTTTCGGACCCTTCACATGTTATTCCCATGGACGAGGTTGAGATAAGAGATAACCTTACGGTCGAGGCATTACCAGTTAGTATTTTGGATCGCGAGGTGAAGCGGTTGAGGGGTAAAGAGATTGCACTTGTGAAAGTGGCGTGGGGAGGCGCTGCTGAGGGTAATTTGACGTGGGAGTTGGAGTGTAGGATGCGGGAGTCGTATCCAGAGTTGTTTGTATCAGGTATTGTTTTCGAGGACGAAAATTTCTAAGTGGGGGAGAATTGTAACGCCCCAGTTTTGCCAGTTTTGTTTTATTGAGTCTTTTTGGATTATTTTATTATTATTTTATTGTATTTTTGACTTTTATGTAAAAATATGTTATTTTTCGGCGGGAATATATTTTATCGCGTTTTGGGATCGTTTATGAGATATTTGAGTGTGGGGGTATTTTGGTCTTTTCCCACTTATTTTCATTAAGTTAGTAAGATAGAAAGAAAAAGAAAAATAGAAAGAAAAAGAGAAAGAAGAAAAGAGGAGAAGAGAGAAAAGAGAGAAATTGAAGAAAAGAGTGGAAAAATCATCAAGAGCAAGTTGTAAAGTCGATTAAATCGGGTAAGGGTGCGAAACTCGATTATTATATGATTGTATACGATTATGTATGTGTTTTGTTTTTGTTTTTGGATTGATTTGGAGAATATTAGTAAAACCTAGATTGTGTAAAAATTGATTAGAAATGAATTTGATTGTGGTAAAAATCTTGTTGAATGCATTGTTGATTGTTCATACATGTTTGTGGTATGTTATTGCACTCCAAATTGCTGTTTTTCTGAGTTTTAGGTGAAGAAATTGGATGATTGGGGTGGAAAAACGCAGAAATTGTTCTGCAGAATTTTTCTGGGTCTGTCCTGGCCATACGCGTAAGGGGCTTGCCAATACGCGTATGAGACCAGGCGATACGCGTAACATTGTGCTGTTTTGGGGGTAATACGCGTATGAACTTGCATGTTTTACCGGCCCTCTGGTGATACGCGTATGGGCGAGGCCAATACGCGTATGGTTTTTGGCAACGTGGTTTTGTGAAGGAAAATTGCTCTGTCAATACGCGTATGGGAATAGGTGGTACGCGTATGGACAGGAGATTTGCAAAAATGTGATTTTTCAAAATGTGTTTTCGGTTTTGTCCGTAACTTTGGTTCCGATTATCCGATTTTTGAATTCTTGGTGTCGTTGGAAAGGTATCGAGTCGTACTTTATGATTATGAGGTTTTGAGAATTGTTAGCCGATTAAATTTTGTCGGGAAATGTGAATAGTGTCGAATCTCGACTTTTGTTGTTTTAAATGGTGCGTATTTGACGTGTATTATGTTATAAGTTGGTGAATTGGATGTGTATGCCTTATGTGCTGTTGTGGGGATGAATTGTGGCCGAAAGGCAAGAAAATGCTAAGTGCTGTATTTGATGATATATGCATGATTATGAATATGTGCATGGATGCAATGTGAGTGTCATGAGTCATTGTATGCCAAGCATCATAATGTGCATTGTGGAAACGTCCTGAGAGACGGTTTGATTCCCGAGGGGAATATGCTATAACATCGTGTGCCTCGAAAATATGAGGCGCTGCCTGAGGACCTAAAGCGGTGGTTATAGATGATTGTGGGCTCCTTTGGAGACTTAAAGCAATCCTTAACGTTGTGTGCCTCGAAAATATGAGGCGATGCCTGCGGACCTAAAGCGACGGGTGAACATCGTAGGCCCGACGGGGAGTTACTTGAGATTCTCAGTAACGAGCGATGGTTCCAATAGTTCCTGAGTGAACTGATGATGAGACATGAGACATTGGAAGTCGGTACCGCATGGCATGTGCATAGAGTCGTTGTGTCGGTCTATGTGCATTGCATAAATCATGAATTAATTGTGTGTGAATTTGTGAATGTGATTGATGATTGTATGGTATATGTGTGGTGTGTAATGGTATTCGATGCTTGAGAATTATGCGGTATTATGTTATATGTGGTTGTGGTGAGAATGTGTTACTTGTACATTTTTGTGTTTATATATATAATTTTATTCAATTATATGATGATTGTTTTTCTCACCCTTCTGCTGTTTTATAACGCTCTATGAGGCGTTGCATATTAGAGTTGCTGGAGGTATTCTTTTTGTGAAGCTTTGCGTCTTCATTCTTTTGTCGGTCGGCTCTGATATGTGACTCCGGGTAGCTAGGGTGGCCGTTTGCGATTATTTTGTATATCCGATGATATATTGTGGTTGTATATGTATAACTGGATGTATGATAGACATGTTTATATGTTTATATATATATATATGTTGTTCAGATTTTAGATTTTCCGCTTTAATTCTAATTTCTGAAAAGTGGGTGTAAGGAACTAAGTTTCCTCTGTTGATTGCTACCCCACAGTTGCATATCTTTATGGGCAGGTGTTGTATGCTATGTTTTGTTACAGTTGATGTGATTCCTCCCTTTCTATGCCGCGATTTCAAATGTACTCTGACGAATTTTCGAATTTTCTTTTAGTGCTTTAATTGCCTGTTAATTGGGGGTATAGATTGGGGGCGTCACAATTGCCCTATATGTTGGGCACTCTAAACTAGTTTAATTAAGGTTGTGCTCTTAATCTATGTTTTATTTACCTTAAACTCGTTAAGATTAAGCTCAACCTATGGTTATTGATGGTTATCACTAAATGACGCAGATTGTTCTTAACTGCTCAAATGCTGGCTCTATGTTCTATGTTGTTTAACATATCCAGAATATATAATGATTTTGATATGCTTAAATGCTTAAATGCTCATATGCTCTAGTACTTTTTGATGATGTCAAAAAGGGGGAGAAATATAATGATTTTGATTGAGAAAAGGAAATCTGAAAGAATGCTAAACTAAAACAAACTACTAACGTTTATTGTTTGATGTTATCCGAGGAACTCTAAACAAGTTCACTAGGCATTCTAAGACAGGTTAAGAAAGAAGAATAGTGAAGTACACTTCGTGAACATGTGTTCAGAATCAGATCTACCCAGTACTGTTTAGAAGTTGAGAACTGTATGAAAGTCAAAGTTTATCCTGATCTCTGTCTCACTTGGTTCAGAAGCTGTAAGCTGTCTGAAAATATGAAATTCAGAACGCAAGAATCAGAAGAAGAAAACTCTGAAAGCAGTCAAGACAAAGTATACATATCAAGATGCTTACTCAGAAGAACAGTGCAAATCAGAAGACAAAGAGTTGTCTGAAGATCTGGATTGAAGATCCAAGAACAAGTAGTTATGGTGTTTACCAGGAACCAATTGAAATGAAAATGATTTGGAATCAGACTAAATCAATAATTGGTAATCAGACTCAGTACACAAAGATTAGTATCAGACTCATCAATCAGAGCAAAGTTGTGAATTATTCACTGGTATCAATTCAGCACATTAAGGAAATACCTCTCAAGTGGTATGAGAATAAATTCTTCACTTGGTATCAGACTCAACATACTCTGGTATAAGACTCAGCACATCACGTGATATCAGACCAGAATCAAATCATGAGTACCAGATTCAGAATCAAGCGTTGATTGATCACAAATATTAACCTTCAATTGGTATCTGATCAAAAATTAAGCTTTGATGAACCACTGAGTTGTGACAATAACAAGGTTCTGAGATGAAGACCTGTGTTCAAAATTCAAACTCTGAAAAGTCATGATCTTTATTGGTGATTAAAACTTAATATTCCTGAACTACGTTCTGAAAGATCCCAATATGTGACTTATAGAAATTAGGGGGAGACTACCTAGAAAATTCAAATGATAAATCCTATAATCTTCATAAAGTCTGAAACTCAGGGGGAGTTTCTTGAAAGACAATGTCTGTCTCTGATGAATAGTGAGGCTATGTTATCAGATAAGAACTGATTTGTTCGTGCTCAAATGAATCTGCTGAAAAGTAGAAATGCTTCAGAAGACTCTGAAGATTACAAGCTTTGATACGACCACAAAGGAACTGAGTTCTGAAGATCTGAAGATGGAAGTTCTGATGAGCTAGTCCAGATGCTGAAGACTCTTTGTTTTCTTAAAGACAAGATAGAGAAGTAGTCCTTTTCTATTCTTTGTTTTGGCAAGTCAAGTTGTTATTCAGTGTGTCTTTGGATCATATAAGATTCTAGATTATCACAGATAAAACTTTGAGGGGAACAAATTCAGGGGGAGTTGTTGTTCCAGACTCTGAATATGTTTGTTTTGGTGATTACCTTGTATAAAATTTTCAATCAAAATACTTGGTTTTGTCATCATCAAAAAGGGGGAGATTGTGAGAGCAAGAATTGTCTCTACAAGTCAATCTATGTTTTGATGATAACAATACGTGTTTGTGAAAGAACGATTTTATGTTCTAACGTGTGTTGTGTGCAGATCATATTCATATAAATTATCAAATCCAACAAGCACCAGCCTAATGAGCGAAATTGATAATATGTGAAGTTACTATGTGTGACACAAGTCGCAAGAAGCAAGAACGCTTCTGTATCTGATCGTGATCAGTCAGATCCAAGGATGTCGATATTGCTAATGCAATGCTCTTGTGGATGCTCTCTGAAAGTGATCGAGATTCTGAAGATTGTGAAGCTCCTGAAGAAGAGAACCGAAGTGCTGAAGACTCTCATGACTTGAAGTTCTGAAGGCGGAAGGCTCTGAAGACCAAGTATAGAATGACTCTAAAGACTTATGTGTTCTAAAGATTCGGGTACTGAAGATTAAGTATTGAAGACTTTGAAGATAGATTCCTAATGGACAAGTTCTGAAGTTTCGGAAGACTTGAAGAAGTAAAGGATAACGTGCTCAAAGACAAGTGCTGAAGTTTTGAAGACTGATTCCAAATGGACTTCTTCAAATAACTGAAGACTTGACATATCAGATATCCTATTAAGAATACTCTACTTATGCTTCATCCATTAACCATCAGAAGCCTCTGAAGTTCAGAAGTCACATGTTACCGTTGTGAGTAACTGTACACGGCGCCCAAGAAAGATATATCCCATCACTTCTCCCACAGCAAAAGGAGATGTGTCAGTACAACTAATTATTACACAACGTCTCTTTTCCAACAGCCAACAGTATTTCAAACGAATGTATTTCTATCGGGCTATATAAAAAGGAAAGAGTATTTGCTTCTAATTGACGATATAGTACACAGATTGATTTAGCCATGAATGGGGAATTGATCAAGTCATTGTGTAAAGATAGCAACAATGATGAGTTCTCGTTGTAACACTTAGAATATCCAAAGCTGTCACCATTTGCACATGGCCATTGTTGTTGAAGCTCAAAGATCATCATTCAACACAACAACAATGAATTGGTATAGAAGTTATTGATGAAGAAGACAACATTGCAAATCAGTCAAGTCATCAACCACCTTCTCGTCAGCGCTACATTGAAGATCTGAAGCAAGGAGTTGTTGCTCAAAGCTTGCTCACCCCGAAGACGAAGAAGAACAAGATCTACAAGATGTCAATAACTATCAAATCATTATACATCTCTGTAGTTTCTTAGAATAGCAAAGAGTTGTTGGTCACATCTTGCTTGAACACTTGTGTGTTCTTTGTACTAAAACTTAGGAGTAATCTGCTTGTTAAGAAGCATCTTTGTAATCATCTGTATAACTAATTCTTGGTGAATTAGGATTCCTTGAGTGGTCAGTGTGACCGGAGACTCGAGAATACAATGGCGAGATGTCATTGTGGGAAAAGCCTAAAATAGGGTCAGTAGCGTTATATTCATTGCGATGAATCCCTGAACGTCTAGCTGTGAAAGCCTAGCAGTAGATCTTGCGAGATTGGAACCTGTAGGTCAATGTTCGTTATATTCATTAAGTTGAATCCCTGAACGGTTCATTGTATGTTAGTCGCAGTGCGGCTGTGCAAGTGGTTAGTTATCGGCTGTTGCCCGTGCATCTGTAATCGAGATTGATTATAGTGGATTAAGACCTTGTGTTCAAGGCAAAATCACCTGAGGAGGGTGGACTGGATTAGCCTTTGCGGTGAACCAGGATATATTGTGTGTCCTTTACTCTTATGCTGACGTTCCCACAAGTGTTTCAAGACACATCCTAAATCGAGCAACTGAAGCTCTTTTTGATCTGGTCCTTGGAAGATCCTTTTTTTGTTGGATATGTTACTAATTTTCTTGCTGACTTGTTGCGACTCTTGAGCAGGAACCTAAAAATCATATAAGTTAGCTAAAGTATAAAATCATGAAGCTTTTGCATTCGGATCACAGAATTAACACTTTCAATGTACCTTTTTTTGTGATGTAACAGACTCGTTGTGCCGCAAAATCCCTTTATCCCTAGATGCGGGTTTTGTAGGAGTCTAACATTACCATGTAAAAAAATGTACATAATGGTTTAAAATGCTTTTCATAATGGTTCAGAATTGACATTTGAATACTAAAACATTCATAATGGTTTTCAACATACCTCCTCATCTATGAAAATGAGGTCTGACGGCCATGCAACAAACGATCCTATTGCATCTCGCAACAATGTTGTCTCTGAAACAACGTCAGGTATCGGTAGCAACGCATCCAGCTCTAATGCAATATCAACCGATACTTTCAAATATCCATCAGGGAGCGGTTTATGGTGAAGTAAATCTCCCAAAGTGTTATGCACTTTTCCCTTGCCAACTATGCGATAAGTCGGTGACGATAAATATAGCTGACAAGATGAAATGCCCTAAACCAATAATAAATATGTTACTGTTAATGTGTATATATGTTAATTAAAATGAATTGGCTAATTTAATTTCATAATAACATATATAGTTACCTCGGAAATTTCTTTTGACAATTGATACTAGCTTTGTCACTAGTATCTTTCAACTCTGAACCGCGCTTTTCCGCCATATATCTATCTTTGTCCTTTTGCAATTCACGGACTTGCGCTTTTAATTCCTCCAACGTTTGCATCACTTGTTGATTGCTAGGATTTTTTTTTTCTTTGGATGCTTATATAAGGATGATGGAGTCACACCACTCACACGGCCGGAAGAGATGTTTCTTCACTTTTACTCTCTTCTAACTACACATTGAGACAAATAATAAGATCATCAATTATAACACATTAAGACAATTAATAAGATCATAGCATTTATATATACTTACCATTTTTTGCTGTAAGCGTGCATATCCCAAACGCCCTTTTTTGTATGGATACGCGGGTTTTGATACTCTTTGCCGATTTATGTCACTCACTTCCTGGATAAACAAGTTTAAGTCATATCGGAACAATCTAATGCAACAAGTATACAATACAATTAATAGACATGACAAATTAACATAACATGGAATTTTTCGGTTCTTCGTTTGGCTACAAATGTATCCCATTGCTCAGGTGTAATCAAGTCTGCATACTTCATTGGAAGTTCTGCTTCAACAAACTTCCCTTGCTCATCCTTTAGAAAAGTGGTTGATAAAAAAGTTTGAAACCCTCTGAGTTTTTTTCCGGCCAATTGAAGACAATACTTTTTTCGGCTTTCATCAATGTTAAAAGACCTCTACGAAAAAACATACAAGTAGAGTGTGTTAGTATAAGTAATTTAAAGACATAATCGTCAACAAAAATCTAATAACATCAATCATATATGGTACGTACCTGTATCTCAGTCCATATTTTTTCTTTACCGGCTTGCAACGCATGATTTCTCCAGTTATCACAGGTGATTGGAATGTGCTGACGAACAAGTGAACCTATGTAACTTATCAACATTGCATCGTTAGGCTCAATTAGTTGGTCTTCAACACTCCAATGTACATCATATTTGATTCCTTTATCTCTTGCACGAATTATTGACTTCATAATTGTTATTCCTCGTGTAATTTCTCTTTCTACATTTTGAGCTGAATCATTTGCATCATTTGTATCGTGTGAGTCATTTGTATCCTGGTTAATAGCCATTTGACCTGTAGTAAAGTAAAAAATAAACATCTAATTAGTATGTCTTTTCTTTACCACTAACATCTCTAAAAATAGCTAACTTCTATTCCATTCAATAGCATCATAATTTCACTAACCTAGCATTACATGTTTTAACTTTTTAATTAAATCTCAACATTGCATTTCTAGATTGAAACCACTAAGTGTCAATTTTCAAGGTCACTAACAACGAGTATACAACATTTTCACAAAATCACAAATATCTATCCAAAAAACTCCATGATAGTCCAAGTTTCATGGCAATGCAATGTTTCCTAAACAATGAGCATTCTAACAATCTTAACAATTCCTAACCAATTTCAGCAACTCAATTCATTAGCATTCTAACAATCTTGACAATCTTAACAATTAGATTCAAACTAACACATTCTAACCAAACTAACACATTCTAAAGATTTCACTAACTGTCATACGAGCTACAGTCATATAATGAAATAATGTGAACCAAACTAACAGCTTCACTAAGTCATATAATGAAATAATGTGAACCAAACTAACAACTTTGATATCAAAAACTCAAATAATGTGAACCAATTCATACGAGCTACAGTCAAAAACGAAAAATGTACCAGACGCGAGAGAGAACAGAACAATGGCGGTCGGAGAATGATGGCAGTCGGAGAACAGAAGAATGGCGGTCGGAAAACAGAATAATGGCGGTCGGAGAACGGTGGAGGTCGGAAACAGAATAGTTGCGATATCGCCAGAGAGAAATGAGGGAGAAGTCGTGAAAATTATTAGAAATAAATGATTAGGTCTTTTTATTTTTTAATTAATAAATGACCTAAGGCAGCGCTTTTTGAAAGCGCTTTCATAGATTAGCCTATAGCAGTGCTTTTCCTTAGAAAGCGCTTTCTTTTCATTGGCCTATAGCAGCGCTTTCAGAAAGCGCTTTCATATGTGGGGCCAACTTAAGGGCTTTAGCAACGCTTTTTGAAAGCGCTTTCTAAGGTTACCCTTTAGCAGCGCTTTTTAAAAGCGTTTTCTAAGGTTATACCTTTAGCTGCGCTTTTATAAAAGCGCTTTCTAAGGTAGTGTCTCCGTATGTGTCATACCCCAAATTTTGACCACTAAGATTTCCCATCATTGTGCCAATCATCATCACAATGTGGATGAACCATCATTCCTCATCAAATGCCTCAAGGGTTGTTGAGCATTCACTACAATCAAAATTAGGGTTTTAAGCCCTCTCAGAGCCTTAGACAAAGGATCAATCAAGGAATGACATGATCTTCAGCTTGTCTAACCTCTCAAACATCCACAATGGATCAAAAAGGACTCTCACATCAAGGATTAAGCGCAAGGCTGCTCCCTTCTAGGTGGATCAAGTCTCAAGATCGACAGTGTCACTAAATTAAGGTTTTGGTCGACCAGGGCCTCTAGATGGAAAGTTTCATCTGGGCATAAGCCAAAGATCCAAAACACAACCTAATATAATCCATGGAACCTCATGGACCCAATCATCAAGTCAATTTGGCCTCAGGGGATGCATTCATCAAAAATCAGGAATTAGGGTTTCTTGACCTAATTCACCCCTAAGTTGACTTTTAGGGCAAATCAAGAGCCAAGACCTCAAGAGAGGGTTTGAGGGTCTCTAATGACTATATTTATCCATTTGTAACAATGGATTAATCCAAGAATCTTGAGCAACAAGTCTCAATTTCATCTACACCACAATTAGGGTTTCGCGAGGAAAGTCAACTGTAACTTTGACTTTTGACCAGGACATGCTCCCAAGCCCTAGTACATGCCCCAATATACCCTATGACACCCTTGGAACATGTCCATCAAGTTTGATTTAGGTCAAGGACATGATTTCCTGAAGAATTGCACAGTTTGGAATTCATCTGATAAAAAGTCAACTGTGCACAAAAGTCAACTTTGACTTTTGAGATTTTTCACCAAAATGGATTTTTAACCCTAAAATGATGTTAATGTATGATTTGGATCATCATTCATCAAGAAAAATCAAAGAAAGTGGGATAACTTGTAAAAGGGGTAACCATAAAACTTAGAAAATTTTCTAAGTTATGGAAAAAGTACCACTAATACACCAACTTTGGAAGACCATAACTCCTAAACCACAAGGCCAATTTTTTTCATCCAAAGATGGATTTGTAGCCCTCATTACCCTCTACAAAAACTTCAACTAGACCTAAGTCCAATTCATTAAGGATTTTGAGTTATGGAGTGATCAAAATCAAGAAATCACACTTTGTTCCAACACTTAGTGAAAATTTCACTAAGTCAGATTTTGCTTCACTTTTTGCCAAATGTAGAGGGATTTTTCACTTGGAATCAGAAGAGATCAAAATCAAACTTGTTCAAACAGTTGTTGTATCATGTAAGGGCTTTCCAAAATGGCCAAGAACATTGCCAAATTCAACTTACACCATGAGATATGACATTGTCAAGTTGCCTTGCTGAAATCTGTCAAAGGCAAGGCAGATTTTGCATTTTGGCTCTATTTGCCAAAATCAGCCAAATTCAAATGCTCCTATCCACTTGGACACATCTGAGGATTGAATCTAAAGGGGACAATCACTGAGCCAAGCCTCCAAAGTCCATGGAACAAGAAATAGCATGTTGAACCTAGAATGGCCAAAATAGGGACAAGACTCCAAATTTGGATTGAAGCATTCAATGGAAGCATCAAGGTGGCATGGACTGAGCCATTCTCATCTGAAATCAGTCAAGACTTATCCAAGACCAAGGGAACCAAAGCTCTGTGCCCTAACCTCTAGTCAATTGCTAGAGGAGACTTGGATTTTCATTTGCCAACATTGGCCAAACCTACTTACCAGCTGCCATTCACTATTCCTTGCAAAACAAACTTGCTCTACTATAAATAGAGCTCAATTGTGATCAGTTTGAGTACACCAAAGCCATCAAACAGATGCTTTCCTCAAAATCTCTTCTTTCACTCCAATTTTGCCTTCTAAGGCAAGTCACTATCGGGTTTTGAGTTTGAGAGCTTTTCCAATCAAACCAATCACTCACACACCTCACATACATCACATATGAGCTGATCAAACACTTAGATCACTTTTGAAACATCAATTTCACAAAATCACCAGCTGGTTGCTCAAGGTTTAAACCAAAGTGCAGTTGAGGTACCACAAAGTGATCCAGCCAATTTCAATCAAGTCCAACCATTCAAACACACTCCATAGGGTGTAGGGAAGCTGTTCAGATCATCACCACTCATCTGTAACACCTCCAAATCAAAAATCACATTGCACTTGCTGTCACGGCTTGGAGGTAAGCACATACTTGGTCATCTCTCAATCTATGCATATTTCCTCGCACAATAATTTGGCCATATGTTCATAATCATGCATGGAATGTTTTCCCTCAATTAATTGCATTGTTTGAATCGTGTATCAAAAATCCTATCCTTCATGCAGAAATTAGGGTTCTTGAGGATTTTTCATGATTTCTTGTTGTATGTTTAATTTAAATGAAATTAATGGACATAGACATGATCGTGAGGTTGAGACGAGCATAATGATATGTGGATTGCATGTTATAATCAAGTATTCAGTGAGATTGGATAGAAAATGCAAATCTGGGCAAGGCAGAAAACGCGCGTGTTCTTGGTCCATGTTCTTGGCGCCATTTTCATAAATTCAAATATTTGAATTTTGTGATTTTATTTAATTGATTCAAAAATTAATTTCTCTCTGAGTTTTAATGATTTTGAGTTTATTCTTTTTTTAATAATTCACAAAAATGTTAAAATATTTTATTTTATCAAAAAATCCCAAAAATATTATTTATTTCATATAATTGATATTTTTGCAAAGAATTAATATTTTAATTGCTTTTGACATATTAAATATTTTTTCTACATTGATTTTGCAACTTTTAATGCTTTCTAATTATTTTGTAGGTCAATACTTAATTTTTGAAGCATTAATCCAAAATCACAATTTGTTTTTCATATGTTAAACAATTTTGATCATTTTAATTGAATTTTTATTCAATTAAATACATTTTTGAAAACAAATTAGGGTTTTTGGATTAATTCAACCCTCATAAATCATTTTCAAAACTCTTTGGGTCTCTAATAGAGTGTAAGACCCAATCCTTTCTTGACCAAATCATTTTTGGGCCTCAGTGTATTGTATAAGTCCCGACACCGTCAAAAACAAACGGCGCGATCGTCGCCTTTTGAAAAATAACCTTGGGCCTCTCCTTGAGCTATAAGACCCATTCAAAAACACTGTGGGCCTCTAATAGAGTGCAAGACCCAATCCCCTTTTAACCAAAATCATTTGGGCCTCACTTATTGTATAAGTCCCTCTGCGTTAAAAGAAAACCTCGGTGCGATCACCATTTCAAACGAAAAAATCATCTGGGTCTACCCTCGTGTTATAAGCCCCACTCTTTTTCTTTAAACCCTTTGGGCCTCTTGACAGAGTGTAAGACACATCCCTTTGTATAGAAAAACATTTTGGGCCTCAGTCACTTGTATAAGTCCCTCTGTACAAATTCAAACAGTGCGCTCACTGATAAAACCCTGGGCCTCTCCTTGAGCTGTAAGCCCCAAATCTTTCTTTTTCAAAGCACTTTCTCCTTTGATTTTGAATATACTATTGTTTTCAATCTTTCTTTGTTGAACAACTAACCAAACAGCATGGAAGCTCTACAACCAAGTATGTGGTTATTGCTTTCATTTACCGCTTTCATATACATATAACTGTATTGTGGGGCTGTTTCACTGTAAGTCTTCTTTCATAAACTCATATCAACTATGTAATAATAGTATAGATATTTCGAGTTTCCCCGGCAACTACATCTAGAACTAGGTGACGCCGTTTATTCATAGAAATAGACAACTAGATCCCCAATAGGATCACCAAATACAGTCTTCTCTTCGGCTGTCCTCATTAGGAATTGTCAAGAAACTCTACTCCCAGAGATGAATGTCTTCTCCGTGAATGGCATCTTTGAGTTTCTTCCAAATTCTCGAACTTTCCTGACTTTGATCTATTCTTGGTGAATAGCATTGCCTTGAATTTCTCGGGGTTTGGGGACCCACGGGCTTCTTAAAAGCATCGGCCTCCTCTTGGGCATCGTACAAGGACCCACAGGCTTCCTAAAAGCAACCCCGCCTCCTCTTGGGCATAGTACAAGGACCCTACGACTTCTTAGAAGTATTCACAGCCTCCTCTTAGGCTTCGTATAATGATCTCTTCCTCCGGGAATGATAGCCTCCTCTTGGGCTTAGTACAAGGACCCGTCGGCTTCTTAAAAGATTCCAGCCTCCTCTTGGGCTTCGTACAAATTGTCCCGACGACCTCCTAGAGGTATAGGAACAGAACTTAATCATCTCTATAGAACAGTCTTTTCAAGAGTCTACTACTGTTTCTCAAAGCATAGTGCAAAAGATGACACTCTAGACTTGGACAGTCTAATTTCCTTGAGTCTCAAAGACATTCTTAAGTGACCCCTTCAAAATAGGAAGGAAACCCGTAGACTCAGACAGTCTCAATACCCTTCAGATTTCCCGCTTCCTTAAAGAGAAGGAAATATCCCGGATCCTTGAATCAAATCCATGAGTACAGTGTTGCTCATATAAGAACTGATTTTCTCTTTCAAAATTAGTATATTGGACCTGTCACTCAACTGAAACAGTCACCATAGCCTCCTCTTAGGCTTTGTATAATGATCCTCCCCAGCGGAGTCAAACAACATTTAGCCTCTCTCTCGGGCTTTGTACGAGACACATAAGAGACTCCCTCGTTGATTCAGTCCCCCTTTTCGCCTCCATCTCGGGCTTTATACGAGATACAAAAAGGTTCTTATTGAGCCAAACAAGCAACAGCCTCCATCTCGGGCTTCATACGAGATACAAAAAACTCCCTTGTTGAGTCAAATAGCCTTCATCTCGGGCTTTATACGAGATACCAAAAGACTCCATCGTCGGGTCAAAACCTTTTAGCCTCTCTCTCGGGCTTTGTATGAGACACATAACAGCCTCCTCTTAGGCTTTGTATAAGAAAACCACTGGTTGATCCAATCAACCTTTTAGCATCAAAATTGTGCCTCGTTCACAGTACACAAACATCAACAACTCCTTTCTCTTCATCTAATCGTTGTAAGCGGCAAGCCTCTGGATCATCTACATCCATGCCACTGTCCCTCTTTTAGCATGAGAAATTCCTAAGGAAAGATAGCATTGCTCTACACTGAGTTAAAGTCTTCTCCTTCAAGTTAAAACTACTCTATAAAGGAAATTATGGCATTGCTAGGATCCACGTATCCCGGTTAAAGTAATTCTCCTTTATAAAACAGTTGTGACATACAACCCCCTCTTTAGAGGTGACAAATTCTCTCTAAAGACCAACCCTTTTAGCTTCATATCTTGGGCTTTAAACAAGATACAAATAGACTTTTCAGCTTCACATCTTGGGCTTTGAACAAGATACAAACCACCTTTCGCTTCATGTCTTGGGCTTTGAACAAGACACCAAAAACAATCATTTCCTCCCATAGAATAGGAGGAACTACGAACGCTTTGATTTCCCTGTTTTGGATAAACGGGAATACGTAGGCATAAGATTGAAAGAAAAATCTTAGCGAGCACAATCAACAAAAAACCTAAATCCCTACTCTCACATCAAAAAGCATCAGTCCTAACATCCTAATCCTTGTTCCCCGCCAGAAACATTCTGTCAAAATAAAAAGAAAGAAATCCGTATTGGCAAAAATACAAATAACCAGTACAAAGGCCCCCCACATTGATAGCATTCGTAACCTAACAGACCGCTGTTTAAACTCAGTATGCAAGCAGGGTTAATTGGAGACATCTATTTCCCTTCCTTCATCAGCTCACAATAGGATAAAAAATGAATCGACCTGTAGTTTTAAGCTCAACCGCAGAGAGCGACCAGCGCTTAAGAACCGCGTCCAAAATCGCTCGCTACAGAAAAATGGCGACCACCGTGGGGCCGATTCGTCTCTGTTTTCTTTCTTCCTTCCCTTCACTTGTGTGAATACCACAGATTGGGGCTTCCGCCGGGGAACCCATTTCTGTTAGGAACTTAAGATTCATAGCTTTAAAGGTCTAGGATGTTTAGGACAAATATATATACTGCTTTTCCTAATTGCTATACATGTTTATTTTTCTGCTAATGGGAATGCGGGTGATGCCGTATGTGGAAAGAATGAGTATACACTTAAGATAAGTGATGGCGACGGGGTCGACCATCAACCTCAGTGGAGGCTAACCAACGCAACCCATTCTCTCACCCAGACAATGGCCCGGTTGTTAAGTCTGAGAAGCTGAGGAGCCAAACCCTTTCGTAGTGCGGAAACTATCGGAAATAGTTGTTACGCGATACTACCCTCATTTGAGGCTGGTGATCTATTCTCGGTGAATGGCACTTACTCTAAGATTGCGCTACAACTCGCTGGCAATCCGCTTGTTGTTTTGCTTTCCTGGGAGGAGCTAATGATAATGAGTATAGGTACAAAAATCACCCTAGTATAAACCTTTGGGGATGGGTAGAGCCTTGACTTCATGACAACGACCCTTTGACCCCATGTTTTTTCTATGTTTTTGTGTGCTGTATTCATGCATTCATTTAATGAAACCATTAAAAAAATCTTCTCTTCTAGTCTCTCTATTTTCAAATTAAACTAAGACTGTGATTGCAAATATCAAAGAAAAAGATTGCACTAATGGATTTCGGTAGAAGGAGAACTCACCAGTATACCTCCAAGGTTCCAAAACTAGAGGATTTGAGAAGGTTAGCGAGGATGATCACTAACCCAGAGGCTTTCAGAGCCAAGCACGGAGGTTTGCTACCACTATTAAGAGTCCATGTGATTGAGGGAATCATGGATGCGCTCATTCAGTTTTATGATCCGGTTTATCACTGTTTCACATTCCCGGATTACCAGCTTGCACCAACGTTGGAGGAGTATTCTCACCTGATCGTTCTACACATTACGGATCGAGCTCCATTTTTTGGACTGGAAGAAATTCCAAAGAATCATACCATTGCAAGAGCAATTCATTTAGACGAGTCTGAGGTCAGGGCTCACATGACCGCTAAGGGTGGCATCCAAGGTTTGCCAGCCCAGTTCTTGACAAAGAAAGCCCTGTACTTCGCCAGTATAGGAAACGTGACTGCTTTTGAAAGCATCTTTGTCTTGTTCACCTACGGGTTATTTTTGTTTCCTAACATCAATAACTTCGTCGATATTAACTCCATTAAGGTTTTTCTCATTGGAAATCATGTGTCGACTTTGCTCGCAGATGCGTATCATTCTGTACACCTGGGAAATTTGTACAGCGGAGGGGAGATTACATGCTGTGTACCTTTGCTTTACAAATGGTTTATCTCTCACTTGCCCAAGTCTGCTGCTTTTTGGGATTGCAAGAGTGCCTTACGTTGGTCGCAGAAGATCATGTCTCTTACCAACTCTGATATAGATTGGTGTAATAGGATTTATGAGGGAATCAGGATCATTGACCGTTGTGGAAACTTCCCCAACGTACCCCTTATAGGAACTAAAGGGGGAATCAACTACCATCCGGTATTGGTTCTTCGTTAATTTGGATACCCGATGAGACACATCCCACTGGGTGTTCATCTGGAAGGTCTTTTCTTCAAGGAAAAAGAAAATGACAGAGCACTAAAGATGGAAATAGTGCACGCTTGGAAGCATGCTCATAAGAAAGGACGAGAGTCTCTAGGAAAACCGGACTGTGTCTCGGTGGAGCCTTATCTCCATTGGGTACAAACTAGAGCTCTCAAGATAAAGATGCCTTATCCTCGTTACGGAATTCTTCTGCCAAAGGAATCTATCATGTACTTCATGACGGAAACTGAAAAACTTCAGGTTGCTCTCAACAAAATTCAAAAGGAGAGAAGGTCTTGGAAGAACAAGTACCGCACCCTCGACGTAGAGTGCATCAAAATACAGCAATTACTGAAAGAGAAAGATGCTCTGATTGAAATTTTGGAGCAACATGCTGTAGATAATCAGGATGACCAAAGGAATTTGCTCGCTCCTTTCACTTGGCAAAGGAATGACAACCCAACAACGGCCCAAGAGCCCCAGTCAAAGAAAAGGAAGATACCAGAATCAGCACCTGATTTCTCTTCAGAGAGGACTCAGGACCCATTAGTTTAGGTTTCTGTTTCTGCACCTTGTAATCTACTGTATTTCTGTTTCTGTAATCTTTTGAATTTCAATAAAAAGGGGTTTCCCCACCGTTTGATATTTGCAATCTAATTGATGAAGTTTATTTTGATTAAACAAAAAAAAACAATTAATATAATCATTGCATTCATCATTCTCACATCGCGTATTCTTCTTACCTACGAATCTCACGTTTGTGTCTCGGTTCTAGAGTTAAACTGTCTCATTCGTATAATACTCGGGCCAATCGTCAGAAAAGGATGGATGATCTTGAGGAAGAAAACAGAGAGTTGAAAGAAGAGATCGACGCTCTGAGAGAGGATATGAGAAAGCTTCGTAACGACATGTAAGCCATGGCAGAAGCTCAGCTACAACGAATTATGATCTCAGAGATCACCTCAACGCCCGTAGTGGAGAGGTATGATCCTAGGTATCAGATACCGAAAGATCATCCTTGGGGCATGCCTGTTAACTATATCCCAGAAGGATATGTTCCGCCGATCACTGAAGATCAGGGAATTACAACAGAAGCCGTTGGGCCTGAAGGTTACAAACTTCGGGAAAGCGAAGATGCCAGGGGCATGTTGAAGACTCCTGAAGGTTACAAACTTCGGGAAACGCCAAGACTCACTACCGTAGTCACGGTACCACCCCCTGTGGTGCACACTGTCCCGGAAGGGCAGATTCCACAGATACCTTCTGGTAAGAAGGAAACTATGTTTGACATAATGGATGAATTCCAGGAACAGTTCTTAGAAATGCATAAAGAACTGCAGGCCATTCGCGGTCAGGATCTATTTGGAAAGGACGCCGTAGATCTCTGCTTGGTCCTAAATGTGAAAGTCCCGCACAAATTTCAAGTGCCCGACTTTGATAAATACAAGGGTAACTCTTGCCCTCAAAGCCATCTGGTGATGTACGCTCGGCGGATGTCAGCTCAGAAGGAGAATCAGGACCTACTGATTCACTACTTTCAGGATAGTTTAACCGGTGCCGCACTCAAATGGTACATGGGTTTAAACCGTACTACGATCAGTACATTCAGAGATCTTGGTACTGCCTTCGTCCAACAATACAAATACAATTTGGACATGGCACCCGACAGAGATCAACTCAGATCGATGTCGCAAAAGGACAAGGAAACCTTTAAGGAGTACGCTCAAAGGTGGCGTGAAATTGCCGCTCAAATTTGTCCACCTATTGAGGAAAAAGAGATGACAAAGATCTTCTTAAAGACCTTAAGCTCATTTTACTATGACCGAATGGTTGCCAGTGCGCCCAGTGATTTCACCGAAATGGTCGGCATGGGTGTACATCTTGAGGAAGCCGTCCGAGAAGGACATTTGGAAAAAGACACTGGATCGACGAGCGGTACTAAAAAATATGGTAGTGCTCTCCCTAAGAAAAAAGAGCAAGATATTGGGAATATCTCTCTCGGAAAGCAAAGACGACGTTATCAACCAGTAACAGCTGTGACTCCTGCTATCAACCCTGCGTCTATTCCTACGTATCAACCTCAGGTTGCGCAGAGCCAACCTGACCAGCAAAGGACACAACAGCCTCTTCAGCAGGCTCGTCCTCCATATAACAACAACCGTACAACACGGCCGCCAGGATTTGATCCTATACCCGTGACGTACGCAGAACTGTTTCCATTACTACTGGCTAAGGGGCACATTCAGACTAAATCTCTTCTTACAGTACCGAAAAATCTGCCTTTTTGGTTTAAGGTGGATCAAACGTGCCCTTATCATCAAGGAGGTTCAGGGCATAACATAGAGACTTGTCTCAATTTCAAGTCCGACGTACAAAAGCTTGTTAGGAGCAGGGTCTTATCCTTCAAAGATACGAATCCTAATGTTCTCACGAACCCGCTGCCTCAACACGAGAAGGCTGCAGTCAATTTGATAGAAGGAGAGACTAACAATGTCTATCAAATTTACGATGTACTCTTGTTGAAAACCAATCTGGTCAAGATGCATTGTAGACAGAGTAGATATGGCCATGTGCCACCTCATAATTATCATCAGTGTGATATCTGCTCTAAAGACAATCAAGGGTGTTCAGTAGTGCAAGCAGCTCTACAGGAACAAATGGATCTCGGATGGATCCAAGAGCACCGAGTTCGTGGAGTTAACATGGTCTACACGAATTCTAACGTCATTCAGAACCACGACATCCGTGCAATGAATGTCAACTTGGTGGCGATGCACTCAAGGCAAAGCCAATATCATAATCTGCCGCGGCACGATTACAGTTCTTATCTGATTTGTTCGGTAAACAAACAGGGATGCTCTTTTATACAAGAGGCCCTCCAGCGTCAGATGGATCTTGGATGGATCCAAGACTACCATGATAGGAACTCCTATCAAATCAACATGGTTCAGATCTTCGATATTCGCGTAATGAATACCAACCTAGTAGAGTTACATGCTGAGCAGGTCCAACTCAGATTCTTAATATCACATGACTATCAAAGCTGTAAAGCGGGTTGCAAAAACGATCGAGGTTGTACCCTTGTCCAGGAGGCACTTCAGCACTTGTTAAATCATTGGTGGATGCCAATCTACATGGATGAAGATACTCAGCAGATTAGTATCAGTAATAGAAACCCCACTCGGCGTCAGAGTCAGGATGTCCGATCAATGGAAGCTAACCTAGTGAGGTTACATTGTATTCAAAGTGGGCGTGGCCAGGTGCCACCACACAACTATGACAGTTGTAACGTCTGTTCGGAAAGTAACCAAGGGTGTTACCTTGTGAGAGCAGCTCTTCAGGGTCAGGTGGATCGTGGAGAGATTCCTCCATATTTGGGTTCTGGACCCATCAACTGGTCGCCGAACTACCTTGCCGAGCAAGTTGAGGATGTTGTCACGATCTCTGGTCATCACAGGACCAGGGATGTTTTCGCCATTATCCCTCTACTTGACGAATCTAAAGTTCCCAACCGGGAACGGAACGAGATTACTTATGATGGTCAAAAAAATCAGAAGGTTCCCATAGTCATCTATCTACCGGGACCACTACCGTATGAATCAACTAAGGCTATCCCTTACAAATACGGTGCAACGACCAATGAAAATGGAAAGGAAATTCCATTACCCTCCGTTGTGAACATTGCAGACATCAGTCGAGTAACACGGAGTGGTAGAATCTTCAACCGAGGGGTTGGAGAAGTTAACAAGGAAAAGGAACTTCAGACAGAAGCTCCCGATCCCCCAGTCGGTCAATCCAGTAATCCTGACCTTCCGAAAAATGAGGATGAGATGCTGAAGCTCATCCAAAGGAGTGAATATAACATTGTTGATCAGCTGTTACAGACTCCTTCAAAGATCTCGGTGTTATCACTGTTACTCAGTTCGGAAGCCCACAGGGGGGCTCTACAGAAAGTCTTGGAGCAAGCCTTTGTGGAACAGGATGTAACAATCATACAGTTCGATAGCATTGTCTCTAACATCACTTCCTACAATAATTTGGGATTTAGTGATGAGGAATTACCCGAAGAGGGTCGCCGTCATAACATGGCGCTCAACATTACAGTTAACTGCCAGGACGATGCTTTAGCCAGCGTACTGGTAGACACAGGGTCAGCCCTGAATGTTATGCCAAAGTCCACTTTGATGCAATTATCATTCAAAGGCCCTCCGATGAGAGTCAACGAGGTCGACGTCAAAGCATTCGACGGATCCAGAAAAACGGTTATCGGCGAAGTTGATCTTCCCATAACTATTGGTCCTCACACTTTCCAAGTCACTTTCCAGGTCATGGACATCCGGGCAATATACAGTTGTTTATTAGGAAGACCTTGGATACATCAGGCTGGAGTGGTCACTTCGACCCTCCACCAAAAGCTAAAGTTCGTCCAGAACGGCCAACTCATCACAGTCTGTGGAGAACAGGCCTTGCTCGTGAGTAACTTATCATCATCTGCTTGTGTAGAACCTGAGGAGGTTATTGGAACTCAGTTCCAAGCACTGTCGGTGAGCAAGGACAATCATTTCAAAGGAGGAACCTCGATTTCCTCATACAACGATGCTATCAAAGTGGTCGAGAGTGCCGATACAACCGGATGGGGACAGCTTGTCATTCCTATTGACAATAAAACAAAGAAGGGTCTTGGTTTTTCTGCAACCTGTACCCAGACAGCTGCCAATGATGAAAGTCTTCATCCCCTTCAAAACTTATTCCACAGTGGAGGTTTTCTTCACCCAGTGTCTCAGGCAGTACATGCTATCAATGAGGAAGATCCCTCTGACACAAATGAAGAGTGGAAACACTACCTTAACAAGGACGGTTATATGTCTCAGGAAGAGGTACCTATGCCTTTTTGCTTTCCTACAGAAAGTCCGAGATTTATACCAAGATCAGATGTCGAAATGATCTACGGGGATTGTGATCCGGAAGGATGTCGCGCTCCGCCAAATTCATTAGAGGAAGACACTCCGATGAAAGATAATTTTGACTACACCTACTATGGCCCAATGGATGGTCTGCCAATATGGCAACCTTATCCAGGAAACTTGGGGCAAGAAAGTCAGCCGAGTAATGAAACTCAGCTGACCGTCATTAAACAGAATACCTGTGTCCCCACCATGTCATGGGATCAACACTCAGGTCATTCAGAAACCACTCAATATGAAGATGAATTTGCAACGTTTGCAGGACTTCAATTCATCAACTATGCTTTCCCTGAGGTCAACGTCATCGAGAGAAATGACTCCCCCAGTTCCAAAGAAGTATGGGACACCTTGGGATAACCGAGTGGAAAATTTGACTTCATGGTCAAGTACACCGCTCCCGAAAGCTCTCGTATCAGACTCGAGGACATCCAGCCTACTGGATGGGGACATACAGCTGAGAACACAAATGCTATACAAAATGCAACAGAGGAATTCTCCTACGACAACTCTGCCTGGGAGACAGATTCCAATGATCCCGCTCCACCAGAAATCAGCGTCATTTCTGAAGACAAATCAAGGAAGGTGCCAGACTTTGTCATTCACCGAGGAGTTCGCCGCCAATGGGTTGCTGTCGAGGTTCCGAAGGTCGTTCATCAGTCAAAGTAATTGCCCTCTTTAACCTTTCACCCTGCCCAGGTGAAACGGATGTTTTGATAGGGCTCGCTTTCTGTAAATATCTCTCTTCGCTTCGCCCAAAGCGACAGAGTTTTGTTTTATAGGGCTGTAGTTTCAAGGATCGACTTGTTCATTAATAAAATAACGTCGTTCTGTAATTTCCGCATTAATTGTTGTTTTCTCTTTTTGCTTTTTCAGAAAATGGTAATCCTAAAAAACAAAACAAACAATAAAAACAAGCAGTAAAATAAATACACTGCACACACTTGCATTTTTCTCTATCTCTTCTAAACACGAATCATCACATCATGCAGATTGCTTGTTTTAAACCCAGTTGAAACATATGATCCGATGCCTTCTCCCAACTTTGAGTTCCCGGTATTCGAGGCTGAAGAAGAAAATGACGACAAAATTCTGGAAGAGATCTCCCGACTACTCAGACAAGAGGAAAGGTCCATTGAACCTCACAAAGAACCGTTGGAAACGGTAAACCTGGGTTCAGAGCAAGAGAGAAAAGAAATCAGGATTGGGGCACTGCTCAGTCCAACTGCCAGAGAGGGTTTGATAAAGCTTCTCAAAGAATTTCCCGATGTATTCGCTTGGTTTTATCAGGATATGCCAGGTTGGATACCAGCATCGTGGAACATCACTTACCGTTAAGATCAGAATGTCCGCCAGTAAAGCAAAGGTTGAGACGCACTCACCCGGACATGGCCATCAAAATCAAAGAGGAGGTACAGAAACAGATCGACGCAGGTTTCCTCGCTACATCTGAATATCCTCAATGGTTAGCCAACATCGTACCCGTTCCCAAAAAGGGCGGAAAGGTCAGAATGTGTGTTGATTAGAGGGATCTGAACAAGGCTAGTCCAAAGGACGACTTTCCTTTACCACACATTGACATGTTGGTTGACAGCACAGCAAAGTTCAAAGTATTCTCCTTCATGGATGGATTCTCGAGCTATAACCAGATCAAAATGGTGCCGAAAGACATGGAGAAAACTTCGTTCATTACCCCATGGGGCACCTTTTGTTACAAGGTAATGCCGTTCGGTTTGAAGAATGCCGGGGCAACCTATCAAAGGGCCATGACTACTCTGTTTCATGACATGATACATAAGTAAATCGAGGTATATGTCGATGATATGATTGCAAAATCAAAAATAGAGAGTGAGCACGTTGAACATCTGTCAAAATTGTTCGAACGTCTAAGAAAATTCAAGCTCCGCTTGAATCCCAACAAGTGCACCTTCAGTGTCCGTTCAGGGAAACTACTAGGGTTCATCGTCATCCAGAAAGGAATTGAGGTTGATCCTGACAAGGTCAAGGCCATTCAAGAAATGCCTTCTCCGAAAACTGAAAAACAAGTCAGAGGATTCTTGGGGCGTTTGAACTACATCTCCAGATTCATATTCCTTATGACCGCGACATGCGCGCCGATCTTCAAATTACTCAAAACAAACCAGGATTACGTTTGGTCAGAAGATTGCCAAACTGCCTTCGACAGTATTAAGGAATACCTGTTGAATCCACCGATTCTATCACCTCCAGTGGAAGGAAGACCACTGATCATTTACCTCACAGTCCTAGAGGACTCGATGGGATGTGTACTTGGCCAACAAGATGAAACTAAAAGGAAAGAGTCTGCCATTTACTATCTAAGCAAGAAATTCACCGACTGCGAGACTCAGTACACGATGCTTGAGAAAACTTGTTGCGCTTTGGCTTGGGCAGCCAAACGTCTTCGCCAATACATGATTCGTCACACTACTTGGTTGATCTCAGAAATGGATCCAATCAAGTATGTCTTCGAAAAACCTGCTCTTACGGGAAGAATTGCCCGTTGGCAGATGTTGTTATCAGAATATGACATAGAGTACCATGCTCAGAAAGCCGTTAAAGGAAGTATTTTAGCCGATCATTTGGCTCATCAACCGATTGACGATCAAGAATCAATCGGGTTTGACTTCCCAGACGAAGATGTCATGTATCTAAAAATGAAAGATTGCGATGAACCGTTACCCAGTGAAGGGCCAGAACCAGGTTCCCAATAGGGACTTATCTTTGACAGAGCAGTTAATCATTATGGAAATGGAATTGGGGCAATCGTTGTTACTCCTCAGGGTACCCACATTCCTTTCACCGCTAGACTTACGTTCAAATGTACGAACAATGAGGCCGAATACGAAGCTTGTATTATGGGTCTCGAAGAAGCGATTGATTTAAGGATCAAAAACTTGGACGTATACGGCGATTCAGCCTTGGTTATTAACCAGATAAAAGGAGATTGGAACACATACCAATCAGGATTGATTCCTTACAAAGACTATGCAAGAAGGTTGTTACCCTTCTTCAACAGAGTTGAGTTTCATCACATCCCTCGTAATGAGAATCACATGGCTGATACATTAGCCACTATCTCTTCCATGATTAGTGTAGGTCAATGGAATGACATACCTAAGATCGACATAATGCGCCTTGAATGGCCCGCTTACATCTTCACGATCGAAGCAGTCATAGATGACAGACCTTGGTATCACGATATCAAATGCTTCCTTCAAAAGCAAGAGTACCCATCTGGGGCACTAAGAAAAGACAGGAAAACCCTCAGAAGACTAGCAGGCAGCTTCTTCCTGAGCGGCGATACACTTTATAAGAGAAATTTTGACATGGTCTTGCTCCGATGCGTAGACAGACCAGAAGTAGACATGCTTATGAAAGAAATTCATGAAGGATCCTTTGGCACTCATGCCAACGGACACACAATGGCGAGAAAATTTTTGAGAGCAGGGTACTATTGGTTGACAATGGAATCCGACTGCTACAAGTACATGAGGAGGTGTCACAAGTGTCAGATATACTCCGACAAAATTCATGTACCGTCATCACATCTCAAATTTCTTTCTTCCCCATGGCCATTTTCCATATGGGGAATCGACATGATCGGCATGATTGAACCTAAGGCTTCAAACGGACATCGGTTCATCCTGGTAGCCATTGACTATTTCACCAAGTGGGTCGAAGCAGTGTCATTCGCCAATGTAACCCGACAAGTGGTGGTCTGATTTATCAAAAACAATATCATCTGCCGTTATGGTGTTCCAAGCGAGATCATTACTGATAATGGATCTAACTTGAACAACAAGATGATGAAAGAGTAGTGTGCAGAGTTCAAAATCGAACACCATAATTCATCTCCCTACCGACCCAAGATGAACGGGGCGGTAGAAGCGGCTAACAAGAACATCAAGAAGATCGTTCAAAAGATGGTTGTAACCTACAAAGACTGGCACGAAATGCTACCCTTTGCTCTTCACGGTTATCGCACATCTGTCCGCACTTCAACAGGGGCAACCCCTTTCTCTCTAATATATGGCATGGAAGCAGTGCTCCCCATTGAAGTAGAGATCCCATCAATTCGAGTATTGATGGAAGCTAAGCTCACCGAAGCTGAATGGTGTCAAAGTCGACACGACGAACTGAATCTGATCGAAGAGAAATGAATCACGGCACTATGCCATGGTCAGCTGTATCAACAGAGAATGAAGAGAGCGTTCGACAAAAAGGTCCGACCTCGTGTCTTCAGGAAAGGAGACCTCGTGCTCAAGAGGATACAATCTTTTCTCACTGACTCTCGGGGCAAGTGGACCCCAAATTATGATGGCCCCTATGTGGTCACGAAAGCTTTCTCAGGCGGTGCCTTGAGACTTGCAACCATGGACGGAGAAGAATTTGCCTACCCCACAAATGTTGATGTAGTCAAGAAATACTTCGCCTAAACTAAAAAAAACGTCTCGGTGGATTAAAAACCTGAAAGGGCGGTCCAGGCAAAAGTTAGAGACATATGAAAAAAAATAATCCCGATGGATTGGAAACATCAAAGTACAATCCAGGCAAAAATTAGGGATAATGGCAAGTAACTATGTTCAACAGAGGCAAGTCCCTCAGCAGCAGCAGTTACATCATCGGAAGAAAACTCCAGTTAAGGTCATCTTCGACAAAAGCTCAGGATGCCCTGAATTCAAAATTGGTAGAAGGATAGTGGTCGTTATGTTTCAACGTAGCCTTTTTCCCTGTAAATTACCATTTTTAAACTTTGTAAATACTCAATGGAATCACGCGTTTGGCTGATCTCCATCTTATCAATAAAATTTGAGCCTTGTGCTTTTGTTTGTAATTCTTGCTTGTTTTAGCTTTACAGAACGACGTTGTTAACATGACTAATGATTCTTGAAATAAAACAAAAATGAATTTACTTGTTAAAACTTTTTCTGCTTTTAATAAAGACGGCAATTTCTTTTGACTGTTGAACATCAAAGGAACATCAACCGCTTCTTCAGAAGTAAGCGAACTTCAAAGTGCAGAATCAAAGTACTCCTTCTACGCCAGTACGCCTGAATAAAGGGATCAACTATGTCAGAGACATTGTTTCATCTGACATGCCTCGGCCGAGTTCTCATCTCCTAAGCCCGATCAACGGTATTCCCCACAGGGATTATCTCTCCTAAGTAAGGTGGAATTGCTATCTTGAACCAGCAATATCTCTATATGCCCCGTGATGGTCGAGTATCCAGTCATGTTCACCTGTCAGTTTGTATGTCGCATCAGTTTTGTCAGCATAAACATACATACATCATGCATTATTGATTTGCATTCACATTTCATATTGCATCGCTATCACTCTAGCCGGTCTTGTCCCTTAGTGATAGGAGTTCTCTCAATCGAATTGTCAGTTCTTGCCTCGTCAGGAAACGCTGCGCTTCTAGTTTATTACTGGAAGGAAGTTGGCCCTTGACCACTTTGATAACTTGAACCTCTGAAAAGCCAGAGAACCTTCAACAGATGTCACTCTTCGCCATTGAAGATGATATCCTTGCCTTCCCGGATTAAAGAAAATCCCCAGAGAAAGCCTCTTAAGCAAAGGTTCGGCAGTACATCAGTATTTCTCTGAAAGACCACTGATGAAAAGGTCATCGGCACCTCAAAATTGGACCCCATCATATGGCATTTCTCTGGGAAGATCCCGAGAAAAGTATGATGTAAGATCCCAAGTGGAAACAGTCTCTCAAGAGACTCGCTTCCCCCAGTAGAATCGACAAATGGCGTCTCCAACAGAGAAGTTTGTGCACCTCTACAACTCAGACGACTGGGTTCCCCAGCAGGTCTGACATCAAAACTTTTTCCACTCAAATGGCATCTCCCCAGGAAAATTCGGCGAGAAGTTTGAAGGAAAGCCGCTACGAATAGCGTCCCTTGTCAGTAAAGTTTATTGACAAAAGAAACTAAGACCAGTTCCTTGGTAGGAAACCAGGATCGAGGGGAAGTTTAAATCAAAAGAAACTAAGACCAGTTCCTTGGTAGGAAACCAGGATCGAGGGGAAGTTTGTTTCTGAAACTAAGACCAGTTCCTTGGCTGGAAGCCAGGATCGAGGGGAAGTTTACCTTTTCTAAGCATCATTGCTTAGTAAAAGAAGATGAGTGCGATCCGCCATTCATAACCACCATCAATATTTTGAGTATTCCGATATTTAATCCTCTTGCACCCCGAATGCCCGAATACCTTCGTCATGCACACCTTCGGGTCTAAGAAGATTAAATAGGGGCATCTGTCATACCCCAAATTTTGACCACTAAGATTTCCCATCATTGTTCCAATCATCATCACAATGTGGATGAACCATCATGCCTCATCAAATGCCTCAAGGGTTGTTGAGCATTCACTACAATCAAAATTAGGGTTTTAAGCCCTCTCAGAGCCTTAGACAAAGGATCAATCAAGGAATGACATGATCTTCAACTTGTATAACCTCTCAAACATCCACAATGGATCAAAAAGGACTCCCAATTCAAGGATTAAGCACAAGGCTGCTCCCTTCTAGGTGGATCAAGTCTCAAGATCGACAGTGTCACTAAATTAAGGTTTTGGTCGACCAGGGCCTCTAGATGGAAAGTTTCATCTGGGCATAAGCCAAAGATCCAAAACATAACCTAATATACTCCATGGAACCTCATGGACCCAATCATCAAGTCAATTTGGCCTCAGGGGATGCATTCATCAAAAATCAGGAATTAGGGTTTCTTGACCTAATTCACCCCTAAGTTGACTTTTAGGGCAAATCAAGAGCCAAGACCTCAAGAGAGGGTTTGAGGGTCTCTAATGAGCTATATTGATCCATTTGTAACAAAGGATTAATCCAAGAAGCTTGAGCAACAAGTCTCAATTTCATCTACACCACAATTAGGGTTTCGCGAGGAAAGTCAACTGTAACGTTGACTTTTGACCAGGACATGCTCCCAAGCCCTAGGACATGCCCCAATATACCCTATGACACCCTTGGAACATGTCCATCAAGTTTTATTTAGGTCAAGGACATGATTTCCTGAAGAATTGCACAGTTTGGAATTCATCTGATAAAAAGTCAACTATGCACAAAAGTCAACTTTGACTTTTTGAGATTTTTCACCAAAATGGATTTTTAACCCTAAAATGATGTTAATGTATGATTTGGATCATCATTCATCAAGAAAAATCAAAGAAAGTGGGATAACTTGTAAAAGGGGTAACCATAAAACTTAGAAATTTTTCTAAGTTATGGAAAAAGTACCACTAATACACCAACTTTGGAGGACCATAACTCCTAAACCACAAGGCCAATTTTTTTCATCCAAAGATGGATTTGTATCCCTCATTACCCTCTATAAAAACTTCAACTAGACCTAAGTCCAATTCATTAAGGATTTTGAGTTATGGAGTGATCAAAATCAAGAAATCACACTTTGTTCCAACACTTAGTGAAAATTTCACTAAGTCAAATTTTGCTTCACTTTTTGCCAAATGTAGAGGGATTTTTCACTTGGAATCAGAAGAGATCAAAATCAAACTTGTTCAAACAGTTGTTGTATCATGTAAGGGCTTTCCAAAATGGCCAAGAACATTGCCAAATTCAACTTACACCATGAGATATGACATTGTCAAGTTGCCTTGCTGAAATCTGTCAAAGGCAAGGCAGATTTTGCATTTTGGCTCGATTTTCCAAAATCAGCCAAATTCAAATGCTCCTATCTACTTGGACACATCTGAGGATTGAATCTAAAGGGGACAATCACTGAGCCAAGCCTCCAAAGTCCATGGAACAAGAAATAGCATGTTGAACCTAGAATGGCTAAAATAGGGACAAGACTCCAAATTTGGATTGGAGCATTCAATGGAAGCATCAAGGTGGCATGGACTGAGCCATTCTCATCTGAAATCAGTCAAGACTTATCCAAGACCAAGGGAACCAAAGCTCTGTGCCCTAACCTCTAGTCAATGGCTAGAGGAGACTTGGATTTTCATTTGCCAACATTGGCCAAACCTACTTACCAGCTGCCATTCACCATTCCTTGCAAAACAAACTTGCTCTACTATAAATAGAGCTCAATTGTGATCAGTTTGAGTACACCAAAGCCATCAAACAGATGTTTTCCTCAAAATCTCTTCTTTCACTCCAATTTTGCCTTCTAAGGCAAGTCACTATCGGGTTTTGAGTTTGAGAGCTTTTCCAATCAAACCAATCACTCACACACTTAACATACATCACATATGAGCTGATCAAACACTTAGATCACTTCTGAAACATCAATTTCACAAAATCACCAGCTGGTTGCTCAAGGTTTTAACCAAAGTGCAGTTGAGGTACCACAAAGTGATCCAGCCAATTTCAATCAAGTCCAACCATTCAAACACACTCCATAGGGTGTAGGGAAGCTGTTCAGATCATCACCACTCATCTGTAACACCTCCAAATCAAAAATCACATTGCACTTGCTGTCACGGCTTGGAGGTAAGCACATACTTGGTCATCTCTCAATCTATGCATATTTCCTCGCACAATAATTTGGCCATATGTTCATAATCATGCATGGAATGTTTTCCCTCAATTAATTGCATTGTTTGAATCGTGTATCAAAAATCCTAGCCTTCATGCAGAAATTAGGGTTCTTGAGGATTTTTCATGATTTCTTGTTGTATGTTTAATTTAAATGAAATTAATGGACATAGACATGATCGTGAGGTTGAGACGAGCATAATGATATGTGGATTGCATGTTATAATCAAGTATTCAGTGAGATTGGATAGAAAATGCAAATCTGGGCAAGGCAGAAAACGCGCGTGTTCTTGGTCCTTGTTCTTGGCGCCATTTTCATAAATTCAAATATTTGAATTTTGTGATTTTATTTAATTGATTCAAAAATTAATTTCTCTCTGAGTTTTAATGATTTTGAGTTGATTCTTTTTTAAATAATTCACAAAAATGTTAAAATATTTTATTTTATAAAAAAATCCCAAAAATATTATTTATTTCATATAATTGATATTTTTGCAAAGAATTAATATTTTAATTGTTTTTGACATATTAAATATTTTTTCTACATTGATTTTGCAACTTTTAATGCTTTCTAATTATTTTGTAGGTCAATACTTAATTTTTGAAGCATTAATCCAAAATCACAATTTGTTTTTCATATGTTAAACAATTTTGATCATTTTAATTGAATTTTTATTCAATTAAATACATTTTTGAAAACAAATTAGGGTTTTTGGATTAATTCAACCCTCATAAATCATTTTCAAAACTCTTTGGGTCTCTAATAGAGTGTAAGACCCAATCCTTTCTTGACCAAATCATTTTTGGGCCCAGTGTATTGTATAAGTCCCGACACCGTCAAAAACAAACGGCGCGATCGTCGCCTTTTGAAAAATAACCTTGGGCCTCTCCTTGAGCTATAAGACCCATTCAAAAACACTGTGGGCCTCTAATAGAGTGTAAGACCCAATCCCCTTTTAACCAAAATCATTTGGGCCTCACTTATTGTATAAGTCCCTCCGCATTAAAAGAAAACCTCGGCGCGATCGCCATTTCAAACGAAAAAATCATCTGGGCCTACCCTCGTGTTATAAGCCCCACTCTTTTTCTTTAAACCCTTTGGGCCTCTTGACAGAGTGTAAGACCCATCCCTTTGTACAGAAAAACATTTTGGGCCTCAGTCACTTGTATAAGTCCCTCTGTACAAATTCAAACAGTGCGCTCACTGATAAAACTTTGGGCCTCTCCTTGAGCTGTAAGCCCCAAATCTTTCTTTTTCAAAGCACTTTCTCCTTTGATTTTGAATATACTATTGTTTTCAATATTTCTTTGTTGAACAACTAACCAAACAGCATGGAAGCTCTACAATCGAGTAAGTGGTTATTGCTTTCATTTACCGCTTTCATATACATATAACTGTATTGTGGGACTGTTTCACTGTAAGTCTTCTTTCATAAACTCATATCAACTATGTAATAATAGTATAGATATTTCGAGTTTCCCCGGCAACTACGTCTAGAACTAGGTGACGCCGTTTATTCATATAAATAGACAACTAGATCCCCAATAGGATCACCAGATACAATCTTCTCTTCGGCTGTCCTCATTAGGAATTGTCAAGAAACTCTACTCCCAGAGATGAATGTCTTCTCCGTGAATGGCATCTTTGAGTTTCTTCCAAATTCTTGAACTTTCCTGACTTGGATCTATTCTCGGTGAATAGCATTGCCTTGAATTTCTCGGGGTTTGGGGATCCACGGGCTTCTTAAAAGCATCGGCCTCCTCTTGGGCATCGTACAAGGACCCACAGGCTTCCTAAAAGCAACCCCGCCTCCTCTTGGGCATAGTACAAGGACCCTACGGCTTCTTAGAAGTATTCACAGCCTCCTCTTAGGCTTCGTATAATGATCTCTTCCTCCGGGAATGATAGCCTCCTCTTGGGCTAAGTACAAGGACCCGCCGGCTTCTTAAAAGATTCCAGCCTCCTCTTGGGCTTTGTACAAATTGTCCCGACGACCTCCTAGAGGTATAGAAACAGAACTTAATCATCTCTATAGAACAGTCTTTTCAAGAGTCTACTACTGTTTTTCAAAGCATAATGCAAAAGATGACACTCTAGACTTAGACAGTCTAATTTCCTTGAGTCTCAAAGACATTCTCAAGTGACCCCTTCAAAATAGGAAGGAAACCCGTAGACTCGGACAGTCTCAATACCCTTCGGATTTCCCGCTTCCCTAAAGAGAAGGAAATATCCCGGATCCTTGAATCAAATCCATGAGTACAGTGTTGCTCATATAAGAACTGATTTTCTCTTTCAAAATCAGTATATTGGACCTGTCACTCAACTGAAACAGTCACCATAGCCTCCTCTTAGGCTTTGTATAATGATCCTCCCCAGCGGAGTCAAACAACGTTTAGCCTCTCTCTCGGGCTTTGTACGAGACACATAAGAGACTCCCTCGTTGAGTCAGTCCCCCTTTTCACCTCCATCTCGGGCTTTATACGAGATACAAAAAGGTTCTTATTGAGCCAAACAAGCAACAGCCTCCATCTCGGGCTTCATACGAGATACAAAAAACTCCCTTGTTGAGTCAAATAGCCTCCATCTCGGGCTTTATACGAGATACCAAAAGACTCCATCGTCGGGTCAAAACCTTTTAGCCTCTCTCTCAGGCTTTGTACGAGACACATAACAGCCTCCTCTTAGGCTTTGTATAAGAAAACCACTGGTTGATCCAATCAACCTTTTAGCATCAAAAATGTGCCTCGTTCACTGTACACAAACATCAACAACTCCTTCCTCTTCATCTAATCGCTGTAAGCGGCAAGCTTCTGGATCATCTACATCCATGCCACTGTCCCTCTTTTAGCATGAGAAATTCCTAAGGAAATATAGCATTGCTCTACACTGAGTTAAAGTCTTCTCCTTCAGGTTAAAACTACCCTATAAAGGAAATTATGGCATTGCTAGGATCCACGTATCCCGGTTAAAGTAATTCTCCTTTATAAAACAGTTGTGACATACAACCCCCTCTTTAGAGGTGACAAATTCTCTCTAAAGACCAACCCTTTTAGCTTCATATCTTGGGCTTTAAACAAGATACAAATAGACTTTTCAGCTTCACATCTTGGGCTTTGAACAAGATACAAACCACCTTTCGCTTCACGTCTTGGGCTTTGAACAAGACACCAAAAACAATCATTTCCTCCCATAGAATAGGAGGAACTACGAACGCTCTGATTTCCCTATTTTGAATAAACGGGAATACGTAGGCATAAGATTGAAAGAAAAATCTTAGCGAGCACAATCAACAAAAAACCTAAATCCCTACTCTCACATCAAAAAGCATCAGTCCTAACATCCTAATCCTTGTTCCCCGCCAGAAACATTCTGTCAAAATAAAAAGAAAGAAATTTGTATTGGCGAAAATACAAATAACCAGTACAAAGGCCCGCCACATTGATAGCATTCGTAACTTAACAGACCGCTGTTTAAACTCAGTATGCAAGCAGGGTTAATTGGAGACATCTATTTCCCTTCCTTCATCAGCTCACAATAGGATAAAAAATGAATCGACCTGTAGTTTTAAGCTCAATCGCAGAGAGCGACCAGCGCTTAAGAACCGCGTCCAAAATCGCTCGCTACAGTACGGCCTTTAGCAGCGCTTTTAGAAAGCGTTTTCTAAAGGTAGCCTTTAGCAGCGCTTTTTCTTAGCGAATTTTTTTCAAAACTTATAGCAGCGCTTTCTGATAAAAGCGTTGTCTTTGTAGTGCTGCCAAAAGCGAATTTTGGCATAGTGAGTTTGGATGATTCATCGTTATCACAATTTTCTTCCTTGAATCACAACTAGAGCTCTAGATACCAGATGTTAGAAATTGAACCACAACCTATGGAGAATTCCTATTCAATCTTGATCTCAAGATTGTTAACAATCACACAATGGCAATGAAAAGAAAAAGTTTGAGAAAGATAAAAGAATAACGTTGGAGAAGAAGATGAAAATCTGCAGAGTTCTCTTTGTCCACAAACTGTGGAAACTTTCAATATTCACTTGCAACTACAAATTGTGAATTATGTTATGAGAGTTCTTACAAAAATAAGGGTTTATCCCTATTTATAGATTTAGGTTAGATTGCACTCCAAGCCGTAGGGGTGTGCATGGTTACCAAATTACAAGAACTAGTTCATTTAATTGGTTCTAGTTTTAAAACCAAACCATTTTTAATAATAACCAATTTAAAAATGTAAAATGGTTTCAATTTGATTTAAAACCGGTTTTTAATCAAAATTGGTTTGTAAGAAAATTGTACCTTATTTGTTATTAGAATTTGGTCATATTGCGTAACTTAATACTGCTATGACACAACCTTCCATATCTTCGAATTGCACGGGTGATTAAATTTATTCATTAATCTAATTGAATAAAAAATATTCATTTATTCTTGAGTTTTTTTTAATTAAATAAAAAATAATCACAATCATGCTCACACAATCGAAGTGGTTTTCTAAGTTTCTTTTAATTTCTAATTTAGTCACTTAAAAAAATACTTTTGTTAAACATTCTGATCTCTTCTTTTATTTTATACTTTAATTTATAAATATATGACATTTTAATCAATTAAATTATAAATATATTATTTACTTTCTAAAACGAAAAGAGGCTAATTTTTTATTACATGAGTTTGAATAAGCAAACACTTGACGTTACGTGGATACGCCAAATTATTTGTGGGATGTGAATTTGACATTTATGCACCTTAATAATACTATATATCATATTCAATTGGTTTTATGAATGACAAGTGGTTATACAAATGGAAACTGGTTATGAAAAATAGAAACCAGATTTTTATTCTAACTAGTAAGAAAAAAGAATGTCTACATCGGACGTAACTGTAAAAGATTTTATGTAACAGAATAGATGGAAAGAAATGTAATATATAATAGAATTAAAAATATATAGAAAATCCACATAAAAGATCTTATTATTTTATAAGTGATTGAAAAAAGTTTAAGAAAAATAGTTATTGGAAAGTAGTGTAGAAAATAATATTAGTGGGAAAAAGAAATGTTAGCAATGTTATGAATAAAAAAGGAAAAAATATCATTCATGAACCAAAAAAAAATGCATCAAAAAAAATATATAAAAAAAATAAAAACGAAATGCCAAGTGGGCCCCAAAATGGAAACCTGGACTTGGCCCATTTCATTTAGGGGAGGCAAAAAATAGGGTAAATTGGAGAAATTGGGAAGCGATGTATCATTCACCATTCCGTACGGCTGTGCAGAAGATTTCAACTGAATTTTGGCAGAAATTTCGAAGGTTCCGTTACGAAAGGGATGTCGATGAAAGAGGAAATGCAAGAGATGGAAAGGTATGTACATTTTTGTTGTGTATGATATTAGTGAAAGCTTTTGATTTTGGGTTGTTTTAGTATGTTGGATCTCTTGAAATGGTTGTTGGATTCGATTGTGTAGAATTAGGATTGAATGTATGATTGGGTATTTCCAATGAATATTTTCCATTGCATGTTATTTTTCCCTTTGTTCCGTATGATTGTGAATCCATTGCATGTTATTTTTCCGTTTCCAATGAATATTTTGATATTCAAGTTTCATTTTAATGTATAATGCAATGATTGTATAATTTGTGTTATTGCAGATCTGTGGATGGCGAAAGTGATAAAGATCTGAGCATCAAGCCAAAATTCTACCTATGGAAGAAGAAAATCCGCTCTGCAAAAACCGCTGCGAATAATGTTCTGGTTTGTGCTGTTAACTGAAGTTTTTTTTAATAGTTAACCAAAATAGGACATTGCAATGTATTGATACTTGTTTTTTACATTTGGCAGCACTTTCCATAGAAAGTGATCAAGTCTGCCCTGGAGGGTGTTGGGCCACGGTTTTGGTTGTAATGACTACGATACAAAAGAAAGGTATGAGTGTCACCTCCACCATTCTCAACGAAAGTACGGCGTCGAGATGTACATATGGAATAGGTGGAAGGACTTTGTGAAAAACAAACAACTCCGAAGAGGTGATAAACTGATATTCATGCTTCGTGACCCTCCTTGCAACAGGCTGGTGGTCAAGGTGTTAAACTGTTGAAACTTTGAAGAAGGTTTAAGGTGGTTGGTAAAGGTAGTATGGTGGAAGCCAGATAGATCAGCTATGTAGTGCTTAAGTCTATTTTGTCTAAGATATGGTACGTTAATGTTTTGTCCAAACGTTAAGTTTAGGTTTTGGTCTTTAAGATTTCGTACGAATATGTTTTGAGTAGTGTGTTCTCTAAGATATGATTGTATACTACTTATATGAATGATATATTATTACTAAAGTAGTGTGTTAAAAGGATAAAAGTTATGGTTCATATATGCTGTTATCAATAATGAGTAATATAGAAAATAGTAATGCATGGGTTTTCAATTATGAATGAAAATTCAATGTTTATTTGGGTGATAAAAAGTATTCACAATGAATGAAAATTGAAATTTTCTGTGTGTGCTAAATAGTATTGCAGTTTATGAACCCCTGTGAAAAATGGCAGGTCTGTGTTTTGAAGAAATTTAGAAGGAAATGTTAATCCATCATGCTTGTTGGCAGGCCTTTAGGTAGTGTGTTCATCAATGCTTAATACCTTTCAGGTGTAGTGATGGTTGGCTGGTACCTTCCAGTCCTAGCTTGATGTATGATGCTTGTCAGTTTGATTCTGACTGTGGCCATTGGATAGACTGTCTTATTTTTGGCTGTGGAATTCCATTGACAGGTTGTTGTTTGAAGTGGATTATAAGGTTAGTTTGTCAGTTTCATCATGTACTGTGTGTTTCGGGTGCAGTTGTGCATTACTGTCTCTTGGTGCAGCTGTGTTGGCTTGTTCAGTTCATTTGTGGATGTTACTGGATGATGGTCGAAGTTGCAGTCTGCGATTTATGAAATGGTTAATACTAAAGGCGTTGCTTGTGGAATTTGAATCCCCTGCAGTCATATTGTTGTTGCATTCATGCTGTCAATGTGTTATAAATCGTTTGATCATGATCGTAAGACTTAGAAAAAATAGATTTAATTTTTTTAAAAGTATTTGTTTTAAATCAGAGTTGTCTAATTTAGATCGGACGGCTTAGTATGCTTGAATGCGAGATTAATTGACTGTAGCAAATTTGGGTCCTTGCTTATGCCTGTTTGAATACATTTCTTTTATTTGCACTTTCATAAAATAAGATATGTGGTACTGAAACAAATATATTCTAGCTATGCAAGTCACACATTGTAAACGGTTAAGGAATGTTGAATGTAGAATCCTTAGTTATTGTAAAAGAAAGAAATCATTAAAGCATGATTAAAAAAATCACAACTATCAAGACCCATTTGGACAACATGGCCGGTTGAACAACTTGCCAATTGCCTTATTTTAAGCGTTTATACTCAGTCACTATCCACTCAACTTTGATAGTTTATGTTTAAATGTGTGACATGTAACCACACATAAAACCACTCAATAACAACATTCTTTGATGCTTTTAAATAGAATATCAAACGTAAAAATGACAAGAAACATAAAATTAAATTGGAACTACTTGTATTAACAACCTAGAATTGAGTCCAGAACTGAAAGTATGATAAACACACATCTACTTGTATTAACATTCTGGTTCTGGATAAGTTTTGCTAGATTAAAATATTTTGCCAGGAAATTAACACTGTGTTCACAAAAACTGTACTCAATCTAAATTAAACCATTTTCCTCATCAAGCAAACATGAAACTATTCAGTGGTGTTTGTTACAATGTAACTCCATTCTTCAATCCTTAAAATTCAGTTGTAGAAACATGAATTAACAACAACATTAATTATTGTTAATGCCATAACAATAAGATGTCATTCATACAAAAAAAGAAATCTTCAAGATGTGTTACAAAGCATAATGAAAGTACATTGTAACAAACATCTTCAAAATGAAGGCAATGGTTGAACCTGTAAAAGGGTCAAAGAAACGTAGAATAAGAATGGTGATATAGTCACAAACGTTTTGCCAAGTTTATATTAATGAAAAAAATATGTCATAAAAAAATACCTTTCAGATGTTTTGGAACACTTCTTTAAAGACAACATTGGTGGTAGTACTCAATGCCTCTTTATCCTTGTCATGAATAAGAATTTTGAGACCTTTTTTGAATTTAACCCTAGAGATAGCCACATATAATTGGCCATGACTAAAAACATCTTTTGGCAAGTACAAACCAACATTGTCTAGAGAGTGTCCTTGAGACTTGTTAATTGTCATTGCAAAGGAAACAATGATTGGGAACTGGCGTCTCACCAATTTAAAAGGCCATGGTGATTGTGAGGGCAACAAAGACATTCTCGGAATGTAAATGATGTTGCCAATATTTTTACCATAAATGATCTTTGCTTCAATGACATGATTCGCAAGCCTAGTTACAGTGAGCCATGTACCATTGCACAACCCTTCAGACTGATATAGATTGCGCATTAACATTATTGTTGCCCCAACTTTCAACCTGATTGAATGATTAGGTAATCCAAAAGTTTTAAGAGCATTCAGAAACTCAGGTGTGACTTGCTCATATGCATCAAAGTTAGTAGCATCAAATTTATCTATAGAATCACTACTGAAGTATTCTTTCTCATCTCCTACAATAATTGAAAAATATAATTAATGACTACGTAACATATATTACGCCATTTTATACTATTACTATAAGTATGGTTCAAAAAATGCGTGTTGCATACCTGGAAGAAGGTTTGTGATATAACGGTTGTCTCATTCTGAATATATTTGGAGTACTCTGACTGCCCCCAAACCAAGCATCTGTTGAGTAGTATGTCGTTGTCGTTTTGAATGGTTTTCTTTCAATATCATTTATCGTCTTGCTCTTGCTTTTTTCCCTGACCCGATGTTGTCAATAGGGTCCATTCTTGTTACAATAATTAACCTTAGATAATCATATTGTTAGTGATAAGCAATAAAAAATGTAACAACATTAGACATATTCACCACCAAATACGCTACAACTGTCAGCATTGCAATTTACATGATATGTTAATAATTGACAGCATTGTAGTTGACTCATTAAATGAATGTTAAAGTTGATTAGTAAGATATCAATAACTGCTCCTTATATCAAATTAATAAATGTTCCATATAAACACCAATGTGGTAGGTGCTGCATCATAAATGAGTTGAACCAACTTATATTATCTAAAGTTTTCCTATAAAACTGAATGTTTGTTGGATAGATTCTAATACGTTAGTGAGATGCATACAAAATATGTCTACTCTGTATTTGCTTATGCTCATATTTAACAAAAGGTTTGTTCTTGAAATCCAATGGGTGTGCATACACTATGAATCAGTTTTATGCTATGTAATCTAAAGTGTCTTAAATGTTTGAAATTCTCTAGATATATAAACATGTATCTAAATTTAAGTAAAACATGACCATATTGTGAGATTACAAAGATATACCCATCTGTACAATGAACATACTCACCTTCTTGCAGATTTTTTTCTCTAAAAGCAACAAATTTGTTGCCTATCTTGGTCAGCTAGGGACTCACTATCCATTTGTATTGTCCATTGTCAGGTATGGCATTGGTTAGGTTAATTTTTTTCTGCCAATTCAATCTTTGTTATTCAATGAGTATAAGCATTGTTAATTTTAGGATAACTTGAGAACTGTACTACAAAAATTATTAAAGTTAATTAGTAACACCAACTAAAATGCACCTAGTTGGAAGGACTAACTAAAACTTCTCTTACATAACTTAATGAGCTATACTAAGTTATTTACCATTTTTTATTAAACTTGTCTTCATCACAATAACCCTACAGGGGTTCAGCAATAGTTAGACTGTTAGTGACTTAGGAAATGTGTTAACCGGCCACAGAAACGGGAAAAGTAACAATAATATATTACGAATTCTGACATTACACAAAAAAAATCCCTTGGTAAAAGTGGTTGTACCTTGTCAAAGGGTAAACAAATTTCCTTGATAATGCAATTGCAGGCTGGCTATACATAGGATCATGTCTTATGCATTTAAGGTTGAAGTGACCATATACCCAATATTTATCCAAAATCATGGAATTATCATTCTCTCTCTTCTGAACTTTAGCAGGAAAATGTACAGGAAAAAGAGAGTGGCAGTTCCTAATGTAGGTTATATTGGACTTAGCTTTGGGAAAAAGATACTTCCTTATGCAACCGTACATCAGGCTGTATATAAAACTCTATAAAACTCCATATGAATGATGGTTTTGAATACCAGGTGCAATCAAATAGCAGTTTTACATAAACCTCAACAGGCAGGGCGATTGCAACATGAAATGTTGAGAAAACCACCAAAACATAAAGGCATGTGTACTAAACATTGTCATACAAAACCAGATTCTACAATATTGTAAATTCATGAACAAATTAATGTACATGCTCCTTTGAAAATATAAAATATAGATAAACTAAAGATTACATTTGTTTTCTATCTATACTATGCCTAAAGGACAGAAACTTATGCAGGCGAGTTTTTGAATGGGTTGAGTATGGAGTTTGACACAAGTATATACAGCCACCTCTAGGAACAAAATTGTTACCAAGTTGTATATTTTTATTTGTATAGAATCCTTAGAGTTGAGTTTCTTTAAAAATTTGGAAGGTTTAGAAATGGATAATGCATTTATCAGCAAGGGTTGTTTAACATAATGGAAAATAAATTTAATATCATACATCATTCCTTAATAACATACACATGATTTTGGAACAGCTGGAATATAGTAGGATTGCATAATCCTGAACCTGTTTTCAGCTGGAAAATAAACTTAACAGCTACAGATTATGGAAATAATCCATATAGGTAATTCAATTAGGATTAGGAAATTAACTTAAGAGATCCATTACAATGCTGCGTTCAAATGATCAGTTTAGGTATCAAAGAACGACTAAAAGTGTGCATAGAACATGCATAACGACACGACACAGCCAACAAAATAATTAATAGTTGGAATGTATTGATACAAAAAGTGTGTCAAGTGATTATGCATCAAAAAATGGAAATCTCCTGAAGGCTGCAAATCGGCTCACTCCTTCATATGTCTGCCCTTCTTTCCAGGCTTAGCCTTAGTGGCGGATTGTTTTAGAGTAAGATCCTCAGCATCATTGAGATCATTTGACAAACTTGGTATGGCAACCCTCTTGGCAGGTGTACTGCTGGAGCTTGCAGAAGGACTCCAAGGATGGTTTGCAGCAGAGGATGGTTCTGCCGAGTGGGATTGTTCAGATGACTCAAGTCCCTACACATGCCATAGTGAAAATTTTAACAACTATGGGAAATAATAGACTCATTCAGAACCATTAATAACAGTTTAGATAAAGGTGCATACCATGACTTGTTTAGGTTCATTGGTTGGAGAGGTAGTGGATATTTCCAAGGCAGGTGCATATGAAGTATGCTGGAAATAGTGAAACATAATAATTAGACATGTTGACTAAAGATTTCAACAAATTAACAATGAATGAGCAAAACACAAACGAAGCACCTCATTTGGAGTGAGATAGTTGTCAAACTTATTGTAAAGATTGTCCTCGCTTAGTATGGTGACCACAGAGTATTGCTCGTAAAAGGATTGATACTTGACACGATATACCAGCTCTATATTCAACAGAACATCTAGATGAGCCGACCAAATTTTTGGATTGTCCTCTCCAGCCTATGCAATACACAAAGGCATCAAATGCAATGGCTTTAACAATAATGACAGTCTTTCACAAAAATTCATAGTCAAAGTTACGTTACGGCTAACTCACCTCCTTCATTACTTGTCGTAATTCCTTAGCAGTCTTCTTAGTGTAAGGAATACAATCCTTATCCCAAAATACAAAGGTTCCTTTGTGGTTATCATACTCAACTTCAACTTTAAGCTTGAATCTATCGCAACAAAATGTAAGAAAAGTCAAGTAATAATTATAAAATGAGGTAGTAGAAATATAATCTGTAAGCAACAACAGCAGCTTACTTTGTGACAGGTTCGACATTAGTAACTCCACAGGAACACACAAATTTTTGCACCGACTGACTTGTTAGAAACTTTATAGTCAAGGCAAGTCTCAAAATACCATCCAAACTTCGAAGCTTTGAACCGTTTCGTAGTGCCAATAGTAGTTGCGAAACAATCCTATTGTGTTCAAGATTCATTCATAACCGTTAAATACAAAAGCACATGGTCACAATGAATTCAAAATCATTTGGAAAAAGTTGGACAAAAAACACATCTTTCCGGCCTCATAGATAGCATGGATACTCTTGACCTCATTGAGGTTAGTCCATTTTTTGTTAGTGGATTGAATGGTTGAATCACATGTTAAAGATTGAGAAAGTGCAGGTGCAGTAGCTAAGTCAGTTGTTCCGATCCTGTGATTTAATTAGTGAAGGCATTAGACTTTTATCTTTTTAAGGGATAAACTAAATATGTATGAAGTGAATGCATAGAATATTACCTGGACTTGAATTCTTCAACCTGTGGATGATCTAAGTTTATGAAAAGTTTAGAACCGTTCGATGCATTTGATAGACTTGGCAATCCAGAAACTGTGACATAGCAGAGAAACTGCTAGTTAGGAAGTACTATAGTAAATGATATGCAATAGTAGAGAAACATGACACCAAACATATGATATGCAATAGTATATAAATATCAATAGTAGAGAAATGTTAATTTTTGAAACCTGTATTTGTCTTGCACCAAGCATGTGTCAAGATGATAATGGTAGGACCAGGGGCTTTGTTAGGGTTATTGTAATTCATGAACTGCTTTCCATAATCATCCCACAAGGCAACTTCGATAACATTGCCTTCAATATCACGCAATGTGATATTGGCGCAAGACTTCTTACCACCACCCCCAATTTGCGTCTTCACAACATCTTGTAATACACCAATAACATTTGTAACAGTTAAAAAATGAGGTGTAAAAAAATCAGGGATATCCAAACAGTAATATACAAATCTAGAATTCAAACAACATGAGCATAAGTGTAAACTCACCATACAATAAATCAGGTTTGAATTCTCCATTTAGAAAGTTTTGTATCGCGTGGAAGTTTAACTTGTGAGTAGGTAATTTTGGTATCGCCAAATTTGTCACGGTAGTCCTCCATTGAAGAGTATTTTGAGTGGGTTAGAACAGACCTTGAAAGGGCTATCATTAGCAACCGGCTCCCCATTATAGAGGAAATAAGTTTCATTTTCCTTGAGTTGGTCAAGCCAATCTTTGAAGTCCCTGCTTCTAGTGGTAACATGAATCTGGTCTGCCTGTGAAAGTTAATAACAAACAAAGTTCAGTGAAACAAAAACATGTAAAAATGTGTGAAAAAGTATTACCTTTCCATCTTGAATGACCATTTCAAGGTGTTGTTGTCCATTTATCTCCTTAACAACCCACAAATCTACGACCCTAATATGCATCTTCCACACTTGGTTTCCTTTAACCAGATCTTTGATAAGAATATGAGCCCTTGACATTGTTTTTTTCCTGGACAACCAAGTATTAAAACCTGTTATATCAAACCAGTAAAGTTTTTTACTCAAATAAGTTTTGTCGAAACATAAAGATAACTCAATATTGAGTTCTTTGAGTAAATGACTTCTAAAACCTCTGTCAATAACCTATGGAAAGTTAAAAAGCATCAAAGCAATCTGAGTTAAAAATAAGTACTTCTAAAATAAAAATTGAAAAAGGAAGACAATGAAAAGCTAAACACCATGAAAACAATGCAAAGCTAAACATGACTTTCAAAACCTCTGTTCGTAACCCATCAAAACTGAGAATGAAAAGTTATACAACATGAAAGTTAAACAACATGAAAGCAATGCAAAGCTAACGGTTCCATGCGAAACAAAAAACAAATGAGAATGTTGCAGAGTGAGGAGTTGATGTAGCGAAACAATGAGACGGGTTTAATCTTCAGAAATGCTGAATAGCAGTTGATGTAGCGAAACAAAAAAAAAATGAGAATGTTGCAGAGCTCACCTTCAGAAATGCTGAACAGAAGTTGTTGTGTTTTGTGGAGAGATAGCAAGAGTCAATGGAGAAAATAGTGAGAAATGAGGTAGTTTTGAAAGATTACTTGTTGTGACTTGTTGAAAGATGACTTTATGACGCTGTCTGGAGGGAGTCGGAATTTTTCCAATTCCGGCCAATGAGAGGTAGGCAAGTGGCATGTTTAGTACGAAGGAGACATTGTTTTATGGCTAATTTGCTAGTTACATAAACACCCTTTAGCAAGGCAAAAATATTTTGGAAGGAAGGGCATTATTGACAATGCTAGGAACTTATTTGTAATTGGTAGATAGTAAATAACTAAATGGTTTTGGAGCAGTTTCAATCCAACACAAATTGGATTTTTAAAATTGGTGCACTGAATTTTTAAAATTGGCTCATATAAATTAGTTTTTTTGCACAAGCTTACCAAGTCAAAGCCCAAAATAGCTAACATTATTAAAGTAGATCTAAGTCGAAATCCTGTGTGAAGTAACCTAATTTGATACTTCGATACATTATTACAATTTGACACACATTATAACAATTCGACTACTCTTTATTTCTGTCGAGCTACACTACTTCAACACAAAAATTACAACTCAACAATAGTCACTTTGGCTTTAATTTGGCCATCGAAACTTCTGTTACGTACTTACACTATCAGCTTTCATGTCCTTTTACTATTATGATCGTTACATCTGTTGCAACTAATACACCATCATAGTCATCATTACCATGTTCTTTTGTTTGATGTTCAACTTCATAATCGATATCAATAACCCGTTATATAACTCTTTACTGAGTCAATTTATTGTCTCAAAATCGAGCCCTATTAGCCAGATGACCCTGCTCGCTTAGCATATTATGGCAAGTTGATCAACACTGATCCAAGGTTGTCTTCTTCTCGCTTATATTGATTTAAGCCCTCCCTGTTAACTTAGCGTGCTCTAGAGCCAGTGGACTGAGGTTTAGAGCCAGTGGGTTGAGGTATAGTGATGCTAACTAGGTTTGAATTTTTGTCGACATATATGATGATTCATTGTTCAAGATAAACATGTGAAAAGAACTTTAACCTTCTTAAATTTTTACTTGTTCGATGAATGAAGCACACTCTGCAACAAGGTTGGTTTTAATGAATGTTGTCTTTTTCACTTAGATATTTCTATCGTGTATTTTGCATTTTGTCTTTATCGATTTTTTTTTTTTTTTAATGAGATATGATAGGATAATATTAAATTTATTTTTTTGTTTGTAGACTTGATAATGTGGGAGATAGATTTTGGTTAACTTTTTGTTTTTAAAATTTTATATGAAACATATTCTTTAAATGTATGTAAATTGTATGTATAGTATTTATCCGTGTATATGTAGTGGGTTTCTTATTATAGTTATTCTGTTTTTATATTTTATTTCAAAAAATGAATATACTTATTAGTATATTTATTAGGTTAAATAGGTTTGTTATCTCATTTTTTTTTAGTTTTTAAAAAAAATCTATTAAAACATGGTTGTTTTAAAAAAAAAATTATCCTTTGATCTCTCTTGCAGATTAACCACAGTTTTTACAAATAAACAAAATTAACGAAGATTTTTACAACTAAACAGATTTATTACTTAATAATTGAATTAGTAACAACAATTTACTACTTAACAAGTGAAATAGCAACAATTTTAATAAGAGAGACCAAAAATATGGATAAAATTTTTTAAAAGAACAATTCTTTAAAAAGAAATCTTTGAAATATTAAAAATAAAATATGAGATATTTGAGAGGATCACAAATTTATTTTATCTATTTTAAATACAAGATTCTTTGTCAAAAACCTAAAGCTAATGTTTGAAGAGGGTAAAGTTTACCTATACTCATGAAGGACTAGGTAGTAAATATGCAATCATACTTTGAGGCATGTGATATCATAAGAAAAATGGACCATCAATTTGACAATTTTTCTTATAAGATATGATAATCTATAGTGGAGCTATTATGATGGATCTTTACATAATACTAGTAATATTAAATTACTCATTAATGACATAGATGCTATCGAATTATCTCCACATGCATAATAGCGAGAACCAAACTTATTGAAAAAATTTAACCCATTTTATTTTGATTGTTAATATATTTTTTATTTTGGCCTTTTCAAACTAAAATATTAACCCATTTCAAAATATCCTAATAAAAATGAAGGGATATAACAAAATAATGAGTTTCTATTTGAAGTTAATGTTTCTTAGTGTAAAACATTTTTACTCTTATAATACGTATCCTTTAAATCATATTTTAGAGGAACTGTTTTCTTTGTTTGGGATGGTAACAATATTGGCATTATATATATTTAAAGAAAAAGCAACATAAGAAAAGCAACACTTATTGAGCGTATACTATTTTAAAATTAACATAATCACAGCAATAATTAATCACACTTGGCCTTGGGGGCCCTTGTTTACACCTTTAGGATCCTGGCCCACAGGAACCGCAGCAGGTCTCATGTCATTGCTGAATACCGGAGCCACTCCTTGATACTGCGGCGCATGGACCATCCCTCCAGCAGGCGCAGTATAGTAAATATGTCTCCCACTTGCACTATCATACGCCACTTGCGCATACCCAGCAGCCCCCGCATTATCCGCTACTCCAGCTGGCCTAACTAAGCCATATCCTTCCGCATAAGCCGAAGGTTTGACTTGCTGTGCCGGTGCTAGATTCCCTTGACCCGCAGACGAAAACGCTACACTCTGAGGTTGAACGCCACCATACACCGGCTGTTCCCGGTATCCATCAGAAGACATTCGCTGCACAGCGTAGTACCCCTGAGTCACCTGCGCCGTCTGTGGACGCATCACCTGAGGTGCCTGGTAGAATGTTCCAGGCGGCGGCATCATGTAAACATGCTGGTCGCCTCCACCGGAAGTGTTCATCCCTGTTATCGGAAAACCGTCGCTGGAAAATTGCTTTTCCGGCCAGTAACCCGCAGGTTGATGAACAGCCGTTGGCGAATTTGAAGGAGCAGCTTTTTCCGGCATCTTCTGCAAGTAATAATCGCCTCCGGGAGTGGGAGCAGCGGCATATCCTCCGGTGAATCCATCTACACTTCTCCGATACAAGGACTGCTCACTCTCAGAAACCTGCAAACGCTGTAACTGCCTCTGAATCTCAACACTATCATCCGCGGGTCCACGTGGCGGATACTCAGGTTGCTGCGCAACAAGATCTGGCACAGGCTCATGATACTTCACGGCAGCATAGGAAGGAGGTTGAACCGGTGGAGCTAGGGTTTTGTTATCAATACCAAAGAGAAAATCAGCGTTGGATTGAGGTTTAAGTAGATCAGGTTGAGAAATCGAGCCCGAATTTGGAGTGATGAATATGAAGAGCCTCATTCGAACGGGTTTAGAGGAAGGACGGTAGAGGCGATCGTACTCATGCATGAGGTGTTCGAGATCGTCTTCTGTTGTGACGGAGATAAGAGCGTCGAGTTCTTCACCTGGAAGCTGGTACTTGAAACTTATCTCTTGTGGAATAGCGTCGCAGAGAGTGGAGAGCTTGGAGAGGAAGGCTTGAAGCTTGATGTTTCGGTCGACGGCTAATATTTTGGTGTCGCCGCCGATATAAGAAAGCTGGTTGTCGTGGCTGCGTGGTTGGATCTTTCCGCCGTAGCTGCACATGAACTTGGCTTTGTAGTTCTGCTGGTCTTCCCATGAGGCTTGATTGTCGAAATCAATATCTCTTGAACGTGGTGATGAGTGGCCGGAATCTGGATATGACGGAGGATATTGATAGGTCTCCATTGAAGAGTGAAGACAAATTGTAAAAGTATTTCACAAGTGTTCGCTTTATGCTTCTTTAATGACGACCCCGCGAAAAAGAGGAGGCGTTTTTCTGCATGATTAATTTTTAAATATTTTATATTTTATTATTGAGATTTTTTAAGGTGTTGTTTGGGGTTTGATAAATGAGAGGGTAGCGTTGTGATTGCTATGCCTTGTTGTTTGAACACGTGGGTTGAAAATATGGTTGGAAGCGCGTTGGTGATGGTGAGGATAACATTGTGTGTCCCGGTGGGAATGGAATAGCTGGACATTTTGGTGGTAGGGTCAAGGGGACCCGCATAGCATTGATTGGGAGAGTGAGAAGGGATAAGCGTGTGATTCATGGTGTTGTTGACTTGAAAGAGAATCTCTACTTCCGTTGAATTATGTGGCAGGGCACCTTCTCTCACTAGAAATATCGGCCTTTTTTTGCTCTATATGTTCAATGTATTTCCAATTTCAGAAAAACAAAATATAAGTTACTATCAGAGATTATTATTGACTGCGGTTTTGTGGAAACTCTTGACCCAAAATATATATATATATATATATTTGTTGTATTTGGTTCTTAACCTAAGGAAAGTGCTTTTGTAGTGTATTCCGAACGCACTTGATTCCTCATAATTGAAATTGTATACCCAATAAGGTTGGCATCAAATTAAATAGCATATAAATATGCTTATTGGCAAGTTACTACTATTTAATAAAAAAAGTTTCATAATTAATTTAGACATGTAGATGTGAGAAATAGTGTCAAAGTAATATGTTGGAGTCACATGACATGCTAAATAGGGGGCTAAACTGGTTTATGTTTTTTTACAAAAAGGCTCCACTTTAGATAGTGGCTAAATTGTTTTTCAAGAGACTAAAAGTTGTGTATTTTTGTTTGAGGACGAAAATGGATCTGATTTTTTGGTAAGGGAGACAGCCTTCATTCTAACATTAAACTTAGTTAGACAATCTGTTTGTTACATGTCATTATATTCTTTGAACCTTTACCGCCACCAAACAAAAGTATTTGTTACTGTATTAGCACGCTAGGGTTGCCTGATTGGATATTTTACTTGGTTCAACAACTATTTACGAATAAATATTTCTAACAGACACTAAATGTTTAGCTGCAAGGCTTTAGCACCAAGTAAAGTCTGAAACAATCATGTTAGATTTTGTATGAGTCATCATCTTCAAATAGTAATGATTATATGCCCAGCAGTTCAATGTTTAAATGGAACTAAACACATACATGTAGCAAAACTAAACGCCCTGCTTCTCAACGTTCTCATCCACAGCATCACTAGGTTTGTCCAGCCCTGAAGGTATCTTGCCTGGATAGTTAGTTGTTGATACTTCCAACCCTAACATACTGGATGAAAAACATAAATTAAACCAATTCTGGTTGAGATTATAGATTTTAGTGTGAAGGTATATAGGTTGTTTGCAAACTCACCTTCTATCCACAATGATCATGGAGCGAAGTTCACAGTTGGCAAAGCTGCAAAATTTATGTTAAATCAGTCAATCATTTGCTACCACTAAGAATAGCTTAAACTAAGGCACTAAGTCAGATTAGTCAGTATGTTTAATACTAAAACTGAGTGCTGCTACATCAGAAGCAACAATTCATGCTTCACATCACAAGAGAAGCAAATCACAATTGCTAGGTTAGAGGCAGAGGTGTTGAGAGAGCTTACTGCTTGGATATTTCTTTCTTCACCGAGGGGTGGCAATCATTTCCAAATGCTGTTAGAGTGTGAAACAAGAATCCACTGTGAGTCACAATCGCTATTTCCTTCTCTTTTCGTGTCCACAACCTGAGATAGAATTAAAACCAAAGTAATGAGAAGTCAAAAAAGCAATAAAATATATTTTCTGAACATACAAATGAATCTTTAACAAATGATAGTAACTGCATATCTGAATCAATACAAAAAGTAGATATCTAGTTTTTAATCACAGTATGAGACATTAAAGTAGTGATCGGAATGAATAAATGATAACTTGCTGACATATTAGATGAAGAAATTAAGATAATATTATCTTCAAACATCGATGGTCACAGTAGAGCTCAGTGACAGGATCAAGAGCATCTCTTTTACATCAATACACATTCTGCTATATCAAGTAATCTTGGTAAATTGTAAAATTTGAATTAAATTTCAGTAAAGATAAGTTGATCTTGTCTTCCTGCTTGGACAGAGTCCTACTGTATATTGGCTGTTAGTTTTAGATTGTGGGAACCTTGGACGAAAGGAAGTAAAGGGGGCTTCTGGAAAAACTGTCTTGGAATGTGTAAAATATCAATTTAACATCAATTTAGTGTTGGATCACTGGATGAAATCTTCTACCAAACAGGTTGATAATAGATTTCATTAACTTGATCATACATTAAAATCCAACTTAAGTGTTTCTCAAATGCAGTATTAACAAAATCTTGGTGTTTTCTTGTTGTAAGGGATAACCCACATACCAGTTCATGAACTTCAGCCCCCTAGCTGCAAGTTCCTCCTTTGTCTCTCTCACATCATCCTTCCACCAAACATCCTCGTCACTGTCTATCTGAAACAAACACTTAAAGAGACTAATATAAACCCAAAGGCAACATTCAAATTTTGGCTAACCTTTGTATGGCTAAAGAAAGGAATAAGTTATAAGCTATCTTCCGTAAAATCATAAACCACGTGCATTCAGGCACTTGAAGTATAAGCACTTGCCAGTGAAAAATCAACAGCAGGAAAAAGAAACTGATACTCGCTAACACTTCTTCTTTTGTCACAGGGATGAACTCCCTGCATGATGAAAAATGTAGAGAAATTTGTAAGGTTCATAATCCATATGTCTGTCAATGTTAATGTCAAGCCTAAGAAACCCTATTTGCTCAAAAGATAAACTTAGGATAATTTTGTAGCTGGGATAAAGAAAATAAAGAAGCAGCAAATATATGAATTGATTGCATCCTTTCTCCTTTATTACTAATATATATACAGGCTTTAAATTTATTGGCATTTTCGCATTCAATATTTTTATGCAAAATATGTCCAGCACTGCTTAACAATCACTCTTCATAACATCCCTACTGAATATTATTCACAATCGATACACTATGATGCACAGTACTTTTAAAAGGGTTGCCATATTCATACTGGGCAAGTATAACGTACAGGTATTTGATTGTTACACATGATTAAGCATTCAATGCTTTTTTCTACTTCTTTTTCTTCCAAATTTTTCTATCAAATTTTGTGGGTTTATTCTGGTTAATTAACTGGGAATTGCAAAATAAGTTAACAGTAAAGTAGTACTCCCTCCGTTTCTTTTTAAGTGTCATTTTTAAAATAATTTTTTGTTTCTTTTTAATTGTCACTTGCAAAGTTCAAGGTAGTATTGATTGCACTTTTGTCAAAATTACCCCTAGGTAATCATTATAGAAAAAAAAAGTAAAATGAATGTAATAAATAATTAAGGGTATTATAGGTAAAAGGAGAATTGTTGTTTGAAAAGTAACTATATTGATTAGTTTTCTTGGTATGTGTAAAAAGTCAAAAAATGACACTTAAAAAAGAACGGAGGGAGTAATAAAATTCTTAGTTTCTCCCTTCTCCCCCTGAAGTGAAAAGCAAGATTCCAACTAACAATGGGTGTGCAGGTAGTAGGCGTTATTTTAACAGTTAAAAAATTGTGATGACCAAGACACACAACCTGCCATACTGAGATAAAGATTTAACTTGTTAATTAACCCTAGCACGTATACCAACAATAACATAATGCTCACACTCTTGAAACAGGGTAAAAATATGTTGAAAATGTAGAGTTGCATACCAAATGTTCACGACAAAGTTCACCAGCAACAATTGGAGGGCAATTAAGACTTGAAATTGCTGCACGGCAGCTATTTCCGGCATTTGCCACCATAAGAGGCACCACATCCGTTTTATCGCCACTGTATCCCTCCCCACCAAATACCCCAACAGCTGTTTGCAAAGTCCTGAAGCCGTAATTTGTATGAAACAAGTTACAAAGTAATTTTCACAAGAAAAATATATCTCAAGTATCTTTAGGATCCTATATTTATTCATAAGGAAACTTCAACACATCAGGGATAAGATATAAAGTGGTACCATTATGTTACTTTGGGTTTCTAAAAGTGCACATCTAAATAACAAGCAAATCGCTGTCAAGGCAGCAACAGTGACGCGTATGACGTAAAAAAAAAAGGCTGAAATGCTTATAGCATAAATGTTTACCATGATAAGCACTTGTGTAAAAAGTTATTTCAATAACAAAAGATGAAATATAGTTAAATTATTTTCGTTTAAGTTATATTGAAAAACTTATGAAAATAAGTTGTTTCCATAAGTTCTTTAAAACAGATTCACAAGTGTTTATGTCTGCCCATAGATAAGTTCAACTAAGTCAATCCAATCCAAGTCGACCATAAGTACATGTTTGCATTAGGTTTAGAGATTGTGGATTTTCAAGAATCATATTACATCTAAATTCCAATAATTTTGGAATATGCTACCAAAGATTACTAGGCTATGGAATATGAATAAAGTTATAAATGCATCCAACAAACTCAACTTTCAAATTGAAATTGGACCATTAACCCAAAAGAGGAATCAATTAATCCAAGTAATAATACCTCATCAAAGGAGAAGCGATAACGAGATCAATCTTGTTTATCAATCCAGAGGAGCGAACATGCTTCCGCAAATTACCAACCTGCTCCCATCCAAGAGGAGTGAGGTGAGCATCGAAATATTCAGGATTCAAGTACGCTTTGTAGTTCTTATCTCCCTCCACATTGTGGGTCCCCTGCGCATGTCTCACGAGGTGAATCGTTTTGCAGCGATGTAACGGAAACAAACACGTACCGGCGGTGCAATCCATACTGCTCCGAGTCTGATAAACAAACGGTTGAATCAAGAACAAAGAAACGCGTAAGGGGAGTATATTTAGGAACGGAGAAAGGGGGTGCAGGGAAAGTAACGTACCCTAGCAGTAGCAGATCGAGAGAGAAAGCGGGGCAGGAGGAATTTTTCTGGTGTGTGAGTGATTGAATCAGTAGAAGATCGAGTGGGTGCGATGTATTTTATTTTAATTTTTCTTTTTCTTGTTCTTGCTTGTTCATTTGCTCTTGAATCTTCTGCTGAGCGAGACTGTTGGCTGTCAACTTGTTTGTTAGTCCATTTCCATTTCCATTAAACTCATTGCATTATCCAACTAAAATATTGAAAAATAAAACATATTTGGAGTCTGAAACAAGAAAAATAAAAATAATAAAGATTAAATATAGTTCAATGACACTCTAAAATTGTTATCCAAATTTAACAATTAATCATATCACACAACTAACTTAAAAATATTATGATGACTTGACTAAATACATTGTGGTGATTGATTGATGGTGTAAAATTATTTTACACTTTCAGTATATTTTTTTTTCTCAAAATAATATTAGTTTTGGAGACAATGTTGATCGTGAAGGCTGGATCAGATCCTGTAGAAGTGGATTGGATTATGTCTAGCTATTGGTCTAGTCCAGAACAGGAGCCCCCCAAGTCGTTGCTCCCGAGCATGGGAGTGATGACTTAAGGGCAGTTCGTTGCTCCGGGGAGCTAGCATAGAGTCGTCGTTTGAAGACGAGAAGGATTGTCTCAATGTACTTGTGACCCCTGGTGTACGTGAGATTCGTGGTCGTGACCTTGTTGCCCGTTGTTCGGGGAGACTAATGGTCAGACAGAATTGGAAACGTTGGGACGCCACGTGAGCCTAGAGCTCCGTGTAGCAGTTACTAGGCAATGATAGCTAGTGGATAGCCATCATGGCCTACGAGCGCGTGTTCGCACGTGCCCCTTTGTATAAAAAGGGGAAAATCGTTCCATTTGGGACTTTTTGCTCTGATTTCTCTTCGTTTTCTTCAGCATTCCTGCCCGTTGCCACCGTCTGCTTACTCCGACCACCGCTCCAAGCTTCGAGCAGCCACTTTCATCTTCTTAAATCAAGTAAGTTTTCTGACCCTGTGCTTGTTTTACTCCTTTTTGTTGTCAATGGTAGATTGCATGTGGTTAGGGCTAGGTTTAGAGGACGAAATAGGTGGATTTCCAGTGATTGTTGGTGGTGGACGGTGGTTGTGCCATTTTTCCACTTCTGACATGTCGCCGGACGTGTTAGTATGTTCTAGCGAGGAGGGAGGTTCATGGCGTCGCCGTGACAGCTATGCATGTGTGACTGTCGTGTCTGTCCTTCTTCTGAGTGGGTGATGAGTTTTCCGGTAAAACACTCCCAGATTCCGGTGGAGCTTTGCGACTTCCGACGAAGCTTCGAACGGAAACTGGGTACGAGTGCGAGGAAGTCCTCGCTTGGGGATGGTTTGTTTCGAGCGTCTCCTCGCGGGGAGGTTTCAGTTTTCCTTTTGATGTTAGGGCTTAGGTCGGGGACGATGTCCTTAGCCCTTTGCGCGCCCTTTCACTTGACTTAACGGTGGAAGGGTGGATTTGATTTGTTGTCGAATTCACTTTCTTCTCTACTTTTCAGGTGATTGTTATGGCGACGGGGCCAGATAGAGAGTTTATCATAGATACGTCCGAGGAAGAAACAGGCTCCGAGGATAATAGTAATTCGACGGCTTCGAATTCCTCCAGTGATGTTGGGGAGGAACATGAGCTGGACGACATGGACGAGAACGTCGCCGTGGACTCTTCCGAGGAGTGGGAGGTGGCCGAACCCGCTGAGCACGTGTCTACTTTTGCGAAGTATTTGGGGGACGTTTTTATGGAGGTTGGACCGGAGGGAGAGTGGAAGGTGCACTTCCCTTCCGTGGGTGAGCGGGTATGCACGAACTTCGGGGACCGTTTCACGATGTATGAATATGCTTTTAAGGAGTTGGGTCTGAGGTTGTCGTTCACTAATTTTCAGCAGTCAGTGTTCGTGCATTTGAAATTTGCCCCCACGCAACTGCATCATAACTCGTTGGACTTCATCCAGGCGTTCGAGCTGGTATGCAAGCATCTCTCCATAGGGGCTACTCTCCCTCTGTTCTTCATTGTCTTCCATCTTCAAAGGCAGTTATCGGGGAGAAAGTACGGCTAGGTGTCTTTGAAGCATCCCCGCAAGTTGTTTAAGCCATTCTCGGAGTCGATACGGACGTTCAAAGAGCGGTATTATGTCATCGAGCCCTTGTCCAAAGCTGCCCAGGATAGCACATACGTCTGGGAGATCGAAGTTGACGAGGGTGGGAATGACCTGCGCAACGAGGATGGGAAGTTTATTGGGCGGAGAATCTATAAGTTCCTCATCCATTGGGCGCCCGATCATTTCGCTAAGAGGCCCAGTGGCTATGTTCTCCAACCGAGCGAGCTACGCGGGCAGGACGCCGTGGCGTATGAGGTGCTGGTGAAGTGGGTCAACTCCTTCCGGCTTGCTGAGTGCTGGACGAGCAAGGGTAATCCGGTCTTCGAGGAGGACGGGAGTCAGAGGGTTGAGCGTCGATTTATCAACATTAAGGCACTGTTGGAGTGCAAGCCTCCCGAGGATGCCGAGAAGCTGCTTGGTAGTCTTAGTTATTTAGATTTGTTTGCGCTATTTCTTTTCCTCGTATCTAACATGCTCGTATTTTTTTTGTGCAGGTGAGATGCCTCAGGCCCATGACAGGGTTGTGAGGAACACTCTTGCGAGGAACAAGGTCGGAGTAGTTCCTCCGAAGTCTCGGTTTGCTGGCGCTCGTGTTCCTCCTCCGGCGCAGTCCGCTGCGGGGACCTCTTCCTCTCCTACTCCTGCTCCCCGGGGGTCTCCTCTTCCTTTGACCGGTCGATCCAAGCGGCCAAGGGTTACTGACGCTGTGGACCTCACTCGGGTGGCTGAGAAAAGGGAAGTTTGAGCTTCCTCCTTGTATCCTCGATAGGAGGTTTTTCGAGGGAAACTCTTTGGTCGTGCCCCGGGCGGAATCTCTTCGCTTGGAAAGTATGGATCGCTCGAGCAAGAGGGCGTTGGTGGCTCAAGACGCTTCTGCCTTGGTCAGGATGTTGGAGAAGGCAGCCGTTTATGCTAAAGGGGACTCTGCAACTGAGGCCAAACTTAATGTTGCCCGTGTTACCATGGCGTCCCTCAAAGAAGACGTCAAGGGTGCCGATGACGCTCGGAAGAAGGCCGAGGAGGAGGTAGCTCGGTTGAAGAAGGAGAACTCCACGCTGGCGGCGGAGAAGAAAGTTGCTGAGGAGCTGGTCCAGCGGCTGAGAGCGGTCAATGCCCCGGGTGACGATGAGCCGGAAGATGTGAAGGAATTGAAGACGAGATCCGAGCTGGTTGCCCGTTTGCTGACGGCCGAGGATGATGGTATTGTCGTCGCGGAGGAGTCTTTCAGAAATGCCGTGGCTCAACTGCGAGTGGTGAACCCCGAGCTTGACTTTTCTGTCGAGGGTACCCACTATCTAGCGCACGTTGAGGATGGACGGATCGTTATGCCCGATGCTCTCCTTGAAGGGAATAACGAGGATCAGCCAGCGGAGGACCAGGGGCCTCAGCCCGAGCCTGCCGAGCACGTGGATGAGTGAGGAGTTTGTGTTTTTGATGTTGTTGTAATCTATCCGGCCTGCGTGCCGAGTAATTGCTTGTAATTTATTTTTTTGGGGGCATGGCCCCCGTTTAATGTAACTCAGTACAATCGTGGTCTTTGTGGCCACTTATTATGTTGAATTATTATATGTTTGATTCTGTTATCTGCATGAATTTACTTGCTTTTATTTTTTGTTAAGTGTTGTACTCATGCTTGTTGTGAATGTATGTATGCCCGTGATTTGGAGTATTTGACTTGTGCAAATATTTAAGGGGGATTGCTCATTGTAGATGTGTTTGGCAGTGAGGGGAACTGGTCGAACGGTCGGGGAATATCCTGGCGGGGGTGCGGAGCTCAGGTCGCGTTTGAGGCCTGAGTTCGCGGCGTGAACGTCCCATCGCGAGCTGGGTTTCTGCCAGTCATGGTACTTTGACGACAGCGATGCTCAATCGAGGACCGCTGTCGAGCAGTTACCTGGCTCGTTACTGAGCGGGGTTCTGCTTTATTAGTATGCGACGCTTGTACCTAGACGTGCATAGTGGTCGGTAGCTGACGTTCGTCGTCGCGACGGGTAGAACCGAGAATTTAGCTGTAGTATTGTTTTACCTTTTCAGCGTTCCATGGTCGAGCAAGTTCTTCGCCGGTGAGATGTTCTAGGTAGTAGGCCCCATTTTCCGTTTTTGCTCGGACGCGATAGGGTCCTTCCCAGTTGGCTGCTGTTGTACCCCAAATTTTTACCCTTAGATGTCATCTAGCTTTTGTGCATCTTAGGTCAATCATCTCTGCATTGTTTGATCTAACCCATATCTTGCAGTTTGTTTCTTTGTGTTCAAATTAGGTTTGCATATCACCATGAAACTTCAACAAGTTATTTTGAAGCAAGTCAAGTCAACAAAAGATCTCCAGTTCAAGGACTTTGGAATTAAGGTTTTGCTCTGAAGAAATCACTGAGAAATTGGCTCTATCAAGTCAAGATTTGTGTGGTTCACTCGCCACTTAAGGTCATCTACATCCAAGAGACATCATTCAACAGGAATCCAAGATCTATTGGTCTTCAACAAGAGAAGTTTGAGCCTCAGCTTCACTATACCTCCAAATTAGGGTTCCTGTGACACCTATCAGTCAATGACTTTGATCTTCATCAAGATGAACTCCCAAATCCTAATTCTTGATTCTATTGGTTTATCAACATCCTCATGAGTCTCCTAAGATCTTTGGATGAGAAGGAAAAAACAAGTTTACAAAGTGCATTCACAATCAAAATTAGGGTTTTGACTGAAACCCTAATCCTTGGGAATTTTTGTTCAAACGAAGTGTCAAGGGTTCTAATCATTATAGAATGTCTCATGAGGTATTCAAAGTATCCATATTAAGTTTCATGAGGTTTCTTGCAAGAGAAGTAGGGTTTTGGCCATGAAAGGTTTCATATGTGAGATTTTCCCTCTAATAGCCCAATTTGAAATGACCATAACTCCTAAACCATACACCCAAATGGAGTGACTCAAAGCTCATTGGAAAGCTCTTTTCAAGATATTCATTTTGTTCCATATGGCTTTTTGTCCAAAAATGCTTGGTTTTTGAGTTATGAAGCTTGCAATATATTTGACCAACACTTAGAGAAATTTCAACACTTTTCTCCACAATTTTCATCATACTTTAACCTCATTTTTCGCCCATTTCCACTTGGATTCAAGACTTGGGTCCCAAATGAAAGTTTTAGAGCACAATGAGAGCTTTCCAACCATATGTGGAACACTTCATTTGAATGAATCATTCTCAAGTTATGAGGTTTTAAAGATTGGTACTTCAAGTTGTCAAATTTCTATAACTTAGAAATTTTCTAAGTTCTTTTTGGCAGTTTTGGGCACACAACTTTATGAGTGATTTTCCCACAATTCAAGAACTTATCTCAATTAGATTTCCAAATAGAAGTTGTTGTATGAAGTGCCTATTTTCTAAAGCACCAAAGAGCATATAATTTGGACTTTTGGTTGGCAAGTTATCATGTGGTAAAAGAGGGTCCACGACTCTAATTTCATCACCCAAACCATATTTCATTTTGAACTGATTCACAACCATCCCTCCAAGTACATTCTGCAGACCCTCATCACATCATTTCCAACCTTTTGCTTTCCACCAAATCCTCCAAAAGCCAGCTGACAAAACATCCCTTTTGTACTTTCAAGTTGACATTTACAAGCAGCTTGCCAAGAGCATTTCGTACACATCCTTGGTCCATCAGATTTACACCAAAACACACTATATTTTTCTGACCTAGTTGCAAAAGAAGAAGTTCACTTGGCTCCATGAAAGATTGTGTTCAGAACAGCCATATTCCTCAAATTTTTCCATGACTTTCTCTTCAAAAACAAACCCTTGGTCCATTGGTTCTTCACTCTCATTGTCCAGCAAATTCCCTATATAAAGGACTCTTCTCTCATTTACTTATCATCAACAATCAACACCAAACAACTAAAAAAAAACACTTTGAGAGCCCACGAGCTAGCTGCAGAGGAAGGAGTTTCCGTTGCTCACTCAGGAACCAGGTAAGTTCCTCAACCTTCCACTTATCATGCTTATCATGCTTATCATGCTTATCATGCTTGAATCATATGCTAGGCTGAATACACTCTAGTTTAACGTTAGAGATACTATGTTGTTTTAATGTTTGTGTTTTCATGATGTATTTGCACGGCATGTATATTGTTATAAACTCTGTTGAGATTGTTTTAGAGGTTTCATACCTCTTCATGGCTGTCATAATGAATGTATGAAGATGTTTTCCATGATAAGAACACTTGTTAATCTGTGGTGAAATAAATACTATTTGAAGGTAGATTTTGCTTTGAACATATGTATACTGAACATACCAACTCTGATGTATATCGTGTGTAAATCGTAGCACTCATAGGCTGTTAAGTTTGTTTCGCGTCCCTGCATGAATAACATGGCTGAAGTATAGAGACGTAGTTGTTTGTTCTGGATGTTGTTCATCATGTATGCATGGCTGTAATTTGTGCATAGACGTATGCTGGCTGTATGGTGTTATATCCAACTTATTTGAGTTTTAAATGTTGATGCTTGTTCATGTTATCGTGTGAGGGGGGTTCAGGAGGTTGTGGTTTGTCATGTTACATGTTGTTGTTAAGTTTTAAAACAAGTATGTTAGTTTAGATTTGAAACAGAAGTTGGTTTCTCACTCTCTCTTGAACTGAATTTTCATTTTGAACATTGGTTTTCCTTTGCTTCTTGCTCATGAGATGGTCACTAGCTTGTTTAGATTAGGGCTTTATCGTGTTCTATGTTTTGAACACTTCAAAATGGTATATTATTTCATGTCATTTGGTTGCATATGGAGGGTTTTGTGTGAGCTTGAAATCTGATGTTTGTTTGAAGTTTCAAGACTGCAATACGATGTTTATTATGTTTCTGCATGCTTCCATATCCATGCGTGTTTTTGATTGGCTACTAGTTTGAATTTTGTCTTGTAGCGTACCTAAATGAATCGTGACCAATTGATTTATGTTGTTATACACTCCGTCCATGTACGCGCGCATGTGTTTTCATTTAACATTTCATTGAATTGTTTTGGCTTATAATATTATGGAAGCGTATATGTATTGGATGAAACATGTCGTCCCAACGGTCACACACTAGCCATCCTTTGCCATTCACTTACTACACCTGGGTTCGATCCTGCGGATCAACCCTTTTGCTTTTTTTCTTTTTTCGCCTGAGTTTTTCTTTTTTTTTCTTTTGGAATTTTCGCTTGGGTTTCTGCTATTCGCCCCTCCCATTTCTGGCCCAATTCATACTCTCCTGTTTTTTTACTAACCCAATTACTTACAACACCCCTCCCTGCGCTTTTCTTTTTCTTTTCAGTTTTTTTAACTAATTATTTTCTTTCCAAATCTTAAAAAAAAAACCTTTTATTTTATTTTATTTAGTTTATTTAAAATATTTTCTTTATTTCAAAAACTTCCAAAATGTTTTTAATCTTTATTGTTATTTAATTTGTGTTTTATTTCTTAATTGAGTATCATTAATTAATATGTGTTTATTTCTTAATCATTTATTAATATGTGGATGGTTTTATTTTTTTCTCTTATTTATTTTAAGCTTAATTTTAATATGTAATTTATTTCTTAATTGTTAATTGTTTATGTAAGCTTAATTAATTTGGGAATTATTTCTTAAGTGTTGCTTGTTTATTTAAACTTAATAATTAATATGTGAATTGTTCTTAATTGTTTCTTAAATGGATTAATTGTTAACATTGTGTATGAATCATCTTTGTTGATTATTTAAGTGTTTGTTTCACTAATATTTGTTTAGGTCTTGAACTAATTCATCCATGTTTGACTTATCTTATATTTGACTTTGACGTGAATTTGGTTCTTCTTTAAAAATCATCCTTAGTTAATATCATCCTCTTTATCTTGTGAGTGTTCTTTATGTTTGTCTTTCTTAAGATTGAAACATATTGATATGTCTTTATGATGATCATGTCCACTTTTATCCATGCTTATCTATGAAGTATTTCTTGCCATATTCATGTTATTGTTGTTATCTTCTCTTTAGTATCTTATCAATATCTTTAATATCTTATCAATTATCTTTCCCTATTCCAAAGGAAGTGATTAACATTGACTCTTAAAGTCATAGCCCCCACCTTAACCTAAGTAACCTCTTAGGAGAAACTTTATTTCTTGGCCTCATCAGAGCCATAGAAATTATAACTAGCTTTAGGAGAGAGTTCCTGAACTCTTAGTGACATTCATCATAATGAATCATCACTTTTCCCACTGACTAAAACATAACATAGGACCATTATAACTAGACTTAGAGAGTTCTTATACTCTGCAATGAGGTCACACTCATTTCCCCTCTGAATATTGACCATAGTCAATCATTCAGTAGAAGTAGAACTACGCATACTCTGATTCTATTCCCGAGGATACGTAGGCGTAAGGTGCGATGCCTTATCGAGTATACTTAGATACTAACCCCTAGGGTTTCAACCTTTAGCATAGAACCTTTAGCAAACATAGAATAACATAAACTTAGCAAGAGGTTCCCGTAGAGTACTACGGATACTTAGGGTGCTAATACCTTCCCTTTGTATAACCAACCCCCGAACCTTAGATCTCCCCCCTTTAGGTTTTTCTAATGATCTTGAACCTTTCCTTTGGATAAATCAAAGTCGGTTGTAAAAGAAATATGATGCAAGTTAATTAATAGCTTGTTATCCGATTTTCACCGCAACAGAAATGGCGACTTCACTGAGGACAGTAAGACCTATTGTTGCTCCTTTCCTAAGAGGGTTAAGCCTATCTTGTTTTTATGTTATTTATGTTTGCTTGTTTTACTTATATCTGCTTATATACTTGTCATATTTGCTTATATATTTGTATATCTGTTCTATGGGTTGACATGGTATCTATGAGTGAGATAAGTCCTAACCCGGACTTGAGAGAACATATATGTTTAGGAACCGTGGACATAGTCAAGGGAACTTCGAGGGAGAAATCCCAAAGGAGGGAACTTGAAGTCCACACTCAGTTGAGGCCCTCTTGGAGGTGGTAAATGTTGAACGAGCAATCGTGAATACGTTACTACTTTCGACCTAGGAGCCAGAGATACTGATGACCTTTAGTTATCCCTTTACCCTAACTTGGCCTATTTAGGACGTAGTGCGAGGACTGTGAGGGAGCAATCCCAAATGGTTGCTACGCGATACTACACTCAGACGAGACTCTCTTGAGAATTTTATCGATCACCAAGCAATTGGAAAGTCGATAAAATCCGAAAGATGGGTTTTCGACTCTGGGAACTTTTTAGAACCTTGTCTGGCAGGTGAAAACCATAGTACATACCTTTGGGATGGGTAGATCTTTGACTCCATGCTCGTGACTCTTAACTTAGGTTTCTCTGTGTGCTTTATGCTTATTTGTTTATGTGTGTTTGTTGCATTCATCCTTGCATCTTATGCATTGTGTATATTCAAGGAATTCAACTTTGTTTTGCAAACTTTATAGGATGGATTTTGAAAAAAGGAAAACGAAGAAGTACACCTTCATTAGTCCAAAATTAGAAGATTTAAAGAATCTGGGTAAGCCAATCAATGAATCAACAACGTTTCAAGACAAGTATGGGAAGATTTTCTCTCTGATGAAGACCAAGATGGTAGATGGGATGCTCCCTACTCTCATACAGTTTTATGATCCCATGTACCATTGTTTCACTTTTCCGGATTACCAGTTAATGCCTACGCTCGAGGAGTATGCTATTCTAGTTGGTATTCCTATTACCCCAAACCTTCCTTACTCTGGTTTGGAAAGAATGCCTAAGGAGAAGGAAATTGCAGAAGCAACTCATCTCAAGCTGTCAGAAGTCAAGGCTAACTTGGTTGTCAAGGGAGGACTTTTTGGGTTACCTGCCAAGTTTCTAATGGAGAAAGCCAGTTATTATGTTAGCATGAAGAATATGGTGGATTATGAAGCTGTTATGGCCCTTCTCATTTATGGGTTATTTTTGTTTCCCAACATTGAGAACTTTGTTGATTTGAAGGCAATCAAGATCTTCATCATTGGAAATCTAGTTCCAACATTACTTGCAGACGCCTACCATTCAGTGCATTTGAGGACTGCTCATAAGGGAGGGATGGTAACATGTTGTGCTACACTATTGTATAGGTGGTTTATCTCCCACTTACCCCATTCTAAGACCTTTTGGGATCTCCAAGATGGACTTCTTTAGTCAGAAAAGATCATGTCTCTCACCAACACCGATCTGGAGTGGTACCACCTATTGCTCAAAGGCAAAGATATGATTGTTAGCTGTAGAGGATTTGCTAATGTACCGCTTCTTGGCACAAAATGAGGCATAAGCTACAATCCAGCTTTGGCTTGTCGTCAACATGGTTACTCAATGGAAGATAAGCCTAACAACATCTATTTGGAAGGTTTGTTCTTTGAGGAAGACAAGGACCCTGTGCTTAGGGAAAAGATGGCTCACGCTTGATGTCATGTTCACACAAGAGGTATCTCTGCTTTGGGAAAACCTGAGTGTTTGGCTTCAGAATCTTACACTCAGTGGGTGCAAAAGAGGGCTGTTGAGTTGAAGATGCCATATGACCGTCATGATCCCATCCCATTAGCCCCCAGAGATCCTGTTCTTTACTTCACAAGCAATGAGGATGAATTGAAGATCCGGCTGGCTCAAGCAGAACGAGAAAGGAATGCATGGATAAACAAGTATCAGATTCTTGATTTTGAGATGAACGAACTTCAGAAGAGTCTCAGGAGGAAGGAAGAAGAGTCTGTCAGAAAGAGGAAGGCGTAGGGAGATTTATTTTCTCCTAGCACATCATCTCCACCAGAACCATGGAAGTCACAGTTGGCCAAGCTCGCTGTTGAGAATGAGAGGTTGCAGAAGGAAAACCAGAAGCTCGTCATGAGATTAATGGGGGAAGACTGATTGGATGGTTTAGAACTTAGCTTTCTTTATTTCGTACTCTGTATTTTGGCTTTTGAAGGTGTAATTGTCTCTTTTTGTAATTCAAAACTTTATTATCAATGAAATGAAATGAGATTTTCTTCTAGGAAAAGTGTTCCTTAAAATTTGCAAAATACAATGTTGAGTTCCTTGAATTACCCTCATCATGCTGCATTGCATTCTGCTAAGCTATCAAGACACTAAACTTTGTTTTGCAGACTTTGTAGATAATGGAGGCTACCAAGAAGATAAACTGGCCCTTTACTTTCCTGATCCCTAACGTTGAGCAGTTGATAGAGATCGGAGGAAGAATTGAAGACCAGCTAAGTTTCATCAAGAAGTATGGAGACCTTCTGTCCCTAATGAAGCTACAGGTGAAGGAAGGATTGGTGGAAACCCTGGTGCAACTGTATCATCCCACATACTGTTGTTTCATATTTCCTAATTTTCAGCTGGTTCCAACTATAGAGGAGTATTCAGCTATGATGAGTTTACCAATTCAGCATCATCCTCCATTTTCTGGTGTGGAAGGGGAGTTCCTTAACCAAGAGATTGCTGCAGGGTTAAGGATCTGAAAGAGACATATACGAGAGAACATGACTACTAGAGAGGAGTATCGTGGTTTACCAACTCAGTTTTTGATTGAAAGGGCTCTTCACTTTCAAGAAAGGGGAGACTCTGTAATGTTTAAATCAATTTTTGCTCTGCTAGTGTACGGGTTGTTCCTGTTTCCCAATGTTGAAGATTTCATTGACGTCCAGGCTATCCGAATCTTTATGAGTCAGAACCCTGTCCCTACTCTATTAGATGATATGTACTTCTCAGTTACTACCTATGTTGTTAATCTCGAAAAGCGGCGCGGCGTGGTCACTCCGAAAATGGGAGCGGCGCGGAAGCGGGGAGCGGCGCGGGCGCTATTTTTTCGACGCGGGCGCGGAAATATACTAAAAATATACTAATAAATATATTAAAAAAAAGTCAAACTTCATAATAGTATATATTACTTCAAATTCCTAATAGCATTCATTACTTCCAATTCCAAATATCATTAAAAGACATAAGTCTTAAGCAAAAAAGCATTGCAACATACTTCCAAAATTCAAGAAAATAAACACTTAACATCTAAATCTTAAAATAACTTAAACAATCTAAATCTAATAAAACTTCAACAATCATTAAAGTCAAAGTCTTCATCGTCACTTCCTCCGACACTAGCATCGTCTTCATCCTCTTCAATCTCTTCATCCTCTCCAAGATACTCTTCATCACCAAATTCATCATCTACTACTACCACTTCCTTTGCTTTTGCCTTAGATCTAGACGAAGAAGGTGGAAGTGGTGGAGGTGCAGCTGCCTTCTTTTGCATTGCCGCTTGGCTCTTAGTGTTGATTGCAGGCTCAGCAGCACCACTTGCAATTTCAACATCTAGCCAAGATAAATCATCACCATCAAACACCATATCATCATTATCAGGTTGAGCTTCTTCTTCACCTCCCAACAACCATAGGTAAGTGGTCTCAAAATCATCATCCATAACCATAGGATCAATCAAATTATCACTATCAAAACGCTCTTTCAAGTTTTGATTATACTTGATGAAAACCAAGTCTTGCAACATTTGATGTTCAAGTCTATTTCTCTTCTTGGAGTGAATCTATATTATAATTTTAGTGTTAGTTTAAATAATAAATATAAACTATTAATTTGAATGTATAAATTAATACCAAGTACGTATATGCTCAAAAGCACTCCAATTCCGCTCACAACCCGATGAGCTACAAGTCAAACTCAATATCTTAATAGCAAGGAGTTGCAAATTTGGTGTTTTTGCTCCATACCTCCTCCACCACTCAGCTGCAATGTAAGACTTATTTGCATTAGCATATATACATAAAAATTGTTATGTAATTGAATTATTATCAAATATACTTAGTTACTTACCAGGAGCTACATCATTCCTTTGCCTTACCGCTTCCGTCAATGCAAAGTGGCCTACACCCATCCTATATTTTGACAATTCTCCATGGATGGCATCAACAACCTTATCACTTTCAGAAAGCTTATTAATGCATGCATAAAGACCATCCAACAACTTATCATCATTCTCAATCATTGGATTGCTATAAAAGAACCTCGGATTAAGATAATATCCAGCTGCGTGTAACGGATGATGAAGTTGAATACTCCATCTTCTATCAACAATAGCAATGATATCTTTGTACTTGCTTTCATTGTTGTTGAAGTTTTTTGTAATTAACTCTTTGGTTTCCAACATTGCATGATAGATGTTACCCATTGCCGGCTTCTTTTCATTATCAACAAGCCTAAGGACTTTTACAAGAGGCCCCATAGCCTTAAGAGTGTACACAACATCCTCCCAAAATGAGACTTGAAGTACAGTAGCAGGTGCCTTCTTTCCTTTCACCTCCTTACTAGCATTCAAGTTCAACCATTCTTCAGAAGTGAACATGGTTCTAATTTTTGCCTTTAAAGTGTGCAACCTATGCAAAGTAAGAAAGTTTGGGGCAAACCTTGTGACTCCACTTCTAACCAACTCACTTTCTAATTTCTCCCTCATTAAGTTTAAAACCAAAGAATGGTTGTAAAAGTTTATATGTAAAAGTTTCTATGTAAGAAAATATATAATTTCTGCATCTAATCTCTGCATTTGAATACAGAGTTTCTATGTAAAATATATATAAAAAGTGAAACAAAAAATGAAACAAAAAATTTTTAAGAAGAAGTGAAACAAAAAATGAAAAAATTTTATAAACTGAACCACTATCATGAGTTACGTTAGATATAATAACAGAAAATGAAAAAATTTTAGAAACTGAACCTTAATAACAGAAAATGAAACAAAAAATATAAAAAATATATATTTTACAAACATAGAACAAAATATATTTTAGAAAACTTGAAGAACATAAAAAGAAACAAGGAAGAGTGGGCGAGAAAGTAGAAATATATAGAAATATACAGAAAGAAGGTGAAGATGAAGAACAGAAAAGTAACCTCTGTTTTGTGTCGTTGTAGAAGACGAGGAAGAGTGGGCGAGGAAGCAGGGAAGGAGAAGAAGAGAACAAGTCATTGGTGTTGCTGTAGCGCGTTCGTTGGAGAAGAGAACAACTCGTTAGTTGTAGCAGGGAAGTAGAAAGAGAACTCAGAGAGAGAGCCGTTGAAGGAAGCAGAAGAAAAAGGTTAAAAAAATTAGGGTTTTTTTTTTTTGTTTTTAAAGGAATGGGTCGGACCCGGCCCGTTGGAAACCCGGCGCATCCGCCACGCATCCGCACCGCACCGCACCCACTTTTCCAGCCGCGAAACCCGCTTTCAACCCGCTTTACCCTTTCGCGGCCGACCGGTTTCCTTTGATGCGGCGACGCCGTTTCTGGCGCGGTGCGCCGCTATCTCGGCCGCTACCGGCGCTTTTGACAACATAGGTTACTACACAGTTTATGAAAGGAGAAGGTGTGATTATCTGTTGTGCTCCACTGCTCTATAAGTGGCTCATTTCGTATTTACCTATAACTCCAACATTTTGGGAGGTAAGAGACAGTGCCCTTTGGGCTAAGAAGCTGATGGAGCTTGAACGTTCTGCTATCAGGTGATATGATTCGGATCCAAGAGGGACCCTTATGATTATAAGCTGTGGGGATTATCCCAACGTGCCGCTCATGGGATGGAATGGGTGCATCAACTACAATTCGGTGCTCGCTCATTGCCAACTTGGTCATCCCATCGAGGAACAACCAGATCCCAAGGAGCTAGAGTTAATCTATTTTGGGTATGGAGAGGGATTTGAAGACAAACTCAAGATGGGGCACGCCTGGTTCCACATTAATCAGCAGAGGTGGACCACTGCCGGTCCCGTTACCGAAGCTCATTTGAAATGGGCGCAAGGGATTTCGCTCAGCATGAAGATTCCTTTTCCATACTACGAGACACCCGCTAGTGCCAAGCAGAAGAGGATGGAGTTGTTGGGAGAACTGATTGTTGAGAAGGCCAGAACCAAGCAGCGCATCAAGGAGATCATGATAGGGATCAGTGAAGGCGAAGGGCCCTCCCATTTAGAGTTGTAGCTTTTAAGTTTCCTGTTTTATGATCAGTTGTTGTAATCCTGTTTTAAGTTGTATTTCTTTTAATTTGAACAATGGTTGTAATATTTCCTTTTTGTAAGCACTTGTTTTATCTTTCAATGGGAAGAAGTTTATGTTATTGGCAATCCTATTGTTTACACTGTTTGCAAATAATTTTTAGCTCTTGATGGTTTAGCATGCATTTGCATCTCATTTGCATCTTCGCATGTGCATGTGCATTCTTCCGTGTCTCATCGTCGTTTTGTCTTCTTCAGAACCGTCACCCTGATTTCTCTACATTGTTACAAGACCCGAGCACAGGCTTGAAGAAGAAGAATGTCTGAGAATTGCGAGAATTTGGATCAGGTTAATGACGAACTCAACGAATTGAGAGTAGGAATGAGGCAGATCATGGAGGTTTTGCATGTTATACAAGCAAAGATGGATACGCAGGTCACTGTAGTCTCAGAAGTCGTTGCTACAACTGTAGAGCCGCCGATTATACCTGTTGTGGACCCTACTCTAGGGATGCCATTTGATTTTATACGAACCACGGCTCCTCAGTCCACACAACAAGCCGTGCCGTTGTTTGGTGAGAATCAGCAAGCTATTCCAACTTATGCTCCGCCTGTGGTGCAGACCCAGTTCCAACCTGTTTTTCAGAATTAGCATCATTTGGATTATGACAATATATCTGTGGAGGAGGATGATCGTAATGAGAAGTTGAGAGCGAGTGTGAAAGTTATGCAGAGGAAATTAAAGGCTATGGAAGGCAGTAATATCTTCAGTACTGACCTCAAGGACATGTGTTTGGTTACAGATCTGGTAATTCCACCGAAGTTCAGGCTACCAGGTTTTGAATTGTATTCCGGTGCTACTTGCCCCAAAGCGCATTTGGTCATGTATCTCCAGAGAATGGCTGCGTATATGGACAACGATAAGCTGTTAATGCATTGTTTCCAAGATAGCCTGAAGGGCGCCGCTGCAAAATGGTACCTAGGTTTAGACCAGTCTTAGATCAAGTGTTTTCAAGACGTAATGGACGCCTTCGTGAGACATTATAAGTATAATTTGGATCTAGCTCCGAATCGTAGACAACTGTTGACTATGACTCAAAAGAACACCGAGTCGTTCAAAGAGTACGCTCAAAGATGGAGGGAGACAACCTCACAGGTTGAACCGCCGTTGACAGAAAAAGAATTAGCCGATTGGTTTGTGGACACCGTAAAGCCTGAATTTTATGAGAAGATGATCAGTAATATCGGTGCCAATTTTTCTGATATTATTGCCATTGGTGTGAAAGTAGAAGTGGGCTTGAAGAGCGGAAAAGTAGCCAGTTCACCTAGTAGTTCCACTAGTAGCAGTGTCAAGAAGTCTCCGAGTAATTTTCATAAGAAGAAAAAAGGTGAGACTAATGTTGTTATGTCAAAGAGTCAGAGTCCCAGATGGAAACGATCTCTCTTTCAACAACAACCAGGTCCCAGTTTTCCCCAACAACCGAGTTACCCATGGCAGTTCGCACAACAGCCTTATGTGGCGGCTGTTACACCCACTTTTAATCATCAGGTGAACCAACAAGGTCCTGTTCCCCAGCCACCGAATCAGCAGCAGTGGCCGAGGAATCAAAATCAGAATTACCAGCAGCAGCGGCGGCCAGCGCCACAGCAAAATACCCCTCAAAGGAGACAGGCGGTAACACCAAATTTTCCACCCATACCAATGACCTACACAGCATTGTATCCTTCTCTGGTAGAACAAGGGTTAGTTGTTACTAGGCCGTTGGGGCCACCATCTGAGAAGTTTATGCAGTTCTATAACCCCAATGCAACCTGTGTTTTCCATCAAGGAGGGGTGGGTCATGATTTAGAAGGATGTTTAGCATTAAAGAATCTGGTGAAAAGTCTGATGGAGAAAAACATTCTGTCTTTCGCTAATAACCAGCCAAATGTGAAGAGTAACCCCTTGCCAGTGCATGGGTCAACTAATGCTATCGAAGACGAGAATGATGAAGTGTTGGTCTCAGATGCAGCGAAGATTAAAACTCCCCTGAGAATGTTTCATGCCAGGATGTTTAGCGCCGGTTTGGTTAAAGTTTGCCATGAGGGTTGTGAAGAGTGTGGTGGTAGTAGTGAAGGGTGTCAGTTAGTTCAAAATGATATTCAGCAATTGATTAATGAAGGTTTCTTACAGGTTTTCAGAAAAGAAAGCAGAGTAACAGTGATTGAACCAGTGTTCAATTTGCCAAGGCAAGTGCCAGTGTTTGACGAAGAAGAGTACATATCAGTAGTTCCTGTGTTCAATAGTCCAGGGGTAAGTACTGTGAGTCCCGTGTTTAAACAATCAGTTCCAAGATTCAACAGGCCTGAAGTTGTTTCTCCTGTTAATCATGCCAAGCGAAATGATTTCCCAAGACCAGTTCCATTCAGATTCAGAGGAACCAAAGCGTTACCGTGGATCTACGAAGACATTACAGGTGGTAGGGAGAAGGAGGAAATGATCCCAAGGAAAGAGGTGGGGGTCGTTATAGAAGAACCAGTCCCAAGGAAAGAGGTGGGGGCTGATGAGAAGAATGTGTCCAGTATAGTAGGAATGGGGAAAATGATGAGGAGTGGAAGGATTTATGAAGGTGGTATTCATGTACCGGCCAATGACAAAGGTAAAGAAGTGATCTCCAAAGAGGATGACAAAGAATTTCTCAGAATAATAAAAAGAAGTGACTACAGAATTGTGGATCAGCTCCACCAAACCCCGTCAAAAATTTCCATTTTATCTCTGTTGATTAATTCACCAGTCCACCGATCAGCACTGCAGAAAGTATTGGCCCAGGCTCATGTAGCTCAGGATATTACCGCCGGGCAGTTTGATCATGTTATCGCTAACATTACCGCATGCAATACACTCAGCTTCAGTGATGAAGAGTTGACCCAAGCGGGTCGGAAACACAATCTTGCGCTACACATATCAATGAAATGTCAGGAGGACTCGTTGGCTAGAGTCCTCGTAGATACAGGATCTTCTCTGAATGTTTTACCGAAGAGAACTCTCGATAAGTTTGCATACCAAGGTGGAATAATGAGACCCACGTCATTAATTGTCAAAGCTTTTGATCATTCACATAGATCTGTGATGGGAGAAATCGAGATACCTGTTTTGATTGGCCCGCAGGAATTCAATGTTCTGTTTCAAGTCTTAGATATTAATCCTGCCTATAGCTGTCTGCTAGGAAGGCCCTGGATCCATGAGGCTGGCGCTGTCACCTCAACTTTACATCAGAAAATGAAATTTGTGATTGATGATAAGTTGGTCATTGTGCATGGAGAAGAAGATTTGATGGTTAGTAATCTGTCGTCCTTCCATTACATCGAGGCTGATGAGGACGCATTAGAGACTTCTTTCCAAGCCTTGGAAATAGCTAATGCAATTGTGATTGACAATGAGAAGCCTGTGGTACCAGAGTATCCATCCTTTGCTTCGTATAAAAGTATTCAGTCTGCCCTTCAAGAAGGCGTGCCCGCAGGTTGGGGTGAAGTTATCGAGATTGAAAAGAGGGACCGACACCAAGGGTTGGGTTACAGACCAACTCCGGAAGATGAGGCTGCTTCAAGTATGAGAAGAAGAAGGACGAAGATAAAGACTGTGCAGGAAACATTTGTCAGAGGTGGACATCAGGTCCACGCAATCATTGGAAGTGCTGAAGAAGAGGAAGATATTGATCATTTGGTTTTTCGCCAGGAAGGCGTGTTAAGCAATTGGGAGTCTGTTGAGATCCCCACTGTGTACCCAGAACCAGAGTAACTTGTTTTGACTTGTTATTTTCATTTCCCTAGTCTTGCCCAAAGCTAGTGGATTATTTTGTACGGGCCTCCGTTTTCAATATCTTAATCAATGAAATGACATTTTGCTAAAATTCTCGTCGTCTTTACTTTATTGCATTCCGTTTCTAAAAAATGGCAATCTGTTCAAAAACAAAAACATCTTCATCTCGCATGTTCTTGAGTTGTTGTGCATTTTAATAATATAAGTCATTCTATCATGCAGAATGAATCATAAACTTATTGTATTCAATGACCTTGCTCTTACCATTGACTTCGATTCCCCTGTCTATCAAGCTGAAGAGGAGGAAGATTATGAGGCGTCCAAAAATCTAGCAGATATGTGTGATTACCAGTATACAAATCTCCAGCCCCATGACGAGCAGGTGGATGTCATCAATCTTGGCAATGAGGAAGAGAAGAAAGAGGTCAAGATTGGGGCATCGCTGAAACCAGAAATTAGACAGCGGTTGATTTCACTCCTTGAGGAATATGTGGACGTGTTCGCTTGGTCCTACCAAGATATGCCTGGTTTAGATACAGATATTGTGGTCCACAAGTTACCGCTCAAGCCTGAGTGCCCGTCAGTAAAACAAAAGCTTCGCAGAAGTCATCCTGACATGGCCCTCAAAATCCGAGATGAAGTTAAGAGACAATTGGATGCCGGATTTTTAGCAGTTTCCAAATACCCAGAGTGGGTGGCTAATATTGTTCCAGTTATGAAGAAGAATGGAAAGGTACGAATGTGCGTGGATTATAGGGATCTTAACAAAGCTAGTCCCAAGGATGATTTTCCTCTACCACATATCGACATGCTGGTAGATAACATCGCTCGTTTTGCAATGTTCTCATTTATGAATGGTTTTTCAGGCTACAATCAGATTAGAATGGATCCAACTGATATGGACAAGACTACTTTCATCACCCCATGGGGTACTTATTGTTATAAGGTTATGCCTTTTGGATTGAAGAATGCAGGGGCAACTTACCAGAGAGCTATGGTAACCCTGTTCCATGATATGATCCACAAGAAGATCGAAGTGTACGTGGACGACATGATAGCCAAATCACAGAGTGAGGAGGAGCACGTAGACCACTTGTTAAAATTGTTTAAGAGACTTCGAAAGTATCAGTTGAGGTTAAACCCTGCAAAGTGTACCTTTGGAGTCAGATCAGGGAAGTTATTGGGTTTCATTGTTAGCCAGAAGGGTATTGAAGTGGATCCAGATAAAGTGCGAGCAATTCAAGAATTGCCAGCTCCGCAAACCGAGTCTCAAGTCAGAGGATTTTTGGGTCGTTTGAATTACATCTCCAGGTTCATCTCCAACATGGCTCCAATATGTGCGCCAATTTTCAAATTACTCCGTAAGAATCAGCCAGTAGAATGGAATGCTGACTGTCAACAAGCTTTCGAGAAACTCAAAAGTTATCTCCAAGAACCTCCTATCCTGATTCCTCCGGTTCCCGGAAGACCTCTCTTTATGTATTTGACTGTTTTGGAAGAATCTATGGGCTGTGTTTTGGGACAGCATGACGAGACTGGCCGGAAAGAACATGCAATTTATTATATGAGTAAGAAGTTTGCAGATAGTGAAAGTCGTTACTCACTACTTGAAAAGACTTGTTGCGCTCTGGCTTGGGCCGCCAAACGTCTAAGACAGTACCTGATTTGTCATACTACCTTGTTGATCTCCAAGATGGATCCGATAAAGTACATCTTCGAGAAACCTGCTCAAACGGGTAGACTTGCCCGTTGGCACATGTTATTATCTGAATATGATATTCAGTATGTCACTCAAAAGGCCATTAAAGGAAGTGTTCTTTCAGAATATCTTGTCGATTAACCAGTTGAAGACTATGAACCACTCAAGTTTGATTTCCCTGACGAGGATATTATGGCAGTGAAAAATTGTGAAGAGTCAAGCTCTGAAGAAGATCACAGGGCTGAGTATAGGTGGAAAATGATGTTCGACGGTTCATCCAATTACAAGGGGCATGAAGTAGGTGTTGTTATAATTAATCCTGAAGGTGGCTACACCCCTTTTACAGCTAGATTGGATTTTGGGTGCACGAATAATATTGTTGAATATGAAGCATGCATTCTGGGTCTGGAAGCTGCAATCGATCTTGGAATCTATTTTCTTGAAGTTATGGGTGACTCTGCTCTAGTCATTTATCAAATCAGAGGCGAGTGGGAAACAAAAGATGATAAGCTTATCCCTTATCAGGCATATGCTTTGGAGTTGATTAAGTGTTTTGATGAGATAACTTTTCGCCATGTGCCACGTACTGAGAATCATGTGGCTGATGCTTTAGCAACAGTGGCTTCGATGTGGCAAGTTAGATGTATCAACGAAGATCCAGTAATCAGTATTGGAAGGAGGACTAAGCCTGCCTACTGCCAGTCCATTGAAGAAGAATCAGACAGCAAACCTTGGTTCCATGACATTCTGAACTTCCTAAAGAATCAAGAATATCCGGCCAACGCCTCCGTTCTTGATAAGAAGACTCTGCGAAGATTGTCAGCCAAGTTCTTCATTAGCAACGGTGTGCTGTACAAAAGGAATCATGATATGGTTTTGTTAAGATGTGTCGATAAGAGAGAAGCAGACTTGCTAATCCATGATATTCATGAAGGAGCTTTTGGCACTCACGCCAATGGACATGCCATGGTTAAGAAGATTTTGAGGGCTGGATACTATTGGTTGACTATGGAGACCGATTGCATCCAGTACGCTAGGAAATGCCATAAATGTCAGATTTATGCGGACAAAATGCATGTTCCTCCTACTCCGTTGAATGTGTTATCATCGCCCTGGCCGTTCTCTATGTGGGGCATCGACATGATTGGGGCAATTGAGCCTAAAGCATCTAATGGGCATCGCTTCATTTTGGTGGCTATAGATTACTTTACCAAGTGGGTGGAAGTCGCCTCTTATGCGAACGTGACTAAGCAAGTAGTTGCTCGCTTCATTAAGAACAACATCATTTGTCGTTATGGGATTCCGAGCAGAATCATAACTGACAACGGAACCAATTTGAATAACAAAACCATAAAGGAGTTGTGTGATGAATTCAAGATTGAACACCATAACTCTTCACCGTATCGTCCGAAGATGAACGGAGCGGTCGAAGCTGCAAACAAGAATATCAAGAAAATTCTTCAGAAAATGGTCAAAACATACAAGGATTGGCATGAGATGTTGCCATATGCACTACATGGATATAGAACGTCAGTCAGAACATCAACAGGGGTAACCCCTTTTTTGTTGGTATATGGAATGGATGATGTCCTCCCTATAGAAGTTGAGATACCCTCTCTGAGGATATTGATGGAAACAAAGCTTGATGAAGCTTAATGGGTTCAAGAAAGATACGATCAGTTGAATATAATTGATGAGAAGCGCCTGACAGCCATGTGTCATGTTCAGTTGTACCAGAAGAAGATGAAGAGAGCATTTGATAAAAAGGTCCGCATTCGGGAATTCCGAGTAGGCGAGTTGGTACTTAAGAAGATTCTGTCGTCGCAAAGAGACGCCCGTGGGAAATGGGCACCCAATTATGAAGGTCCATTCGTAGTCAAGACAGTGTTTTCCGGAGGGTCTCTATTTCTTACAACTATGGACGGTGAACAGCTTGCGCATCCTGTGAATGCTGATTCGGTGCAGAAGTATTATGCTTGAGACAAGGACACCTCACCGGTATCCAAGAATCCTCAAGGAAGCTCAAGTTTTGCTACAGCAAGAGTCCTTAGTCATTAGGGTTATTGGTCATTGAATACAATGTAACCTTTGCCAAATTGCCATTTTGTTGCATTTGTAATATTTCATGGGACTCTGCTATTTGGCAAGTCACCATTTTTTAATGAATATCAGCTATTGAACCATCTTCTTGTTTAATACGCTATCATCTTTATTTTGTAAAACTTTGTCATTTTCACTTGATTTTTGAAAACAGAAATGTTGCAATTTCTAAGAAAACACAAAGATAAACTAAATTTTACTCTGGAATTAAGACGTTTTGGAATCAAGTTTGTACAAGAAGAATTAGCAGTACTGTATTTTTGGCATGGATATGCCATTTCCAGAGAAAAGAAGATTGCCCCGGTTATCCTTGATGTTTGGGTTTCAGGGTGTTGGCTTGTGTTATCTTTTCTTCTCTCTGTTTTTGCGTCGTTCGCGTCGTTTCTCGCATATAGCTAAGCATATGCATCATACCCTAGCATCTTCACATCTTTGTGCTCTGTTTTGCTTGTGGTCTGTTGTTGGTGTCTATCTTTATTTCCCCGGTGAAGTAAAGACATTCCCGGTTTGCTTTGTGTCGTGCTTGTTCGGTCTTAACCTTTGCGCGCCAGATTTGAATCTTTAAACCTTTTGCTGTTCCCCAAGAAGTTTAACATTAAAGATTTTTAAAACTGTTCTCGTTTGAATCGTGTCAAACTTGAACTTGGACTTTGTTTGAATCGTGTCAAGCATTGTCTTCTTGTTTTAAAACTTGTTCTTGTTTGAATCGTGTCAAACCTGAACAGAGTCTTTGTTCGAATCGTGTCGGACACTGCCTCTTATTTTAAAACTTGTTCTTGTTTGAATCGTGTCAAACCTGAACAGAGTCTTTGTTCGAATCGTGTCGGACACTGCCTCTTGTTTTAAAACTGTTCTCGTTTGAATCGTGTCTGTAGCGGTAAAATCTGTGAGTATAAGCTATTAATTAACTCAACTCAAAAATAAGCAAGAGTCGCCACCGCACTTTTATTTTTATCCATAAAGGAAAGGAAAAAAGAGCGACCAAAACCTAAAGAGATAAGGGTAAGGGGGGTTGGTTATGTAAAGGGAAGGTTTTACGCACCCAATACATCTATAGTACTCTATAGGAGCCCTTTGATGTATTCACTGCTTTTTGGTCTGAAAATGGTTTGCTTGTAAAGAGATTGGGGAGATGAGAGGAGAAATATTTTTTAAGATTTTTGTGTTTGGAGAGACTTATCGCCTCATGCCTACGTACCCACGGTGTGCAATGTAGGATCAAAACCTCGTAGTTCGTGGTACAAAGAACAAAAATTATTGGTTATGGTTTATTTTATATTGAAAAAGACAACCTGTCATTCTCAAGAGAGAATACTCAACTAATTACCCAAAGGTATGGGAAAGTGGCATTTGCATCACATTAAGATGGAGGATTTGCTTGGATTAACATCAACAAGACTAACCACTTCAACATCTAAGTGGAAAACGACCATACTTTCAACAAAATACCATGGTTAGGAGTTTTACATCTCATCAAAAAAATGACTCATGTTTAATTCTTTTTGAAAAGTTTAAAAGAAAAAGGTGCATAAAAGCACAAAAGAATTTGGATGAGTTTTGTATTTTTTTTATTTTTATGAAATAGTCAAAATATGATTAAGATGGATTGACATTTATTAAAGAAAATGAAGTTTGAAAAGTCACTTGACAAAAGTCAAGGTTTTATTATGAAAGTGGTTTTAAGTTGAAAACAAGAAGGTTTTGAAAAAGAGAGAAGATTTTGAAAATTTAAGAATGGGGAGGAGAAGAAGTAACTATCCTAGTGCATGAAATAAAAGCTAGGGAAAAGAAGGATCTAACCAAAATGAAGCCACTTCAAAGCAATATTAAAAGAATTCCATCCTTAAGCAAATTGGTCAAATAAAGGCAAATCTTTAATCAATACTCCAAGCAAAGGGATAAGAAGTCCTAATTCTAGGTCCATAAATCCAATATCACTTCAAAAGAGACCCATAAAGAGATCACTCCAAAGCATAGGATAGTAACCAATAGTCCAACTGAAGAGAATTAAGTTTTTTATGGTTTAAGCCTTTATTAATGTTTTAGAAGTCCAAATGGACAAAGTAAAAATCAAGCACAAAATAATAGAAATAATAAAGAAATATAAACATGAATATGGGATGATAATATGAGACATAAAAATAAAAGAGATAAGGGAGCAAGAAGTAATCACAATATAATATGTAATATTAATATATACACAATAATGGTATGGTGAACTTAATCATCCACAACCAAGAAAAAGTGGCCAAAAGAACAAAAAGATAATCGATTCCGCTTCGTGTCTTGCACTACGGCGATTAACCAATGCGATTAGGCCAAATTTAATGAAAACTTGAAAGAAGATCGGGAGACCCGAAGCAACTACGCATCAAGCTTCAAAGTTTATGGAACTAACGCAAACAATCAATCAACCTTGGGATTACGCGACTAATCAAAGTCCGGTCCACGAAAGTACAAGTATCGAATTGGATTTATTCCGAATAGGGGCGAATTTTGGTCTATGTTAAGCGCACGCCGAGTAATTTGTTCGAGCAATTACCCTACGAATGAGGCCGGCCATGAGATATATGTGTTAATGCACGCGAAATAAACGATATAGAGATCGTTATCCTAAAGCGATGCCACACGAAAAGAAAAAGTGGTAATGATCTCGTCTCGATCGAAATTCAACAAAGAAATTTCACGATCACCTCGACTTTCATCGATCAAAAATAAAAGAAATAGAAGAAAGAGGAAACCAAACTTGAATTACAAATTCAAGACAATTCCATCTTTAAGTTCATTCACTCATTTTGGTGGATTAAAGTGCTAAATATATCATTAACTCAAAGCACCTAAAGTGAATTAAATAATTCACTTTAAAGGTAGATTTGAATTAGTGAACATTTATCCAACTTCATCTACACCCTAAGTCCAATGAACTTAAAGAGAAATAATATCTTAGAATGTGATCCAAATCCAAAATCAAAAGGAAAAATAAAAACAAGAGCAAAGGTATTTTCAAATAATTTTTTCCAAGAGATTTTTTTAAGAAACATTAAAGAAAAAGAAAAGAAATGCTAAAATCTAAAAAAGAATTAATAGAAAATATATTTAACATAAAAAGATTAAAAAGAGAATTAAAAAGAGAATTAAAAAGAGAGGGAGGTGTGACTAAGAACACGGTGGTGGTGTGCAGCAAACATTCACAGCCCACACGGCCCAAATTAATTAATAGAGAAAAATAAATAAAATAAAATTAAAATAAAAGGAAAAAGGGATCGGTGGCTTTATCATCTTCTTCTTCAATTCATTACACACGCGGTACTGTAGCAGTGGAAACGGAGAAGAACAAGGCAACGGCGCGGTGTCATCGTCAAACTCTCAAATAATTTCGAATGAAAAAATGATGCTACAATCGAATCTAAATCCAATTTAGAGAATCATTCAACCATATGCACGAATCAGGGAAGCGAATGTTGCGAAGAAAACACGCCAAGCTACCTTCGAAATCAGGTTCAAAAATGTTCAGACTCTTTTTCTCCTTTCTTATTTTTCTTCCGATTTCTCCTTTTTGATTCTGGATACTCTGAAAGTGTTGTTGTTTGCGGTTGCGATATGCGAAACCGTATGGCTTTGTTAGGAGTTTTTTGTTTTGGATTGAAGAAGGTTTATGGAATTAGAGTGTGAAATGGTTTGTTAAGAGTTGTTGAATCTATGGTATGAGTTTGCTGCAGATTTGGAATTGAGAAGAAGGAATGGAAGGAGTTGATCGAAGAAGAAGGTTAAAGTTCTGATTATGGATGAAGGTGAATGAAGCTTTGAGTTTTGATTTTTGCAGGGTGATTGGAGGTTGTCAAAGCTTGGTTTATTGAAGAGGGGTGGTGCTCTATTTATAGCAAAAGTGGTGAGGTTTTGTTTTGGATTGTGCTGCCGTTTACAACTTATTTTTCTGCGTTTTGATTGAGGTATGTTGTGCGTGAATTTTTGATGCCGTTTAGATGAATTCTCTGCGTTTTACTTGCTAGTTTGGAGGCTGCGTTTCGCACTTCGCTTGATGCCGTTTTTGAAACGTATCAGCTGCAGCTTGTGTGGGCTTACGCGTTGTTGCGCATTGGCTGTGAATGATGGCTGGGAGTATGGCGTGGAGAAGCTGGCTTGGATGTGCTTGTAGTATGCAGTAGTTGGGCTTTTTGGTTTTGCAGCGCTTCATGATGGCTGCAGTTTGGAAAGGCTCCATCGTGTGGGCTTCAAGGAATGAATTGATGGATGTAGTTTATTGTTCATGGGCTTGAAAATTGGAATATTAGGCAATGGTTTAGATTAATGAATGGATAGAATTGAGTAAAGGGGATATTGGGTGATGGATTAAAAAATAAAAATTGGTTATGAATAAATTGGATAAATGGATATTTAAATCAAATGGATTTAGAAAAATGGATCTCGAATGGATATTTGGTTTTAAAATAGATTTTGAAAATAAATGGATAATGGATTAAAAATTGGTTAGAAAAAAAAAGGAAATTTTATGGAAGTGGATAATTGGAAATGAAATTTGGATATGGATATTTGAATTGGAAATGGATTAAGGAATGGTTTATGGATTAAATTGGATTTTAGAGAGTGGATATGGTTTATGAAAATAATGGATAAAAATTGGAAATGGTTATGGATATTAAAAATTGAAGTGGGTATTAGAAAGTGGATAATGAATAAAGTGGAAATGGATAAGTGGTTTTAGATTAGATAAAAAAGGATTAAGAGTGGATAATAGAAAAAAATGGTTTTGAATAATGGATAATCAAAATGGATATGAAAATGGATCACGGATGGCAAATCTTTATTTTTTTAGCCCAAAATCAAACTTGAATTTCCACAAGCCTCTGATAAAAATGTGCCACACAACAAACCACAACTGAAACAACGACCATCTGAATCTGTTTGAGCCACTTCAAAATTCATCTGAATCAATTATCTTGGAAAATAAATCCACATATGAACACAGTCTTGATTGATGAACTCAGATGAATCTGATGAATATCACCGCACAACAAACTTGACAGTCACTGCTTTGAGGAATAAACCACGGCCACAAATAACTCGCACTTAAAGCAACTACTTGATAGTTTGACCAAGATGAGGTCAAACATCCATCTGAACTCAACCATAACTGAATAGCCACACAATCTCCAAGACATGCCTTTGCCATCAATTTCCTGCAAAACCTTAAACACACAAAGAAGAAGAAACAAGCAAAAATTGCAAAATATTTTTGGTATTTTGGTTAGAGGTTAGTAAACAGAAACAAACATAAAGCAAGTAATAAAAACACACGGATACGTGGGATCTTAGGGGCAAAAATTAGGGTATTACAGTGTCAAACTTGAACTTGGACTTTGTTTGAATCGTGTCAAGCATTGTCTTCTTGTTTTAAAACTTGTTCTTGTTTCAATCGTGTCAAACCTGAACAGATTTTTTGTTCGAATCGTGTCAGACACTGCCTCTTGTTTTAAAACTATTCTCGTTTGAATCGTGTCAAACTTGAACTTGGACTTTGTTTGAATCGTGTCAAGCACTATCTTCTTGTTTTAAAACCGTTCTTGTTCGAATCGTGTCGGACATTGAACCCTTACCTTGGATTTTTGAAAACTTGCTTTAATCTAAGCTTCTTGGAACAAATTTCTTCAACCTTATAAGACTCCTAGTTTGTGCGCAGGGTTTGTCTCTGTCTTCCTGGCTTTTCTTGAAGATCCCATTTTGAACTCTTCAGCATAAGATCCCCAGGAAGTCTTTGCTTGGTTGTCTGTCCTTTTGGCTGATCCCCAGATCAGGTTTTTCTTTCTGGTTTCGTGTCCAGGAAGAGTGTGGGTTTGTTTTGTCCCCAGTAGTCTATCTCCCCAGATTTTCTTTTCCCCAGTGGAGATTGTTTTTGGATTTTTCCCAGTGTTTCTTTGGGGTCTCCCCGTGAGTCTCTTTCGTTGGTTAGCCTGTATCCCCAGTGAGTTTTTCTCATGGATACTAGCTTTCGTCTTTCCCCGGTGAAGCTTATCTTGTGCGTTTGCTTTCTGTTGTCCTTCAGTGTCTGGTCTGTCTGCATCTTTTGCATCCTTCCTGGCATCATATCATCATTTTAGAAATTCCTGGCATGTCAGCATTTGCATGTCTGTCGTTTGTCCTTAGCATTTGCATTCCATCTAAGGGCAAACTTTTTGGTTTGCTATATTTAAATACCTTTCACCTTGATGCCCATGGAATCTCCGTTCCTCGTGCCATCTGGTAAAGCTATTTAAATAGGGGCAACTGTTGTACCCCAAATTTTTACCCTTAGATGTCATCTAGCTTTTGTGCATTTTAGGTCAATCATCTCTGCATTGTTTGAGCTAACCCATATCTTGCAGTTTGTTTCTTTGTGTTCAAATTAGGTTTGCATATCACCATGAAACTTCAACAAGTTGTTTTGAAGCAAGTCAAGTCAAAAAAAGATCTCCAGTGCAAGGACTTTGGAATTAGGGTTTTGCTCTGAAGAAATCACTGAGAAATTGGCTCTATCAAGTCAAGATTTGTGTGGTTCACTCACCACTTAAGGTCATCTACATCCAAGAGACATCATTCAACAGGAATCCAAGATCTATTGGTCCTCAACAAGAGAAGTTTGAGCCTCAACTTCACTATACCTCCAAATTAGGGTTCCTGTGAAACCTATCAGTCAATGACTTTGATCTTCATCAAGATGAACTCCCAAACCCTAATTCTTGATTCTATTGGTTTATCAACATACTCAAGAGTCTCCTAAGATCTTTGGATGAGAAGGAAAAAGCAAATTTACAAAGTGCATTCACAGTCAAAATTAGGGTTTTGACTGAAACCCTAAACCTTGGGAATTTTGGTTCAAACGAAGTGTCAAGGGTTCTAATCATTATAGAATGTCTCAAGAGGTATTCAAAGTATCCATATTAAGTTTCATGAGGTTTCTTGCAAGAGAAGTAGGGTTTTGGCCATGAAAGGTTTCATATGTGAGATTTTCCCTCTAATAGCCCAATTTGAAATGACCATAACTCCTAAACCATACTCCCAAATGGAGTGACTCAAAGCTCATTGGAAAGCTCTTTTCAAGATATTCATTTTGTTCCATATGGCTTTTTGTCCAAAAATGCTTGGTTTTTGAGTTATGAAGCTTGCAAGATATTTGACCAACACTTAGAGAAATTTCAACACTTTTCTCCACAATTTTCATCATACTTTAACCTCATTTTTCGCCCATTTCCACTTGGATTCAAGACTTGGGTCCCAAATGAAAGTTTTAGAGCACAATGAGAGCTTTCCAACCATATGTGGAACACTTCATTTGAATGAACCATTCTCAAGTTATGAGGTTTTAAAGATAGGTACTTCAAGTTGTCAAATTTCTATAACTTAGAAATTTTCTAAGTTCTTTTTGGCAGTTTTGGGTACACGACTTTATGAGTGATTTTCCCAAAATTCAAGAACTTATCTCAATTAGATTTCCAAATAGAAGTTGTTGTATGAAGTGCCCATTTTCTAAAGCACCAAAGAGCATATAATTTGGACTTTTGGTTGGCAAGTTATCATGTGGTAAAGAAGGGTCCACGACTCTAATTTCATCACCCAAACCATATTTCATTTTGAACTGATTCACAACCATCCCTCCAAGTACATTCTGCAGACCCTCATCACATCATTTCCAACCTTTTGCTTTCCACCAAATCCTCCAAAAGACAGCTGACAAAACATCCCTTTTGTACTTTCAAGTTGACATTTACAAGCAGCTTGCCAAGAGCATTTCGTACACATCCTTGGTCCATCATATTTACACCAAAACACACTATATTTTTCTGACCTAGTTGCAAAAGAAGAAGTTCACTTGGCTCCATGAAAGATTGTGTTCAAAACAGCCATATTCCTCAAATCTTTCCATGACTTTCTCTTCAAAAACAAACCCTTGGTCCATTGGTTCTTTACTCTCATTGTCCAGCAAATTCCCTATATAAAGGACTCTTCTCTCATTTACTTATCATCAACAATCAACACCAAACAACTAAAAAAAACACTTTGAGAGCCCACGAGCTAGCTGCAGAGGAAGGAGTTTTCGTTGCTCACTCAGGAACCAGGTAAGTTCCTCAACCTTCCACTTATCATGCTTATCATGCTTGAATCATATGCCAGGCTGAATACACTCTAGTTTAATGTTAGAGATACTATGTTGTTTTAATGTTTGTGTTTTCATGATGTATTAACACGACATGTATATTGTTATAAACTCTGTTGAGATTGTTTTAGAGGTTTCATACCTCTTCATGGCTGCCATAATGAATGTATGAAGCTGTTTTCCATGATAAGAACACTTGTTAATCTGTGGTGAAATGAATACTATTTGAAGGTAGATTTTGCTTTGAACATATGTATACTGAACATACCAACTCTGATGTATATCGTGTGTAAATCGTAGCACTCATAGGCTGTTAAGTTTGTTTTGCGTCCCTGCATGAATAACATGGCTGAAGTATAGAGACGTAGTTGTTTGTTCTGGATGTTGTTCATCATGTATGCATGGCTGTAATTTGTGCATAGACGTATGCTGGCTGTATAGTGTTATATCCAACTTATTTGAGTTTTAAATGTTGATGCTTGTTCATGTTATCGTGTGAGGGGGGTTTAGGAGGTTGTGGTTTGTCATGTTACATGTTGTTGTTAAGTTTTAAAACAAGTATGTTGGTTTAGATTTAAAACAGAAGTTGGTTTCTCACTCTCTCTTGAACTGAATTTTCATTTTGAACATTGGTTTTCCTTTGCTTCTTGCTCATGAGATGGTCACTAACTTGTTTAGATTAGGGCTTTATCGTGTTCTATATTTTGAACACTTCAAAATGGTATACTATTTCATGTCATTTGGTTGCATATGGAGGGTTTTGTGTGAGCTTGAAATCTGATGTTTGTTTGAAGTTTCAAGACTGCAATACGATGTTTATTATGTTTCTGCATGCTTCCATATCCATGCGTGTTTTTGATTGGCTACTAGTTTGAATTTTGTCTTGTAGCGTACCTAAATGAACTGTGACCAATTGATTTATGTTGTTATACACTCCGTTCATGTACGCGCGCATGTGTTTTCATTTAACATTTCATTGAATTGTTTTGGCTTATAATATTATGGAAGCGTATATGTATTGGATGAAACATGTCGTCCCAACGGTCACACACTAGCCATGCCTTTGCCATTCACTTACTACGCCAGGGTTCGATCCTGCGGATCAACCCTTTTGCTTTTTTTCTTTTTTCGCCTGAGTTTTTCTTTTTTTATTTTTATTTTGGAATTTTCGCTTGGGTTTCTGCTATTCACCCCTCCCATTTCTGGTCCAATTCATACTCTCCTGTTTTTTTACTAACCCAATTACTTACAGCACCCCTCCCTGTGCTTTTCTTTTTCTTTTCAGTTTTTTTAACTAATTATTTTCTTTCCAAATCTTTTTAACAAAAAAAAACCTTTTATTTTATTTTATTTAGTTTATTTAAAATATTTTCTTTATTTCAAAAACTCCCAAAATGTTTTTAATCTTTATTATTATTTAATTTGTGTTTTATTTCTTAATTGAGTATCATTAATTAATATGTGTTTATTTCTTAATCGTTTATTAATATGTGGATGGTTTTAATTTTTTCTCTTATTTATTTTAAGCTTAATTTTAATATGTAATTTATTTCTTAATTGTTAATTGTTTATGTAAGCTTAATTAATTTGGGAATTATTTCTTAAGTGTTGCTTGTTTATTTAAACTTAATAATTAATATGTGAATTGTTCTTAATTGTTTCTTAAATGGATTAATTGTTAACATTGTTTATGAATCATCTTTGTTGATTATTTAAGTGTTTGTTTCACTAATATTTGTTTAGTTCTTGAACTAATTCATCCATGTTTGACTTATCTTATATTTGACTTTGACGTGAATTTGGTTCTTCTTTAAAAATCATCCTTAGTTAATATCATCCTCTTTATCTTGTGAGTGTTCTTTATGTTTGTCTTTCTTAAGATTGAAACATATTGATATGTCTTTATGATGGTCATGTCCACTTTTATCCATGCTTATCTATGAAGTACTTCTTGCCATATTCATGCTATTGTTGTTATCTTCTCTTTAGTATCTTATCAATATCTTTAATATCTTATCGATTATCTTTCCCTATTCCAAAGGAAGGTGATTAACATTGACTCTTAAAGTCATAGCCCCCACCTTAACCTAAGTAACCTCTTAGGAGAAACTTCATTTCTTGGCCTCATCAGAGCCATAGAAATCATAACTAGCTTTAGGAGAGAGTTCCTGAACTCTTAGTGACATTCATCATAATGAATCATCACTTTTACCATTGACTAAAACATAACATAGGACCATTATAACTAGACTTAGAGAGTTCTTATACTCTGCAATGAGGTCACACTCATTTCCCCTCTGAATATTGACCATAGTCAATCATTCAGTAGAAGTAGAACTACGCATACTCTGATTCTATTCCCGAGGATACGTAGGCGTAAGGTGCGATGCTTATCGAGTATACTTAGATACTAACCCCTAGGGTTTCAACCTTTAGCATAGAACCTTTAGCAAACATAGAATAACATAAACTTAGCAAGAGGTTCCCGTAGAGTACTACAGATACTTAGGGTGCTAATACCTTCCCTTTGTATAACCAACCCCCGAACCTTAGATCTCCCCCCTTTTAGGTTTTCTAACGATCTTGAACCTTTCCTTTGGATAAATCAAAGTTGGTTGTAAAATAAATATGATGCAAGTTAATTAATAGCTTGTTATCCGATTTTCACCGCAACAGCTGCTAGTTTGCCTTCGCGAGAGTCTTTGTGGTTTCTTCTTAGAACAAGGCTTCCTACGTCGAACTCTCGTCGTATCACCTTGGCATTGTGCCTGATGGTAATTTTTTGTTTTAGTGAGGCTTCGCATAGGGCTGCCCCGGTTCGGATTTCCTCGACGAGGTCGAGTTCTCCTCTCAACGATTCGTCGTTCATCTCCTCGTTTAGGGGCGACTCTGTCCACCTGGACGGCATGTGAACTTCGACGGGGATTACAGCCTCGGTCCCGTATGCTAGACGGAAAGGTGTTTCCCCGGTCGTTGAGTGTGGAGTTGTGCGGTATGCCCACAGTACGTTGTGCAGTTCCTCGACCCATGCCTTATTTGTTTCGTCAAGCCTTTGCTTGAGGCCTCGAATGATGACTCGGTTGGCTGCTTCAGTCTGTCCGTTTGTTTGAGGGTGCTCTACGGATGCGAAGTGCTGCTTCGTGCCTAGTTGGGCGACGAAGTCCTGGAACTTCCTGTCTGTGAATTGCGTCCCATTGTCCGTTACTATCGCTTGGGGATGCCGAAACGTGCAAGGATGTTTCGTTTGTAGAAACGCAAGATGTTGAGGGCAGTTATCTTGGCTAGAGCCTCTGCTTCTATTCATTTTATGAAGTAGTCTACGCCCACTATTAGGTATTTGTTCTGACTTGATCCTACCACGAAGTGTCCTAGGATGTCTAGGCCCCACCAGGCGAATGGCCACGGGGAGGACATAGCCTTGAGCTCGTTAGGCGGAGCCAGGTGCATGTCCCCGTGTCGTTGGCATTTATCGCATTTCTTCACGTGTTCTTTTGTGTCGTTTTGCATGGTCGGTCAGTAGTATCCTGCTCGGAGAGCCTTTCGTGCAAGGGATCTTCTGCCGAGATGTTGAGCGTTGATTCCCTCATGGATTTCACGCATGATGTGCGCAACCATTTCCTCCTCGACACATTTGAGCAGCGGAATGGAGAATCTCCGACTGTAGAGTTTATCTCTGACCAAGACGTAAGAGCAGGCTCTTCGCCTGACTGTGCTGGCCTCCTTTGGATCGGACGAAAGTTCGTCTTTGGCGAGATAGTTGTAGACGGGGGTCATCCAGCAGTTGTTGTCGCCGATCACCTGCACGTCGAGTGTCGGGGAGGCCTTCTCAATGCTGGGTCGAGGAAGTACTTCATGTATGACGGATTTGTTTCCGCCTTTCTTCTTTGTGCTGGCTAGTTTGGATAACACGTCTGCTCGCACGTTATGTTCGTGGGGGAGCATGTTTCACTTCCACTGTTGTGAACTTTGCCATCTCCTTCTTGACCAGGGCCAAGTATTCGGTCAGGTTGTCGTTTTTGGCTTGATATTCTCCCCGGACCTGAAGGGCCAGGAGTTGTGAGTCTGTGCAGATGACAACTTCTTCTGCGCCTAGGTCCTCGGCCAGGCGTAGCCCAGCGAGGAAGGCTTCGTATTCAGCCTGGTTGTTGGAGGTTGGGAAGGACAGGGTGAGTGATACTTCAACGATGATTCCTTCGTTGCTTTCCAGTATGATGCCTACACCGCTTCCTGCCGAGCTGGAGGCACCGTCCACAAAAATGGTCCATTTGTGTGCTTCGCTCGCGAGGGAGTCTGCAAATGTCATTTCTGCGACGAAGTCTGCCAGAGCCTGGGCTTTGAGAGCTTTCCTGCTTTCGTATTGGATGTCAAATTCTGACAGTTCTAGCGACCATTTGAGCATTCGACCGACCATGTCTGGTCGTCCTAGTAGCTGCTTTATTGGTTGATCTGTTCGAATCATGATCGTGTGAGCTAGGAAATAGTGTCTTAATCTTCTGGCTGCGTTAATGAGGGCCAGTGTGACTTTCTCTATCTGTTGGTATCTTAACTCTGGTCCTTGCAGCGCTTTGCTCGTGAAATATATGGGCTTCTTCCCGTCAGGTGTCTCGCGGATGAGAGTGGCGCTCACTGCTTCGGTTGCTACGGCGAGGTACAGGTACAACGTTTCGCCATTGTCCGGGCGAGAGAGGACCGGTGGCTCTGAGAGTGTTTGTTTTAGATGGAGAAGGGCCTTGTCACACTCCTCAGTCCATTCGAATGCTGCCTCTTTGCGGAGGAGTTTGAAGAATGGTAGGGCGTGTTGGGCGGACTTAGCCACGAAAGAAGATAGTGACGCGAGCATCCCGTTGAGGGACTGGATGGATTTTTTGGACTTGGGCGTAGGAAACTCGGAGAATGCTCGGCATTTATCGGGATTGGCTTCGATTCCTCATTCCATTAAGTAGAAGCCGAGGAATTTGCTTGCTCGGACACCGAACGTGCACTTCTCTGGGTTAAAATGCATTTTGTATTTCCTGGCCTGTTCGAAGACCTTTCTCAAATGGGCAGTATGATCGGTTTCCTCGTGGGATTTCACGATCATGTCGTCCATGTAGACTTCGAGCATGTCGCCTATTTCTCCCCGAAATGCTTTGTTTATCATTCTTTGGTAGGTTGCTCCGGCGTTCTTCAGGCCGAAGGGCATTACGTTGTAGTAATAGTTGCCCGATTCGGTCATGAAGGCCGTGTATTTTTTGTCAGCCATTGCCATTGGAATTTGATTATAGCCCGAGTAGGCGTCCATGAACGATAAAAGTTTAAAACCAGTAAAATTATCAACAAGTTTATCAATATTGGGGAGGGGGTAGGCATCCTTCGGGCATGCCTTATTGAGATCGGTGTAATCAATGCACATACGCCATTTTCCATTAGTTTTTTTAACTAGTACAACGTTGGACAACCAAGTGGTGTACTTGGCCTCCAAAATAAATTTGGCCTCGAGGAGGTCCTTTACAGCTTTTTCAGCAGCCTCCGTTTTCTCCGGAGACTGCTTTCTCCTACGTTGTGCTACGACCTTGACTACCGAGTCAATTGTTAGCAGGTGGCAGGCGACGGACGGGTTAAAGCTAGGCATTTCGGCGGCGCTCCATGCGAAGAGGTCGGCATTCTCACGGAGGCATGCTTTGAGCTGCTTCCTCGCGATGTCGGGTAGGTCTGCTCTAATCTTCACTCCCCGCTGAGAGTCGTCGCCGAACAGAACGATCTCGAAGTTGCCATCTGGGATTGGGCGCATCAGATGGGAGCTGCTGCTGGATGATGTGGATGGGTTGGCTAAAGCTGCTCGTTCCTCCTGCTGGTCTTCTTCTTGGAAGCGGCTGTCGAGGTCGATGGAGTCGACCTGGGGAAGAGGCTTGGCCTCCTCAGAGCTGCTCGGCAATGCTGGCTTGCCCGACGCTTTTGGCTTGGACACAATGGCGTTGAGCCATTTTGTAGCTGCCTCGAAACACCGTCGTGCAGCTTCGATGTCGCCGTAGAGGGTGGCGACCATCCATCTTGAAGTGTAATACTTCATCTTTAGGTGGACTATTGAAGGCACTACTACTAACTCGGCCAGAGTTGGCCTTCCGAATATGCACTGGTAAAGCGACGAGCAGTCGATCACCAGAAATTGTACCTTAATAGATCTGGCCGTCTTAGTTGATCCGAAGGTTACGATCAGTTCGACGTAGCCCTATGGCTTGGTCACTGATCCGTTGAATCCCTGTAAATCAGACTCTACACAGGGGGTAAGGTGTGATTCGTCCAGCTGAAGTGTTGAAAACAGCTGGGAGTACATGATGTCGACCGAGCTGCCCTTGTCGACGAGGATTCTGCGAACGTTGAAGTTTTCCATTCGGGCTCTGACGAGCAAAGGTATGCTCGAGTTCGGGGATCCGCCGAGGAGCTCTTCTCGGTAGAAGGAGATGGGAACGGAGCCTTTCTGGGCCTGATCAAGCGTGGCCACTTTATTGGAGCTCGTGTTGATCAGATGCTCGAATTTGCATTTCACGGAGCCCACAGTGACTTTGTTGAAGCCCCCGCCAGAGATGACCATGGCGGAGGGAAAAGTCTCCCACGGGCTGTGGGCCGTGAAATAAGCAGGGCCGCTGAGCCCGTCCGGGACGTAGAAGTCCTCAGGTCGCGATATGGACATAGCGACCTGTATGTTAGCGTCTTCCAAGGAGGGTACTTCCTCCTCTATCTTCTTGGACTCCTGGGCGTCCTGTCGAGGAGTGTCCTTCTTCTTCGCGAACTGTTTCAGGTGGCCGTCCCTGATCAGCAATGGCATCCTTCAGGTGGATGCAATCCTCTGTAGTGTGGCCGTGACTCTTGTGGAAATGGCAGTATTTTGATTTGTCCACGTTTGGTCTGGCTGGCAGTTGTTTGGGGAAGCGGACCCCTGCCTGCTTGAACTCCGAATTGGCACATTCGGACAATATTTTCTCCCTGGAGACGGTCAGGGGGGTGTAGTCATGGAAACGCCCGGAGGGTCCCTTGCTGTCGCGGGAGTCCCGTAGACGGTCCTCGCGCCTCCGTTCACCCCGACGAGATGTCGAGGCTTCTTCTCCTCTTGAGGCCCGAGCGTTCTCCTGATGGCGTGATGCTCGGACGTTGCAGGCCACAACCTTTTCTTCGTACTGAATGTGCGATTGGGCTTTGAGGAGGAGGGCGTCTAAGTTCCTCGGTGGTGCGAGGCCAATGGCTTTAGAAAACTCAGAGCCCGGGCGGACCCCTTGCTCGAGCAGAAACTTCTTCATTTTGTCCGTTGTAGGGACCTGTAACTGCTTCCTTGTTGAACCTCTCGATGTATGCGTGGAGAGGCTCGTATTTTCCTTGGATTATGGCCCCAAGGGAGGCCTCGGTCTTGGGGTGACGGCGAGATGCCGTGAAATTCCGCGAGAACATCCTGCCCAATTGTCTCCACGAGGTAATGGACTCCTCTGGCAGCTGCTTGTACCATGTCATCGCTCCCTTTCGGAGCGTAGTAGGAAATAGTCGGCATTTGATGGCGCCCCGCATGCCACCGTAGTCCAATAGCTCATCGATGTTCTCGATGTGCTCGTCGGGGTCAGTGGTTACGTCGTACGTGCCTAGTGACGGGGGCTTCTCCAGGCCTTTAGGGAGACGGGTAGCTAAGATCTCCTGGGACAGCGGGCCGTGAGGCTCGTCGTCGCTGCTTGAACTGGTGAACGATGGGGACCGAAGGGGATGCTCGCGGCGACGGTTCCTCCTGGGAGAAGGAGAGTGGTTCCTTCGAGGAGAAGGTGAAAGGGCCCGACCTTTAGACTTGACCGGGGGAGATTGCTCGTTCCTTCGAGTCCTCTTGTGGCCGGGAGAGTGCTAGTCACGCGGGGAGATCTGGTCACGCTTCCAGACTGCGTAGGGTCAGGCTCTTGGCGCAGTCTTCAGTCGATGTGTCTATGGGGCTGTGGGCTCCTTGATTGTCGCTGGTTCCTTCGTGGAGGAGGAGATCCTGGACGGTTGGACTCTTCTAACGCCCAGATCCTCTCGTTTTGTTGCAGGATCAGGGTGTTGGTTTTGTTGATCGCCTCCAGGAGGGCTGCCACGGCCGGGTCGGCATTGGGCGGAATAGGAACGGGATGGACGTCAAACGAAGACTGATCGTTGTTGCGATCAGCGGGGGTAGGGGAAGGAGAAGCAGTGGCTCTGTCCCTTAGAAAACGGGCATCTCTGAGGAGAGATGGTTGGCCGTCAATGTCAGATTTGTTGACGGGGAGGATGGTGGTTTGGAGAGCATCCTTGGCACGATCTTGAGAGGCCATGATGATGATGATCTTTGAAAATTGTTTTGATCTTTGGTTTCCGGGAAAGAAAGATGGGGAGAACAATGATTCCCACAAACGGCGCCACTGATCTTGAAGGCTGGATCAGATCCTGTAGAAGTGGATTGGGCCATGTCTAGCCATTGGTCCAGTCCAGAACAAGTGTAAAATATATTTACATTGTCAATCAATGAGAAAAATGTATTCCGCCAAATCACTCTTTTAATTTTAAAATATTAATATAATTTGACAAGTTTAAACATTTTGATTGGATTTCGGTGTAAAATTGATTTAAAGTGATAATGAACTATTTTTTAACTCTTAGTTTTGTTGGAAAAAAATCGATTTTGAATATCTCTTTATTAATATTGGTGAACTAATATGATGATATAAGTTACTAATCTAGTTATGTAATATCAAATTAATGAAAATATTGAAGAAAGTATAATATCTCACAAAGGCAAACTCCAAGTGACGAAAGAGGGCCTCTTGGAAGTCGGTGAAAGGCAGCTGAAACTTAGCCTCCACAAAGGCAAACTCATACATGGGGAACCGCATCCCCGGGTAGATCGAGCAGATCTGTCATTTTTGGTCGGACAGATGGCCCTCCATTGCACTGGCGCATGCTTGGCCCGATCTTCCAGGTAGGGGAACTCCTGAATCTCTTCTTCAGTAAACGTCGACTTCGTCGACAGCGGTTCATGAGAAATCCATTTAAGGTCCCCCTCGCGACCTGGATGTTAGCATATTCGATGGTCTGCTCCGCCTCCTCTTGTGCGGCTTGGGCGTCGGGCACGACTTCTTCACGAGGATCAACCATTTTCACCTGAAAAGCAGAGGAAGAAAAAGTGAATTCGACGACTAAGTTCAAATTTACCCTTCCACCACTAGTCAAGTGAAAGGGCGAGGAAGAAGTCGAGGACAACCTCGAGCCCACTTTGACCGCGATTTAACACGATAACAACATTGTCCCCCTACGACGGGGACGAAACTCCGCGACTTAACGAAAAGACTTGAGCTCTCAACAGAGTGAGCTCGTCGTGCAAAGCCAGAGCTTCGCGTCGAACAGGTCTAGTGCCCGACTACAAACCTAAAGCTAATCCTAACCAGAATCTAGGAGAATCTACACCAAAAAATCCAACGCTCATTCCATGTTCTTCGTTTTCTTCATGTTCTTCATAAATTTCCCAGAAATTCATGTGTTCATCGAAGAACACGCGAATCTTCGACCGGAAAACTCATAAGTCGCCAGAAAATTCATGAGGAATACCCAGAAAACGAAGAACACCATTAGAAATGTAGAAAAGATGAACAACTTACTTGGGAGTGAAGGATTGGAGATGAAGGTATGGACGAAGACGATGAAGATCGACGACGGCGAAGAGGAACTTCGGCGAGAGGACGAATTGCAGAGCAAAAAAGGTGAAGAGAAGAAATTTGTGTGAAATGTACAAATTAATTCCTTCTCCCTCATTTTATAAGCATTTGCTCGTTGGGAAGCACAAAGGCCATCATAGCCTAGGCGGCTCTAGGTCTGACAGGGGCTGCATGACCACCACGTGTCAAAAAAGAATCGTCGTTTGGCATTCCCAAGAGTAAACGTTACATGCACAAAGTCTCTTGCTATCCCGCGAGCACATCTCCTTGCCGACGCACACACCTCACGTCTTCGTCAAAGATCCCCGACATAAAAAATGCCACTCCGACGGGCATCTTTACAAAAGCCTGATCGACAAAAAAATGACATTTTCACAAATATGCTCCCCGAGCGCCAACAGCTGGTCGGGCAGATCAAAGCACCAGCGTCAACCACCTCTGTATTAGCGAAGGCGAAGGGCTTGTCCCCGAACGCTATCCAAAGATAACTGTTCACATGGCTACCTTAAGTCTTCACTCTTCACCAGAGCAAGGACTTAGGGGGCTTCTGTTCTGGACTGGGCAGGCACTGTGCCCTCAGAAAGGCAAGGCCCAATCCAGTCCAGCCGTTGGCCAGGCCCAATAGCCAAGAACTAGCCGTTGGACAGAAACTAGCCGTTGGGCAAAAACTAGTCGTTGAGCATGTCCTCATCACTCGCTTAACAGTTCACGCGACCAACTGTCTCCCCGGATCTCACGGAGACAGTTGGACCAGGTCAAAGGGCCACACGCCTTGCCCTCCACCTGGCAATCTCTCGTTGGTCGACCAGGTGCTTTGGCCACATGAGAGATCTTGGCCCCGCGCTGGGGGTTCTTCTATAAATACCCTCTCATTCGAGAGGTTCAGGTACTCAATATCCATTACTTGAAATCTTACTTGTGTACTTGCTTTCTCTCTTTCGACCAAACACTTACTTTGGCATCGAAGTACCTTGCAGGTACAACCCCCCATGTTCCTCCTACAAGCATCATGACTTGTCCTACACGAAGGCCACGACGATCCAGTCTGATTACCTCCGATCAAAACGCAAAACTAATTACATATTCGTGATCAGTGTGAAAAACTAGTTCAAATGGTATACGAGTTTGCAATTTATTGTTAAGATTTAGAGTTTTGCCATTTTTGTGTTTATAAGCTCATGAGTGTTCTTGGAATGTATTGAGTTTTAGAATTTTGAAATTCAGAAATATAAGAAACAACAAGACAAAAGTCAAATCAGCAACCTTCAATGTCAACTCATCTCAGTTAAATGCCACATGTGCTCCGTTTGTGTCACATAAGTTTTTTTGTAACGAAATTTTTTAAAAAGGGCAACAAAACTTAAAGGACTAACTTGGTATTTTAAAATAATATAAAGGATCTAGAAAGTATTTTTACCAAAAATATATTAGGTTGTGACAATTACGGGTGTGAAAAAATGACGGGTTTTTTTATAATCAGTCGCACTTATGTTACTCAAAATACATTTAATTCAATTATTGATTTTGATTGAAATAGAGGGAGAAAAAAGATAAAGACTATTTAATTTAGGATAAATTAAATTCACTTCTTAAATATATTAAAATGAGGTTATTGTATATGATCGTACCTGGATCAGACAGTTTCTGATGGCCAACGACGTCTGTTGAACTTTGGCTCCGGTGAAGTTGAAAGACGGGGGGGGGGGGGGTGTACCTGCAAGGCACTCCGACGCTCAAGTAAGGTGGTTGTCAGAGAAAAGGCAAGTACAGAAGTGAGAGTAAGAAAGTGTGTAACCTGACCCTCTCATGTGAGAGGGTATTTATAGAGCCCCCAGCGCGGGGCCAACGGTTACTTGCATTGGGCTGGATTGCCAGGCCCAATCCAAGTAACTGCCAGGGCTTACGTGGCGTAGTGAAGACCAGCACGTGGTCTTCTCCCTGGGGTAACCGTTCCTAGATCTCTGGAATTAGGGCAGACCGATTCCATCGGGAGTGGAGCAGTTACGTGAGAACGTGTCCTCGCGGGGAGGACTTTTGAATGGCGAGGAGAGAAGTGTCCTCGCGGGGGTGGACTCGCTGCGTGTATGGAGATGACTCCTCGCGAGGAGCGATATCCTCGTGTCGAGGAGGGGATAACTCCAGGGAAGGTTCAATGCTTCTGCCCGAAGCTCTACACCATTCGTGCCCGACATTGTGGCGTGACGCTTGCCCGACACTGGCTCGACTAAGTCCTTCATATGGGCCGCCCCAGAGCGTGTGGGCTGGGCCTGTTCGGGTGTTGAGCAGGTCCTCGGCCCAGTCCGGAACAGGAGCCCCCCAAGTCGTTGCTCTGAGATGTCGGAGTGATGACTTAAGGGTCCAAGTTATGTCGAGGGTATGCCCGTTCGGGAAAAGGCTTCGAGAGGGGAGCAGTCCTCGTGAACCGGGCAGAAGTAAACAGGCATGCTCGAGCGAGATTGGTCGTAGAGGGGAAAAAATTCGCGGGGATACGAGGAGTCACAGCCGAGGTGAATGAAGGGACGCGTGCGAGGGAATGAACAGACGTGCCTGGGGGAGTGTGTGCCACGTGTCACACCTCATTATTGCGTAGGGCGGCTACCCTAGGGTAGCGTACTCGATTGCCTAGGGACTCCTCGAAGCTCGTGAGGGGCTTATAAAAGGGACGAGTTCGTGCCATTTGCACGTTCCCCCCTTTTTCACTCTGCATCTCCTCTAGTCGCCGTCACTGCTCCGCCGCCGCACGCCGCCGTGTACCGCTGTTTCTGCCGTTCTACTCCGCTCTCCACTGCTCAAGTAAGTTTCTCATCCTTTGTGGTTTATTTTGTTTTATCTTTTAGTAGTATTCCGGCGAGTGGATGTAGGGTTCATCTTTTAGTAGTTTTCCGGCGAGTAGAGTGTATTTCCGGCGCTGCGTTAGGGTTCCGTCGGGAACGGCGGAAAATTCCTAGGTTTCTGGTAGGTTCTGACGGTGGTTTGGGATGAACATACCGAGGGCAAGATGAATGTCCTGAGGACTATTATGAATGCGCTGAGGATGCGCGATGAATGTCATGGGGAAGTGAAACGGGGAGATCGGGGAGCGAAGAGAGAAGGGACGGGGTGACGGCCTCGGGCAGTTCGCCGTGTCCCCGAATGTTTCTTGCTCGCTGCCCTTTCACTTGATCTGCGGTGGAAGGGTGGACTTGGTCGCGATCGACGAATTCACCTATTTCCTCTGCTTTTCAGGTAAAAATGGCCGCGAGGATTCTGGGGGTTATCTACGTAGATACTGAGCCCGACGTGGATGGACCCGCTCAGATCCCCGGGGAGGCGCCCGTGCGTCCGGCAGCCGAATGGGCCGGGGAAGAACCTCTGCGTCTCGAGTCGTGTTTCTCGGTCGACGACACAGATGCGTTCGCCTTCGTCGAGAACGTCCCCAACGGAGAGGAGGCCACATGGACGGTTTTCCAGCCCCGGGTACACCATCGCATATGCTCGAACTATCGCGGGCTGCGATTTCCCATGTACGAATTCGCCTTCAAAGAGGCCGGTATCCGTCTCCCCTTCAACAGCTTCCAACTAGGGGTCTTCAACCGTCTGCACTTGGCGCCGTCGCAGCTTCACCCCAACGCGCTTGCTTTTATATGGGCATTTGAAATCGTCTGCGACTATCTTCAAATCGGGATCACCCTCGAGCTCTTCTTCCGCGTCTTTCATTTGCAACGCTCGACGGACGGTGGGAGACATAGTTGGGTTTCTTTCAAACAACCCCAGAAGTTATTCAAGGCGTATGCGGATTCAATAAGGGGCTTCAAGAGAAGGTTTAACTATGTCATGCCCGCGACGCACTCGGCCGTTGGTACACTTTATGACATTGTGCCCGACGGATCCGGGGGAGAGAGGTTCGTATCCAAGTGTCCTCTAGAGTGGGAGGACGCTCACTTCGCGCTCGGCACCGAGGATTACGTCGTGAAGCATAGCGCGCTGTCGGAGGATGACAAGGGGGCGTATGCCACGTTGGTCGCCTTTGTCAAGGGTTTCAACCGGGCGGAATGTGTTGGTAGGGATGGAAACCTCCTCCGCGACTCCCAAGGGAGGGTTTTGCGAGAGACTCGCTATATAAATACTCGGGGGCTCCTCGAATACAAGTCTCCCGATGAGGCCAAGAGGTTCTTAGGTGGGATTTCCTCGCCATGTTCGGGCCTTTATTTTGCTTTGTCTCTGTGCTAACTTTTTGTGTTTCTCTTGCAGCTCAAATGTCTAACGCCACCGAACGTATCATGAAGTTGGCCGCTGAGCGGGCACCTAAGCGCCCCAAGAGCCGTGTTCGAGATATTATCGAGACTGCAGCGCCGGTTAGAACGACGAGTGGCTCCTCCTCGCCACAATGCAGCCAGTCTCCTCCCCCAGAGAGCACCCCTGCCAAGAAAGCAAGGACCGAGGGGCCTGTCCTCGTGGATCTCGTGGACCCTGTCTCGCCGGAAAAGTTTCAGCTGCCCACTTGCCATCTCCAGCGGAATTTCTTCGGGGGAAGCCCCCCTGTCATTGCTGATGCCGAGGTGAAGGCGGTTCTGGGTATGGACGGGGCGACCAGGAGAGAGGCGCTTGTCGAGGACCTTGCGGCCATGATGCGGGTCTTTGAGACTGCCTTGATATTGAATGACGAGGCCCCCTCTTCCTCTGAGCTACAAAAGCTGAAAGACGACTATACTGTCCTCGAGAAGGAGAAGAATAAGGTTGTGGTTGATCTGCTGAAGGCCCAAGTTGAGTGCGAGGGTCATGCCAATACCCTCCGCGAGCTGAACGAGGTCAAATCTGCCCTAAAGGCGACCCAAGAGGAGCTTGATCGCTCTCGCGAAAAGGTCGAGGAGTTGGAGGCTGCTGTCCGTCCCGCGGAGAATGAGTCCCCCGTGGAGAAAAACCTTGCTAACCGCGCCGCTCTGATTGGCAAGATTCTGGAGCTTCAGACGGATAGCCTGGAAGCTCTGGAGATAGGTTTCAAGAATGTCGTGGAACAAATCGCCGCTGAGAATCCCGGGGTTTCGCTGGTGCTCGACAGAATCGACCCATTCCTTCGTGTGGTCGACGACAAGCTCAATATTCCGGAGGAGGGGCAGGAGGGAGATGGAAGCCGGGTCGAAGATGATATAGCTGTGTAGTTCCTTTGGTTGTTTGGCCTGCGCGCCGTTTTCTTTGTAATGATTTGTGCCCGGCCTATGTGCCAGGGGCTTTTTGAACTTTTGTAATGCTTGTTTTGTAATATTCGTACATTGGGCTTCTGCCCGTTTTAATGCACTCTTGTTTACTTGCCAGTATTGTTTGCATGTTTTGAATTGTGTGTGATGTGTTATTTGTTATACTTTATTTTTGCCTAAGTAATAAGGCTTTGGGATTTGCTCGACCTTGATTGTCCCTGACCGCGTGGAGAGCTGGTCGGGCGGCCGGAGGTGTATTCCGACCTTCAACGAGGCTAAGAGTTCGATTGAGGTCCTAGCCTCGTGGCATGAACTTCCCATCGCGAGCTGGGTGTTATGCCCGGTTGGTACGACGACGGTGGGCCTCGATCGAGGTATCCCCGACGGATCAAAGGTCCTCGCGCACACACAACGCAGTCTCTGATCGTCGTGTTCTGTATAGGGGTGTCGCGCTTGTACCCTAGCGCGTCCCCGTAATCGCGGTGCTAGTGAGTCGCGGGCAGTGTTTAACTGTGGTACTGCTTGAGCTTCTCAGCATTCCATGGTCGAGCAAGTTCTTCCCCGTGCAGGTTTTCGAGGAAGTAGGCTCCCGTCCCTGTTTTCCCGCGGACGCGGTATGGGCCCTCCCAGTTCGCGGCGAGTTTGCCTTCTCGCGAGTCCTTCTGGTTCCTGCGTAGGACGAGGGTGCCTACCTGAAACTCACATTTGATAACCTTGTCGTTATAACGTAGTGTTATTTTTTTTTTAAGTGACGCCTCTCGGAGAGAAGCGCCCGAGCGTGTTTCCTCGACGAAGTCGAGTTCTTCCCTCAAGGCTTCATCGTTCGCGTCCCCATCGAGGGGGGCTTCTGTCCTCCTCGAGGGTTCCCTGATCTCCACAGGGATCACTGCTTCCGTTCCGTAGGTCAGACGGAAAGGGGTCTCCCCGGTCGTGGAGTGTGGGGTCGTTCGGTAGGCCCAGAGGACGCTGTGTAGCTCCTCGACCCACCTTTGTTTGGCGTCGCCTAATCGGCGTCTCAATCCTCGGAGGATTACCCTGTTCGCCACCTCAGCTTGCCCATTTGTTTGGGGGTGCTCGACTGATGTGAAGTGCTGCTTCGTGCCCAGTTTGGTGATGAAGTCTTGGAAGTTCTTGTCGGTGAACTGTGTCCCGTTGTCGGTGACAATGGCTTGAGGCACGCCGAATCGGGAGAGGATGTTTCTTTTGTAAAAATGCAGTATATTAAAGGCTGTGATTTTGGCCAATGCTTCCGCCTCGATCCACTTCGTGAAGTAATCCACCCCGACGATGAGGTATTTGTTTTGATATGATCCTACGACGAAGGGGCCAAGGATGTCCATTCCCCATCAAGCAAACGGCCACGGGGATGATAGCGTTTTGAACTCGCTGGGGGGAGCGAGGTGCATGTCCCCATGGCGCTGGCACCTCTCGCACTTCTTGACGTGTTCCTTGGCGTCTTGTTGCATGGTGGGCCAGTAGTATCCTGCGCGAAGCGCTTTACGGGCTAACGAGCGGCCGCCGAGGTGCTGGGCGTTGATTCCCTCGTGGATTTCCTGGAGGATGCCGGGGACCTTAGTCTCCTCGACACACCGGAGGAGGGGGATAGAGTACCCTCGCCGGTATAGCTTATCCTCGACTACCGTGTAGGAGCACGCATGCCTTTTGACCATTCCTGCTTCTTTGGGATCTTCGGGCAGCTTGCCTATCATGATGTATTCGTATACCGGGGTCATCCAGCAGTTGCTATCCCCTATGGCGTTGATGTCCGAAACCATGACTGGTTTGTCGATGCTTGGGCGGGAAAGCACTTCTTGTATGACAGACTTGTTCCCGCCTTTCTTCTTTGTGCTCGCCAATTTTGACAGGACATCCGCTCGGGCATTGTGCTCGCGGGGGATGTGAGTTACTTCTGCCGAGGTAAACTTTTTCATCTTTTCTTTTACTAAGGCCAAGTATTTTATGAGGCTGTCGTTCTTGGCTTGGTACTCTCCTCGGACTTGCGAGGCTACGAGATGAGAATCGGTGAAAAGTTTGACCTCCTTGGCGCCGAGGTCCTCGGCCAGCCGGAGTCCTGCAAGGAAGGCCTCGTATTCGGCTTGGTTGTTCGATGTCGGGAAGGATAGTTCGAGGGACACCTCGATCAAGATGCCTTCCTCATTTTCGAGGATGATTCCCGCCCCGCTTCCCTTCGGGCTGGATGCTCCGTCGACATAGATTGTCCATTTCTGTGACCCGTTGGTCGAGGGTTCCGGGGCGGTCATCTCTGCTACAAAGTCGGCCAGTACCTGTGCCTTCAGGGCTTTCCTCCCTTCATATCAGATGTCAAACTCGGCGAGCTCGAGTGACCACCTGAGCATCCTCCCCGCCATGTCCGGTCGTCCGAGGAGCTGCCTAATAGGTTGTTCGGTCCTTACGATGACGGTATGGGCGAGGAAGTAGTGGCGTAGCCTCCTGGCCGCGGTGACGAGGCCCAGTGCGACTTTCTCGATCTGCTGATATCTGAGCTCGGGGCCTTGGAGGGCTTTGCTCGTGAAGTAGACTGGCTTCTGCCCATCCGAGGTTTCCCGAATGAGGACGGCGCTGACTGTTTCGCTCGTGATCGCAAGATACAAGAAGAGTGTTTCCCCGTTCTCAGGCCGTGAGAGGATCGGGGGTTGTGACAGGACTTGTTTTAAGTGTGCGAGTGCTTGCTCGCATTCCTCGCTCCAATCAAACTCCGCTTTTTGTCGAAGAAGTTTAAAAAATGGGAGTGCGTACTGCGCGGATTTGGCGACGAAAAGGGAAAAGGGCGGCGAGCATCCCGTTCAACGATTGTATTGACTTCTTTGAGTCCGGGGTGGGGAGCTCGGAGAAAGCCCTACACTTGTCGGGGTTTGCCTCGATTCCTCGTTCCGTGAGGTAGAATCCGAGGAACTTTCCTGCCCGAACGCCGAAGGTGCACTTGTCGGGATTGAACCTCATGCGGCACCTCCTCGCCATGTCGAACATCTTCTTGAGGTGCGCGGCGTGGTCGACTTCTTCTGCAGACTTGACGATCATGTCGTTCATGTAGACTTCGAGCATGTCGCCGATTTCAGCCCAAAAAACCTTGTTCATCATCCGTTGGTAGGTCGCACCGACATTCTTCAGACCGAAGGGCATTACATTGTAATAGTAGTTGCCCGACGCAGTCATGAAGGCCGTGTGTTGTTTGTCGACCTTGTCCATGGGATTTTGGTTGTATCCCGAGTAAGCGTCCATGAAAGATAGTAGTTTGTAACCTGCAGAATTGTCGACCAGTTGGTCGATGTTAGGCAAGGGGTAATAGTCTTTCGGGCAAGCCCGGTTAAGATCAGTGTAATCAACGCACATTCTCCATTTTCCATTATTCTTTTTAACAAGTACAACGTTGGACATCCATGTCGTGTATTTGGCTTCCGAAATAAAATTTGCCTCTAGGAGGTCTTTTACAGCTTTTTCAGCAGCCTCCGCTTTCTCGGGAGACTGCTTACGCCTACGTTGTGCTATGGCCCTAGCGGCGGGATCTACTTCGAACTGATGGCAAGCCACCTCGGGGTCGAGGCCAGGCATCTCGGATGCGCTCCATGCGAAGAGGTCAGCATTCTCCTTCAGACATGCTTTCAGCTGCTCCTTCGCCAGGTCGGGGATCCCGGCGCCAATCTTCACGTTGCGGTCTGGATCGTCCCCGAGGGACACGAGCTCGAAGTCTCCATCTGGGATGGGGCGCGCTGGGTGCAGAGGCTGCCCGTTGTTCTCCGCCTGGTGGTTGAGATCTTCGACACTGTCTTCGTCGGGCTCGCCGGAGAACCTGCTGTCGAGGTCGACCGCGTTGACGCACGGGAGAGGTACCTGTTCGGCATCCTGGGGCGGCTTGGCCACGGTCTTGGGTTTGGGGCCGATGGAACTTAGGCCTTTGATAGCGGCGTCGAAGCATCTTCTAGCTGCGTCGATGTCCCCATGCATCGTCACTACTCGTCCCCTGGTCGTGTAGTACTTTATTTTGAGGTGGACCGTCGATGGCACCGCCGTTAGTTCAGCCAGGGTGGTCCTCCCGAGGATGCAGTTGTAAAGTGATGGGCATTCGACCACCAGAAAACGGATCTTCACCTGTCGGGCCGTGTCTTCGGCCTCGAACGTAACCATTAGCTCCACGTAACCCCATGGTCTAGTGGTGGTCCCATTGAACCCCTGTAGATCTGAACCGACGTACGGGGTCAGATGCCTCTCGTCGAGCTGAAGGGTCCCGAACAAATGAGAATACATGATGTCGACCGAGCTCCCCTGGTCGACTAGGATCCTTCGGACGTCGAAGTTCGCCATCTGTGCCCTGATCAGGAGGGGAATAGTGGCGTTTGGTGCTCCCCCGGGGAGTTCCTCGAGGTAGAATGTGATGGGATTGGAGTTTCCCCGCACTTTCTCGAGGGTGGTCGCCTTCGCAGATGTCGCGGATTCCAGTTCGTCAAACTTTCGCTTGATTGAACTGACCGACAATTTCTCGGGACCGCCTCCGGAGATGACCATCGCTTTGGGGAAGCCTTCCCAGGTGCTACGGGCAGTGACGGGGTCTTCGTCCGGGAAGGTCGCCCACATATTGCGGATTGCTTCTTCGCCCTCAATGATCGGGGGAATGAAGAAGTCCTCGGGCCGCGTGACACTGAGGGCGACCTGAAGCTGGTTGTCGGCATGAGAAGGTGTTGTTTCCTCGACGTTCTGCGCTTCCCGTGAACTCGGACGAGGAGGGTCGTTCTTTTGGGCATATTTCTTCAAGTGCCCCTCTTTTATGAGAATCTCAATCGTATCCTTGAGATGGATGCAGTTTTCGGTCACATGCCCGTGGCTTCGGTGGAACCTACAGTACTTGGACTTGTCAACGTTTGATTTGGGAGCAGCGGGCTTTGGGAAGCGAACCCCTCCTTTTACAAACTCGGAATTCTGGTATTCGGAGAGGATTCGAGACCGGGGAGTGTTAAGCGGGGTGTACTCCGTGAATCGGCCAGCCGGCCCGCGCGGTTCCCGCGGATCACGGTTGCGGTTCTCTTTCTTCTTTTCTCCTCTTTGTCGTGGAGAAGAGTCTTCATCTTTGTGGCCGCGGGGGCCTTCTCTACGTCTCGTCTCAAGAGCGATTTGGGCTGCTTCAGTCTCCTCGAGTTCGATGTACTTATGGGCTCGAGCGAGAAGGTCCTCGAGACGCCGGGGTCTTCGGAGGCCTATGGATTTGGCAAAGTCAGACCCGACACGCAGTCCATGGATGATTAAGTACTTCTTCATGTCGTCGGTCGTATGGACCTCGACGGCTTCTTTGTTGAACCTCTCGATGTAGTTTCGGAGAGATTCGTTCCTCCCTTGGAAATGCTTTCTAGGGCAGCCTCCGTCTTCGGGTGTCGACGAGACGCGGTGAAGTGTTTAGTGAAGTGTTGTTTCAGTTGCTTCCATGACGTGATCGACCCATGCTCCAGACCCTTATACCAAGTCATGGCTCCCTTCCGCAAGGTGGTGGGGAACAGCCTGCACCTGATGGCTCCCCTGACATTTCGGAAGTCGAGCATTGCTTCGAAACTCTCCACGTGATCGTCAGGGTCGGTCAACCCGTCATAGGTCCCCAATGGTGGGGGTTTCTCCATGCCCGCAGGGATTGGGGCGTTCATGATTTCCCATGACAAAGGGGTTCTCTGGTCCTCGTCGTCGCTACCAGCCGAGGATCTCGAAGGCGATCGATGGTGCCGTGGAGGGGAGTTCCTCGAACGGTTCTTTGGTCTTTCTTCGGTCTGCTTGGACTTCTTGGAGGTGGTGGAGGCCCTGGGTTCCTTCCGAGGCGGGGAACGAGGGCGCTTCTGGGAGATCGTCGGCTGGGGGCGCTCGAGACGCGGTCGGCGACCCAGGCGTACCGGCGACGGGGTCCGAGAGTCTTCGGAAGGGGTCTTTCGCGGGGAAGGAGAACGTCGAGGTGACGGGGGACGACGATGTCTTTGCGGGGAAGATCGTTGTGCCCGTCCTTGCTCCAAGGCTTCGATTCTGGTGTTCTACTGCGCGATCAGCTGATTGGTCTGGTTGATCAATGCAAACAGGGCCACGGTGCTCGGGTCCGCATTGGGCGGCGGAGCAACTGGTTGGAGAACGACTTGCTGGTCGTTCTGGCGGGCGACGTCGTAGGCCACATCCGGGAGTCCGGGGAGGCGGTCTGCCCGTCTCTTATGTCGCCTTCGCCGCCGTTGAGGATGACGGCGTCTTCACGGTGGTTCCCGTTCTCAAGTTGTGCGAGCACGGTGTCTAGAGCCTGGTTGACTGTCGGATTGGCCATGTTGGTGATGAATGGAGAAAGCTTTGGTTTATCGAGCAAAAAAACGGGGAAGCTTATAAATTCCCACAGACGGCGCCACTGATCGTACCTGGATCAAACAGTTTCTGATGGCCAACGACGTCTGTTGAACTTTGGCTCCGGTGAAGTTGAAAGACGCCGGGGGGGGGGGGGGGGGTGTACCTACAAGGCACTCTGACGCTCAAGTAAGGTGGTTGTCAGAGAAAAGGCAAGTACAGAAGTGAGAGTAAGAAAGTGTGTAACCTGACCCTCTCATGTGAGAGGGTATTTATAGAGCCCCCAGCGCGGGGCCAACGGTTACTTGCATTGGGCTGGATTGCCAGGCCCAATCCAAGTAACTGCCAGGGCTTACGTGGCGTAGTGAAGACCAGCACGTGGTCTTCGCCCTGGGGTAACCGTTCCTAGATCTCCGGAATTAGGGCAGACCGATTCCATCGGGAGTGGAGCGGTTACGTGAGAACGTGTGTAACACCCTCTTTCTATACCCCCAAATAATCACATAATCATTTAGGTACATATTAAAAATTTCGTCAGAGTATAATTATAAACATAGTATAGAAAAGGTTTGTCACATTATACATGAAATTAAAACATTCAACACCTGCTCGACAATTGATATGCAACAGTGGGGTAACTTTGCAACAGTGGAACTTAGTCCTTACACCCACATCTCAATGTTTAGAACTCAATATTTAGAATAAAAGCGGAAAATCTAAACATTGAATAACATCAAACATATATACATATATATATCATCAAGTATTATCCACCAACATAATTCATGTTTACATAAACATTCAACAACAAGATACATGTACAAATGTATCACAAAAGAATCATATACTTCCTAGCTACCCGGTGCTACATATCAGAGCCGACCGATCAAAAGAATGAAGACACGCTTCACAAAAGACCACCAGCATACCTACTCTGCAATGCCTCATAGAGCATCATAAAACATCAGAAGGGTGAGAAATATTATTATAATAACAATGCATATAATTATATATCTTAGCATAAAAATACACATATTCCACATTCTCACCACAATTCATCACAATTCGCTCATATACATTACAATGTATATATATATATTCAAAACCAAGCATATTCATCATGCATACTTTCACAATTCTTATCATTCCACATAAACATACATATTCATGTTTATTCATCAATGCACCATTATAAAGATGATAAATGCAAATCATAGAGACCGACTCAGGACTCTATGCAAATGCAATGCGGTACCGACTTAATCATCTCAAGTTCACTCAGGAACTTATTGGAACCATCGCTCGTTACCAATGTAACTCCCCGTCGGGCCTACGATGTTCACCCATTGCTCACACCTCACATAGGCACACAATGTTTATGGATTGCTCACACCTCACATAGGCACACAATCCGATTGCTCACACCTCACCTAGGCACACAATCGTTTGTAATCATCGCTCACACCTCACATAGGCACACGACGTTACAACGGATTCTTATTAGAATCGCTCAACACAAGAATGTACATCATTATGCTTCACATACAAAATGACTCAAGACATTCTTGAAATGCATACATATTCACAATATATACATGCATTCATCTCATACCATCACATACAATCTATATACATTCACCTCAATGCACTATTGTATGATTCACATCCAAAACACACATTCAAAACAGTAAAAGTCGTTAAATAACACTATTCTCGACTTTTCCGACTTATTTAATCGGCTAACAGCCCCAAACTCCTCACCATAAGAAAGTACAACTCAATAGCTACCCAACGATACCAAGAATGTAAAAATCGGATAAACGGAACTCAAGTTACGAAAGAAAACGAAAAACGATATTTTGAAAAATCCCATTTTTACAATTGGTCTGACCATACGCGTATCACCATTCTCATACGCGTACGGCCCTGATTCCTCGCCATTCCCATACGCGTATTGCCAAGACCCATACGCGTATGGGCAGAAGTCATTTCCCCCCCCAAAATTCACGTTTAAAAGTCCATACGCGTATGCCCAACACCATACGCGTATCACCAGATGGCCGGGAAAAGTCACATTCCATACGCGTAATGGTCCAAAAACAAGCCAATGATACGCGTAACGCCTGGGCTCATACGCGTATGAACATGCCCCATACGCGTACGGCCAGGGCAAATGCAGAAAAATTCTGCAGAACTTAGTTCTGCGTTTTTCATCCAACCACACCCAAATTCATCATCTAAATCCAGAAAAATACCAATTTGATGTACAATAACATATATCTATCATGTATCAACAACAAGGAACACGAAAACATCATTTCCAATATGATTAAATCGAATTCTAACACTTTCTACACAAATGGGTTTATACCAAAACTCATAAAAATCAACAACAGCAACAACACAATCATACATAATGATATACATTGATAAGATAATAAGATTTCACACCCTTACCCGGATAATTCGATTCCTAGAAGTTGTTTTGAAGATTTCCAAGCTTTTCCTCTCTTTTCTTCTCTTTTCTCCTCTTCCTCTTTCTTTCTCTCCTTTTTCTCTCTATCTTTCTTTTCTTTCTCTTTCTCTCCTATTTCCTCTCCTTATCTCTTTTTCTTTTCTATTTCTTATTTTCTACTCAAATTAAATTAATTCATTTTCTCACAAAATTCTATTTCCACTAAATTTCTAACTTATCATTAATTGAGAAATGTCTAAAATACCCTCCATTCTAATTTCCCCGAAAACTCTCAAAAACGGTAAAATATCATAACATGTCAACATAGCATATTAACACACCAATTTCACAAATAAAACCATTTATCACTCAATTTAAATAAAAGACTCAACAAAATGGGAAATAATCGAAATCGGGGCGTTACAACGTGTCCTCGCGGGGAGGACTCTTGAATGGCGGGGAGAGACGTGTCCTCGCGGGGGTGGGCTCGCTGCGTGTACGGAGATGACTCCTCGCGAGGAGCGATATCCTCGTGTCGAGGAGGGGATAACTCCAGGGAATGCTTCTGCCCGAAGCTCTACACCATTCGTGCCCGACATTGTGGCGTGACGCTTGCCCGACACTGGCTCGACTAAGTCCATCGTATGGGCCGCCCCAGAGCGTGTGGGCTGGGCCTGTTCGGGTGTTGAGCAGGTCCTCGACCCAGTCCGGAACAGTATATTTAAAATTAGTGAGGTTGTCAATGTCATTTTAATTTTTTTAATTTATAAATGATCACTTTATTTATTTAATCTTCAAATTATATATAGTTAAAAAAAAATCTCCGAACTATTAAAATTAAATTTTTAAACAAAATTCAAAAGAACAAGAAACAAGAAATGTTATCATCCCTTAAACTAATTTGAGTGTGGACAATGGATTCAATCACAGTCACACCATTACAATGTCCCCAAAGCTACCTTCACATCTATTCCCTTTCCTCCTCTTACTAACACTTGCATCCATCTATCTCTTCTCTTCATTCATTTCTCTCCACACACCCTCTTCTTCAACCTCACAATCACTTGCAATCTCCAACTGCAACTTCTTCAAAGGAAACTGGGTTTTCGATCCAAATCATAACCCACTCTACGACGACACATGCCCCTTCCATCGAAACGCATGGAATTGCATCAGAAACCAGAGGGAAAATCTGAGCTTGATCAATTCATGGAAATGGGTTCCACGTGGCTGCGATTTGCCTCGGATCGACCCGTTTCGGTTTCTGCGTGTGATGAGAAATAAGAATGTTGGGTTTGTTGGGGATTCGCTCAATGAGAATTTCTTGGTTTCGTTTTTGTGTATTCTTAGGGTTGCTGATGAGGGTGCACGGAAGTGGAAAAAGAAGGGGGCTTGGAGAGGAGCTTATTTTCCCAAATTCAATGTCACTGTTGCTTATCATCGTGCGGTTTTGCTCTCCAAATACCAGTAACATTCTCTTTTACCAATTGTTTCTTTTTTCGGTTTCAAGTTCAGAATTTTGCAAATAGGTTTTATTGGGTAGGTGAAATTTAAGTAAAAGATATGAAATTTAGGGTCTGTTTGGAAGAATTTACTTGAACAACTTTTGACTTTAAGGGTTCTTGTTTTACTTTGTTTCTTTGTTACTATAATTTTTCAAAATGGAAACCTTATGTGGCAATTACTGATTAAACAAAGGTGGCAGCCGAAGCAATCTGAAGGTGGGATACAAGATGGATCAGAAGGTATTCATCGAATTGACGTTGATGTTCCTGCAGACGAATGGGCTAAGATTGCAGGTTTCTATGATGTCCTGCTGTTTAATACTGGTCATTGGTAATTCTTTCTAACTTTCCTCCATCTTGAAACTTCAGAATGATGCAGTGCCACTTTAAAAATAGTTTGAGTTGTATTGTAATTGTAACTGTCAGTATGCATTGCTAAAAAGTTGAATGAATGAGTAGTTATAGTAACAACACTAAAAGCAACTCAAAGAGATTACTTATATAGCAAACATATGCTCTGATGCAATTGATCTCTAGTTAATTTTGGGTTGCCTTGTTGTTTTTGTCAGCCATTCAGATGATTGGGTATATAGATATAGATTTAATTCGGATAATGTCGAAGTAGATCAGATGTAGAGAGATAACCGGTAGATTATGTAGTAAAGAGAGTAGAACAGACGGAGAGAAGTCAAACAACTAGATATAGAAGAAGACCTAGAAAAACTATAAGAGGAGTTATTAAGAGAGATCTTGAGATTAATGATTTGGGTAAAAGCATGGTCCTGGATAGAACATTATGGGAAAAGTTGATCCATGTAACTGACCCCATTTTGGAGGATAAGGCTTGGTTGTTGTTGTTGTTGTTATGTTGAAGTAATAACCATGAGAACCTTAACTAATAGCTAATCTCAAAAGTTGAAATCAACGTCTGCATCTCAAATTTTTCTGAAACTCTCATTTATCTTCTACATTAACTACCACAGATTTATAATACATTTGTTATGAATTAAAAACTACATACTTGTTTTAGTTTAAAATAATCCTATAAGCAAGAAGTTAATCCAAACTGAATCATTTTCGATTTTGCATTTAATAGGTGGAATTTTGACAAATTTCCAAAGGAGAAGCCTCTTGTTTTCTATAAAGCAGGAAAACCAATAGTTCCTCCACCTGAGATGTTGGATGGACTTAAAATTGTTCTTGATAACATGATCGCATACATAGAAAAAGAATTTCCTAGAAACACACTTAAGTTCTGGCGTTTAGTATCCCCAAGGCACTTTTATGGTGGAGATTGGAATCAAAACGGTAGCTGCTTGTTCAACAAGCCACTTGAAGAGAATGAGGTATGCATTTTTAAAACTTACCTATTTTCCCTAATTTCACTGCCATGTACTCGCAGAATATCTTGCAAAAACATCAAACTCTAGATTGCATTTTATGTTTTTTTAATGGCTTGAATATTTTTCATTTTCTTCCCCGTGCGTATGAAATACTAATACCTGAACAGCTTGACTTGTGGTTTGAACCCAGGAATAACGGAGTTAACAAGGAAGCAAGACAGATGAATTTTGTGATTCAAAAGGTATTACAAGGCACAAAAATACAAGTAGTTGACTTTACACATTTAAGTGAGTTTAGAGCTGATGCTCATCCAGCAATATGGCTAGGAAAGAAAGATGCAGTTGCAATTTGGGGTCAGGATTGCTTGCACTGGTGTCTGCCGGGTCTTCCTGACACATGGGTTGATATTTTATCTCAACTGATCCTTGATGGTCTTGGAAGAACTCGTAGGATGTAAAAAATGGAGAGGCTATCAAATTAGTCTTGCATATCATACATACAATACATTGAATTTTCCACTAGAGGTTGAGGGCATGCTGCCAAGTGGTGGGACCAATATATGAGAATCATGAGCTGTGCATGAAATGTCAAAGGTTGGTGTTGGATGGAAGAAAAGCTTTGATCTTTGACGTTTGATGGTAGAAGCCACCCACTAATTTGACTTTTTTTTTTTTTAATTTGATTTCATCTTAGGGCCTTGTCAAATATTAGCATTGAATTATTTCATTCAACTATTATTACTATTGTATTGGGGAATCTTTTGTTCAGAATTTTGATATTTAGAAAGTGCATTACATTAGACTAAATAATAAGTTTGTGAAGGTAATTTTAATAAGCAATGAGTGTGTTAACCCTTCATATTTCTTGTATGACACTCAATATTTATCAAATAAACAAACACTTAAATTAAATTTTAAAAGCTTTTTAATTCATTAAAATAATTTAGTAACTTTCTACTTTTTTTTTGCAAAGGACCTTCAACTCTTGCACTTATCCCAAAAGTTTCCTGAAACAATCAGCCAAGTTGTGACTGTCTTATCATCCAAATTGGTAAGGAAAATCATGGCTAAAAGATTTGACAGAGAAAGACAAAAACTAGATACATATATATTTGAAAACAGCATCTCAGACTAAGATTAAAAATCAGCACTTGCAAATTGCAATGTTAACAATAAAAAATACAAGAACCATCTCTTGTCACGAGGAACAACAATCCTCACTCTGCAATTCTCGGTATGGGGACATCAATGTTTATTCCCCTTGGTATAATGTAAAAATAATATAGTAATTAAAAAAAATGAGTCTCCTAAGGTCCTTAAAGATCCTATTGTAATGTACAAGATGGTGAGGTTTGCAGCCACCATGGGATTAGTATCAAAAACATTTCAAGAAGAGTTTACTTCTTAGCCCGTTCCATCTTAACTTTAATTTTTTCTTCCATCAAGGATATTTCTGTTTCGAGATCATACATTCTGTTAAGAGCACGCATGTTCTCAAGAACTTCACTAAGACTTTTATTATCATTCCCATCACACCTCAGATGCTGCATAGGACCATGAAGTAGCTTGTTCACAATACCCATACTAAGGGCATACATAGCTTCTTTCTGTTCCTTCGATACGTTACCACGCATCTTTGACAAACATTTTTCCAGCTCAGCGGCTCTAATCCTTTCAACATAAGCTCTAAATTTCTTAATAGTAGGAACAGTTTCAAGAGAGTCTATCCACGCTTCAAATTTATTCAATTCCTCCTGAATAATTCCTCGAGCTTCCATGGCTTTCTGGTGTCTATCCTCCTTGTTAGCATCAACAACTTCGCGGAGATCATCCACATTGTACACCAGCACATTCTCTAGTTCTGACACACCCGGATCCACATTCCTTGGAATAGATATATCAATGTAAAGTTGGTTTCCCACACCTCGGCCAACCGAAGGAAGCATCGCCACATTCTCTTTTGAGAACAAAGGTGACTCAGATGCAGTACACGTGAAGATCAAATCGGCCTCAGCAGCACATCCCAGCATCTCAGAAAGTGGTCTAAACACCAAGTCAACATCCTTCAACTCTTCCCTAACAGCATTGACCCTCTCTTCAGTTCTATTAACAACCACCATTTTTTGACACCCTTTAGCAGCCAAATGTTTGATCACAAGCTTTCCCATCTTACCTGCCCCAATCACCAAAACTCTAGCATCATCAAAAGAAGCTACAGATCTCTTCATAAGCGCCAACTCAACAGCAGCTGAACTAACAGAAACCGACCCAGATGAAATATTCGTCTCAGTTCGAACCCGTTTCCCAACCGAGATCGCCTGCTTGAACAACCCACTGATTTTCCTATCAAAACCCGGCACTCCTTGTCCACTTTTCACAACTTGTTTAACCTGAGAAAGAATCTGACCCTCCCCAAGAACAAGTGAATCAAGACCAGCAGCAACTTCAAATAGATGCTGTGTTGCATCCTTATTATACAACAAAATCTGGTGCTTACAAATCTCAGGTATTGAAACCCCACTTAACTGCAAAGTTAACAAAACACGATATAATCAAAAAATGAATCATTTACATTAAAACAATATAAACTACTAATACATAACAGAATGAAGCAGGATCAAGATATATTAATAATACCTTGGAGATCCAATCTGTGACTTCTCTAACAGCGCGGTGTTGAGAGAGCGCAACAAGATAAATCTCGATTCGATTACATGTGCTGAGAACAGCGGCTTCTTCTATGTGATTAAGAGCACAAAGCTCCTGAATAACTTGAGGCCACTGTGCTTCTGGAATAGCAAGCTTCTCACGCATTTCAACAGGAGCTGTATGAACATTGAGTCCAATCACAATGATACTGCTCTTCTCCTTCGTATATCCTAACAACAACACAGAATCAAAACACAATTTTTTCAGCTCAACAACAACCTGTAATATAAACATAATTGAATTGAAATAGGGAAAATTTTGACGATGATGATGGAATGGAAGATTTCTTACTGTCAAGTGAAGAAGTTTTGAGTATTTCGAGAGGAGAAGGTTTTGAAACGATGGCGTTTTGGGGAAGGGGGTTTTCGGAACGAAGGGTGCATTTGGAGGGATTGAGAGGGGCTCGATGGGGAGAAAATGTGGATTTGGGGAATTGAGAAGGGAGGAGGGGGTGAGAAGGGGAGAATTTGACGGAGGAGGAAAGAGTGGCGGCGGAGGAGGAGGATGAGCCGCCGATGGCCGTCATTGAGATTGCAAGGGGTGAAGAAAGGAAGGAGTGTGATTGGAGGCAAATGGGAATGGTGCAGCGAATGATATAATATATGAATGAATAAATAACTGAATGAATGAATGGATGCAGTGTATTTTGACCGACGAAAAAGTAGAACTGGTTAGTATTTTTATTTTTTATGAGAAAGGAACAAGAGAAGATGGAGTTGGTTGGTTAGTTCGCGTTTTGCCCACACGCCTATGTCACCGACCCATTCTTTTCTTCAACTACTCTCTCCTTGGACCAAGTTCCAACTTTTTATATTCAAATCTCGCATCTTCCATAACTCATGTTTTTATTAAGTTCTTACATTCAAAATTTGAATATTCACGAACAAAAGAAAAGAAAAGAAAGACTTCAACTGATATTTAGATATGATTTCTTATTAAGAGTAATTCACAATGTTTACGAAAAATGTCCAATAACAAGCATTGAAAAAAAAGTCGCACAAAATAGGTGATTCTCATCTCTATCGAGTACACACTATCATAATCCCAATTACAATTTATACAGTTAAATCTAATTGAACGACAACCTACACAATATGCCGAATTACACATTGATAATTTTAAACACTCATACTAAATAAAGACTAGATCACATCAATCTAAGTATTCAATTCATTATCATTCTCAAACTACTTTTTACTCAATCATTAATTTAGGTGATTGAGTGTTAACCATGAAGTTTCATCCTGTTGGAGGAGTTTTTCAACTAGAGAGTATTGAACTTTGTGGGACTATTACCCACACTACTCGCACTCGCTATATTCTCAACACACACACCCCCGTCGTATCAGAGGTTTGCTCAATCGCACCAATGTTTTATTTTATCACTTTGCTACACATTTCTAATTCTAAAACGGAATAATGATGTCGTATGTGTGAATTGACTCTTGATTTCTGTCATTTTTTCATAAAACCTTGTCTCTTCACCAAAGACACAAATCACTAATTTTCTTATCATGAAACATCGACCTCTTTAACGAACATACCATATAACGAACTCTTGAAACCATGGTGACATCGAAGATTACCAGATCTGTCGCTCAATGTCATGTGGCTGAAGCTGACAAAGCTTATTCCCCTCCTTTAGTAAAGAATGATCCAATTCTTGTGACCTCTCCATTCATTCATGCACAAGAAGATCTTGTTCCTCCTAGAATTGATCGAGGAACATTCCAAGTCTTTTTGTTCTTCCAACCAATGCAACAACTTTGATAAGGCCAAGCTTCACAACAACCTCCATCACAACCGTTAATACTTGGACAAGGTATGCTCTCGAATATTTAACAACTGCAAGTTTACCTAGGTATGCAAGGGCCAAGGAGCTTTCTACCTACTAAACAATATTTATAACTTGGTGCAACACTAAAACTCCAAAGCCTTAACAGATAGAACACTCATAATTGATGAGAACCTCTGATACGCTCCTCCAAAAACCAACACTATGTAACGCTTAAATTGTTTTCTTAAAGGAAAGATTCAAAACATAATAATTAAGTTGCGCATAGAAATATTTGCTTAAGGATTAAAACTAAAACTAAACTTGTCTAAATAGATTTTTTTTTTAATTTAACCAAACTTAGTGACAATCCAAATCCAGAAGCGAAAAACCCGCATTTTTAATTTAGTCAAAGGATAATAAATAATAAACTTAAAAGATAATGTGATATATTTAATACTAAAAAAAATTTTCCCTCATTTTTTATAAGAAAACTCGTTCTTTCCCACGATCACGCGACAAACAAACATCAATCAACCTTGATTTTGAACCTAAACTATTGGTTGTAAGGAGTCAATTTCCATTAAACTCTTTCGTGTCAAAACAAACTAAATAATAATTAAAAATTAGAAAAAATATAAATGTATCATATTAAGTCCAAGAGAATTAAGTAAAAAAAATACCCACTAACATTACTAATATAGAAACTATAACCTTAAAAGATAATACACATAAGAGGATGTTAGCTCCTAATTTCGACGCCTGATATTGGATTGAGATTCTTGTTCAAAGAAATAGAATTTTTTGAAGTTATGGAAGACTTCGACAGGGACGGTATTTCTAGAGAGCCTGGTCGAAAATGTCCTTGTATAGAAGAAACACGTTCCATGGACTTAGAAATTTTTTTAAACAGTTTTGAGATATGTTTGACAGAAGCCTGACTAATGATGTTCGGATTCAAATTAAAATAATGGAGGGAACTTTGTCCTTATCCATTTGAGAGAAGGGGACACGTATAGAGCAGTTGAAGGACGAAGTCATGCAGAATGACATTTATCTCGCTCTAATTAGTAGGTTGTTAGGGGTAGTTATTTTTTACTATTATAAATAGCAAGTCTTAGTATTAGGATTAGTGTGTGTAAAAATTGTACAAATTTCTCAAATCACTCAAAGTATCCGTGTGTAGAGAAAAGAGTTTCTGAAGAAATGTACGTTTTATGTAACACCATTTTTCTTATTCAATGCAATTTAGTTAATCTTTGCCCAGAAATTTATCTTGTTTCCTTTACTTTGTTCAGTTATTTTCCAATGTACTTTTAATTACTTCCTCGTATCATTTTTCCTTCAGTATTGTCGAAATAACCCTTTCTCCTAAACTATGAAGATTGTCGAATTGTTCATCCTTTTTCAAATACCCTTTTAAATTATTTAGCACATGTTCTAGGATTTAGTGTGGTCGATCCTGCAAGTTACCCATTTTATAAATTTGGTAGACTAGAGGTTGTTTGTTATTTTTCACAGTAAACAAATTAGCACACCCGGTGGGACAGTGCTAAAGTAATTGGTGAAAACAATTTTTTGTGTTTTCAAGAAACTTATAATTCTGCATTTATTTATCTTTTCTTTGTCAAAAACTTCGTTATATGTTATTAAGAAGTGGTAAAGTAGTCGCCACTAACGAAGATAGACCAAGGAGAAAATATACGAGGAAAATGGCAAGTCCAAATCAGCCAAGTAATTCTAACCCTCAACCAAATAGTTCGAATCCTCAAACTACACCAAGTATTAACGTAGAACCACCCCCAGGATCTTCGACAAGATGACCAACGGTTTCAACGCCTGTTTCTGAAGCCATACCATCTATGGAAAGTTTGACCCCTACACATTCGATCGCCCATACTCAGCTTATTCTGAGTTATGTTGGATCAAGGGGACCACCAAGGACTCCCCCACCACTAGGAAATGCTAGTTTCCAACAATTTATTCCCCCTGGGTTCTCCATGCCTTTGCCCAGTCGAGACCCGCCTTATGGAATGCCAACTTCGATGATGGAAAACTTACAGAATGGTCCTCCAGTATTTACAGAACCCATAGTGACTTCGCTGTTACAAGGGCCAGGATCTGGGATTAATATGGGTTGAAACAACCAATCCTTGGGAATGGGATATTCAACCCAAATGCCAAACTTGACAAATATTACTGCTGCATACTTAAGGCAATAAATGGATGAAAGTAACCATCAAATGGTCCAAATGATGTCCCAAACTATGGGAGAAATCTTTCAGTCTCTAATCCAAAATACCACCCAGACTAATCAGCAAATGGTTGCGCAGATGACGCCCCTTGCAGATTTCTTTGGTGTACTAAACCCTCCTCGACACCCACAAAGGGAATATATCACAGGAAACCAATGGGTAGTGTTCGAAGAGGACCTCACTATTAACCAAGTCCAACAAAACCCAGGAAATGCACCTCAGGCAAATTTAGTAAACCATGGAGTAGTCGAACCCCTTAGGAATCAACCACAAATTCATGTAGGAGAACAACCAAGGGTGGTTTTAGTAAATAGAAACCAAGACGCTGACAACGTTATACAACAGGTTTGACGTAATGATGTGGCAGCAGATAATAATTTGGCTGCCATGGTCGAAAGGAATTTGGCACAAAATGGAGTAAACTTCAGCCTTCGAAGGCCAAATTATACATCTCTGTTGTCAGAATATATCCTCCAGTCAAACTTACCCCTTAGAACGAAAATCCCTAAGTTCACTAAGTTTTCTGGGGATACCACTGAGTCCACTGTCGAACACGTGGCTATATATGTGATAGAAGCCGGAGAAATCGCGAATAATGAGAATCTTAGGGTAAAATACTTCCCAAGTTCTTTTACGAAGAATGCCTTCTCATGGTTTATGACTCTGCCACCATATTCAATCCACAATTGGACCCAACTGGAACGGTTATTCCATGAGCATTTCTATATGGGACAAACTAATATCAGTCTAAAGAAGTTGGCTAGTATAAAATGAAAATTCACTGAGCCAATAGATGACTATTTGAATAGATTCCGATTGCTCAAGGCTAGATGTTTTACACAAGTTCCAGAACATGAGTTAATCAAAATTGGATACCCAATATTTAAGGGATATGACTCAATTGGCTGATAGGGTTCGACAGCTAGAACGCCTGAAAGAAAAGAAGGTTGGGGCAAATAAGAATAAAAGGGTGGCCTACGTCGAAGTCAATTAAGAAGACGAAAAATATTATAATGAGCCAGTAAGTTTCGACGAAGGCGAGATTGATCTTGTTGAATTGAAACAAGGCCCACCTTATTCTTGTAAACTGTTGGGCCCTTCGAATGCAAAAAATCTTGTCGAACCAAAAAAGAATGATAAATTTCCTATGAAAACTTACACTTTCGACGTTACTAAGTGTGACGAAATTTTTGATTTGTTAGTTAAGGACGGTCAATTGATAGTGCCTCCTGGTGCTAAAATGCCTCCTTTAGAACAAAGGAAAAAGAGAGGTTTTTGTAAGTATCATAATTTCTTGGGCCATAAAACTTCTCAATGTTTTCTTTTCAGGGATCTTATCCAGAATGCTATCCAAGAAGGAAGGCTTAAGTTTGGTGAGAAGTCTAAAGGCCAGATGAAGATTGATGTTGATCCCTTACCGGTGGCTGACGCTCACTACGCAGAGCCAACAGAGGTTAACATGATCAAGGTCACTGAAGGTCTCGACAACAATGTCAACATGGTCGAATTCGCCGATGACTTCAACAATAGAGCAGTCATGGTCAGGATCACTGAGGGTCTCTACCAAGAGTTCATGAAGAGTTTTGCTAGTGAGGTTGTCCAAAGTTTCACTAAAAACACTGCTGATGGTGTCGACATAGGGGTCACTGAAGACTCCGACGAAGGAATCACTGACGATTCCCATTGGATGATGATAACCTAAGAAACCGCTGACGGTTTCGTTCATATGGATAAGGCTGCTGAGGGCCTGCAGATGGAGTTACATAAGCTTGACATCACTGACGATGTCAAAATGGAAATCAACATGGTGGAGGTTTTGCAAGAGAAACCCATAGAGGTCGATTACGAACGTCGACAAGAAGAATACAACAAATTGGCCTTCCCAAGAGAGGAGGAAAATCTGATTGACTTCATACACAGGTTCTAAAAGAAGAAGTCGGAGGTTATGCTATGTCCCAGATACAGCGCTGTATTTGACAAGAAGGCAATGCAAAATCTCGAAGAAGTTCGAAAGGCCAAACAAAGGCGTGAGGAGAAAGCCCTTCATAGTCAGTGGGGTTTCGACCCAAGGAAATCTGCTTTGAAGCAAGAAGAGCCGAAGACACAAGTTCCAAGGGCAAGGCCCGACACTTTTAAACCATTTGCAGAGCTTTCCAATGGCAAGTGGATAAAGCCGAATGAAAATAAGGAAAAAAGCCAACAGAAATGGCAGAGTTTTGATGTAGATAGAGGCTCTTCGATGGCCTCAAAGAAACCAACCTACATTTCAGAGAACTACAAAGGGAAAAACTCTATGTCCAGGTCCCAATGGAGGAGGGAACAGAGATGAAGGAAAGCCCAGAGAGAAGCCGAGGTGAAAGCAGAGTCAAACACTAATATGCCAGTCGATGGGAAGAAGCTAAAACCTGTCGAAAAGGTGCTTGCTACACAAGAGCAAATAGCTAAAGAGGAGCACGATCGAAAGGTTATTAAGGACGAATTGCTCACTGATAATTTTGATTCAGGGTCAGAGCAGTCTCTCGACATTTTGGTTAACATGGTATATGTCCTACCAAGGGAATTCGACCAAATAAGTGAGGTCGAAGAGCTGGAAGATACCACTGATATAGAAATGGCCACTCATATGCCAGTTTGCTATTATCTGATGAATAATGGTTGTGTCGAAGAACAAAATGCATTATTCGAATGACCTAATAAGGCTATGAAAAGTCACTTGAAGCCTCTTTTTATTACTGGGAAAATTGAAGATGTGTCAGTCAACAAAATTCTGGTAGATTGCAGCGCAACGATAAACTTAATGTCGCACTTCATGTTGAAGAAAATAGGGAAGTTCGACACAGACACCAATCCCCACAACATTGTGTTGTCCAATTATAAGGGAAGACTGGCACCACATTAGGGGTAATTCAGGTTGATTTGAGAGTAGGAAAGATTACAAGATCAACCATGTTTATGGTGGTGGAGACGAAGGCAAACTACAACCAATTATTAGGAAGAGAATGGATTCACGGAATAGGAGTCATGCCATCTTCGATGCATCAGAGAATTACCATTTGGCGAATAGATGGTATTGCAAAAAATATCGAAGCTGACCAGAGTTTTTTCCTGGCTTCGGTTAATCATGTCGATAGACGTAGTTTTGACAGAAATTTGGCTAACATAGCTCCATGTAACCCAGCCAATTTTGCATTCACTCCAGACGATAATGCGTATTGTTCACTGAGCCTACATCCAACAAATAGGTTTCAGTGGGACCGGGAGGTCGTAGGAGAAGATGACTTCGCTTACGAAGGGACATTCGGAGTTAACCGCACAGGTTAAGGGAGTGAATTCGACGATGATGCCTGAGTTTGAGGCGCTCAAAAGGATTTCGGCGTACATAGCCGAAAACAAACTACAAGCAGCCCTGGAGGCCGAAGTTAAGCATACGGCTGTCGAATCCAACAAAAGATTAAACCAAGAATGTCCTGGTAAGGAATTCGATCCATAACCTCTTGATAAGGTTCAGGAGGAAATGCAAAACCAGAGGCTTGATACCATTTACGATGACGAGCCTTTGGGTTTCGAGAAGGACCCATTGGCAGCCAACATTAAAATGCTAGCGCAAGATCCTTTGGAAGAGATCGACTTGGGATAAGGGGCAACAAAAAGACCAACATATATCAGTGCAAATATCAGCCCACAACTCAAAGTCGAAGTGATCCAGTTGTTAAAGGAGTTCAAAGATTGCTTTGCATGGGATTACGACGAGATGCCTGGCCTAAGCAGAGAGCTGGTCAAATTGAAGCTGCCAATTAAATCTGGAAAGAAGCCAATCAAGAAAAATCCAAGGTGGTTTGCACTGGCAATTCTCTCGAAGATCAATGAGGAGGTCGAAAGGCTTCTTCATTGCAAATTTATTCGAACAGCCAGGTATGTCGAATGGCTAGCAAACATTGTGCCTGTTATAAAAAAGAATGGTACTTTGAGGGTTTGTATAGATTTTAGAGATCTAAATGTTGCGACCCCAAAGGACGAATACTCAATGCCTGTGGCGGAAATGCTAGTCGATTTTGCCGCTGGCCATGAATACCTTAGTATGCTCGACGGGTATTCTGGATATAACCAAATATTCATTACTGAAGAAGATGTCCCTAAAACGGTGTTTCGATGCCCTGGGGCCTTAGGCACCTACGAGTGGGTAGTCATGCCTTTTGGTCTAAAAAATGCTGGGGTAACATACTAAATAGCAATGAATACAATCTTCCATGATTACATAGAGACTTTTATGCAAATTTACATTGACGATATTGTTTTAAAGTCTGTTTCAGGGAAGAATCACATTGACCATCTTCGACAGTCATTCGAAAGGATGAGAAGCCATGGTCTGAAGATGAACCCTCTCAAATGTGCTTTTTGTGTGCAGGCGAGAGATTTCTTAAGCTTTGTGGTCCACAAGAAGGGAATTGAAATAAACTAGAATAAGACCAAGGCCATTATGGAGGCGAAAACGCCATCTACAAAGAAGGAATTGCAATCACTATTGGGAAAGATCAATTTCTTAAGGAGATTCATCTCGAACCTCAGCGGAAAAAATCAAGCCTTCTCACCTCTGCTTCGACTAATAAGGAAGGATTCGAATGGGGCAAGCTCAACAGGAAGCTTTCGACAAAATCAAGGAGTATTTGAGCCATCCTCCAATTCTAGCACCACCTTATAGAAATAGGAGAAATGATGCAGTATTACTAGTTGAGATATACCTTCAGTCGACGAGAATCCAGAGGCATCATGAGATCCCATCTGAGTTATATTGGAACATGATGTTAGACGAATTAGTAGACTTAGATGAGGAAAAGCTTAGTGCTTTGGAGCTGTTGAAAAGGCAGAAGAAGAGAGTAGAACAGCCTTATAATAAGAAAGTTAAAGTTAAGACTTTTTCGCCTGAAGAATTGGTTTGGAAAGTAGTTTTGCCTATGGATCAAAAAGATAGGTCTTTGGGGAAATGGTCCCCTAAATGGGAAGGCCCTTTTTAAATCACACAAGTCTTTTCGAATAGTGCTTATGAGATCGAAGAGTTGGATCAAGATAGGAGAATCTTGAGGGTAAATGGGAAGTATTTGAAGAAATATAAGCCTGCACTTCCAGAAGTAAAAATAGCCAAAGAGTAATTACGCATGCAAAATAATCGAAGCTAACATGGTAAAACAAAAATCGTTTGCCAAAATGGCTAAATTCGTTACAAGCAAAAGAGCCACGAAGGGTTTAAAAAAGTCATTACATAATTCAGGAATTAATAATTAAATAAAAAGAACTAAAATGGAAGAGAGGCCTTCATGCTGAGGTATTTCGACTTCAAAAGATCCAGCCGCTTCTCACAGACAGATTTTGTTGACCTTATGACCTCCAATTCTGCTTCCAACTTTTGAGCCTTATCAGCAAAGTCCAGTCCAACTTCAAGCTCTTTCGCCATTTGAGAGTTATCAAATTTCTGAAGCTCAATATTATGCTTTTTGGCTTTCGAGATTTTGGCTTGAAGTTCTCTGGTCTGTTCTTCCCAAGAATGGATGTTTCGATTATTGGTTTCGATTTCAGCTTTGTTGTCTTCCCGAGCTTTCTCTAAGTCAACTAAGCGATTGGTTGACTCCGAGGCGGCATCCCATGCAGCCGCTACATAGCCAATATAGTTTTCGATGTCTTTTGAGCTTTGCTTGATTTTGGAGACATCAGCAACAACTTGGTCAATCATAGAAGTCAGTTCCAAGATAACATTTGCAATTTCAGGAGAAGCAGTCAGAATGTCAACTTTCTTAAGAAGAATATTTAAAGCCAGAGGAGAAGTGGGATCAGATTCAATTAGTCGAAACAGGTCACCTTTGAAATTTTTTCTTTGATCTTTGAAAGTATTTCACTAGCGGGGTCATTGGTCGTTCGACCACCTGACACTGAGGGAGAGCTAATACTTTTTTCAGACGAGCTTCCCCTAGAGCCAATCAAAGACTTCAAGTATTCTCGAGGGTTGCTCTTTATCACAATTGCGAAAAAACAATCGGCGAGAAACTAGAACAGAAGAGTCGCCACTGAACGTTATTTATCCCGACGCAGGGAAATGAAACGATCAAAGAAACCTCAAAAGGGAGAAGACATGGACATCGCAACCATAGTCCAGGTTCGGGAGTCAGTTACGCGAGGGGAAGGTATTAGCACCCCCACGCGTCAATCGTACTCGATGGGATCCACGCTTGTTGTCTAATCAAAGGGTGAGTTATCTAAAGTCTACTACTAAACAAAAACGGGAAGGGAAAAATGAGAATGGAAAATAAAAGAGGACTCGCAAGGATCATCGCAATCCTATGCCTACGTATCTTCATGGACGAATGAAGAATCAGAGTCGACGTAGTTCGACGGACTACGCAGTAAGGGGGAGGTTGCTCGCTGAGACATCGCCGTCTTGTGCCTACGTATCCTTAATCTAACCAGAGAGAGGAAATCAGACAGTCGTAGTTTGACCTACGGGTCGGAAGGGTCTCGATCACGCTAGGGCGAGAGAAAAGGTTCAGTTATCAGGTTGGTCTCGATCGCATGGGTGCGAGAGAAGAGGGAAGTTAGTTGTTAGTGTGCTCGCCAAGGATAGGGATCCTCGTGCCTACGTATCCTCATTATGGAATGAGGAATCAGAGCATCTGTAGTTCACGGTACTACGGGAAAACTGGAACGGTCTCGATCGCATGGGTGCGAGAGAAAAGAGTCGGGACTCGAAGAAGCGCTCCTGAAGAAGTAAACTGACTTTGTTTGTGATTCATACTGCACTAAAATCTATGACACATGAGCGAATGCATCACATGGTCGCCCCCAATGGGACGTATGCTAAACACTCTAAAAGAGTGAAGAGAGATCCCTCATTCTTCATTTCCTATGTACTTAAGGCTCATGGCGCACAATACTCATCGCCTTTATTAAGTGTCTTGATTATTATTTTGAGAAAGAAGAGGGAGACACACGCACACTCTAGGGGAAACTGAATACTACAAGTTATCATACAAAATGGCCCTAAAGTCAGGATTAGGAGGAAGCTAACCTATTGCTATCATGCTTGGATTGAGAGCCTAATGTCTATCCTACTCCGAGCTTAATCAGAAATTAAGTCGGACTAGGAGCCTTAAGGGAGCATGTGAATACAGAGGTAATCAACAAGTAAACACCAGACGACTCAATCACAAAGGAAAATCGAATAAGAGGCAATCAAGTATTTAATCAGGAATTAATCAGAATATGCATAAAAAATCAAGATCAAGAATATCCAAGATAAAATAAAGTGCAAATTAAAATTAAAACTAATTCTAAAATTAATATCTAAACCTAAAATTAATATCTAGTAAAATCTAAATAATCCAAGATTAATCAAAATAAAATCCTAAAGTCAAAACTTAATCTTAAAAGTTAGTTAACCAAAATTAGGATTAAGACTAAAAAATTAAAATCAAAATCAAAACCAAAATTAAAATCTAATTCCTCTAATTAAAATCTAATTCCTCTAATTAAAATCTAATTTCAAAAATATTTACTAAAATAGTTCTCCTAAATTAATTAGTTAAAACAAATTAATAAAACCAAAAAAATCTAAACTAAAATAACTAAAATAAGGGTGCAGTTAGTGTTTTGGTGGTGTGGAAGGAGATCCAGCGCATGGGCTTCAAGTCTAAGGCCCAATGTTCTCTCTTTGCAGCCACGGGGGGTGCAGTGAGTAGCTTAGGGGTTGGAAATGGAATCTGGGTGAGTGGGCTTTCAACAGCAAGCCCAAGAAAATACTCATCCAAGACGGGGTGTGCTGAGAAAACATGGTGGTATTGGGCTTAAAGAGCCCGATCCGGTTCACAAGGCTAAAGGTCACGTGTTTTTACACTAAACCTAATGGAGTATCAGAACAACAACCTCACTCTCTCAGGATGCACCGTTCATCCTCAACTTAACCTCTTCTTTCTCCTTTCCTCCGCCGGCGACACGCAACTCGCCCTTCCCTCTGTTCACACCGCCATCGCCTTCGTCTCACCATCATTACCTCAACATTCTTCTCCCTCATCTATCTCTATCTGCATTCGCCGGTGGCCACCAACCCGCCAGAGAAGACGATCCCGCGGCGGAGGCCGCCGTCAACTCCGACGGAGCTACCTCAAAATACTAAAGCTCCAACACGAACCCCCTCACTTTCTCATCCTCTCTCCAAATCCGGTATCAAATCATCCAAAAACTTGGCCACGCAACGGGATCGACCGTCACAGAAACACTCAAACAAAGCTCAGACGAAATAGCAAGGTGAAAATGAACAGAGTTCAACTCCAACAACAGAAACGGGAATGCTCGAGATTAAACAAAGAGTGCAGAAGCAATACGAATTTAATGGCTTAAACAAGTTTGCAAGCAGCTAACAAGTTCATAGCGTCGAGAACCTTACCTAACGGAGTTCCTCCGTTGGGTCTTGAGAGGTGCACGTTCTTCCGGCTTTGAATTCTGATCCTGGTTCTTCTCTTTTCAATTTCTAAGCCTGTCGTTATGAGATGCGCATCGGTTTCAAAGAATCAACGACTTCGCAGGTAACGATTCTACTCTCCTCTTCCTAATGCTCCTGCTGAATTTGTTGTGTTTAAGCTCCTGAATCTCTTCTCACTTCTTCTTGCTGCTTCTGTGATATCGTGTTGTTGTTGTTTTTGCTTTGAGTTAAATTGAGTTGCAGAGAAGTTTGTGCGATTTTTTGAATTGAAGTTTTTGCTGGTTTTCTGCAGGTGATGATGATGTTGTTCTTGAATCAAAGATGATGAACGATGGATTTAAGCTGATTGGTGAAGAAATTTCAGCTGGAAGTTTTGAATCTGAGGGAAGAGTTGATGAAGAATCCCCAAAAAGTGTGAAGGAGGAGCCACTTTATAGGAGGAAGATTGGAGGGTAGAATAGGAAATGGATTCAAATTCTGTTAGAGGAATTGTACTGTGAAATTCTGTTGAGCTCATGGTACAATCCGTCACGCGTTTTTCACTGCCCTTTGAAATGGTTTTTTAGCTTTGCACGTGCCTTGTAATTTTCTTTGTAATTCTGTTGGGATTTCTTTTTTTACTTTGTGGACCACCTGCTGTGAATTTGTAACTGTATCAGTGAACTTTTCTGTTATGATATTTTGTCCTGTTAAATCTCCTGTGCCATCTGCTATTAATTTCTATCAGTGAAATGCTGCTAAGACTTTTCACTACTTAATAGTTTTTTCTTGCGCAACATCATAGGTCATTGGGCCTTTTTTTTTATTTTTTCTATTAATTTTTATTCACAGTTTGTGAACCTTGTTATTAAAATGGAGAACAATAGACCCAATATGGCATGGAAAAGACCACGATAATCAATATCATTTCCTTCCCAACACAACGAAAAAATGGACGGATGTCCAATCGTACATGTGTACTCTAGCAACTGCATATCCGTGGGGACTCATAGTGTGAATCAAGTTGGACTTCCCATTGCAAGAATGTTAAATCCCACCAAGCCATAGTGTGGAGAAACAATTATAAACCCTTCAAACGGGAAATAATGAGACTGGAAAAAGATTCACCCAATTTGGATAATGTAATAAAAAAAATAGAAATGGTTATGGATATAATAATTAAAAAAATGGAAATGGTTATGGATATTTGGAATTGAATTTGAAAAAAGGTTTAGTAATGGAAATGGATATGGATCATGGATAGGGTTGAATGTGGGTATTTGGTTTAGAAATGTGGATTTAAAATAGATAATTGGTTTAGAAAAAATAGAAATGATAGTCGATACAAAATCTTGTCTTTTTAATCCAAAACCCAATTGATTCTCTCACAAACCTCTGATAAAATAAATGAAACCGTAACTAAAACAACAACCACTTGAATAACTTCCAACTTAAGCAACGACCAAGCGAATCATCTGAAGCTTTTCCATAATCCTCGGATAAAGTGAATAAAGCACAACTACCACTGAACAATCTTGCCACTGATTTTTCTGAACCCAAACTTGACATGAACCACTACTTGAGAAATAGCCCACTGAAACGGATAACCTGCAATTGAAGCAAACTCCTAATAGTTTGACCAGGATTAGGTCAAACATCCACCTAAATAGGATCGTAACTGAACAACCATACTTGACTTGAAGCTAGACCCTTATCTTTGAATGCACACTGATACTCCTCTGAATACAAAGGATTCAAACCACATGAGAATGCCTTGATCCCATGTCTTAGAAGACCAATGCAAATGAATGATTATGAGTTATGATCTAATGAAGATGCAAAAATGAGTGCGAAACAAAAGCCAGTTAAAATTAGAAAAAGAGACGGTAAATTTTGGGGTGCTACAGCTGCCCCTATTCAATCGACTTGAACCTGAAGGAATGATAGCAACGACTTTCAGACATTCAAGGTACACGGAGATTGAATACCAAAAGAACCCGAAAATTTGTAAACCGTGGGGAGAAAGGTAATTGGAGCCCAGCCACACCTCGTCAAAGGAATTTGAAGGAAAGACAACATACCTGAGAAAGAAAAGTGAACCCCAAGAAACACCTCGTCAAAGAATTGACGGACACCTCGTCAAAGAATTGACGGAAAGAACAACATGAAACCCAAGAAACACCTCGTCAAAGAATTGACGGAAAGGAAACATACCCAAAGGGCCACATCATCAAAGAATTGACGAAAAGAAAAGATACTCAACGGACCACATCGTCAAAGAATTGACGGAAAGACAGCCCGACCGAAGAAAACACCTCGTCAAAGAATTGACGGAAAGAAAAGAAACCCAATGGAGCACATCGTCAAATAATTGACGGAAAGAAAAAATACCCAACGGACCACATTGTCAAAGAATTGACGGAAAGACACCCCGACCCAAGAAACACCTCGTCAAAGAATTGACGGAAAGAAGAGATACCCAACAGACCACATCGTTAAAGAATTGACGGAAAGACAACCCGACTGAAGGAAATACCTCGTCAAAGAATTGACGGAAAGAAAAGAAACCCAACGGAGCACATCGTCAAAGAATTGACGGAAAGAAAAGATACCCAACGGACCACATCGTCAAAGAATTGACGGAAATAAAATATACCCAATGGACCACATCATCAAAGAATTGACGGAAAGAAAAGATACCCAATAGACCACATCGTCAAAGAATTGACGGAAAGAAAATATACCCAATGGACCACATCGTCAAAGAATTAATGGAAAGACAGCCCGACCGAAGGAAGCACATCGTCAAAGAATTGATGGAAAGGAAATGGAACCCAACGGACCACATCGTCAAAGAATTGACGGAAAGATAGCCCAACCGAAAGAAGCACATCATCAAAGAATTGACAGAAAGAAGACAGAAACCAAAGAAACATCTGCTGGGGATATGTCACTGTCTTGACTGAAAGTACTTCGGGCTTCTACATAAGGTACCAAAACTGGCTTATGCTTCGCATGCATATGTTTGAATTTTCTTTCTATGGCGTAATGCTCTATACAAAATGGAAATGCTACGCGTTTGAGGATGAAATGTAAATGCTTATGATATGCAACGGGACCCCTCCAGCAAAATAAATGCTGAAGAGATGAGGCCAACTCCGCTGGGGATGACAAACTGAACTGTCTCCGAGATCACGAACCCTGCTGAGGAAGTCACACTAAATGGCCTTCCTGATATAACCACTGTTGAAGATGGAGCCCAAAGAGAACTCCCACTCCGTTGGGGATTAAGAATAACCTTGAAGATAGAACCCCAAAAATGATCTTCTACGAAAAAGGTGCCAATAACCATTGGACTTGGAATCTGTCGGGGACGTCAACCACTGTTAACCAAACCATTAAGATGACTAGCACCAAAATTTGCTTGGGGAATAAAATCAAAAACACCGAACCTGCCGGAGAATATCATTGAACTTAACATGTGGCTGGGGAAACGCCCTTAACCTGCTGGGGAATACCAGCCACCACTAACAAATCTGCTTAGGGAACGATGATTGACGACATCAAGTCTGCTAGGGGACAAAATTGAGTTTACTCCTCCGATGGAAACGTACCTTATACTCTTATCTCTGTTGGGGGGAATAATCACAATCTTTATAACACTCTGCCGAGAGTGATAAAACTTCAGCTATCTCTGCCGGAGAGAGAAACTCTACTGGGGTTGTCACGTGTTATCTATCAACATGAACCCTGTGTCATACCCCAAATTTTGACCACTAAGATTTTCCATCATTGTGCAAATCATCACCACAATATGGATGTACCTTTATGCCTCATCAATCTCCTCGAGGATTGTTGAGCATTTACCATAACCAAGAATTAGGGTTTCAAGTCCTCTTAGAGCACTTAGACAAAGGATCAATCAAGAAATGACATAATCTTCAACTTGTCTAAACTCTCCAACACACATAAAGGATCAAGAGGACTCCCACATCAAGAATCAAGCACAAGGTTGCAACATTCCAAGTGGATTAAGCTTCGAGATCGCCAGTGTCACCAAATTAGGGTTTGGTCGACCAAGGCCTCCAGATGGAAAATTTTCCTCTGGGCATGAGTCATTGCTTCAAATAACAACTTAAGATACTCCAAGGGACCTCATGAACCCAATCATCAAGTCAATTTTGCCTCAGGGGATGCATTCATCAAAAATCAAGAATTAGGGTTTCTTGACCTAATTCACCCCTAAGTTGACTTTTGAGGACAAGACATGAGCCAAGACCTCAAGACATGATTTGAGGGTCTCCAATACACTACATTGATCCATTTGCAACAATGGATTGATTCAAGACGCTTGATCCACAAGTTTCCATTTCATCAGGACCACAATTAGGGTTTTGAGGAAAAAGTCAACTATGCCTTTGACTTTTGACCAAGACATGCTCCCAAACCTTGGGACATGATTCAATACACCCTATAACACCTATGGAACATATCCATTAGGTTTGATTTAGGTCAAGGACTTGATTTCATCAAGGATCACACAGTTTAGAATTCATCTGATAAAAAGTCAACTGTGCACAAAGTTAACTTTGACTTTTTGAGATTTTTCACAATTATGGTTATTTGACCCTAAAATAATGTTAATGTATGTTTTGAATCATCATTCATAAAGAAAAATCAAAGAAAGTGGGATAACTTGTAAAAGGGGTAACCATAAAAACTTAGAATTTTTCTAAGTTATGGAACAAAGTGGCTAGGGTACCAACTTCCAAGGATCATAACTTGAGATCCAAGCAACCATTTTGGATGGTCCAAAGATGGATTTGTAGCTCTCATGACATAATACAAAAGTGTCAACTACACCTCATTCTAATTCCTCATGGATTTTAAGTTATGGAGTGATCAAAATGGCTGAAAACACAAAAGTGACATTTTTCCAACACTTAGTGAAATTTTCACTAAATCAGAATCTGCCTTATTTTTTCCCCAAATGTAGAGGCAGTTTTCAATGTAATTCAAGTTGGACCAAAACCAAATTTGGACATCATGATGAAATAGGATATATCAGCTTTCCAAAATGTCCAAGAACTCCATCAAATTCCATCTAAGCTAGGAGTTATGACAGTTGCAATATGCCTTGATGCAAACTGTCTTGCAAGACAGATTTGTGCATTAGGGCTCGATTTGAACAATTTGTGCAAATGACAAACAATTTTATCCATCTGCACACCTCAGTGGGAGACCAAGGAGGAACAAACACTGATCCATAAGCCTCCCAAGTCTTTGGAACTACAAATAGCATGCCAAACCTAAAAAGCTAAAGATGCCTCAAGACTCCAATTTTGTTTTGAGGCATTTAATGGATGCTTAGAGTTGGCATGTATCAGAGCAAAGATGAACACTTCAGTCAAGCCTTATCCTTGAATCAGGGAACCATAGGCCTGTGCTCTAATCTCAAGTCAATGGCTAGAGGAGACTTGAGATTCCAAAGTGATTCAATTGGCCACAGACCTGTACCAGTTGCCATACCCTATTCCTTGCAAAGCAAACTTGCTCTACTATAAATAGAGCTCATTTGTGATCAATTTGAGTACACCAAAGCACCCAAACTGATGCTTTCCTCAAAATCACACTTTTACTCCAATTTTGCCTTCTAAAGCAAGTCACTATCGGGTTTTGAGTTTGAGAGCAATTCCAACCAAACCAATCACACACACACACACACACACACACACACACCTCATAAACATCATATAGAAGTTATCCAAACACTTAAACAACATCTGGAACACCAGATTCTCAAAATCACCAGCCACCTGCACAAACCTTTGACAGATTTGCAGTTGAGGTGCCAAATCAAGTTCCAGCTCAATTCAATCCACTCCAAGCATCCAGACACACTCCATAGCACCTAAGGAAGCTGTCCACATCATTGGAACCAAGTTACAACACCTCCAACCTAGAACTCGATCACCAGCTGCAAGAGGTAAGCCTTAACTTGGTCATCTCATGATTCATGCATATTTCCTCGCACAATACTTTTGCCATATGTTCATAATCATGTATGGAGGGTTTCCCCTAATTAATTGCTTTGTATGAATCGTGTATCAAATTTCTGAGCCTTCATACAGAAATTAGGGTTCTTGAGGTTTCTCTTTGATTTCTTATTCCATGCTTTAAATAAGTGAAATTAAAGACCATAAACATGATCGTGAGTTGAAAACAAGTAGATTGATATGTGGATTGTGTGATTTCATCAAGTATTCAGTGAGATTGAGCGGAAAACGTAAATCTGGGCAAAACAGAGCACGCGGGCAAGACCAAGGTGTTCTTGGCGCCCTTTTTCAAATTTTCAAATATTTGAATTTTTGTGATTTTATTTAATTGATTCAAAAATTAATTTCTCTCTGATTTTTAGTGATTTTGAGTTGATTATTTTTTTAATAATTCACAAAAATGTTAAAATGTTTTATTTTACAAAAATTTTCCAAAAATATTATTTATTTCATATACTTGATATTTTTACAAAAGAATTAATTTTTATTTGTTTTTTAACATTTAAAATATTTTTTCTTTCTTGATTTTCCAAACTTAAATGGTTTCCAATCATTTTGTGGATAAAAGCATAATTTTTCAAACATTAATCCAAGATCACAACTTGTTTTTTTCATACATGTTTGATAATTTTGATCATTTTAATTGAATTTTTATTTAATTAAAATACATTTTGAAATCAAATTAGGGTTTTGATTGATTCCACCCTCATTAATCTTTCTTCAAACACTTTTGGGCCTCTTGATAGAGTGTAAGTCCTATCCCATTAAAAATAAACATTTTTGGGGCCTCACACATTGTATAAGTCCCTCTGTATATTTTCAAAAGTTTGGCGTGATCGCCACCTTTTTAACAAAACCAACTGGGCTTCTCCTTGAGCTATAAGTCCCACCTTTATTCATTTTCAAACTTTTTGGGCCTATTGATAGAGTGTAAGTCCCATCCCTTTGTAAATAAAACCTTTTTGGGCCTTAATGCATTGTATAAGTCCCGATACAGTAAAAATCTCGGCGCGATCGCCAATTCAAAATCAAATCATCTGGGCCTACCCTCGTGTTGTAAGTCCCATTTATTTTCTTTAAATAAACTTTGGGCCTCTCCTTGAGTTGTAAGACCCCACCCTTTTGTAAATAAGCCTCTTTGGGCCTCAGTCGTTGTATAAGTCCCGAGACGATTGATAACACGAAAATGTATCATATATTTGCCTTGGTTTACGACTAATAATTACGTTATTTCAGCTTAAGTTCCAATTATTCCGCGAGCATTCTAGTATTTTCGCAGGTATTTCATTGTCCAAGCTAAAAATGAGCAAAGTAGAAAAACATGAAGAAATGAGAAGAAAGCAGGAAGAAATGACACAGAAAAAAGCAGGAAAATAGAAAGTGGTGTGCGTGACGACCATCACACAACCACCACGCCCATCACGCAAATAAAAGGCGCACCACGATCGTCACGTCTCCACCACGACCGTCACGCACATATAACAACTTATTACGTCCAGAACACAGACGTGGACACGGAAGACCAATGCAGTCACGCACGCTCAACATTTTCTCTTGAATTCTCTCAACTTCAGCTTCAACTGCACATGAGCCAGTCTCCCTTGGATTTCTCAATGAAAAGTGAATGCTCCTATATTTTCTCCAACGTAAAGCAAAGGTTGGGCTATAAATACAGCATTGATAGAACAGCCAACCAGGAGAGATTTTTACCCCGAATTGCTGCAGAATTCAGTTTTTAAGAATTATTATTTTCCCTGCATTCTTGTTTGTTCCCCTTTCCATTCTTTGTTCTCCATTACCTTAAATAGTGATAGTTTCTCACATCGAGGAGCTATCGCACAGTAGTTAGGATTTTTAATCTTGTCTTCATCATTTGTTGTTCCGGTACGATCGAGCAAAAGCCTACCGACTTGTGGAGGAATTGCTAGAAACGAATTATTGCTTATTTACCAGGTTTTTACCATTAATTTAATATCAGCATTATTATTTCCCATTGTCATGTCTTATTTATTGTTTTACAGTTTATGTTTATTCTTGTTTGTTTTAATTAATATGTCTAGCTAAATCCATATTATCGGTATGTAATTAAGTCAACCGAAATGGATTCGATCAAAATAAGCTAAAACCATGAACAACTTAATTTATGGCTGCGATTTCTTAATTAAAATTGGACTTTTATTACGAGAGTAAAAAGGTAGCAAAGGTTAGGATTAAGGCCACGAGAGTGTGAGATTTTAACCGGATAGCTGAAATCGGGCATTGGTTTTAAAAACAGCGAGAGCGCTTTAAAGTTAATTAGATTGTATTGGTTTTCAAAAAGTATTTTTAAACTCAAATGGGCTAGCGAGAGCAGACATTATGATTTAGGAGTATAGTCCGAAGCAATAACCACGAGAGTGTGAGGTGAGGGCTTTTAAACCGATATTTTCTATAGAAATATAATGTGACTTATCTTTATACGCTTAAGTTTTATTGAATCCACGATGGTATACTAAGTTACGTACCGATATCCTAATATCAACTAGTTTATTCCAATTTTTAGATTCCCTTTTGTTTCCCGTTTGAACTTAAAACCAAAACATCGTCAGCCTTAGCTAAACATAGTAACAACCTGATAGCACTAGTTTGATTATCGGTCCATGTGGGTTCGATATCTTTTAAAACTATGCGATAGACTGTGCACTTGCAGTTAGTAATCCCGATAGACTCATAAAGTCACGATCAAGTTTTTGGCGCCGTTGCCGGGGACTGATTTAGTCAATAATGCAATTCATTTGCCGCGTCGTATAGACTAAGGCAACAAATTCCCTTATTTGTCGGTTGTATGCCAAGTACTCGCTCAAAAGGCGAAGACCTCACACGACCGACAGACGAACCTGAACGTCTTCTTAGCGTAAAAAGGCGAATCCAAGAATACTGCCTAAAACACGAAATACCTTTTCCTTTATTAGAACCTGAATCTCAATCCGAATCCGAATCTGAAACAGAACTTGACTCAGAATCAGAATCAGAAGAAGACATGGCTGAAGGACCACAGAACCGTCCTCTTAAGTATTATGCTACCCCATCTGAGCAAGAACCACATAATAGCATTGCTGCCCCCGCTATCAACCGGAATGATTTCGAGTTGAAACCCTCATTGCTGTCAGCCGTACAACAACATCAGTTTTCTGGAAATCCTACGGACGATCCTAATGAACATTTAACCAAATTTGTGCAGTACACAGACACAGTGAAGGCAAATGGTGCAACTGCAGACGCGATAAGACTACGTCTTTTTCCTTTCTCATTAAGAGACAGAGCGTGGGCTTGGTTGCAATCCTTGCCATCAAATTCCGTCACTACGTGGGATGAGTTGAAAAAGGTGTTCTTAGCACGATATTTCCCACCAAGCAAAACAGCTATGCTGAGAGCCCAAATTAATGGATTTTGACAAAAAGATACTGAGTCTCTTTACGATGCATGGGAAAAATACAAAGATATGATGAGGATGTGTCCGCATCACGGCCTTGAAGATTGGTTAGTCATCCATACGTTTTACAATGGTCTCTTGTACAATACGAGAATGACAATAAATGCCGCCGCTGGTGGTACACTTATGGACAAACCCTATACCGAAGCCTATCAACTCATCGAAAGCATGGGTCAAAACCATTACCAATGGGGAGGTGAAAGAACGCCAGTGGAAAAAGCCCAAACGAAAGGTGGAATGTATGAAGTTAGTAGTCTTGATCATGTCCATGCTAAGGTAGACACCCTTGCTCAAAAGATAGACAACTTGACCATAACACCCGCAGCCACCGTGGCTGCCGTAGCTCCAAACTGCGAATTATGCGGAGTACCTAGACATGTTGCCCCCGAATGCCAAATTTTAGCAGGAGTCTCCGCTGACCAAGTGAATTATGCTCAAGGAAACCCATATGCAAATACCTATAATCCTGGTTGGAAGAACCATCCAAACTTTTCGTACAAGAATAATAACGCTCTGTATGCACCTGGCCAAGCGCCTGCTGTGCCACCAGGATATCAAAAACCTGCTGCTAACGTTCCCAATGTTCCTAGGAAGTCAAACCTTGAAATTATGATGGAGAACTTCATTGCTGCACAAGCTCAGCAAAACAAGGAGTTCCTTAACCAGATTGTTCACACCGGTGAGCAAATCAAACAACTAGCCAACAAGGTTGATGCTCTAGCCACTCACAACAAAATGTTAGAAACACAAATCTCACAAGTGGCTCAACAACAAGCAGTTACCGCTGCCCCAGCTGGGAACCTTCCAGGTCAAACTCAAATTAATCCGAAGGGACATGCAAACACTATAACACTTCGGAGTGGAACAGAACTAGAAGGACCCACTGACCCAAGAATCGAAAATCCAGCCATGTACCAAAAGCCTAGTAAGGAGTCTGAAAAGAAAGGCGAGCCAAAGGAAAACGAGAAGGAAGATAATGGTAAAGAGGCCGAAGAGAAAGAAGAACCATATGTGCCTCCACCACCTTATAAACCACCTATTCCGTATCCCCAAAGATTCACTAAATCTAAAAATATAGGGCAATTTAAGAAATTTGTTGAACTTCTGAAACAATTGAATGTCACAATACCTTTTACAGAAGCAATCACACAAATGCCCTCATACGCTAAGTTCTTAAAAGAAATATTAACTAATAAGAAAAAGCTTGAGGATACTGAAACCGTTATGCTTACTTCAGAGTGTAGCACTATAATCCAAAACAACATGCCTCCTAAGCTAAAAGATCCTGGTAGTTTCTCTATACCCTGTGTGATTAGAAAGTTTGTCATAGACAAAGCCCTGTGCGATTTAGGAGCCAACATCAGCTTAATGCCCTTATCTATTTGTAAAAGGCTCAACATGGGAGAACTAAGACCAACAAGAATGTCTGTACAACTAGCTGATAGATCGGTGAAATTTCCTCTATGAATGCTAGAAAACATTCCAGTACGTATAGGACAATTCTATATTCCTACAGATTTCATAATCATGGACATCAAGGAAGACTCAAACATCCCTATCATTTTAGGAAGACCATTCCTAGCTACTGTTGGAGCCATCATAGATGTAAAAAAAGGAAAACTGACCTTCGAGGTTGGTGAAGAAAAAGTAGAATTCATCCTCTCACAATTCTTCAAAGCACCTGCTATAGAAGATTCGTGCTGCTTCCTAGATGTAATTTATGAATGCGTTAAAGAAATGGAAAAACACCAAAACACGTATTTTGAAGTGCTGAGAATTCTGATGCCATCAAATTTTGAAGATGATAATTGGCGTGGTGAATACCAAGATAATAATCTAAGTGAATGTCTCGCACTCACTCCTAACCCTATGCCTTGCCCAAAGAAACCAGCTGTAGAACTGAAGACATTGCCCAAAGATCTAAGGTATGAATTCCTAGATACAGAACTCGAACGACCAGTTATAGTCAACGCAGATTTAGGACAAATAGAAACCGAGAAATTATTGCACGTCCTGAGAAAGTACCCGACTGCCTTAGGCTATAACATCTCAGATTTAAAAGGAATAACTCCCTCTATCTGTATGCATCGCATCATGCTTGAGGAAGACTGTAAAACCTCTAGAGAACATCAAAGGAGAATCAATCCCATTCTGAGTGATGTCGTTAAGAGAGAAGTGCAAAAGCTATTAGAAGCACGAATCATATACCCAATATTAGATAATGAATGGGTTAGCCCAGTTCACGTGGTACCCAAGAAAGGAGGTGTTACAATCATCAATAATGAAAAAGGCGAATCTGTAGCACAACATACTCAAACCGGATGGAGAATGTGTATCGATTATAGGAAACTAAACAAAGCCACTCATAAAGATCACTTCCCTTTACCCTTCATAGATCAAATGCTTGAACGTCTGGCTAAACACTCCCATTTTTGCTATTTAGACGGATATTCAGGATTTTTCCAAATTCCTATCCATCCTAACGACCAAGAAAAGACTACTTTCACGTGTCCCTATGGAACCTTTGCCTATCGGCGACTGCCTTTCGGATTATGTAACGCACCCGCAACATTTCAGATATGCATGATGTCCATCTTCTCTGACTTCTTAGATGGTATAATGGAAGTCTTTATGGACGATTTCTCTGTCTGTGGGGAAAGTTTTGAAGGATGTCTATCAAACCTCGAAATGGTACTCAAACGATGTGTAAGTGTCAACTTAGTACTCAATTGGGAAAAGTGCCATTTCATGGTCCGACAAGGAATCGTGCTAGGACATATAGTATTCGACAGAGGGATCGAAGTCGACAAGGCAAAAATCGAAGTTATAGAAAATCTCCAGCCACCGAAAACCGTTAGAGAGATAAGAAGTTTCTTAGGACACACCAGTTTTTATCGACGTTTCATTAAAGATCTCTCTAAGATAACCAAACCCCTGACTGAGCTATTAATGAGAGACCCTGAATTCGTCTTCCATGACAAATGCTTGGAAGCATTTCAAAAACTCAAGCATGCGTTAATATCAGCACCCATTATGCAACCCCCAGATTGGAATGAACCATTCGAAATCATGTGTGTCGCGGTGAAAATTGGATACCATAGTTATTTGTTAACTAGGATCGCATTTTTAATGTCACCACCGGTCTTTGATTTTATCCAAGGGAAGGGAGAAAAACCGAATTCCCGCAATGCAATGCAAATGCACTAAGATTCTAAGTTCGGGGGTTGGTTATACCTAGGAAAGGTGTTAACATCCTAGATATCTGTAGTACTCTACAGGAACCTCTTGATTTTATTTTATGTTATGTGTTATCTGTTTTGTCAAGGGTTTAAGGGTAGGTGATTTATTATTATTATTCCTAAGTGTGCTCGACAAGATATCGCATCTTGTGTCTACATATCCTGTCAGGAGGGAATCAGAGCACTTGTAGTTCCTTATTAAGGATACTAAAATGTTTAAAGGTTTTAGGAGAGAAGATGAGTCATCATCTTAAGAAGACCACCACAGTTTTTGAAAATGTTTGTATTTTGTGGGGTATGGGATAGTATGTCCCTTCTTTGAGATGATTAACATCTAATTCTCTTGTGTGGAGAATTAGGTGGGCTAAAATTTGATTAAAGAAATCAAAGTTGAAGGGGGACTAACCTAGGTAATCTATCCTAAGTTATCTAATTGACTTATCTTAGGGTGTCGATTATGATGCAAATGATATGCATCATGCACAATAACATGGTTATCATGCATGGGATTTTCCCTTGGATATTAATATGATTAATTATATTAATGTTTTAAGCGGGGGTGCTAGCAAAGTGGGCTAGTCTTGTGTCTAGTGACCAAAAGGTTGAATGCGATGCCTAAAGGCAATCGACTTACATGGGTAGAAAATGGGCTCGACGTTGGATCGAGAATTTTGATATTGTTTCGAAAAGGTTTAGAGCACAAGAAGAAAAACATACATACATCACATGTAAGCAAACAAAAGCAAGCAAGGCACAACAACAACTAAGATCTTAATCTAAGTCATTCGAGCGTATGATTAGGCGCTAAGGATTCTAATGAGAACAATTTATTAAGGAAAAGAGTTTTGATTTAAGGTTATTACTTTGAGAATTTTATGTTAAAGATTATTTTAATTTGAAAGTGTTAAAGGTTTTTAAAGAAAAGGTTTTAATTATTTTAAAGTTTTTTATTATTATTTCAGTTTTAAAGCCATGTAAAAAAAGATATTAAAAGAGTTTTCACTAAATTAGAAAAGATTTTACTTTTTTATATTCTTAAAAATAAAAGTTTTTATTGCCACTTAATTTTAAAGTTGTATATATAAAAAAAAGCTAATAAAATTTTTTCTCTTAAAAGAAAATTTAGTTTTTATATTTTAAAGATTTTTATTAGAGATTTTCCTTTTAAATAAAAAAAGAAAGGTTCAAAATTTTATTTATTTAGATAAAAAAATTATATTTTAATAAAAAAACCAAATATGAATTATTTAATAAAAGAGGATGAATATTAAACGGAGGGATCAGGCGTTTTGCGATAGGAGAGGGTCTATCGCAGACCCTCAGATCTAACCGTCAGATGTTAATATAGCGAGATCTAACACGCATGAAGGGAGGGTGCGCAATACATGATATGTGTGCGTCTGTACACGATCATTCGCTTACAATTAAAGACAAAAAAGAAAGAAACAGAACGCCCTCTTCTCTCTCTCAGGCCGTCACTCTCATCTTCTCTCAAAACGTGGGGTTTCAAACCCTAAACCTAAAACCACCGCCGCCACTCAATCAATTCTCTCGTTCCTCCCCGATTAAACAAAACAATCAAAACCCTGACCCCAGCAATACCGATACCCCAATTTACTATATTTTGATGGTGATTACATTTACAGTGAAGATCAAAGAGTGCGAAAAAAGTAAAGGAAATGGGGTCGTCCGTCGCTGCGTCAACTGAGTCAGGTACTCACTCCTTCGCGAGTTCTTCTTCTTCTTCTTCTTTTGATGTGTGAATCTTTGTGATTTTTTTTGACGATTTTCAGCTATATCAATGCGTGAATGTGAATGATGACTATGGTGTTGTTTCTGAATTTTTTCTGCAAAATCGTGTGGATGCCCTCCCTTTTTTAAATTTCTGGTGTATGTTGATAAGTTTTCTGGTTCGATTTGGATTTGGGTTATTGTTTGGAGTTGTTGATTTGGGATGAATATGGTTAAAGAATATTGATAGAGGTTTGCGAGTGTTTTTTTTTTTGAGATCTTTGGGTGAGTATCCTTCTACTCTGAGTGAGGATTGCCCATTTTTTTTCGAGGTTTTCCTGATGAATGTCTCTCTTTTATAGACCCTCTCGTAATTAAAATTTTGATTGTCAAATTGAACACGCGAGATTACACTGTCGGTTTTTGGTTTTAGAAAGTAAAATGCTGGTTGTAATTGAATATGATTTCCAACGATATACTCCTTGAAAACTTTCCTATCCCGTCTGATTGCTTCGAAATGGTTTCAAAACTTGCCATTTTTTGTTTAGCACGATTTATTGTGGATTGATGATGTTGATAACTTGTTTTAACCGTTTTAGGAGTGATTGAATGCCGTGTGATTTTCAATTGTTTGGTTTCCCCTGATTGCCATTTGGATCGAAAACTTCCATTTTCGATTTGGAAGGAAACATAATGGTTGTTTTTGTTTTATGCGTATCATTGCTATCACCCTCTCAAGAGATCTCTTTTGATATCAAATCCCTAAATGTTGTTTTTTCTAATATTCTTTTTTTTTTTGGAATTTGTGTGCGAGAATAACTTTGGGAGCAACAACTTAACGGAGACGCAAAGAGAAGACCATAAGATAGAGCCAGGACCAAAAGGACGGATGCCTGAGGATTTAATGTTAAACGTAATAATGCATTGTTCCTCCTCTGGCAAACAATTTCTCAGCTTAATTCATGTAATATAAAGATGATGGAAAGTTGTTGTTTTGGTCAGGTTTGATGCAGGGTTGAGTGTAAAAGCATCACAGGAGTGAAAATAAATTCGATATAGAAAAAAGATGGTTTTCTACGTATATAGGGATATGTGTGAGAGGAGATTAGGACTTGTTAGTACAGGTTAGCTCCAAGTTTTTTGTAGTTTTGGATATACTGAAGGAAAGTTGTAAAGGATGTAATTCTTGAATGTATCAATGTAAACCTTTGGCAAATGTCTCATTACTCGGGTCATCCGTAATGCTTTTGGATATACATTAAGTATCTGTACATGCCACTTGGTACATCGTGGCCCTCTGCCCTTAGCATACACCAGGATCTTTTGGTTTTGATTGATGAGGATCATACATATAGTAACTAGTGTATCGACTGATGTCATCAAAATCAATGGACCTATTCGCAATGAATCTTGTATTTTTTGCATTGATAGAACTTGATGTTTTAATCTTGATCACATAGCTTGAATTCGGAAGAAATTTGGTATTAATGTGGTCTTGAAATTAATGTGAACACGTGAATTTTGTAAACCACCACTAATTTTGTAAATCTTGAATTTTTGGGTGGTGAAATAATGTTAATTTGAATTTCAATGCTTAAAATACGAAACCTTTGTATCATTTGAAAACTTGAGCTTGGCCTTAAAATACGAACTTTCAACTTGAACTTCTTTGAATTTTTGGAGTGAAAACGATATGACCTTATGGAAGAAATTAAATTTAAAAAAAAAAGAGTCTTGAACTCTTTATGCCAAGATGAAATTCCTTGAAAATAAACTTAAGAGCTAATGACGATGGCATATGACCTCATTCCTTATTGAGACCATGAGTTCTTGGCTTGGAATTTGAAGCTTGACTAATTCATTGGACACTCAGTGCACTTGAAGTTGAACATCTCCCACGTTTGAGCTTTCTTGGAGTGTCTTTCTTATTGAATCCATTAAAAAAATCCATATCTTAGAACACACATATCTCTTAAATAAGGAGCTTACAGAGATGGGTAAGGACTTAGTATTCCGGGGGGAAAACTGAGGAGTCTGGAGGGAGAAAAGACTTGGTAGTGGCTTAGGGACCCAAAAAAAAGGGAAGGGCACAATCTCACAGGAATCCACACACACCTTGCAAGGACCAGGGAACCTCCACGAACACACACACAACACAACCTTCAGGTCTTGAATCTTCTGCAGCAGCGCCTGTCCTTAAAAATAAACAAAATAGACAAAGCTAGATAAAGTGGTTAGTTATGCACGAAATGATGGCCTAATATGCAAAGAAACAAGGCGGGGATCTTAGGGTAAAAAATTAGGGTGCGACAGATGCCCCTATTTAAGTTTCTCCTATTCGGAGATATGGAGATTGACATCTTCGTCTCGACGAGATAAGAGGGACTTAAATACAAACATGCACAAATTTTTGGCCCTAAGATGCCGCCAAATGCACATGATATGGAATGATATGATATGATATGCAAGACAAATGTCCTCTGAGGAATAAATGTCACATGGGAACACCGATGCTAAAACACAAAGAGAGAAAGACCCGACGAGGACGAATCAGCAAGACAAGACTCCATGGGAAAAACCTAACTCCGCTAGGGGAAAAGAGACTACCAACTGACAATCACAAGGTATCTTAAGCATAAGGTGATGAACTTGCGATGAAATCGTCTAACAAAATCCACTTGAAGAACTTGTTGTCGTGGTCAACCGGAGGAGTCTATTGTTTAGAATCTATTCTGAGAATACCTTTTGCCAAGGTTTTATTGAAAAGGCATCAACTGGGGGATCTGCTGAGAAAAGAAATGAATGTCTGTCAAAGTTTGAAGTTAACCAGGGAATCTTCTGCCGAGATCCTAGAAAGAAATGACTGTTTGTCGAAGTCTGCTAGAGATCTACTGCCGAGAATAACCAGAGAATTTAATATGAAATACCTACTGCCGAGGTCTTCTGGAAATCTTCTGCCGAGAATAACCAGGGAAATACCTACTGCCGAGGTCTTCTGGAAATCTACTGCCGAGAATAACCAAGAAAATACCTTCTGATAATCAAGCAATCTGTTTAAAGGATAATAAACTTCCCCTCGTCTCGGGTCAGGAGCCACGGTCTGGTCTCAGTTTCTTCTTTAATCAAGCATTTCGCTTGAAAAAGATAAAAATAAACCTCTCTTAGTCTCGGGTCATAAGCCACGGACTGGTCTCGGTTTCTTCTTTAATCAAGCATTTCACTTGAAAAGGGTAAAAATAAACCTCCCCTAGTCTCGGGTCATAAGCCATGGACTGGTCTTAGTTTCTTCTTTGGGGATAGAATATCCACTACCGGTTTATTGGGTAGTTTACAAAGAAAATATTACCTGCTACCGATTTATTGGGTAGCCAGCAAAGAAAAAGATTGTCTGCTACCGATTTACTGGGTAATCTATAAATAAAATATTACTCGCTACCGGTTTACTGGGTAGAACAATATTACTTGCTACCGATTTACTGGGTAGGAAAAAATTACTTGCTACCAATTTATTGGGTAGGAAAAAATTACTTGCTACCGATTTACTGGGTAGGAAAAAATTACTTGCTACCGATTTACTGGGTAGTCAATAAATAAAACATCTGCTACCGATTTATTGGGTAGTCAAAAAGTAATTCTGCTACCGGTTTACTGGGTAGTCCACAGAGAAAATATTGTCTGCTGCCGATTTACTGGGTAGTCAGCAAAGAAAATATTATCTGTTGGGGATAGACAGACTGTCTTGAGGAGACTTCCATCTGTCATCCAAATAGAAAACTCGAGAACAAAACAAGTTGCTCAAATAAAGAGGCTGCCACTTGTCGTCTGGTATGAACTCCAAGAAAATGTTGTGATAACTGCTAGAGAAATAATTTTCGTCCTCCATAGCGATCTTTGGATAAACTCTTCCTAGGGGGACAAAGTGCAAAATAAATTCACGTTCGATTCAGGTTCAACACCTCAGGGATATCCAAACTTTGTGATTGTCAGGGATCAAAGTTTAATCCAGGAAATAACTGGGGAGAAACGGCCAAACAAGACTCCAATCATTAAGGATTGAGCTCAGCGGGGTTTACCTTTATCCAAAAATGGAAAAGAAAACTAAAGCAACCATCTTCCACGAGGATCAAACTCAGTGGGGAGTTTAGAAAGGATGTGTTTTTTCTGCCTAGGGCTGACGATTCTACTTGGAGGGAGTAGACGAAACCCAGTCACTTGGAGATAAGCGCAACCAAAGTGAAAGAACAAACAAACAAACACAAAGAAATGCAAGATGCAAAAAAAAGCGCACATCCCATGAATCTACATGAAATAATGCCATGCTATGCTTATGCTTATGCTGACAAAACAACGACAAGAAGCAAACTGGGGATGAAAAAGAACATCTCGATACGGATACTCGGCCAATCTTTGCAATATAAGAAGCATCACTGGGGATGAATGGAAAGCCGTATAGGAGGCCACAGTCCTCCTTCAAGGCTTCAAAACTTCTATGGGGAAAAGAGAGCGCTCCATTTGGGATGAACATCGTGACTTCACTTAGGATTGTCAAGATGAACCTTGTGATTTCATTGGGGATGAGAAAGATTCACTGGGAACGAATCAAACTCCTGATCGAAAAGACTTCATGGGGATAAAATAAATATCCACTGTGAACTGAAGTAGTCTGAATGAAAGTTATAACTGGATAAAATAAATATCCACTTTATTGGGGAAGCTTGGATCAATAGTTGTTGAAAATGTCGGAGATAAAACTTCGAGGGGATGAAATAAACATCCGTCTTCAATGGAGAAGATTGAGATAGTGACAAAAATCCATCGAGGAGTGAAATAAACACTCACTTCGCTGGGGAAGGTTGAAGTTGTAAGAGGATCCACCGAGGATTCTTAGGTTGCCGATTGGAGAAATCTTGCGTCCAATGTGCCATGACCTCTTGAAGTGGCGATTTACCGGGGAATAGTCGTGACTACCAGGATCAAAGACCTACTGGGGAGTCATCACATTACTCGGGATAGAAATTCTTTGAGGTATGAGTGAATGATGTCGTGAGACTGGTGTAACTATGCATTGATGACCTGCATAGTAGTCACCATTTTGAACAATAATTGTTGTGGATGAGAAGGAATCTTCACTTCTCAAATGCCCCAGATCACTTGGTTTATAAGAAGAAGTCATCCCAAGAGGATTTTATAGAAAACTTGGCGTCCAACTGTCCCAATGTTTTCAAACTCTTTGAGAGATTGTCGAATCTCGACGTAACTGGCCCGGATTGACTGTGTTCTGTAACCGAGTCTTCAAATTCTTTGAGAGATTTACCAAATCTCGACGTAACTGCCCTAGATTGATGGTGTTCTGAGTCTTCAAACTTTGTTCCTTGAGGTCAGACGACGAAAGAAACAGCTGGGAAACAACTTGCCCCTGCTCAGCAAGGTCTTCAGGTGACGTGCCCCTGGATACTATCATCTCCTTGAAACAGTACTAAATTTTAGCTCATCAATGCCACACATATGTTAATTTCTACGATGTCAAGCAATGTTAGCAAGTAGAAAATGTTAATTCTGAAACAGATAATGCAACGTATGTTTGTCTTGAAGTTTTATTTAAAAATATTTTTTGGTGGTTGAATTACCGATTTTATAATGCCAACGCAAATTTTTTGAGCATAGCTCATAGGAGTCAGGAAACGATATCTCAATGAGTATGCTTTTTGAAATAAACCCTGCTTCAATTAGGACTTTTAAGGGTTGTATTATGGATTGGTTCACGGTTTAAGAAACAAAGGATATAAAGCCCAAAGTTTGTTTGTGCCCACCCAATCTTCGTTATATTTTACTCCATTTTTTTTACTGAAAATTACCCTGCCTCAGGCTAAGAATGAAGGTTTTTTGATTTGGAAGAAGAAAACTCCTACTTCAAAGGTTCAAAGAGGTTAACGAGGGTTTATCTCCTTATATCTCTGGTGTTTAGGATTTTTGAAATAATGCCTTATATCACCAGCAGAGTTTTATTCAAAAGCATACAATACGAGATCTTGCGTTTGGGATTTCATCACCCTCCATTCAATTCTTTACCGAGGCAAGAGATTGGGTAACATTGGCCTTATAAAATAGAAAAAACATTTAAAATGAGTGAAACGAATGGATTTCTTCAAGACAAACATTATTCATTGCATCAATTATTCAAAACAAACAAGTTCTTATACGCCAAAACAAATGCATTAACAAATAAGAAGCATTACATGCGAAAAGCAGTAAATTAACTAAAGTTTTGAGGAGACTGTCTCAGTCTGAGCTTATAGTTTTCACATTAGGTCCAGAGTTTTCAAAAGACAAGACACCACGTCGCATTAGCCTTTGCACTTCATGTTTCAAAGGAAAACAGTCTTCGATGTCGTGTCCGGGCGCACCTTGATGGAAAGCACAATGAGTCTCGGGCTTATACCACCACGGGAGATCCTTCGGGATGGCTGGCGGAGCTCGTGTCTGCACCATATTCCTTTGTATCAAATACGGATACAATTTCGCATAGGTCATCGGGATCGGATCAAACTGTCTTTGAACACGGTTTTGATTATTAAATGACAGACAAGCTTGTGGTTGATGAGCAGTAGTGTTGGTGACGGGAGATATAGCAGTGATATGTTGAGGTCACTGATACCTTCTTCTTTTTGGTCGCCCTTGATGCACAACATTTACTTCTTGTTCCTTCTTTTTCCCGAAGTTACCTCCATATTTCTTGGCATTGTGGGAAATACTTCCTTCTTTAAGCTATCTTCCTTCACGGACACCTTCTTCCAAACGCATCCCCATGTTTACCATCTCAGTAAAATCGCTAGAGGCGCTTGCTACCATTCTCTCATAGAAAAATGGGCTCAGTGTTTTCAGAAAAATTCTGGCCATCTCTTTCTCCTCCAGAGGTGGAGTAACTTGAGCAGCTAGTTCACGCCAACGCTGGGCGTACTCTCTAAAGTTCTCTTTTTCTTTCTGGGCCATGGCTCTCAACTGGTCTCTATCTGGTGCCATGTCGACTTTATATTTGTATTGCTTAATAAAAGCATCACAGAGGTCATTAAAACTGCGGACCTTTGAACTATCTAGTCCCATATACCACTTGAGGGCTGCACCAGTCAAACTATCATGGAAATAATGTATCAATAGTGGGTCATCATCCTTATGAACATACATTTTTCGGGCATACATAACTATGTGACTATGTGGGCAAGAATTTCCTTTATACTTCTCCAAATCAGGGAGTTTGAACTTTGGAGGAACCTTAACATTAGGGACCAAGCATAGCTCAGAGGAACTCTTCCCAAACAGCTCTTTCCCACGAAGGGCCTTGATTTCTTTCTTCATTTCTAGAAATTGGTCTCGGAAATCATCCATTCGTTCTTCCATTCCAATACTTTCACTAGGAGTAGCATGGAACACAAGCTCTTTTAGCTGGAAAGGAGTGACATTGACCATAGGTGGTGGCACAGTCAATACAGCAGTTGTAACAGGGACCTGAGACACCGGTGGGTGGTATCCTACTGGAGTGAAATTAGGAGGCATTCCCCACGGGAAACCAAAAGGCATAGAATACTGAACTTCACTTGTAGTGGGAACCACTGGGATCGGTGCAGATATCATTATAGTTCCTTGCTCTGGCACATTATGTGATGACTGATTCTGAGCGGCCATCAATGTTTCCATCATCCCATTGATCTTCTCCATATTTCCTTTCAGTGTTGAAACCTCTTCCCAAAGTGCTCTATTTTCCTGCTCGAGTTGATCCATTCTTTTCTTGCGACCGACTCGAGTATTGTATCGATGATTCAGAGTCTGAGAAGAGAGACACGAATAAGAACCTAGAACGCAAAGGAATGCAAATGCAAATGCGAATGCTATGCAACAAGATTCATAGAACTCGGCTATTTATAATCATTGAGGCATATCGACAGGCTCGCTTTTTAATCATAAAAAAATGGTTACAGTTATTAGTACCAGAATACTATATGATTGGTTTAATACCAAAATTAAAACGCGTATGTACACCTTACAACAGTCATAACGTAAAGCTAAATAAAAGCTAATAATGATGGATCTAAGGAGACTCTTCCAACGGTCTTATTTGAGTCCTTTGGCTTCTTCCAATTGAGCTTCTTCTAGAAGTGTTGACTGAAGATTAGAATGGGATAAGGCGTCTTTGAGCTTTCTGTTTATGCAAGAAGTAGCTTCTTTCCAATATATCCTCTTTTTGTAATTATCTTAGCTTGAATATGAATCAAAGATAGGAAATGAACTTTGTCCTGAAATAGTAACTCCGTCAGCTAAGAATATTCTTCATGAGTTGTCACCAACTAGTCCTCAGGAATAATGATAGGCTACAGTGGAATGGAAATAATAACTTTTTATCTTGTCTTGAATTTTTCTTTATCTATCCGCAAGGTCTCCAATCTCCTTAGATCGTCCAAGTTATGACTATTGTAAGTGTACTTCAACGTTTTTTTTTTTCAAGAGTCCATGATATCCTTACGATGTTTACAAACAAGACTAAGTTCCACGAATCTTTATCATATGATGCTAATGGGTGCATGGATGCAAACACAAAGACAAAGCACAGGGCACACATAAGCAAACAAACAAACAAGGGTCCTAGGTTCAAAGGAGCGTGAACGGAGTCAAGGTCTACCCATCCCATAAGGTAGTATGGTTTTAAATGTACCTGCCGAACGGGTTCTACAAAGTTCCCAGAGTCTACGAACCATCTTTTAGATATTATCGACTTCCCAAATCACTTGGTATTCAATAATATTCTCAAGAGGATCTCGTCCGAGTGTAGTATCGCGTGACAACTATTTGGAAATAGACTCCCGCATAGTCACCGCACTACATTCTAAAAGGCCAAGTGGGTTTAAAGGTGCTACGGTCCTCAGTCTTAAGGGTTCTTGGTCGAAGTTAATACCGTTTTCACGAATGAACTCATTCAAACAATATTAAGTTCAAAAGAACCTAAACTGAGCGATGATTTTCTCAATTCGACTTTTCAGGAATCGACTCCGTCAAAGTACCCTTGACCATATCATCTCCTATAATTCACTCAAGTCCGGGTCTAGGACTCTCACCACTCAAGAATCCCTCCAAACAGCAAAACCAACAAATATAACAGATAACATAAAAAATGATCAAGTTAGGGGGAACCCTCTTATGAGAAATTCCCCAGTGAAGTCGCCATTTCTGTCGCGGTGAAAATTGGATACCATAGTTATTTGTTAACTAGGATCACATTTTTAATGTCACCACCGGTCTTTGATTTTATCCAAGGGAAGGGAGAAAAACCGAATTCCCACAATGCAATGCAAATGTACTAAGATTCTAAGTTCGCGGGTTGGTTATACCTAGGGAAGGTGTTAGCATCCTAGATATCTGTAGTACTCTACAGGAACCTCTTGATTTTATTTTATGTTATGTGTTATCTGTTTTGCTAAGGGTTTAAGGGTAGGTGATTTATTATTATTATTCCTAAGTGTGCTCGACAAGATATCGCACCTTATGCCTACATATCCTGTCAGGAGGGAATCAGAGCACTTGTAGTTCCTTATTAAGGATACTAAAATGTTTAAAGGTTTTAGGAGAGAAGATGAGTCATCATCTTAAGAAGACCACCACAGTTTTTGAAAATGTTTGTATTTTGTGGGGTATGGGATTGTATGTCCCTTCTTTGAGATGATTAACATCTAATTCTCTTGTGTGGAGAATTAGGTGGGCTAAAATTTGATTAAAAAAATCAAAGTTGAAGGGGGACTAACCTAGGTAATCTATCCTAAGTTATCTAATTGACTTATCTTAGGGTGTCGTTTATGATGCAAATGATATGCACCATGCACAATAACATGGTTATCATGCATGGGATTTTCCCTTGGATATTAATGTGATTAATTATATTAATGTTTTAAGCGGGGGTGCTAGCAAAGTGGGCTAGTCCTGTGTTTAGTGACCAAAATGTTGAATGCGATGCCTAAAGGCAATAGACTTACATGGGTAGAAAATGGGCTCGACGTTGGATCGAGAATTTTGATATTGTTTCGAAAAGGTTTAGAGCACAAGAAGAAAAACATACATACATCACATGTAAGCAAACAAAAGCAAGCAAGGCACAACAACAACTAACGTCTTAATCTAAGTCATTCGAGCGTATGATTAGGCGCTAAGGATTCTAATGGGAACAATTTATTAAGGAAAAGTGTTTTGATTTAAGGTTATTACTTTGAGAATTTTATGTTAAAGATTATTTTAATTTGAAAGAGTTAAAGGTTTTTAAAGAAAAGGTTTTAATTATTTTAAAGTTTTTTATTATTATTTCAGTTTTAAAGTCATGTAAAAAAAGATATTAAAAGAGTTTTCACTAAATTAGAAAAGATTTTACTTTTTTATATTCTTAAAAACAAAAGTTTTTATTGCCACTTAATTTTAAAGTTGTATATATATAAAAAAAAAGCTAATAAAATTTTTTCTCTTAAAAGAAAATTTAGTTTTTATATTTTAAAGATTTTTATTAGATATTTTCCTTTTAAATAAAAAAAGAAAGGTTCTAAATTTTATTTATTTAGATAAAAAAAATATATTTTAATAAAAAAAACCAAATATGAATTATTTAATAAAAGAGGATGAATATTAAACGGAGGGATCAGGCGTTTTGCGATAGGAGAGGGTCTATCGCAGACCCTCAGATCTAACCGTCAGATGTTAATATAGCGAGATCTAACACGCAGGAAGGGAGGGTGCGCAATACGTGATGTGTGTGCGTTTGTACACGATCATTCGCTTACAGTTAAAGACAAAAAAGAAAGAAACATAACACCCTCTTCTCTCTCTCAGGCCGTCACTCTCATCTTCTCTCAAAACGTGGGGTTTCAAACGCTAAACCTAAAACCACCGCCGCCACTCAATCAATTCTCTCGTTCCTCCCGATCAAACAAAATAATCAAAACCCTGACCCCAGCAATCCCGATACCCCAATTTACTATATTTTGATGGTGGTTACATTTACAGTGAAGATCAAAGAGTGCGAAAAAAGTAAAGGAAATGGGGTCGTCTGTCGCTGCGTCAACTGAGTCAGGTACTCACTCCTTCGCGAGTTCTTCTTCTTCTTTTGATGTGTGAATCTTTTTGATTTTTTTTTGACGATTTTCTTCTATATCAATGCGTGAATGTGAATGATGTCTATGGTGTTGTTTCTGAATTTTTTCTGCAAAATCGTGTGGATGCCCTCCCTTTTTTAAATTTCTGGTGTATGTTGATAAGTTTTCTGGTTCGATTTGGATTTGGGTTATTGTTTAGAGTTGTTGATTTGGGATGAATATGGTTAGAGAATATTGATAGAGGTTTGCGAGTGTTTTTTTTTTTGAGATCTTTGGGTGAGTATCCTTCTACTCTGAGTGAGGATTGTGCATTTTTTTTTGAGGTTTTCCTGATGAATGTCTCTCTTTTATAGACCCTCTCGTAATTAAAATTATGATTGTCGAATTGAACACGCGAGATTACGCTGTCGGTTTTCGGTTTTAGAAAGTAAAATGCTGGTTGTAATTGAATATGATTTCCAACGATATACTCCTTGAAAACTTTCCTATCCCGTCTGATTGCTTTGAAATGGTTTCAAAACTTACCATTTTTTGTTCAGCACGATTTATTGTGGATTGATGATGCTGATAACTTGTTTTAGCCGTTTTAGGAGTGATTGAATGCCGTGTGATTTTCAATTGTTTGGTTTCCCCTGATTGCCATTTGGATCGAAAACTTCCATTTTCGATTTGGAAGGAAACATAATGGTTGTTTTTGTTTTATACGTATCATTGCTATCACCCTCTCAAGAGATCTCTTTTGATATCAAATCCTTAAATGTTGTTTTTTCTAATATTCTTTTTTTTTTTGGAATTTGTGTGCGAGAATAACTTTGGGAGCAACAAATTAACGGAGACGCAAAGAGAAGACCATAAGATAGAGCCAGGACCAAAAGGACGGATGCCTGAGGATTTAATGTTAAAGGTAATAATGCATTGTTCCTCCTCTGGCAAACAATTTCTCAGCTTAATTCAAGTAATATAAAGATGATGGAAAGTTGTTATTTTGGTCAGGTTTGATGCAGGGTTGAGTGTAAAAGCAACATAGGAGTGAAAAGAAATCCGATATAGAAAAAAGATGGTTTTCTACGTATATAGGGATATGTGTGAGAGGAGATTAGGACTTGTTAGTACAGGTTAGCTCCAAGTTTTTTGTAGTTTTGGATATACTGAAGGAAAGTTGTAAAGGATGTAATTCTTGAATGTATCAATGTAAACCTTTGGCAAATGTCTCATTACTCGGGTCATCCGTAATGCTTTTGGATATACATTAAGTATCTGTACATGCCACTTGGTACATCGTGGCCCTCTGCCCTTAGCATACGCCAGGATCTTTTGGTTTTGATTGATGAGGATCATACATATAGTAACTAGTGTATCGACTGATGTCATCAAAATCAATGGACCTATTCGCAATGAATCTTGTATTTTTTGCATTGATAGAACTTGATGTTTTAATCTTGATAACATAGCTTGAATTCGGAAGAAATTTGGTATTAATGTGGTCTTGAAATTAATGTGAACACGTGAATTTTGTAAACCACCTCTAATTTTGTAAATCTTGAATTTTTGGGTGGTGAAATAATGTTAATTTGAATTTCAATGCTTAAAATACGAAACCTTTGTATCATTTGAAAACTTGAGCTTGGCCTTAAAATACGAACTTTCAACTTGAACTTCTTTGAATTTTTGGAGTGAAAACGATATGACCTTATGGAAGAAATTAAATCTTAAAAAAAAGAGTCTTGAACTCTTTATGCCAAGATGAAATTCCTTGAAAATAAACTTAAGAGCTAATGACGATGGCATATGACCTCATTCCTTATTGAGACCATGAGTTCTTGGCTTGGAATTTGAAGCTTGACTAATCCATTGGACACTCAGTGCACTTAAAGTTGAACATCTCCCATGTTTGAGCTTTCTTGGAGTGTATTTCTTATTGAATCCATTAAAAAAAACATCCATATCTTAGAACACACATATCTCTTAAATAAGGAGCTTACAAAGATGGGCAAGGACTTAGTATTCCGGGGGGAAAACTGAGGAGTCTGGAGGGAGAAAAGACTTGGTAGTGGCTTAGGGACCCAAAAAAAGGGAAGGGCACAATCTCACAGGAATCCACACACACCTTGCAAGGACCAGGGAACCTCCACGAACACACACACAACACAGCCTTCAGGTCTTGAATCTTCTACAGCAGCGCCTGTACTTAAAAAGAAACAAAATAGACAAAGCTAGATAAAGTGGTTAGTTATGCATGAAATGATGGCCCAATATGCAAAGAAACAAGGCGGGGATCTTAGGGTCAAAAATTAGGGTGCGACAATGTGCGACGCGAGTAATTATGCTGTAGGTGCAGTCCTAGGACAAAGAAAGGACAAAAAGCTTCACGCAATCTACTATGCCAGTATAACCTTGGATCACGCACAAATGAACTACGCAACCACAGAAAAGGAACTCTTGGCTGTCGTGTTCGCATTGGATAAATTTCTTTCCTACCTAGTTGGAGCAAAAATAATCATCTACACCGATCACGCCGCAATCAGGTACCTATTTGTCGCTCCCGGGATTTTCATCCAAGTACAAACGCGAAAGTGGCACCGAAACAGAGTCGCCAGCAATGTGTATTTATCTCAAGAGAGGGAAAGGAAACACCGCGTAAACCTGAGGGAAAGGAAAAGAGCATGGTCTTACGACCAAGAGAACTGGGTTCGGGAGTAGGTTACACGTGAGGAAGGTATTAGCACCCCCACGCGTCCATCGTACCCGATGGGATCCACGCTTGCTAGTCTCGATCAAAGGGTGTAGGAAACTGGAGATCCGCTGCTACTGGAAAGAAAGGTAAAAGGGAGAGATAGAAAAGAAAGGAGAGAGAAAGAGAAACAAATGTAGTGAAAATAAAAGAAGTGCTCGAATAGGCCCTACCCCACTGCCTACGTATCTCATTGGGAACATGAGAATCAGAGCGACGTAGTTCCCCTCACTAGGGACGCTTTGTTTGTGTTTTTTAGGGAACGACTAACGTTCTAGCTCAGGTGTTGCAGGGTCGCTGGTCCGAGTGCGTTACCATCTTGCAAGAGAACGAGTAGGAGCACGTTCATACGTTGAGAGTGAGTGAGATGAGAAAATAATTCCTGAAGGAAAGACGTTATTGTTGGTTTGAAGTTTTTTAAGCAATAAGTGTTTTTTACAGTTATTTGTAACTTGCATTGAACCAAAGTCTTAAATACAGGAACGAATACTTCACACATCGTCCCCAACAGGACGTACACTAGGTATCCTAGAAGAATGAGAGGAAGCCCCTCGTTCCCCACTTCCCACATAAAAGGCTCAAGCGCAATACACGTTAACCTTTATTAAGTGTTTTTTACTTTTATTTTGAGGTGAGAAGAGAAACGACACAAGGGAAACTCTAAAGGGAAACTAAGAGTCCTAATGTTATCATGCATAGATGTCCTATGGTTAGTGAGGTTTAGGATGAATGACTACCTAAAACCTAATGCTAATCCTACTCCAAGCTTAATCAAAAATTAAGTTGGACTAGGTAGCTCTAAAGGGAAAGAATCCAAGACTTGAACAAGTCTTGAGATTCATGGGATGAGAAAGAGTGAAAGAGAAGAAAAGAGAAGGAGGAGAAGAGAGATGAGATACAATAAATGGCAGCAAGCACATCATATCATAAATGTCCAACTCAAATCAATAATCATGTTTCAAGGATCAATGCAAAACAATTCAAGTAAGCATGCAAAGATAAACATGAAAGAATGCAAGCATACTTGTATGAAATGCACAAATAAGCACACATGTACTTCATAACAAAATGAAATGAGAAAGGCAAGATGAAAATGAAGACAAGTAAGAACCAAAATCATATTATCATCAACAATTCATTGGTGCAAAAGTGATTCAAAACATGAAGCATTATGATCCAAAGAAGTTCACAAAAGGAAAGGTAATGATATTCATCATACAATTCAAACCAAATGCATTCAACTATGCTCAAGTAACATGAAAACCAAGTATAGAACTCAAGAGGCAGTAGCATATGCATCAATATCATATCAAAACCAAACTCAAGTCATACAAGTTCAAACATCCATCAACAACTTCAAAACATGAACCAAAGTAAACTACAAAGAGAGGACAAAGTTCCAACACTTAAGCATACTCAAACATGATCCACAAATTGAAAAAATTAGTCTCAAAGGACCTCAACCAGGGGTAAACACCATGTCAAAAGCTCATTCATATAATCACAAAGGAACTCAATCAACTAAGCATGGCAAATCAAATTGTGTAAAGAGATATCAAAGGATGATCATGCATAAGTCACTTAAGCACAAATAAGCAAACATGCACCATATGACATTCAAAAATTGTGAAATTTAAACTCAAATGATCTAGGTCAGAATACAATCACATGCTAAAAGATCTCACAAAAATTCACAAGTTAAGCAATTCAAACAATTAAGCAAAGATCAAGAGAGAAACATGCACCAATATGCAAAAGAGAGGGACCAAAATGCAATATGAAAAAGTTTTAAAAATGAAACAAAAATGTTTTTATGCACTTCAGAATGTCATCTAATAAATGCAAAAATAATGAATTGAAAATCATGTATAGATGATGAGACATAAATTCTACAAGTTGAAGTGTGCACATGTGAAACAAATCAAAAGAAAAACAATTAAACAATTAATTCAGATGCCAAAATAAAATAAAATAAGAAAATAAAAATTGTCAAAATTTTATAAAACTAAAAAGAAGCTTCATGAAATTTTTTATGATTTTTGGATGCATTAAAATGATTTTAAAAAATAAAATGCAAATGCAACAATTAAATGAAATAAAAAGAAAATAGAAAACCAAAGGGGTGCATACAACAACAAAAGCACGTTGGAAAATAGACATGGGCTTAAGGGAAGGGTGCGAAAAGCAAGGCCCAAGGCCAAAAACCAATAGCACAAGTCAATGATCTCATGGAATTCAGTCAAACGTTCAGATTAAATACCAACCAATAGATCAATCCTACGCATACCAACAGTCAATGCAATCAACAAGTAATCAAGATCAAAGGACCAGATTCACATGCACACCACAATTATCATACGCACGCGCACACAAAATTACTCATAACACCAAATGAATCCACGTGATAGGCACATGACCTTTTTAATTCGTTGGCATAATCTTAACCACATGATGCATCAGACGCTTGAGATTAAGTCAAACATTAAAAGAGTAATTAAGATGAGAGGTTCAGATTGAGCAGCACACAATAACACGCATGGGGAAGCACACATGAAATCATTAAAATAAAAATCAGAAAAATAAAACGTGGCAATATGAGAACCATTTGATCAAAGTGATGGACGGTCATGATTATGTCTTCTCCACTTAAACCCTTCGCCGGACTGAAACTTACCAGTCGCCGGAGCTAGGGCTCCGGCCACCCTCTCCGGTGAGCTGCAACGTGAAAATATCCAGAAATAACACATGAGTATACCATTTTGATCAGAAAATCATGAGGATCACAAATATCATGCTAATTTTATCAAACAATCCACATACAATGCAAATCGAACACAATAAAGTTTGGATCCAAAACTTAAATCATCAAATACATCCATGATACACGTCCAAACTTAAAATAAAATAGATCATCATGTTCAGTGAACTTCATAGATCATTATGCACATCTAAAATTCAAGTTCTATGAGTATGGAATCAACACCAACCTGAACCTTGAAGAGCTTGAAATCCTCCAAGAAATCCCTCCAAAAACTGCAGATCTACTCCTTGGAACCTCTAGTTACAAAATAAATGCAACTAGAGCTTGAAATCGTGCTAGATCTTGAGGTTTGAACTTGAATCCTCTTGAATGGAACTTGGTGAAAACCTCAGTATGAGCTCCAACCAGTGATTGATTCTTGCTCTATTCTCTTCACTAATCAAGAATGTGAAGAGAAATCTCAAAGAAACTCCAAGGAGAGTGAGATTCGAAGAGAGGAAGTGTGAGAGCAAAAAATCAAAACTGAGCAAATGAGAGTCTCTGACCTAGCTGTGAGGGTATGAGTTAGCTTATATACTCTCCATTAGTCCACTGATTATGATTAACAAATGGTTAAACCCTTGATTAAGGAAATTGGAGTGGTTTTGCCAAAATGCATTTTGTTTTGCTTCCACTCATTCCCACGTGCAAACTCCTTGCCACAAGCATGATTCACCTCCAATTAACTTATTGATCACCTCTGAATTCAAATTGGGCCTTGTAGTTGATTGGTTCATGAGATTTGGATGAAATTGCATTTTTGAACTTTGTTGAATAAGTGAGATATAAATCATGGAATGAATTGATTCAAAGGCCAAAAATACTCCTCTTGACTTGTATTTTGATGTTGTAATATAACATTGAAGCAAATGGGAACATTACAAGTCTTTTTGTGCCAAAATGCAAAAGGTGGAAAAACGGAACCATATGAAAACCTCAAAATGCACCTTGCATTGTTTTGACCATAACTAGAGTTCCACAAATGATATGGAGATGTTCTAGTACTTTTTGGAAATGGGAGAGAAAGATATTCAACTTTCATGTTGGAGTAAAATTAATTTGAAGCTTCTTTGGTGATGGAAAGTCAAGTTGAATGTGGTGGAAAAATTGCCAAAAATGGAAAGTTCTCATTATAGGTCATTTTCCAAATTTAGTAACTTTTGCACAAACTCTTGATTCTTGATAAATGATGTGAAAATTGACATTTGAGGACCATATGAGGATGAGAGACCTTGAAAACCATGAAAAGAACCTCAAAATTCCACAGTTGACTTTCTCCTTTTGAACTGTTGACTTTTGCTTATTACACAAGTAACTGATCCATTGAACATCTTCACCAGAGAACCAATGACCAAGATTCCATCCATGAACACTTAAGAACATAAGGAATACCATGAGATCAAGTCTTGCCCAAAAAAATCAGAAATAAACAGATTTTAGGTCAAACCCTAATTTTGGCACCCTCTGGTTAGGAGGAAATATCACATCCTCCAAATCCAAATTCCTCTGAATATGATGTGTATCCTCTCAAACAATGATGAGATATGTCCTTTGGAGATGATAAAAACTCAAAGAGCTTGCCCACTTGAGGATCAGATCCCAACTTTTGACTGCCTTGTGTAGGTGATCATACACTGTCCAATCTTCTTGATGAATTCCCTTCTTTCAATGACTTGTGAGAACAAATGGAGATGATACATGGTGTAAGAGATCCTTGAGGCTTGTGAGAAACACTTGGTCTTCTTCTTTGGCTTTGGATGATCAACACCTTAGAGGATCACCTGACCACATGCCCTTATGCAAGATGCAATGCTAAATGCTTGATGTTTTATTTTTCTATGCTTGAATGCAATGCAATGAAATGAAAGCTCATGCTAAGAGATATGAAGAAAAGAGAGGGCAAATTTTGGGGTATTACAGCTGCCCCTATTCAATCACTGTAGACCTGAACGGATGATAGCGATTGCTGTCAGACTTTCAAGGTATGGAGGGATTGAATACCAGGAATAACCCGAAAATTTGCACTCTGCAAGGAAGAAGAAAAGGGATATAACCCAACCAAACGAACTCTGCTTGAATAAAACTCTGGTGATGAAGAATACCATTGAAGAGATGTCTTTTATACAATGCCAGACGACTACTGGCTTGCCACACTACAGGTGGACTTTAACAACGTCTTTTAGAACAAAGCCAACCGACTACTGGCTTGCCACACTACGGGTGGACTTTGGCAACGTCTTTTGTACAACGCCAGACGACTACTGGCTTGCCATACTACAGGTGTACTTTGGCAACGTCTTTTGTATAACGCCAGACGACTACTGGCTTGCCACACTACGGGTGGACTGTCTTTTTTGAATGGAGTCAGAAGACTACTGACCTGCCACACTACGGGTGGACTTTTGCCAATATACGGTTGGACTTTGCAGCTGAGATGCCACACTACGGGTGGACTGTTGCCAATCTACGGTTGGACTTTAGGAATTTTCCACCCCTTGGATGGACCTTTTGCCAATCTACGGTTGGACTTTAAGAATTTGCCACCCTTGGATGGACCTTTTGCCAATCTACAGTTGGACTTTAAGAATTTGCCACCCTTGGATGAACCTTTTGCCAATCTACGGTTGGACTTTAAGAATTTGCCACCCTTGGATGAACCTTTTTCCAATCTACGGTTGTACTTAGAGAATTTGCCACCCTTGGATGGACCTTTCGCCAATCTACGGTTGGACTTTAAAAATTCCGATACGGGACTACTCTCTGCATATATGTCAGATATCTCTGCTGACTCTGCTGAGGAACAATAATTAATGATTTGATCTCGGAGACTCCTGAAAGGATAATATCTCTGCTGGAGAATGAATGAACAATTCGTCTACATCGAATTGTCACACCTGCCAAAAATAAATTGGAATTTGAGATATGAAGAAATGATGATTCTTCCAGGAATTACTTCATCTGTTTGGGGATGAATTCTGGTCACAGCAACTCCGTTGGGGATGAGAATTTTCTGAATGACATCCTGCTAGGGAAGAAAAGTCATTAAAACTCTGCTTGAGAATCTATCAAACCCGAGATCCTTCGCGGGGAGAATCAACCTTCTAACCTGGCTGGGGCAAGAATATACCATCACTCTGCTGAGGAATAGATTTTGTTGATCAATAAGCCTCTGTGGGGACACAACAACAACTCAGCTGGGGAATATTGTTGACAAGATTCAATGCTGAACTCTGTGGGGATACCATTACCAGAGATACGATCTTGCTGGGAATCAAAGCTACTCTGTCGGGGATATGCAAATCCTGGTTAGAAGACATTCTACTGCAACATGCTGGGAGAGAGTCCTTAGATCTGCTGGGGAAACCCAAAGCAACTCCATAGTAGTCTGCTGAGGCATAAGACTGTTGAGCCTAAGATAAGTGCTATAATGCCCTATGTTAGGTGAACTTTCCATTTGACGATTCCATTGGGGATAATGAGTTTATAACCAACTCTGCTGGAGAAAACCGCCTTAAAGCGTCTCATGCTGGGGAACGCTTTTTGAGAGGATTTTACAGAAGACCAAATGTCCTCAAACTCTAATGGGGATAATAGATCTGGAACATCTCTTGCTAGGGAAAATCAAAATGCCCCATGCTTGGGAAGGTCAACAACTTGCTTCCTGCTCCATGATACAGGACTTACCTGAAGAAACGTCATGAGAGGATTTTACAGGAGATTAAGCATCTTTAAACTCCTGACGACTTCACTGGGGATTAACCATCAACTTTAGTGTCTGCGAAACAACTCTACTGGGGATTCGCAACCGTTATCGACACAGAAAAGCTTGTAACCGTTAAAAGTACTGAACGAGAGAATCGACTTAATAAGATACAACGATACCCAGTTGAACTCAATTCACTGATATCGAGACGTCGTGAACGACCGTCGACCGAATGATGGACTCAATCAGTAAACATTGTGACAAAAGGGTGACAAGTGAACCCTTCCTTGAACATGATTGCCCCAGTCTCCTGCGTGGGAATAAGTGATTACCCGTCTTGTGCTTGAAATCATCTGCATCTGTTACCTGCAACAAAAGAAGACACACACATGCCCCAGAATATTGCGTGGTTTGAATCCACCATCCAGGATTATTCAATATTCAAAGTAATTTTAAATGTTTTTCTGCACATGTTATTGTGAAGCGACCATATTTTCAAATGCAATGTTTTATCAAAAATTCAGACGTTTTTGCAAACAAAGTAGTAAAAAAAATAAAAATAATAAGAAGCTTTTAACTGAAATTCAATTTATTGATCGAAAAGCCCAGAATAGGCAATTACATCAAGAAGCAATCCCTGGAAAGAGGTGATCGCTGAAAATTGAGAAAAGAAACTATCCTAATGGCAATGTGAAAACGGTGTTCCACTGAGTTTCAATTCTGCTATGGCCAATATGTTTTCGAGACTCCCCAACCTTGCCTTCTGAGGAATGATCAGACCGATTTCTACCCTTTGGAATGTCAGTTGTTGAAACGATGATGGAGTACAGATAACTCAGATCGTAGTCGTTCGCTTAAATCCCTCTTTTGCGTGGACCGCCCTTTCGGGTTTTTAATCCACCGGGATACCCTGTTTTGCCTGAGTTGTCCTTGCGGATTTTCAACTCACCGGGTGTACAATTTTTTATTTATTATCCCTAATTGCCCGAACCTTTTTATTCTGTTTTTGTGGTTCGCCGGGATGCCCTTTTTTGCCTAGAATTTTTTCTTCTTCTTCTTTTTTTTTTTTATCCAGCGGGTCTATTTATGCGAATTATTTTTTGATTACGTCAGAGTTGATAGGGGATGAAAGGTCTTCGCCATCCATGGTTGTAAGTAACAAGGCTCCGCTCGAGAAGACCTTCTTAACCACGAATGGACCTTCATAATTAGGAGTCCATTTGCCCCTGTGATCTGTACTTGGAGGAAGGATCCTTTTGAGTACCACATCTCCCACTTTGTAAACCCGAGGACGCACCTTTTGGTCAAATGCCTGTTTCATCCTCCGTTGGTATAACTGCCCATGACACACAGCCGCTAACCGTTTCTCCTCAATAAGGCTCAATTGATTAAACCTGGCACGGACCCACTCAGCCTCATCTAATTTGACATCTATCATGACTCTGAGGGATGGAATCTCCACTTTAACCGGTAGTACTGCCTCCATACCGTATACCAGTGAGAATGGGGTTGCCCCAGTGGACGTACGTACTGACGTTCGGTACCCATGCAAAGCAAATGGTAACATCTCATGCCAATCTTTGTATGTGACCACCATTTTCTGCACAATCTTCTTAATATTCTTGTTGGCCGCCTCCACAGCGTCATTCATCTTCGGGCGATATGGAGAAGAATTGTGATGCTCGATTTTGAAGTCCCGGCACAGCTCAGCCATTATTTTGTTATTCAGATTAGAACCATTATCAGTAATGATTCTCTCGGGCACTCCATAGCGACAAATGATGTCCCGTTTCAGGAAACGAGCTACCACCTGCTTAGTGACATTGGCATAAGATGCTGCTTCAACCCATTTAGTGAAATAATCAATGGCGACCAAGATGAAACGATGGCCATTTGAAGCAGTAGGCTCAATCTTTCCGATCATGTCAATGCCCCACATTGCAAAGGGCCAAGGAGAGGACATGACACTCAACGGATTTGGAGGAACGTGCATTTTATCTGCATAGATCTGGCATTTGTGACACTTGCGGGCGTACTTGCAGCAATCTGACTCCATGGTCAACCAGTAATATCCTGATCTCAATAATTTCTTAGCCATTGCATGTCCTCCGGCATGGGTACCAAAAGAGCCTTCATGTACTTCCTGCATTAACAGGTCTGCTTCGTGTCTATCCACGCATCTGACCAGAACCATGTCAAAATTCCGCTTGTACAGCATGTCATCCTGATTTAAGAATAAGCTGCCAGACAACCTTCTCAACGTCTTCTTATCTTTAGTAGATGCCCCTGGCGGGTACTCTTGACTTTTCAAGAAACACTTGATATCATGAAACCATGGCTTGTCATCAGACGTTGCATCAACAACAAACACAAATGCACGTCTGTCAAGATGAGACACTCCAATCTTAGGTACATGATTCCACCCTTGCACTTTAATCATGGAAGACGATGTGGCTAAGGCATCTGCAAACCTATTCTCATCTCGAGGAATATGGTACAACTTCACTGTTGTGAAGAATGTCAGCAATCTCCTTGTATGATCTCTATACGGAACCAAATTTGCTTGGTGCGTGTACCAACTCCCTTTCACCTGATTAATTACCAAAGCTGAATCACCAACGATATCAAGGGTCTAAATTCGTAAATTAATCGCCTCCTCAATCCCCATTATACAAGCTTCATACTCTGCTTCATTGTTGGTGCATCCGAAAGTTATTCGGGCAGTGAAAGGCATATGAACACCTTCCGGCGTGATAAGAACTGCTCCAACTCCACACCCATTAATGTTGACGGCCCCATCAAACATCAAACTCCATTTGGATTCAGGGTCTGGCCCCTCCTCCGGGAGTGGCTCCTCGCAGTTTTTAGCTTTGAGAAACATGATGTCCTCATCAGGGAAATCAAATTTCATGGGTTGGTAATCATCAATTGGCTGTTGCGCAAGATAGTCTGACAAGATACTTCCTTTGATGGCCTTTTGGGAAGTATACTGAATATCATACTCTGTCAAAACCATTTGCCACCGTGCAACTCTGCCTGTTAGCGCTGGTTTCTCAAAAATGTATTTGATAGGATCCATTTTGGAAATCAACAAGGTTGTGTGCCTAATCATATATTGCCTCAATCGCTTTGCGGCCCATGCAAGTGCACAACATGTCTTTTCAAGCATTGAGTACCGGGACTCACAATCATTGAACTTTTTGCTCAGGTAGTAGATAGCATGCTCCTTCCTACCCGTCTCGTCGTGTTGACCAAGAACACAACCCATAGAACCTTCAAGCACTGTCAAATACATTATCAAAGGTCTTCCTGCAACTGGAGGTATGAGAATTGGAGGTTCCTGTAAGTATTCTTTTATCTTATCGAATGCCAATTGGCAATCGTCATTCCACCTGACCGTTTGATCTTTTCTTAGCAGTTTAAATATAGGTTCACACGTGGCTGTTAGGTGAGATATGAACCTTTCAATGTAGTTCAATCTACCCAGAAAACCACGAACCTCTTTTTCCGTTCTCGGTTCAGGCATCTCTTGTATTGCTTTCACATTGGCAGGATCAACCTCAATTCCTTTTTCACTCACAATGAAACCCAGCAGCTTTCCAGAACGCACTCCAAAAGTGCACTTATTTGGATTCAACCTTAAGCGGAACTTTCTCAACCTTTCAAACAGCTTTTTCAAGTTAATCAGATGTTCTTCTTCCGTTCTCGACTTGGCAATCATGTCATCCACATAACATTCAATCTCTTTGTGAATCAAGTCGTGAAACAAAGTTACCATTGCCCGCTGATATGTTGCCCCTGCGTTCTTCAACCCAAAAGGCATCACTTTATAACAGTATGTACCCCACGGAGTAATAAACGTGGTCTTCTCCATATCTTCAGGTGCCATCTTAATCTGGTTGTACCCGGAGAAACCGTCCATGAACGAGAACACTGAAAACTGAGCTGTATTGTCGACCAGTACATCAATGTGAGGTAGTGGAAAATCATCTTTCGGGCTAGCTTTATTAAGATCTCGATAATCCACACACATTCTAACCTTTCTGTCTTTCTTTAGTACCGGCACAATGTTGGCAACCCAGGGAAGATAGTGAGTCACTGCAAGAAACCCTGCATCCCATTGTTTCTGAACTTCTTCTTTGATCTTTATGGCCATGTCGGGATGAGTCCGACGAAGTTTCTGCTTGACTGGCGGACATTCTTCTCTCAATGGCAGTCTGTGTACAACAATATCCGTATCCAACCCTAGCATGTCTTGATACGACCAGGCGAAGATATCAACATATTCACACAACATCTCAATCAAAGCTTTCTTTACATCTGCTTGCAGGCAGGTTCCAATCTTGATCTCTTTCTTAGCATCCTCGGTACCAATATTGATGATCTCTACAGTCTCCTGATGAGGCTGAATAGTCTGTTCCTATTGTTTTAACAATCTGGCCAGTTCCTCAGGGAGTTCACAATCCTTCTCATCCCCTTCTTCGGCTTGATAAATCGGTTTGTCAAAGTCATACATAGCCATAACAAAATCGTTATCAATGGAATCCGGAGGATCAAGTCTGCACGAACGGATTCATGCTTTATTTTAGAAATTATTTTAAAACAAAAAGAAATGAAACATTGCCATTTTATTATTTTTGTGCAAAAATTAAAAAAAAAACTGAAAGACAGAGAACAAAAATTTGAGTGCAAAACGTCCTTTATTGATGATTAAAATTGCAAATGCAAACAGGGTGGCCCTACAAATGAATCTATACACCTTGGGCAGAGCGCAAGATTTTGACATGCATTATGATTAGAAAAACAAAGAAAAATTACTCTGTTTGAAGAGTAACCCGGATAACTTCTTCAACAGACCAGTTCTGCAATTGTTGTCCCGGAGCGCGTGGGCGTACCCAGTTGTCCAAGTCACAGTCACTATCAACACCATCTTCTGTAGCTGCACAAGACTGATCTGTGTAAATAATTCCCCCACTGCTGAAAGTGATGGGTCCACTGTTCTCCGCAACTGAAGTCATAGAGGGATGATAACCAATGCCAAATTTGTCATCCTTTATTGGTGTCTCTATCATCCTGCCCCAGCCTTGGGCATTGTCGGCTCTGACGACCTCGACAGCTTGTTTGTAGGATGAAATGGAGGTACCGGCTCTATCTGGCGTAGAGGAAGACTCAGGCACATTGTCAATATTTTCCGCTTCAAACGACTGGCAAAGCATCTCGTGAATTTCCCCATCCATTTCCCCATACTTAAACGTGGACAAATGACTAACAAAGATATCTTCTTCACCACACACTGTAACGACTTGTCCTTCAAACTCGTACTTCAGCTTTTGGTGTAAGGTGGATGTAACAGCCCCGACTGCATGAATCCAAGGGCGACCCAATAAGCAGCTATACGCAGGCTGTATGTACATCACATGGAATGTGGACTTGAACACCTGCGGTCCAATTTGCACGGGCAATTCTACTTCACCAAACACAGATCTTTTCGTTCCATCGAACACTCTGACAACTAACTCACTGGGCCTTAATATCAAACCATCAACTTCCAGCTTCATTAGCGCCTTCTTAGGCAAGACATTGAGCGAGGAACCAGTGTCTACCAGCACGTGAGACAACACTGCGCCCTTACACTCCATTGTGATGTGCAAAGCTTTATTGTGGTTTCTTCCTTCAGAAGTCAAATCCCTACTTGTAAAGCCCAAACCATGGCTGACATTAACATTAGAGATTACACCCTCGAGTTGATTGACAATGATTTCCTGTGGCACATATGCGCTCTTCAACACTTTCAACAAAGCCTCTCGATGCGCGTCAGAACACATCAACAATGACAAAATTGGAATCTTCGAAGGGGTCTGATTCAGCTGATCGACAATCTTATAATCACTTTTCTTTATTATCCTCATGAACTCTTCCACCTCATTGTCAAAAGTAATCTTGGTCTCTGTTTCAGGCACCAGAACACTCTCAACCACCTGTTTTCCTTTAGCTTTTGCCGCGGCCTCAACTTCTTGATCACTGCGCAAAGTTTGGGGAGCAAATAATCTTCCGCTCCGAGTAAAGCCACCTACACCACCCACATTATCAATATTTGAACCGGCTGATATCCCAACCTCTTGCTTTTTACCTTCATAGTACACGTCTGCCCCATAGTGCCATGGGATTGCCTTTGTAGTGGTAAACGGAACTGGTCCTGGCACCGTGATGGTAACAGGACTGGGTCTCTCTTGCACAACACTTGCTACGGGAACTGTACTAGCAGGTACCTGGATCTCAGCGGGAGTATAATAGATGGTCACAGTTGATACCTCATCAGTTTCTTTCATAACCCTGTCAAACTGTAGACATCCTTCATTGATCAGATTCTGCAAACCCACTCTCAACTTATCACAGCCATTCTCTTGATTCATACACTCAGAACAATCTTGACCACAACCCGGGAACACCTGTCCCTTCAACAAACGATCTTTTACAACCAGCAAAGAAGTCTTCACCTGACTGATGTCTGCTACCAAATTCAATCTCCTTCCATCTTCAATAGCATGCACATCTGCCGCACCATGATTAGGTATGAGGTTCTGGAGAACATTAGGAGGTAGAGAGAAATTGATTGCTTTGGCATCGATCAAGTCTTGTACTTTATGATGAAACGCCCAACATTTTTCAATGGAGTGCCCCTGAGCACCTGAGTGGAACTCGCAGCGAGCGTTTACATCAAAATTAGGTGGCAAGTTGCCAGCAGCAGGAGGTCTCATAGTACGAAGCTCAACCAACTTCAACTTGAGTAACTGTGGTAACAATGCAGAATAAGTCAAAGGAAGAGGGTCAATCTTACGATCCCTCTGCCTAGACCTCTGTTGGAAAGGAGGTTGTTGCTGCTGCTGCTGAACTTGCTGTTATGGTTGTTGTTGTTGAACAGACGGTGCTGGGATTGTCACTGCACCTACCTGATGATAACCCTGAGAACGTCCTCTACCTCGTCCTCTATACACAGCATTTGTATCACCTTCTCTTCTTTTCTGACCACTAGCAAATGGTTTCTTAGTTCCAGAAGAGCCAGCCCCACCTACATCTTGAATCTTTCCAAGTTTCAACAGACTCTCGATTCTTTCACCCGCAATCACGATATCAGCAAATCCGGTTGATGGACAAGCAGCCAATCTTTCAAGAAATGCCCCCTGCAGGGTACCCATAAACATATCTGCCATTTCTCTATCCAACAAAGGAGGTTGAACCTGTGCAGCCATCTCTCTCCACCTTTGAGCATATTCCTTGAAACTTTCCTTAGCATTCTGTGACAACCCTTGCAATTGAGTGCGATTGGGCACCATGTCAATATTGTACTGGTACTGTTTTAGGATTGCTTCTGCCAGATCCTTCCAACTTTTCACAGCAGCTCTGTTCAATTTCATATACCAGGTCAAAGAAGCTTCAGCCAGACTGTCTTGAAAGTAATGCATCCATAACTTCTCATCATCTGTATGGGCTGAGATCCTCCCAAAATAAGCTTGGATATGTGTCTGGGGATACGTATTGCCATGATATTTATCAAAAGTGGGCGACTTGAATTTTGGAGGGATCCTGACCCCTGGTACCAGTCCCAAACTAGTAACATCAATACCCATAGAATTCTTGCATTCCATAGCCCGTATCTTTTCAGCCAACTCATCGTACCTTTTATCATTAGGAGTACCCATCTCAGCACCCAACAGAGTAAATTGGTCTTCTTGAGCATCTTCCTGAACAACACCAACAATTCTACCATTTCCATTACCCAGATTACCACCAGGAGGGGGATTGCCAACAGGAGGAGGAGTGCCATGAGTCTGTGAATTGTCATTCTGATTACCTCCAGGCGTGGCCTCTAGACGCTCGACCAGAAGCCTCAATCTTTCTTGAGTTTGTGCCATACCAGTCATGAGAGTCATGAACTGATCCATTCGTGCCCTCAATTCAGCCAAATCACTTTGCATCTGATCCATTATCCGTGCTTGATTTCTTCGAGTTGAGTATCGGTGAATGTGATTCTCAGCTATAGTGCCTGAAACCAAATAAAGGTTAGAGATCCCCTACAACAAGTACCTGTTATGCAAAAATGCTTATGATTATAAGGATGCAAATGCAAAATGCAAACAATCATATTTAAACATTTCCAGGCCGAATCTGCTTTGATTCCAGCTTTGGGCAAGGGATCGGACACAACATCAGAAAATAAATCCGAATCCAGAAATACTGCAGAATCAATCAAAAGACAACCCCTTTCAAATAACTGATAACCATTGAAACAAATGTTGCAATATCATAGCATAAGAAGTCATACAAATAGGTTCAATACAATCAAAAGTGATTCCATCAACAATCCTGATGGTAATCACAGCAAAAACAAGCAATAGAATTACTACAAGTCAATTCCAAATAAACCGACTTCAATCTCCTCAAGAAAGTTCACAGTATCTGGATGAGTAGGCCTTTCTAGCAAACCCTTGATCAACCTGTTTCTCTTCTCGACATCCTGATTCAGCCTATCAATCTGCTCTTCAACATCGTTGCCTTCGTGCTTTGACTTCTTGATTCCTGCTTGCAGTTTAAGCTCTTCAATCTCTTTCTGTGCTTCTTTCCACTTGGCAAAGTAACGATCTTTCCTTGCTTTCACTACCTGAAGCTCTTCTTGCAGCTCTTCATTCTTAATCTTGGCATCCTTCCACATATCCTGATATGTGGCAACCTTGTCTTCTGCTTTAGTCAAAAGCTTCTTGTTTTTCCTCTTAGCTTTGACTGACGATTCAGCAGCCATACTGATCTTTTTGAAGTGCTGAGCCCTGTCGGAAAAATCCTTCTCTTTTTTCTCTAGATGCGTAGTCATGTCTTGAACCTTCCATTTCAACTCCAAGTTGTCCTGTAGAGCACTCTGTAGTTGACTACTCATGTCAGAGTTTTCCACCCTCAGATCAGATACCAACTTATGCAGCTTATCGAATTCTTCGAATGGTACAGTGAGTCTCTCTTCCACAATCTCTGGATATAAGGGAGGCGCCCGATCAAAAGGCAAATAGAACTCTTCTACTTTCTTCTTCACCCATTCAACATATGAAGCGAAAGCTTGATTATTGGGCTTACCCAAAACAGTTTTCCCTATCTTTTGTCTGCTGAGCCAAGCTTGAGAAGCTTCTTGTGCAATAGCCACACCATCAGTCATATGAAAATACAAAGATTCTTCCAAATCTTTTCCAGCTGGAGGATCTTTTAGAGCGTATGCAAACTGCCTGATAGCCAAAGCCGGGTTGTAGTTAATACCTCCTTTTCTTCCGACCAAAGGTACATTAGGATACTTGCCACAACTATGCAAAATATCAGTCCCCACTAATCCCTTGTCCACCCAAAGAATATCTTTAGCAGCTAAGCCCATCATACGCTTACTCCACTCTAAAGAAGTCTTTGAATCAATAAAAGCACCAGATTGGGGAAAACGTTAGGCAAACCACTTGTAAAAGAGAGATGCACAACAACAAACCACCCCACCTCGTCTTTTCTCATTCCTGTTGTATAGGGCGTAATGGAGATCACCTAACAAAGTCGGCACCGGATTCTGAGTTGTAAATATCTGGATAGCATCCATATCGACCAAATCAGACTCATTAGGGAATAACACAATGCCATATATACACAGAGACAATATTGCATTGAAAGCCATCCACCTCTTTTCCTTTGCTTCTTCTTGAGACCTCTTCACTAAGTACTCCAAGTGATAGCCTCGGAATTTTCCCTTCTTAGAAAAGTCAGCCTCCACTGTAGATCTGCTCAAATAAAGAGCCTCAGCCACTACTTGGAAATCACAATCTCCTTGGGAACCACAGAAAGGAACACCTTCTTAGACAGGAATCCTCAAAATGTTGGAGTACTCCTCCAGGGTAGGAACCAACACATAATCTGGCATCACAAAGCACCTCAAGGAAGGATCATAAAACTGCATCAAGGTGTGTAGCCCATTGTATTCATATTCACTGAGACTCCGAACCAGGGATAGAATCCAACCATACTTCTCTTCAAAGGCTCCTAAGACTTCTAGACCAGCTATGCTCTGCAAACTGTTCAACGGGCCAAGAGTGATCTTCGGGAACTTGTAGACGATGATGTGCTTCTTACCCCTCTTAGTGTCCATCCTTATGAATGCCCTCTGACTAGAATTAAAGACTAGATACTACCTAAAAATGCACAAACATGAATGTCAGAAAAAAAGGAATGCAATGCAGAGCATGTGATCAAGGTGTCCACACAAACTGGCTACACTGCGCTGACTGAACAAATCAAGGCTCTGTACCAAAACTCAGAACAATAATCACCATAGTGATAAAACCAGAAAACCAGGTAGGTTGAAGGTCACGGTTACCTGCAAACCTGCAAACACCCATCCCTCTCACATGTGGGTACTAAGATCCTGAATATCCCAAGCTCTCAGGTCGAGAAATGATGATACGTTCACCACTTCTGGTTTGGGATCATCACCAATCGAGGAGGTCTCAACTGATTCACAGAAATGAAAGATCCCCAGCTTCAAAGGTTTGAGAAGCAATAGCACATTCAGCCCGAAGGATACAATGCTATCACCAATCAAAGAGGTCGTCCGCTGATTCACTTCAAAAGGGAATCCTATAGCAAGTTCCCAGCATTGGGTCCTCGGATCGAGAATGTGCAATGGGTTTGCCACAGAACGTGGTCTGCCACTGTCACGTCTCGGGAGGAGTGCCGTTACTGAGTCCTCGGGAATGGTTATCAGAGTCGACAATTCCTCCAGAGAATAACTACTGGCCTGTATTAACATACAGTAGCAGATAGCTCCGGATAGAACCTCGTCTGATTGTAGGGATCGTGATCACCCGCACGTGGCCAACACCACAGAAGCGTCACACCTGCCCACGCTAAAACCTAGGTGTATGCTCGAGCCTGGGTATTGGGCTCATCTCTCAAAACCTACCAACCTGCCAAACAGAAAAACAACACAGCGCAGCACAATCCAACATGACAGTAATGCAGTAAAATGCGATAAAAACAGTAAATCGGTAAAGCAAAAATACAGTAAACAGCAATACAGTAATATACAACAAAGCAAAGTACCAAAAGAGAACACCCAATGAAAAAACAGACAAGCGCTAGGATTGACTCGCTAAGAAAACCAGAGATTCTGGGTTTGATCCCCAGCAGAGTCGCCAGCTGTCGCTCCCGGGATTTTCATCCAAGTACAAACGCGAAAGTGGCACCGAAACAGAGTCGCCAGCAATGTGTATTTATCCCAAGAGAGGGAAAGGAAACACCGCGTAAACCTGAGGGAAAGGAAAAGAGCATGGTCTTACGACCAAGAGAACTGGGTTCGGGAGTCGGTTACGCGTGAGGAAAGTATTAGCACCCCCACGCGTCCATCGTACCCGATGTGATCCACGCTTGCTAGTCTCGATCAAAGGGTGTAGGAAACTGGAGATCCGCTGCTACTGGAAAGAAAGGTAAAAGGGAGAGATAGAAAAGAAAGGAGAGAGAAAGAGAAACAAATGTAGTGAAAATAAAAGAAGTGCTCGAATAGGCCCTACCCCACTGCCTACGTATCTCATCGGGAACATGAGAATCAGAGCGACGTAGTTCCCCTCAATAGGGACGCTTTATTTGTGTTTTTTAGGGAACGACTAACGTTCTAGCTCAGGTGTTGCAGGCTCGCTGGTCCGAGTGTGTTACCATCTTGCAAGAGAACGAGTAGGAGCACGTTCATATGTTGAGAGTGAGTGAGATGAGAAAATAATTCCCGAAGGAAAGACGTTATTGTTGGTTTGAAGTTTTTTAAGCAAGAAGTGTTTTTTTACAGTTATTTGTAACTTGCATTGAACCAAAGTCTTAAATACAGGAACGAATACTTCGCGCATCGTCCCCAACAGGACGTACACTAGGTATCCTAGAAGAATGAGAGGAAGCCCCTCGTTCCCCACTTCCCACATAAAAGGCTCAAGCGCAATACACGTTAACCTTTATTAAGTGTTTTTTACTTTTATTTTGAGATGAGAAGAGAAACGACACAAGGGAAACTCTAAAGGGAAACTAAGAGTCCTAATGTTATCATGCATAGATGTCCTATGGTTAGTGAGGTTTAGGTGGAAAGACTACCTAAAACCTAATGCTAATCCTACTCCAAGCTTAATAAAAAATTAAGTTGGACTAGGTAACTCTAAAGGGAAAGAATCCAAGACTTGAACAAGTCTTGAGATTCATGGGATGAGAAAGAGTGAAAGAGAAGAAAAGAGAAGGAGGAGAAGAGAGATGAGATACAATAAATGGCAGCAAGCACATCATATCATAAATGTCCAACTCAAATCAATAATCATGTTTCAAGTATCAATGCAAAACAATTCAAGTAAGCATGCAAAGATAAACATGAAAGAATGCAAGCATACTTGTATGAAATGCACAAATAAGCACAAATGTACTTCATAACAAAATGAAATGAGAAAGGCAAGATGAAAATGAAGACAAGTCAGAACCAAAATCATATTATCATCGACAATTCATGTGTGCAAAAGTGATTCAAAACATGAAGCATTATGATCCAAAGAAGTTCACAAAAGGAAAGGTAATGATATTCATCATACAATTCAAACCAAATGCATTCAACTATGCTCAAGTAACATGAAAACCAAGTATAGAACTCAAGAGGCAGTAGCATATGCATCAATATCATATCAAAACCAAACTCAAGTCATACAAGTTCAAACATCCATCAACAACTTCAAAACATGCACCAAAGTAAACTACAAAGAGAGGACAAAGTTCTAACACTTAAGCATACTCAAACATGATCCAAAAATTGCAAAAATTAGTCTCAAAGTACCTCAACCAGGGGTAAACACCATGTCAAAAGCTCATTCAAAGAATCATAAAGGAACTCAATCAACTAAGCATGGCAAATCAAATTGTGTAAAGATATGTCAAGGGATGATCATGCATAAGTCACTTAAGCACAAATAAGCAAACATGCACCATATGACATTCAACAATTGTGAAATTTAAACTCAAATGATCTAGGTCAGAAGACAATCACATGCTAAAAGATCTCACAAAAATTCATAAGTTAAGCAATTCAAACAATTAAGCAAAGATCAAGAGAGAAACATGCACCAATATGCAAAAGAGAGGGACCAAAATGCAATATGAAAAAGTTTTAAAAATGAAAAAAAAATGTTTTTATGCACTTCAGAATGTCATCTAACAAATAAAAAAAGAATGAATTGAAAATCATGTATAGATGATGAGACATAAATTCTACAAGTTGAAGTGTGCACATGTGAAACAAATCAAAAGAAAAACAATTAAACAATTAATTCAGATGCCAAAAATAAAATAAAATAAGAAAATAAAAATTGTCAAAATTTTATAAAACTAAAAAGAAGCTTCATGAAATTTTTATGATTTTTGGATGCATTAAAATGATTTTAAAAAATAAAATGCAAATGCAACAATTAAATGAAATAAAAAGAAAATAGAAAACCAAGGGGGTGCATACAGCAACAAAAGCACGTTGGAAAATAGACATGGGCTTAAGGGGAGGGTGAGAAAAGCAAGGCCCAAGGCCAAAAACCAATAGCACAAGTCAATGATCTCATGGAATTCAGTCAAACGTTCAGATTAAATACCAACCAATAGATCAATCCTACGCATACCAACAGTCAATGCAATCAACAAGTAATCAAGATCAAAGGACCAAATTCACATGCATACCACAATTATCATACGCACGCGCACACAAAATTACTCATAACACCAAATGAATCCACGTGATAGGCACATGACCTTTTTAATTCCCTGGCATAATCTTAACCACATGATGCATCAGACGCTTGAGATTAAGTCAAACATTAAAAGAGTCGGTTCAGATTGAGCAGCACACAATAACACGCATGGGGAAGCACACATGAAATCATTAAAATAAAAATCAGAAAAATAAAACGTGGCAATATGAGAACCATTTGATCAAAGTGATGGACGGTCATGATTATGTCTTCTCCACTTAAACCCTTCGCCGGACTGAAACTTACCAGTCGCCGGAGCTAGGGCTCCGGCCACCCTCTCCGGTGAGCTGCAACGTGAAAATATCCAGAAATAACACATGAGTATACCATTTTGATCAGAAAATCATGAGGATCACAAATATCATGCTAATTTTATCAAACAATCCACATACAATGCAAATCGAACACAATAAAGTTTGGATCCAAAACTTAAATCATCAAATACATCCATGATACACGTCCAAACTTAAAATAAAATAGATCATCATGTTCAGTGAACTTCATAGATCATTATGCACATCTAAAATTTAAGTTCTATGAGTATGGAATCAACACCAACCTGAACCTTGAAGAGCTTGAAATCCTCCAAGAAATCCCTCCAAAAACTGCAGATCTACTCCTTGGAACCTCTAGTTGCAAAATAAATGCAACTAGAGCTTGAAATCGTGCTAGATCTTGAGGTTTGAACTTGAATCCTCTTGAATGGAACTTGGTGAAAACCTCAGTATGAGCTCCAACCAGTGATTGATTCTTGCTCTATTCTCTTCACTGATCAAGAATGTGAAGAGAAATCTCAAAGAAACTCTAAGGAGAGTGAGATTCGAAGAGAGGAAGTGTGAGAGCAAAAAATCAAAACTGAGCAAATGAGAGTCTCTGACCTAGCTGTGAGGGTATGATTTAGCTTATATACTCTCCATTAGTCCACTGATTATGATTAACAAATGGTTAAACCCTTGATTAAGGAAATTGGAGTGGTTTTGCCAAAATGCATTTTGTGTTGCTTCCACTCATTCCCACGTGCAAACTCCTTGCCACAAGCATGATTCACCTCCAATTTACTTATTGATCACATCTGAATTCAAATTGGGCCTTGTAGTTGATTGGTTCATGAGATTTGGATGAAATTGCATTTTTGAACTTTGTTGAATAAGTGAGATATAAATCATGGAATGAATTGATTCAAAGGCCAAAAATACTCCTCTTGACTTGTATTTTGATGTTGTAATATAAAATTGAAGCAAATGGGAACATTACAAGTCTTTTTGTGCCAAAATGCAAAAGGTGGAAAAATGGAACCATATGAAAACCTCAAAATGCACCTTGCATTGTTTTGACCATAACTAGAGTTCCACAAATGATATGGAGATGTTCTAGTACATTTTAGAAATGGGAGAGAAAGATATTCAACTTTCAGGTTGGAGGAAAATTCATTTGAAGCTTCTTTGGTGATGGAAAGTCAAGTTGAATGTGGTGGAAAAATTGCCAAAAATGGAAAGTTCTCATTATAGGTCATTTTCCAAATTTAGTAACTTTTGCACAAACTCTTGATTCTTGATAAATGATGTGAAACTTGACATTTGAGGACCATATGAGGATGTGAGACCTTGAAAACCATGAAAAGAACCTCAAAATTCCACAGTTGACTTTCTCCTTTTGAACTGTTGACTTTTGCTTATTACACAAGTAACTGATCCATTGAACATCTTCACCAGAGAACCAATGACCAAGATTCCATCCATGAACACTTAAGAACATAAGGAATACCATGAGATCAAGTCTTGCCCAAAAAATCAGAAATAAACTGATTTTAGGTCAAACCCTAATTTTGGCACCCTCTGGTTAGGAGGAAATAACACATCCTCTAAATCCAAATTCCTCTGAATATGATGTGTATCCTCTCAAAAAATGATGAGATATGTCCTTTGGAGATGATAAAAACTCAAAGAGCTTGCCCACTTGGGGATCAGATCCTAACTTTTGACTGCCTTGTGTAGGAGATCATACACTGTCCAATCTTCTTGATGAATTCCCTTCTTTCAATGACTTATGAGAACAAATGGAGATGATACATGGTGTAAGAGATCCTTGAGGCTTGTGAGAAACACTTGGTCTTCTTCTTTGGCTTTGGATGATCAACACCTTAGAGGATCACCTGACCACATGCCCTTATGCAAGATGCAATGCTAAATGCTTGATGTTTTATTTTTCTATGCTTGAATGCAATGCAATGCAATGAAAGCTCATGCTAAGAGATATGAAGAAAAGAGAGGGCAAATTTTGGGGTATTACACTATTAAGCAAAAAGGACGCCAAACCAAGGCTTCTGAGGTGGATTCTACTCTTACAAGAATTCGACTTGGAAATCAAGGACAAGAAAGGCACTGAAAATGTAGTAGCTGACCACCTGTCGAGAATGGAAAACATTCCACCAGAACAAGTACCAATTAATGACGATTTCCCTTACGAAAGACTCTTAGCCCAGTTAGAAAGTAATACAATTGAACAATCTCTGACTTATACTGATACAGAAACTAATAAAATGATAGAATCTGTTTACACTAAGACCACGCTGCCATGGTATGCTGACTTTGTCAACTATCTAGCAGCTGGAGTACTGCCACCTGATCTAACCTATCAACAAAAGAAGAAATTCTTCCACGACCTTAAACACTATTATTGGGACGAACCACTTCTCTTCAAGAGGGGCGCCGATGGTATTTTCCGTCGTTGTGTACCCAAAGACGAGGTGGAACACATAATTTCTCATTGTCATTCCGCGCCCTATGGTGGGCACGCGAGCAATTCAAAGACTTGTGCTAAGATTTTGCAAGCTGGCCTCTTTTGGCCTACTCTATGGAAAGATGTCCATATCGCGGTTATAAATTGCGACCGGTGTCAACGCACTGGCAACGTCTCTAGACGCGATGAAATGCCTCAGAAGGGCATTCTAGAAGTAGAAGTCTTTGACGTGTGGGGAATAGATTTCATGGGACCATTTCCGTCCTCTTTTGGTAACAAGTACATACTAGTCGCTGTCGATTACGTCTCAAAATGGATTGAAGCTATAACAACTCCTACCAACGACGCGCGAGTAGTGAATAAGCTCTTTAAGAACATAATTTTTCCTAGGTTCGGTGTTCCGAGACTAGTAATCAGCGATGGAGGTTCCCACTTTATTTCGAAAATCTTTGAGAAACTTCTATCAAAATATGGAGTCAAACACCGTGTAGCAACACCTTACCACCCCCAAACGAGTGGGCAAGTAGAGGTGTCAAACCGAGAAATTAAACAAATTCTAGAAAAGATCGTTGCCACCTCTAGGAAAGATTGGTCTTCTAAACTGCACGAAGCTTTATGGGCTTATAGGACCGCTTACAAAACCCCCATAGGAACCACTCCATTTAAACTAGTCTATGGAAAATCTTGTCATCTGCCGGTAGAAATAGAGCACGAAGCCTATTGGGCTATCAAAACTATTAATCTAAACTATACCGCTGCGGGCGAAAAGAGAATTTTGGACTTACATGAACTAGACGAACTTAGATTAGATGCCTATGAGAATGCTAGAATATACAAGAAAAGAACAAAAAAATGGCATGACAGGCGCATAGCAAGGAAAGGATTTGAAATAGGAGATATTGTGCTTTTATTTAACTCTAGACTCAAATTCTTCCCAGGTAAGCTTCGTTCTAGATGGGTCGGTCCCTTTGAGGTTACCAAAGTCTTATTAAGTGGCGCAGTTGAGATAAAAGGTAGATCTAGTGAACCGTTCATTGTAAACGGACAACGTTTAAAACACTATCACTGCGTAGATAATAGGGATTATTCAACTGCTCTTAAACTGGAAGAAATGCCTACATTCCCCGTAAACTAATGATTCATATAAACTGTCGAGCTCCCGACGTTAAATGAAGCGCTGAGTGGGAGGCAACCCACGAGATTGTTTTCTTTCCTTTTAACTTTATTTTATTTTCATTTCTTTTTAAATTTCTTTACATTTTTCTTAACTCTATTTTCATTTCTTTTCGTTTCCTTGTACTTTCTTAATCTTATTTTCATTGCTTTTTCATTATTATTTTTATTTTCTCAAAAATTTAAAAATTTTATGGAAACTGATGTGCTGATCTTATAATTACATGCTACAGGATTTTAAAGTCTTTCTACATTCTTCCTTCTCCATCTGCTTTACTTTTCCGACTAACTGTTAAGATGGATAATGAAGACACCATGGTTGTGCTATTTAGGGACGCTGTCCAATGGCACCGCTATGAGGCTCTCTCTCGCAGACCTATGGCCTTAACCAAATTCCCCTATGGACCTACCATGATTGCCTTAGGTATAGGAGATAGCATAGACTTTATGTTTAGCCATATAGGATGGGAAGGTTTTGCTAGAAAGAAGTATCCAACCTACCACAGACTGACCCTAGAATTTCTAAGCTCATTGTCCTACGACCCTAACCATGGCATGGGATTTAATAAGGGTAAGATAACCTTTAGGCTATTTGGATACACGTGCCGCTTCAACATTAGAGAGATTGCGGACCTGTTGGATTTCCCCAATGGACCCGACGTTTTTACCATGGCACATGAGGATTTAGTAATGGAAGATGAACTGAACCTTTTCTGGAGTAGTATTTCAGGACGACCTCATCATGACCCGCACCCTATGGTGTCCACTAAAATTCACAACCCGGCCATAAGATACTTTCATATGATTTTAGCCTACACCCTTTTTGGAAAAGCCGAGAATGACACCCTAATCTCTAGAAATGAGCTATTTATCATGTTTTGTGTGTTTCAATCCCGACCCGTTAATGGAGCTACTTTTATGCTTGAAAATCTCTGCAGGATTGCTCAAGCTGATCACGGTCCCATTTTGATAGGTGGCCTTGTAACAAAAATTGCTGATGCCATGGGATTTAGAACACGACTTTCCCGAGTGAACCCTCTAGGCGGATATAGGCCAATGAACATCACTTTCTGTTTTAACCGAGGACTCATTAGAAATCTTGGACCACCCCCGTTTCAACTCCTGATCAATAATGAAGTTGTTTCACACTTTACACTGCCTGATCACGAGCGAACTAATGTGCATAACCGCCACAACTGGCTATATGATTTAAATGAGCCACGTGCTGAAAAAGATATTGGTAGTTGTAACACCCCATTTTTAATTATTTAATCGTCTGGTTTTATTTTAATTGTTGGCCTTGTTTAGGGTGCGTGTTTGAGTGCGTGGGGGGTAATATTAGTAATATGGAAATATTATTATTATTATTATTATTATTATTATTATTATTATTTTTAATAGTATATTTCATATTATTATTATTATTATTATCATTATCATTATGGTTATTATTATTACTAAGATTATTTAGTAAAATGAGACCTAATATAATTAAGTAGATATTGGGTTAATGAGATTAGTGAGGGTAGTTTGGTAATTGGAGATTAATTAGTGGAAATTGGTAAAGGTTTAGAATAATCAGAATTTTAGAGATAGAAAGAGGAAAAAGCTAAGGAGAGGAAGAACAAGGGTGTGCTAGGGCAAAGATCTTCACCAATTTTCGCAGGAATTAAGCAAGAATTCGAGGTAAGGGGGAGAAACGGGTTTAATATTGGTGATATATTCATGATAGGGTAGTGGGGAGTCCTTAACCCCGTAGGCATTGTATGCAAAGCTGTTGAATTGATGATTTTTGTATATGTCTGTTGTGATTCTGAAAATCGTGCATGAATTGATATGTATTTTCATGAATTGTTGTGGTTGTTGCTGTTGTATGAACATATGTTGCAGACCTGTTGATTTTGACTCGAGTTAGGAGGACGACTTGAGATTATAGACTTATAATACCTGTAGTAATTCTAAATACCAGTGTAAAGATGAAAAATTGGACCTAAAATCAATGTAGAAACGATTATAGGACTGGTTGGAAATGAAGAAGTGTGGAAATCGTAGCAGAATGCAGAATAGTGAGGCTTCTGGTGAATCGCGTAATAGATCTGGCGATACGCGTACCTGGTAAGGTGATACGCGTATGGAATGGCCTGATACGCAGCAATATGCGCATGGGAGTTAGGTAGTATGCGTAATAGGAGGAAAATACGTGTATGGTGTTGGAATTTGGGAAATTCATTGAGAGGACGTCTATGTCCGTACGCGTACGGCATAAGGCAATACGCGTAAGGACTTGGGCATTGTGAGTGAATACGCGTATGAAGGGAGTCAATACGCGTATGGGTTGGGCGAGCGAGCTGGCAATACGCGTAAGGCATGGGGCAATACGCGTATGGCCAGCGAAGTTGCAGAATTTTACTGTTTCGCGATTTCTTCCCCGTTTTCGCGTCCAATTCGGTTTCTTTCGGTTTGAGAGGTTGGGAATAGGTGCCAGGCGCCGGGAAATAAGATGTTGGTGATGAAAATATTGATTTTAATAATTTTAATTAATTAATTGATTAATTGAGTGTTTGGTGTGTATGAAGTAAATTACATGATGATGGTGTTGATGATATGTATGATGTGATCAGGAGGATCGTGTGCATGTATTTACGCTTGTATACATGTTTTGTTGTGCATATGTGAGTCTTGCATATTCATGATGATTGGTGGGATGGATCGTTGCTCAGGAGGAGTGTATGCGATTCATCCGTACTCCTATATGGAGAATGGTGGGGGATAGATCATTGCCAAGTAGAGGTGAATGTGATCTATCCAGGGTTCGATTGAATGAACCAACGAGTAGGTACCACATGCATGGTGTCGTGTTGCATTACATTATTAATTGATGTTGTTGATGATATTGGACAGTAGGTCGTGTTGGTGTGTTGTTGATTTATATACGTGAATGCTACCTTCTTATCATGTATTTATTCACCGATATATATTGAATGTGATTTCTCACCCCTTTGTTGTTGTTGTTGTTGTTGTGTCTGTGCTTCTTTGGAAGTACAGATAACCCAGGTACTTAGGTTGCTTGGATGTTCGTGTTGCCTGTTCGAGTCTATAGGAGTGCTCTGATACGTAACACGGGATGTCGGGATATTTTTTGTAGTTGCTTTGATTTTATTACATTCTTTGTTACGTATTCCATTTTGCTGAATGATTTTATGGAGAACCTTGTTTTAAGGAACTATTGGTGTATTTGGGCAGATGGCCGTGAATTTGAAACTAAATGATTATTTTCGCTGATTCTTTATTCAATTTAATACAATAAAGAGTTTATGTTTGTGTTGATGATGTGGCATTCCACTTTTTGGTGCAAACTCTGATATTATTTTTAATATTTTCTTTATTTTCAAAATGGGGAAAGTGGGGTGTTACAATTGGTATCAGAGCAGGTCGTTCCGTCCGGCCAGGTATAGTAGTTGAGTCTGTCCTTAGCATAGGAGTTATTTGTGTGTTCTGACCTTGTGATGATTGTTGTCCAGTATGGCAGGAAGGAATGATGCTGCTCTTGCTACTGCTATGCAAGCCATGGCACAAGCTGTAGAGAATGCCAACCAGGGTGGAGGTGCTCAGTTTCGTGACTTAGCACAGTTTCAGAGCAACAAGCTGCCTACATATGAGGGAGGTATCTTGGACCCAGAGGCTGCACAGAAATGGCTGAAGGCTGTGGAGAAGATCTTTAGGACCATGGAGTGCAGTGATGCTCAGAAGGTACGGTTTGGCACTCATATGCTGGAAGGTGAGGCTGAGGCTTGGTGGGACAACAGTCGTCAGAGATTGGAAACTGCAGGTACTGAGATTACTTGGGCTGTGTTTCAAGCTGAGTTTCTGGAAAAGTATTTTCCGGAAGACATTCGTAGTACGAAAGAGGTGGATTTTTTTGGAGCTAAAGCAGGGTGATAAGACCGTTGCTGAGTATGCTGCTAAGTTTGAGGAGCTGGTTCAGTATTGTGCTCATTACAATACTGAAGAAGCTATGACTTCGAAGTGTTTGAAGTTTGAGAACGGGCTGCGTCCCGAGATCAAATTGGGAATTGCTCGTCAGAAGATAAGAAACTATCCAGAGCTGGTAAGCAGAAGCAGAATTTATGATAATGACAATAGGGCCAGAATTGCTCATTACAAAGCTGTGAATGAGAAGAAAAATAAGCAGAGATTTGGAGGAACTCCTTACAGTGCTCCAGCTGATAAAGGGAAACAGAAAACTGATGTGGGAAAGAAGCCAAAGGAGAAGGGAGCAGGTGCTGATACTCTCAAGTGCTTCAGATGTGGTGGCGCGGGTCACCGTGCTAACAACTGTCAGAATGAGGTAAAGAAGTGTTTCAAATGTGGCAAAGCAGGTCATGTTATAGCTGATTGCAGAGCCACTATGCCTACTTGTTATAACTGTGGGGAGAAGGGTCACATAAGCACTCACTGTGAGAAGCCGAAGAAGTCTCAGGCATCTCAAACTAGTGGGAAGGTGTTTGCCTTGGTGGGAGCCCAATCCACTGAGGAGGAGCATTCCGTCAAAGGTTCTGTGAAGAGATTAGGGATTGTGCCGTCTACTCTAGAGCAGAGGATGACAATTAAAACCCCGTCTATTGGTTCTGTGATTACTTCTTTGGTGTGTTTGAAGTGTCCGCTGACCATATTTGGTAGAGATTTCAGAGTGGACTTGATTTGTTTGCCACTCGGTAATCTTGATGTTATTTTGGGAATGAACTGGTTGGAGTTCAATCGGGTTTATATTGACTGCTTCAGGAAGACGTTATTGTTTCTTACTCCTGAAGAGGAAGCATTAGCAGATTCGCTATCTAGTAAGGAGTTGAGGGCGTTGTTGGAAGATGAAGCGAAGCTGTTTGCAGTATTTGCCTCGTTGTCTGTTGAAAGCAAGACTTCAGTTAATGAATTGCCAGTAGTTAATGAATTTCCTGAAGTGTTTTCGGATGACATCACAGAGTTGCCTCCGACAAGGGAAGTTGAATTTGCTATTGATCTTGTACCGGGTACCAGACCTATCTCTATGGCACCGTACAGGATGTCTGCATCAGAGTTGGCAGAGTTGAAGTCTCAAGTCGGGGAATTGCTCAATAAGAAGTTTATAAGACCAAGTGTGTCGCCGCGGGGAGCTCTAGTGTTGTTGGTGAAAAAGAAAGATGGTAGTATGCGTCTGTGCATTGATTACCGTCAGTTGAATAAAGTGACCATTAAGAATAAGTATCCACTTCCTACGATTGATGACTTAATGGATCAGCTGGTAGGAGCTCGAGTCTTCAGCAAAATTGATCTGAGGTCGGGTTACCATCAGATTAGAGTAAAGGAAGGTGATATTCAGAAGACTGCTTTCAGGACTCGCTACGGACATTACGAATATGCAGTGATGCCTTTCGGAGTGTCTAATGCGCCAGGTGTATTTATGGAATATATAAATCGTATTTTCCATTCTTATCTGGATCAGTTTATCGTGGTATTTATTGATGATATACTGATTTATTCTAAGTCTGACGAGGAGCATGCAAGTCACTTGAGAATTGCATTGCAGGTGTTGAAAGATAATAAACTGTTTGTAAAGTTCTCGAAGTGTGAATTTTGGTTTAAGACTGTGAGTTTCTTGGGTCATGTTATTTCTGGTGATGGTATCGCGGTGGATCCATCTAAAGTAAGCGCAGTACTTTAGTGGGAAACTCCGAAGACCGCAACAGAGATTAGAAGCTTTTTGGGTTTAGCAGGTTACTATAGAAGATTCATTGAAGGGTTTTCTAAATTGGCGTTGCCGTTGACTCAGTTAACCAGGAAGAATCAAGCTTTTGTCTGGGATGCTGCCTGTGAGGAAAGTTTTGAGGAACTAAAGAAGAAGTTGACTACATCACCAATGTTAATTTTACCAAGTCCAAATGATTCTTTTGTAGTGTATTGTGACGCGTCTAAGATGGGATTAGGCGGTGTGTTGATGCAAGATGGCAAGGTAGTGGCTTATGCTTCAAGACAGTTGAGGGTGCATGAGAGGAACTATCCTACTCATGATCTTGAATTAGCTGCAGTGGTGTTCGTGTTAAAAATCTGGAGACATTATTTGTATGGATCAAGATTTGAAGTATTTAGTGATCACAAGAGTTTGAAATATTTGTTCGATCAGAAGGAATTGAATATGAGGCAGAGAAGATGGTTAGAGTTCTTGAAAGACTATGACTTTAATTTGAGTTACCATCCGGGAAAAGCTAATGTTGTGGCAGATGCTCTGAGTCGGAAGACAATCCATATGTCTGCGTTAATGGTGAAGGAAATGGAATTGATTGAACAGTTCAGAGATTTGAGCATGGTTTGTGAAACTACACAGGGAAGTATCAGATTGGGTATGCTGAAAGTGAATAATGACTTTTTGGATGTAATTAAGGAAAATCAGAAACTGGATGTGAAATTAGTGGACTTGATGCCTACAGGAGGAGATGATCCTGAAAGTGACTTTAAGGTGGATAATGTTGGTGTGTTGAGATTCCGGGGCAGAATTTGTGTACCGGATAATGTGGAATTGAAAAAGGCAATCTTAGAGGAAAGTCATCGAAGTAGCTTGAGTATTCATCCGGGAGCTATAAAGATGTATCATGATTTGAAGAAGCTGTTTTGGTGGTCCGGTATGAAGAGGGACATAACTCAGTTTGTCTATGCTTGTTTGACATGTCAGAAGTCAAAAGTGGAGCATCAGAAACCTTCTGGATTGATGCAACCGTTGGAAATTCCTGAGTGGAAATGAGACAGTATTGCGATGGACTTTGTGACTGGTTTGCCGAATACGGCGAGGGGCTTTGATTCTATTTGGGTGGTGGTGGATCGACTTACGAAGTCCGCACATTTTATACCAATTAACATCAGTTTCCCGTTGTCAAAGCTAGCAGAGATTTATATCAGGATAATTGTGAAGTTGCATGGCGTTCCGTCGAGCATAGTGTCAGATAGAGATCCTAGGTTTACTTCAGAATTTTGGAGGAGTCTGCAGGAAGCCTTGGGTTCTAAATTAAAGTTGAGTTCAGCTTATCATCCACAGACCGATGGTCAGTCAGAGAGGACTATTCAGTCGCTGGAGGATTTGCTGAGAGCCTGTGTATTGGAAAAAGGTGGTGCGTGGGATACTCATTTTCCATTAATTGAGTTCACGTATAATAACAATCACCATTCTAGCATCGGGATGGCACCTTTTGAAGCTTTGTATGGTAGGAGGTGTAGAACGCCTCTGTGTTGGCATGAAACAGGTGAGAGTGTGGTGCTCGGACCAGAGATTGTACAACAGACTACTGAGACAATTCAAATGATCCGTGAAAAGATGAAAGCGTCTCAGAGTAGGCAGAAAAGTTATCATGATAATCGGAGGAAGGAATTGGAATTCAGTGAAGGTGATCACGTGTTCCTAAGAGTTAACCCAGTGACCGGTGTGGGTCGTGCTTTGAAATCCAAGAAGTTGGGTCCTAAGTTTATTTGACCGTATCAAATCCTGCAGAGGGTTGGTACAGTGGCTTATAGGGTGGCGCTGCCGCCTGAAATTTCGAACTTGCATGATGTGTTTCACGTATCGCAACTTCGGAAGTATGTTTCAGATCCGTCTCATATTATTCAGAGGGACGAAGTTCAGGTCAGAGAGAATCTTACCGTAGAGACGATGCCGTTGAGGATCGAGGATCGTAAATGAAACAACTCAGAGGAAAGGAGATACCTCTGGTGAGGGTAGCTTGGGGAGGTGCTGCAGGAGGCAGTGTGACCTGGGAATTGGAAAGCAGGATGCGAGAGTCGTATCCAGATTTGTTTCCATCAGGTAATTTTCGAGGACGAAAATAATTTAAGTGGGGGAGAGTTGTAACACCCCATTTTTAATTATTTAATCGTCTGGTTTTATTTTAATTGTTGGCCTTGTTTAGGGTGCGTGTTTGAGTGCGTGGGGGGTAATATTAGTAATATGGAAATATTATTATTATTATTATTATTATTTTTAATAGTATATTTCATATTATTATTATTATTATTATTATTATTATCATTATCATTATGGTTATTATTATTACTAAGATTATTTAGTAAAATGAGACCTAATATAATTAAGTAGATATTGGGTTAATGGGATTAGTGAGGGTAGTTTGGTAATTGGAGATTAATTAGTGGAAATTGGTTAAGGTTTAGAATAATCAGAATTTTAGAGATAGAAAGAGGAAAAAGCTAAGGAGAGGAAGAACAAGGGTGTGCTAGGGAAAAGATCTTCACCAATTTTCGCAGGAATTAAGCAAGAATTCGAGGTAACGGGGAGAAACGGGTTTAATATTGGTGATATATTCATGATAGGGTAGTGGGGAGTCCTTAACCCCGTAGGCATTGTATGCAAAACTGTTGAATTGATGATTGTTGTATATGTCTGTTGTGATTCTGAAAATCGTGCATGAATTGATATGTATTTTCATGAATTGTTGTGGTTGTTGCTGTTGTATGAACATATGTTGCAGACCTGTTGATTTTGACTCGAGTTAGGAGGACGAATTGAGATTATAGACTTATAATACCGGAACTAATTCTAAATACCAGTGTAAAGATGGAAAATTGGACCTAAAATCAATGTAGAAACGATTATAGGACTGGTTGGAAGTGAAGAAGTGTGGAAATCGTAGCAGAATGCAGAATAGTGAGGCTTCTGGTGAATCGCGTAATAGATCTGGAGATACGCGTACCTGGTAAGGCGATACGCGTATGGAATGGCCTGATACGCAGTAATACGCGTATGGGAGTTAGGTAGTACGCGTAATAGGAGGGCAATACGCGTATGGTGTTGGAATTTGGGAAATTCATTGAGAGGACATCTCTGTCCGTACGCATACGACATAAGGCAATACGCGTAAGGACTTGGGCATTGTGAGGGAATACGCGTATGAAGGGAGTCAATACGCATATGGGTTGGGCGAGCGAGCTGGCAATACGTGTAAGGCATGGGGCAATATGCGTATGGCCAGCGAAGTCGTAGAATTTTACCGTTTCGCGATTTCTTCCCCGTTTTCGCGTCCAATTCGGTTTCTTTCGGCTTGAGAGGTTTGGAATAGGTGCCAGGCGCCGGGAAATAAGATGTTGGTGGTGAAAATATTAATTTTAATAATTTTAATTAATTAATTGATTAATTTAGTGTTTGGTGTGTATGAAGTAAATTACATGACGATGGTGTTGATGATATGTATGATGTTGGTGTTGATGATATGTATGATGTGATCAGGAGGATCGTGTGCATGTATTTACGCTTGTATACATGTTTTGTTGTGCATAGTTGAGTCTTGCATATTCATGATGATTGGTGGGATGGATCGTTGCTCAGGAGGAGTGTATGCGATTCATCCGTACTCCTATATGGAGAATGGTGGGGGATAGATCATTGCCAAGTAGAGGTGTATGTGATCTATCTGGGGTTCGATTGAATGAACCAACGAGTCGGTACCGCATGCATGGTGTCGTGTTGCATTACATTATTAATTGATGTTGTTGATGATATTGGACAGTAGGTCGTGTTGGTGTGTTGTTGATTTATATACGTGAATGCTACCTTCTTATCATGTATTTATTCACCGATATATATTGAATGTGATTTCTCACCCCTTTGTTGTTGTTGTTGTGTCTGTGCTTCTTTGGAAGTACAGATAACCCAGGTACTTAGGTTGCTTGGATGTTCGTGTTGCCTGTTCGAGTCTATAGGAGTGCTCTGATACGTAACACGGGATGTCGGGATATTTTTTGTAGTTGCTTTGATTTTATTACATTCTTTGTTACGTATTCCATTTTGCTGAATGATTTTATGGAGAACCTTGTTTTAAGGAACTATTGGTGTATTTGGGCAGATGGCCGTGAATTTGAAACTAAATGATTATTTCTGCTGATTCTTTATTCAATTTAATACAATAAAGAGTTTATGTTTGTGTTGATGATGTGGCATTCCACTTTTTGGTGCAAACTCTGATATAATTTTTAATATTTTGTTTATTTTCAAAATGGGGAAAGTGGGGTGTTACAGTAGTCATGTGTCTGACATTGAGATTGACTCTGAAACTCCTCCTCACTATCATGATTTCCCGGAGCATCCCATGAATAATACCGATATTGTCCCCCCTGCTAACATCCATGCTACACTTGAAGTTTTCCGCACTGCACTTCAAGATATGAGAGATGAACTTCAACTTATCCGTCTTGACGTTGTCGGTCTAATGGATACCACCGTCGAAGAATTTGATCATCTGAACCAGGCTGTGGAATCCTTGAAGAAGTAACGTGGCTAATATTGCCGCACTGCATTTTTCCATTTTATTGCTTTGCTTTTAATTTTTTTAGAACCATTTACTTTACTGTCATTTTCTTTTTAATGTCAAGGAACAAGTTTATTTCAGTTCAATTTCAACTTTAATACTATACTGCATTTTTACTTTGAATACACTGATATCATTTTCCAATTTCTTTAATAAAGTATTCAATTCGTATTCACGGCTAGTGGCTGTGTTGATGATGATATAATGTTCCTACTCATTTTAATTTATTTCTGTCATTTTATATTTATTCTGACATTTATCTAGTATTTTACTGCTATTAATAATTGCCATGTTCCAATAAATGTTATGTGCCAGTTTTAAGCTTTCTGTGAAAATGCCAACTTTGTGAGCATGACGGGCGTAACGCCCTTGTCACGACTGTCACGCGTCTTACGACCGTGACAGGTTCATGACGAACGTCCCACTTTCTTATAATACGCTCTCTATTTTATAACAGAGACCCTTCCTTTTCATCTTCTTTTCTTTTCATTTTCTTTTCAACCGTCACCCACTACCCATTATTCTACATAAATTCCTCACATTAACCCCAATTTATCTCCACCATTTCATATTCCCGTACCCATTATTTAAGCAACACAAACTCATCCTCATTCTCACACAACCCATTCTCACTATTACCCACTTCCTCCATTTCACTTATTTCACATGGCATGCAACATGGCTAGACGCACCAGACAAACTCCAAACTTATCAGCTATTAACTTCAGAGAGGGAGAGTCCGGTGACCTCCAAAGGGCTAATTACCTCAGTTTCTACCAATGCTCATTCCAATCGACGAGGTACGTCAACACTGCTAGCCTTGAAGAGTTGGGTATGCTTGAGGGTGTACGTTGGATGCTTCAAAATGCCAGTTTATGGCAGCTCTGTACACAAGGGCAGCCTACTTACAAAACTCTGACTCTTGAGTTTCTGAGTTCATTCGCTTATGTTACACCTCCGGGAGATACAAACCAACTTACCGGTACAGCCACATTCTGAATGTTTGGTTCTGAGTATTCGGTGGGCCAAAACCGACTTGCCCAAATGCTTGGATTCCATCATGGTGCGAATGTCCATTGCCGTGTACCTCAAGAGACATTGTCCCAGGAAGCTTTCAACCTTTGGAATCAAATTACAGGCGTAGCTGCTACAAGCTGGGACAGCCTCAACGCAACTTACGTTCATAACCCAGCGATAAGATATTTTCACAGAGTTTTAGGACACACGATCTTCGCGAGGGACAACAACCACAAAGTCAACTCCAAGGAGCTCTTTTTCCTTCGTTGTGTGCTCCTTCCCGAACCAATTAATGCAGCACCATTTCTACTCGCCCACATCCAAGCCAACTGTGGTAGAGGTTCTAAGCCTTTCTACTTCGTAGGTATTGTAACTTCTATCACACTAGGTCTTGATCTGGGAGACAGGCTTGCTAATTTACCTTCCATACCACCTGAGTCCTTGGATACCGAGTATTGTCGCTCTTCCCACCTCATCAAAGCAAGGGCGGATGGACGATACCATCCAGTGGTTCGTACCAAAATCATTAGAAGCATCATCATGCCTTGCCGAGACCGCATCCACCCACAGACCTGAGCAAATTGGCTTTTGATCTCCGTGCTCCTGAGCCTAATGTGGCTGCTCAAGAAAATCAAAATAACGAAGCAGTCGATGAAATAGAGCACGAGATGGATCAGCAACCTCCTGAGAACCCACCACCTCCTGCCCAGGATCCTACATCATCCACCAGACATCGTCGCCACGCTGATCCAGAGCCCGATCCCATTACCAATGAAGAAATCTTAAGGGGCATATGGCACCAAAACCAATTGGCTGCCCAGAGAGAGGAACAACAACAGACGCAGTATAATGAAATGATGAACCTTATGTGTCAAATCCAACAAGGGCAAGTCAACCAAGGCCAGCGGATAGACGATGTGATAGAAGAGATGAGTGCCCAAACGCTACAAGTGCAAGACCTACATGACTATATCCATCACGTAGGCATTCCAGATCATGTAGCACAGAAGGACGCGCCCGCACTTGAGGCAGAGGACGTGGACCTCATTAGATTTAGTTTTAGTTTGTTTCTGTTTTCGTTTTTGTCTCTTTTTGTAGTTTCTATCCCCATTTATATCGAAACATTGAGGACAATGTCCGATATAGTGTGGGAGAGGTACTTTATTTTCCCTTATGTATTCCCTTTCCGCATATGAAATTTTTGTTCATGTCAAATTTCCCCACTTTATTTAGCTATAACAAATTTTTTTTTTGTGATCAATGCATTACCAAAACATAGGCTATGTTAGGAAGTCGAGAAAAATTTAACAAGATTGATACCGTCTTGACACCTTAGACCTCTTGCATATGCGAGCTTAGTATCAACATCCATTATACCGATACCTTTAGTTTTAGTTCTAAAGTAACCCCTAGTAGTTTATATTAGCAGTCAACACCGTCTTAAACACAAACCACGTGGAGAGCCGATGAAGATAAGTGTTTGATGTCGAATCGTTAAATATCTTTCGTATTCTTTGCTGTTGTGAAAAATAGAAAAATGCACCAAACCTACGGTTACAAAAGTATTACAAAAGAAAAGAAAGAATCCATTGTTGGTTGGTTCAGAGGGACCTGGTTCTGAACTTGGTAGGGCGAACTACGGTTCGATCCCCCACAACTTACGATTAGGATATATATATATAAAGGGTTACCACACTTGTGTACCAGACCCCATGCTAGAGAGGATCAAAGTCACTAACCGGCTACTCCACTACGTACGTGTAAAGGCAAAGGGCTTAATGTGATTGCGCTAGAATGAAACCGGGTGAAATAGATACGAGAAACTTTAGGTTGAGCTATAATAGAATGACTAGAACTGGCTTGTTTAGAGGGGGGGTCTATGATTATGCTTGTTGCTTGTGTCACTAATGTATCTTTAGTGTTTTACTTGAGTATCCGTCATCTTAACAAAATGCCTTACAAAACATTTTCAAAACAAAAGGTATGTCATGTGTGTGCGTTTGATAAAACTTGTCCGACGTTCTTACTGACTATTTGCTTGAGGACAAGCAAAGATTCAAGTGTAGGGGAGTTTGATAACACGAAAATGTATCATATATTTGCCTTGGTTTATGACTAATAATTACGTTATTTCAGCTTAAGTTCCGATTATTCTGCGAGTATTCTAGTATTTTCGCAGGTATTTCATTGTCCAAGCTAAAAATGAGCAAAGTAGAAAAACATGAAGAAATGAGAAGAAAGCAGGAAGAAATGACACAGAAAAAAGCAGGAAAATAGAAAGTGGTGTGTGTGACGACCGTCACACAACCACCACGCCCGTCACGCAAATAAAAGGCGCACCACGACCGTCACGTCTCCACCACGACCGTCACACACACATAACAATTTATTACGTCCAGAACACAGACGTGGACACGGAAGACCAATGCAGTCACGCACGTTCAACATTTTCTCCTGAATTCTCTCAACTTCAGCTTCAACTGCACATGAGCTAGTATCCCTTGGATTTCTCAACGAAAAGTGAATGCTCCTATATTTTCTCCAACGTAAAGAAAAGGTTGGGCTATAAATACAACATTGATAGAACAACCAACCAGGAGAGATTTTTACCCCGAATTGCTGCAGAATTCAGTTTTTGAGAATTATTATTTTCCCTGCATTCTTGTTTGTTCCCCTTTCCATTCTTTGTTCTCCATTACCTTAAATAGTGATAGTTTCTCACATCGAGGAGCTATCGCACAGTAGTTAGGATTTTTAATCTTGCCTTCATCATTTGTTGTTCCGGTAGGATCGAGCAAAAGCCTACCGACTTGTGGAGGAATTGCTAGAAACGAATTATTGCTTATTTACCAGGTTTTTACCATTAATTTAATATCAACATTATTATTTCCCATTGTCATGTCTTATTTATTGTTTTGCAGTTTATGTTTATTCTTGTTTGTTTTAATTAATATGTCTAGCTAAATCCATATTATCGGTATGTAATTAAGTCAACCGGAATGGATTCGATCAAAATAAGCTAAAACCATGAACAACTTAATTTCTGGCTGCGATTTCTTAATTAAAATTGGACTTTTATTACGAGAGTAAAAAGGTAGCAAAGGTTAGGATTAAGACCACGAGAGTGTGAGATTTTAACCGGATAGCTGAAATCGGGCATTGGTTTTAAAAACAGCGAGATCACTTTAAAGTTAATTAGATTGTATTGGTTTTCAAAAAGTATTTTTAAACTCAAATGGGCTAGCGAGAGCAGACATTATGATTTAGGAGTATAGTCCGAAGCAATAACCACGAAAGTGTGAGGTGAGGGCTTTTAAACCGATATTTTCTACAGAAATATAATGTGACTTATCTTTATACGCTTAAGTTTTATTGAATCCATGATGGTATACTAAGTTACATACCGATATCCTAATATCAACTAGTTTATTCCAAATTTTAGATTCCCTTTTGTTTCCCGTTTGAACTTAAAACCAAAACATCGTCAGCCTTAGCTAAACATAGTAACAACCTGATGGCACTAGTTTGATTATCGGTCCCTGTGGGTTCGATATCTTTTAAAACTACGCGATAGACTGTGCGCTTGCAGTTAGTAATCCCGATAGACTCATAAACTCGCGATTAACGATATTCAAAACAACGGTGCGACCACTGTTAAAACCTTAGGCCTCTCCTTGAGTATAAGCCCCAACAATCGTTTCAAAGCAATTTCCCTTTTGATTTAGATTCAAATATACATTGCTATCAAAACTTTCTTTAATTTCTCTGAACAATTAACAATACAGCTTGGAAGCTCGCTCACCTGTAAGTTTTAACAGCTTTCATTTAATCGCTTTAATATATATAACTGTATTGTGGGAAGCGGCGCATGGTTAGTCCTCTTTCATTCTTTTAAATACATGCTATATATATAACTGTATTATGGGAAGCTGCGCATGGTTAGTCTTCTTTCATATCCTTCTAAAATACTTGTCATATATCAACTGTATATATATACTAGTATAGTTATTTAGAGTTTTCCCCGACAACTAGGTCTAGAACTAGGTAAAGCCCTGTTGGCCACTCTTAAATACAGTCAAAACTAGATACCCATAGGATTTCCAGATACAGTCTTTCCTTCTCTTGGGGTTAAACAATAGGGAACAAAGAGAAAGACAGTATTCTCGGTGAACCTTTTCTCAGACTGTCACCCGTAGAAATTGTCAAAGAAATTCTACTCCCCAGAATTGATCTATTCTCGGTGAATGGCATCTCTCGAGTTTCTTCATACCTCGGACTTTCCTGAAATGATCTCTTCTCTGTGAATTGCATTTCTTGAACTTCTCAGGGTTTGGGACCCACAGGCTTCCTAAAAGCATCCCGCCTCCTCTTGGGCTTTGTACAAGGACCCTCCGGCTTCTTAGAAGTTCTCATGCCTTCTCTTGGGCTTAATACAAGGACCCTGACGACCTCTTAAAGGTATAAGACAGAACTTAGTCATCCTTTGCTAGAGCAGTCTTTCCAGTGTCAAAACTCTGGCTAATTTAGGGTTGATTCTCATCCCTTAATGCCCGTGCCTCCTCTTGGGCATCATACAAAAGATAAAACTCTCCCCCACCAATAAACTTGGACAGTCTGAACCTCTTGAGTCTCAAAGACATTCTCAAGTTCCCTACAAACATAGGAGAAACTCTGGTCAATCTGGATCAATCTCCCAGAGAGCTGAAACTTAGTCTCTCTCCTAAAAATCCAAAAATCAGAACCTCAAGGCATCTGATACCTCAACTCTTATGTAATCCTCAGCAAGAGTTGATTCCCCACTTGGACCTGCCTCGGGATCCCAATTATCCCCGACAGAAAGTTAGCTTCCTCTTAGGCTTTGTATAATGATATTTCCTTAGCATAGTCAGCTTCCTCTTGGGCTTTGTACAAATGATTCTCCGCAGCGAAGCTAACCTTTTCAGACTCTCTTGTTGAGTCAATCACTTTTTCAGACTCTCTTGTTGAGTCAATCACTTCTCAAGACTCTCTCGTTGAGTCAGTCACTTCTCAAGACTCTCTTGTTGAGTAAACTCTTTTAGCCTCAATCCTGGGCTTTGTACAGGACAGATAAAAGCACTCTCTTGTTGAGTCAACATTTTAGCCTCAATCTTGGGCTTTGTACAAGACACAAACCTTCCTCTCTTAAGCTTGGGACAAATATTCCCCCAAGCAGAGTCAAACTTACTTCCGCCTCCATCTCGGGCTTTGTACAAGATACATAAAAATATCTTCACCAGAGTTAGCTAAATTTCCCTTTTTAGCCTTAATCTTGGGCTTTGTACAAGACAGATAATACTCTCCCGCAGAGTCAAACTTTCAGCCTCCTCTTAGGCTTTTTATAATGATATCCCCAAAGAGTCAGTCTCTTTTTTGTCTCAATCTTGGGCTTTATTCAAGATACCGACATATAAATACTCTCTTGTTGAGTCAGTCTTATCCAGACTTTGGACAAGGACTTCCCTAGCCGAGTCAATTAATCTTTTAGCATCAACCTTGTGCTTTGATCAAGGCACACAAAAATCAACAATCCCCTCAGAGGAAGTCCAATCCCTCTTTAGAGATGACAAGTTCTCTCTAAGTCAAACCTTTTAGCTTCAATCTTGGGCTTTGAACAAGACACAAATCAACCTTTTAGCTTCAATCTTGATCTTTGAACAAGACACCCAAAACATCTTTTCCTCCCTTAGAATAGGAGGAACTACGATTGCTCTGATTTCCCTGTTTCGTTTAAACGGGAATACGTAGGCATAAGATTGCGAAATCTTAGCGAGCATACTAATAAAAAACTCTAGGTCCAGTACCTTCACACATCAATCAAAACTTAGGTCCAGTACCTTACCAAAAAACATCGGGAAAATCCCAAACATCAACAAAAATTCACTCACTCACTCATATTTCCCAAGAAACTTTCCCAACCCAATAACAGATAAACACCATCAATTACAAAGCGAAACCTAAAGCTAACATCCTGTGGATAACCACATATAGGATGGGTAATTGACAACTACCCATTGTATAACCTGACCCCGGACCCCCAATCTCTTTAAAGCGTTTGTTCAGTTAAAACATTCGTGTGCAAGGTTAGTTTTAGATAGCTTCCCTTTCCCTTCCAGCTTCATGGGATAAATAAGAAATCAGAAAGTAGCACCCCGTTCCTCCTCATTATGGTGAGGAAAAGAACCAGCGATAAGGTGGTCGCATCACCGATAAAAATTGCTTGCTACAGGAAAATGGCGACTCTGCTGGGGAGTCATTGTCTGTATAGGAATAGGATTATAGAGGTCTAGGATGTTAGGATATATATATATTGTTCTGGACTGGACTGGGATTTCCTACAATCAAATAGGCCTAATCCATACAACTTGAAGAAGCCCATTAAAGTCCTAGAGAAGGGCACATAACCGCCATACACGAACCCAAAAGCATGTCGGGCACCCTGAGAATCCAAGGACACTTGAAGATCCGAAGACAAAGGAAGGCATCACGCCCTGATAAGAGCCTCCCCGACATGGTAGCCTCTCTCCGCGAGAATACTCCCAATCCCCACTGGCTCACAGGTCCTCGACATACATGGATCGCCTCCATTAGGTCGAAGTCCAGACCGCGACCGCCACATCTCCTCGACATCATAGACTCTTCTCCGAGGAACCCTTCAACGATCTTGTTCATACAAATATGTTTCATGTAACCGTCTAATAATGGTGTTAAAGGGACAGTTACACTAGGGCGTTGACCACGAGCTGGTCATTATTACTACACGTAAGCCCTAGTAGTTACTTGGAACGAGTCACACGCTGGTCCCACCCGTTGCAAGTAACCGTTGGCCATGTGCTGGGGGTCTCCTATAAATACCCTCTCACTTGAGAGGGCAAGGAAGTTAACTTCTTACTCTCATTCTTACTCTCTGTATTTGTTGTGCACTCACTGACTTAAGCATCGGAGTTTCCTACAGGTACACCCCCCCGCTGTCTTTCACCATCGTTGAAGTAGCAGTTATTCCAGATATTGTTGGCCACTTTCAAATAATCTGATCCAGGTACGATCAGTGGCGCCGTCTGTGGGAATATCATAAACTTCCCCGTTTTTCCTTTGCGACAAACCAAAGTTTCCTAATTCAACTACCAGCAATGGCCAACCCGTCCGCAAATCAAGCTATAGATAATGTCATCGCACAACTTGGTGGTAACACCCATGGCGATAACAATGTTCTTCAGCCCGTCGTGGAGAATGATATCAGAGATAGAGTCACCGCTTCCCCGTCTTTCGACGAGGTAGAGTACGAGACTGCTCAACAAGATGCACAAGAAGCAATCCTCCAACCCATATACCATCCCATGGATCCACCACCAAATGCGAATCTGAGCACTGCTGCTTTGTTTGCGTTGCTCAATCAGACCAATCAAATGATCTTCCCCGCGAAAGCATCGACCACCACCTTACCCCGGACGTTCACTGTCTCCGGTGGAATCTCGCAGTCCCTCCCCAGTAAATAAAGGGCGCAGGCCACATTTGGAGCGCAACCAGACCGAGCATCCACTGAAGCGCCATCGCTCCCCACCACCAAAAGCGGCCACTCGTCCCTTGAAGACTAAGAAGAGCAAGCCTTATGTCGAGGAGTCGAGAGTCCGCCACCAAGAGAGCTCCCCAAGATGTCATTATATTCGGGGCCATATTTCTCCTTCTGTATCCCCAGGAGATAGCGATGATGAAGACTATCGGACTCCCCTATCCAGGCAAATAATGGAAGTCCCTATTCCTAAAGGCTTGGAGAGACCTCCATCCTTGGGGACGTACGATGGGACATCTGATCCAGACGACCACGTCGAGAGCTTCGAGGCTCTTCTCGACTTTAGAAACGTCTCCGGCGCTATCAAATGTCGGCTATTCCCTACGACCCTTCGAAAAGGGGCCATGGCTTGGCACAAAAACCTGGCACCTGAATCTATAGCGTCCTGGGAAGCTCTGAGAGAACGCTTTAGGAAGCATTTTACGGCTTCTCGGAGGCATCCAAAGACTATATCATCCTTGGAAGCCATCTTCCAAGATAAGAAAGAATCTCTCCGGAGCTACATAGAGAGATTCAACAAGGAAGCGGTCGAGGTCCACACGACCGACCATATCAAATTATACCTTATCATCAAAGGACTGCGGGTCGGTTCCAAGTTCGCGGAATCCTTCGAAGCTGCGAGCTCAATCACATATCGAGTTCGAAGAAGCAGAAGCCGCCCAGATTACCCTTGATTTAAGAAGCAGAGAAGGCCCCCGCGGCCGGAACCGGGAAGACTCCCCCACACCTAGACGAGGAGGGGATAAGAGAAAAGAAGATTCCTCTCCACCTAGACGAGGCGGGGAGAGGAAGAAAGAAAACCGGCACAAAGAGCCCCGGGAATCTCGAGGACATGCCGGTCTTTTCAAAGATTACACTCCACTAAATGTGTCCCGTGCACGCATTTACAGCGAATGTGCAAATTCGGAGTTCGTGAAAGGGGGAATCCGCTTCCCAAAGCCAACAGCTCCCAAACCGAATACTGATAAATCCAAATACTACTGATTCCATCACAGTCACGGACATGTTACTGAAGATTGCATCCACCTAAAGGATGCTATCGAAACGTTGATTAAAGAGGGCTACCTGAAAAAGTACGCCAAACAAGACGAAACTCCTCGACCATCTGGCCAAGAAGCTCTGATTACCGAGGAGTCAAACCATCCGGACACCGAAAAACTACAGGTTGCCTTAAGCATCACCCGACCTGAAGACTTCGGTTTCCTTGGAAATATTAGCGATGCCGAAGCTGTTCGAAACATGTGGAAGAGCTTCCCAGCAGAAGAGATAGTAAGTGTTCGCAGTACCTGGGAAATTTTTCCCCAAGCCCTCGTCATATCAGGCGGAGATCCTGAACGAGTGACAGTCGGTTCAATAAAGAGAAAGTTCGACGAACTAAAGACATCCACTCCTCGGGACCCAAATCTCAGCTTATCTCGAGGAAAATCATGCCCTATAAGTTTCTATCTCGAGGAATTACCATGTGGATCCCCGAATGCTAATATACCCCTCCTAATTCGAGCACAAATGGCCAACTTTGATGTGCACCAAATTTTGGTCGATCAGGGAAGCTCGGTGGACATCATGTACACTCACCTCTTCGATACTCTCCAGCTGACAAAGCATCACCTGTCCCCATACGTGGGATCTGATCTACAAGGCTTCAACGACGCATCTACAAGACCTCGAGGTTATGTAGAATTGGTGGTCACGTTCGGAGCAGGTGAAACGGCTCGACAGGCGAAGACGCGTTTCCTAGTGGTTGACTGTCCTTCTCTCTACAACTGCATCTTGGGAAGAACCACATTGGCCGAAATAACAGCTGTACCATCCACTGTCCACCTAAAAATGAAATATTATACTACTCGAGGATGGGTGGTAACCCTACACGGGGATATTGAAGCAGCCAAAAGATGTTTCGATGCAGCGATAAAAGGCCTTAGTGTCGTCGGTGGTGTCCACCCCAAAAGGGCAGTTGCAGATATCGCACAAGTTCCACTGCCGCCGGTCAGCGCGGTCGACCTTGATAGCAGGTTATCCGGGGAACAGGAGGAAGTTGCAGGCAAAGACCTCCCAGTAGAAGTCAACGGGCAGCCGACCTACCCAATGCGCCCCATCCCAGACGGAGATTTCGAACTGATCCCTCTCAGCGACGACCCAAAGCAAACTGTGAAGATCGGCCATGGGCTCCCCGACTTGGCGAGGAGACAACTGAAAGCATGTCTCCGAGAGAATACAGATTTGTTCACTTGGAGCGCTTCGGAAATGCCCGGATTAGATCCTCAGGTGGCTTGTCACCAGCTGACCATAGATCCAAATGCTAGGGCTGTAGCTCAACGTAGGCGTAGGCAGTCTCCAGAAAAAATGGAGGCTGCTGAAAAAGCTGTAAAAGACCTCCTAGAGGCAAACTTTATTTCGGAAGCCAAGTACACCACTTGGCTGTCCAATGTTGTACTTGTTAAAAAATCTAATGGAAAATGGAGGATGTGCATTGGCTACACGGATCTTAATCGGGCATGCCCGAAAGACTCTTACCCATTGCCTAACATCGACCGATTGGTCGACAACTCTGCAGGATTTAAACTGTTATCTTTCATGGACGCTTATTCGGGATATAACCAAATCCCCATGGATGAGGCCGACAGAAAGCACACAACTTTTATGACTGAGTCGGGCAATTACTATTATAATGTGATGCCCTTTGGTCTGAAGAACGCTGGCGCCACCTACCAACGGATGATGAACAAGGTCTTCCAAGCGGAAATTGGTGACATGCTCGAAGTCTATATGGACGACATGATCGTCAAATCCGCAGTAGAAGACGACCACGCCGCTCATCTTAAAAAGGTGTTCGACACAGCGAGGAAATGTCGCATGAGATTCAACCCCGAAAAGTGCACTTTCGGTGTTCGAGCAGGGAAATTCCTCGGATTCTACCTTACTGAGAGAGGAATTAAAGCGAATCCCGACAAATGTAAGGCCTTTTCCGAGATTCCCACTCCGAACTCAAAGAAATCGATACAGTCACTTAACGGGATGCTCACTGCTCTCTCCCATTTTGTCGCTAAATCCGCGCAATACGCGCTCCCCTTTTTCAAACTTCTTCGACAAAAAGCAACATTTGAATGGAGTGAAGAATGCGAACAAGCCCTCCTCCATCTAAAACGAGTCTTATCGCAACCCCCGGTCTTGTCTTGACCAAACGACGGAGAAACACTTTTCTTATACCTGGCCATTACCGGCGAAGCGGTAAGTGCTGTCCTCATACGGGAAACCCCCGACGAACAAAAACCAGTTTATTTCATGAGCAAAGCTCTCCAGGGTCCCGAGCTCAGATACCAACAGATTGAAAAAGTCGCCTTGGCCCTCGTAACTGCAGCCAGAAGATTACGCCACTACTCCTGGCCCACACAATTGTGGTAAGAACTGAGCAGCCTATCAGACATCTCCTTAGTCGGCCAGATATGGCAGGGAGAATGCTCCAGTGGTCTCTCGAGCTATCCGAATTCGACGTTCGATACGAAGGGAGAAAAGCCTTGAAGGCTCAGGTACTGGCCGACTTCGTAGCTGAAATGACAATCCCCGAATCCTCGACTAATGGCTCCCAAAGATGGACAATTTACGTCGACGGAGCCTCCAGTGCAAAGGGCAGCGGGGCAGGCATTATCCTCGAGAACGAGGAAGGCATATTGATAGAAGTCTCACTAGAGCTATCTTTCAAGACATCAAATAACCAAGCCGAGTATGAAGTATTCCTCGCAGGACTTCGACACGCAGAGGACCTTGGCACAAAAGAAGTCAAAATCTTTACGGACTCTCAGCTCGTAGCATCACAAGTTAGGGGAGAATTTCAAGCCAAAAATGATAATCTCATTGAATACCTAACCTTGGTACAAGAAAAGTTGAAGAAATTTGTCTCCGCGGAGGTGGATCACATCCCGCACGAGCACAACACTCGAGCAGACATGCTCTCCAAACTAGCGAGCACTAAGAAGAAAGGAGGGAACAAATCAGTGATCCAAGAGATACTGACCCGTCCGAGCATCAATAAACCTACTTCGACCACCGAGGTGAAGGCTATCGGGGACGCGAACTATTGGATGACTCCAATTTACAAATACCTGATGACAGGCATACTGCCCGACAACCCTAAAGAAGCTGGGATAATTAGGAGGCAGGCATGTGCATACACCATAGTCGACGGTAAACTATATCGTCGAGGATTCTCCATCCCTCTACTCCGGTGCGTCGAGGAAAATAAAGTTTCTGAGATTCTCCAGGAAATACATGAAGGAATCAACGCACAACATCTAGGCGGAAGATCCTTAGCTCGAAAAGCTATCCGAGCAGGATATTACTGGCCTACTATGCAACAAGACGCAAAGGAACACGTCAAAAAGTGCGACCGTTGTCAGAGGCACGCAGACATGCACCTCTCTCCTCCAAACGAGCTTAAATCATTATCATCCCCGTGGCCCTTTGCGTGGTGGGGAATGGATATCCTCGGACCCTTTGTCGTAGGATCATACCAAAATAAGTACCTCATAGTCGGGGTAGATTACTTCACAAAATGGATCGAGGCAGAAGCGCTAGCCAAGATCACTGCTTTCAACATATTATGTTTCTACAAGAGAAATATACTCGCCCGATTCGGCGTGCCTCAGGCCATTGTCACAGACAATGGGACACAGTTCACCGACGGAAACTTCCAAGACTTCGTTGCCAAACTGGGTACGAAACAACATTTTACGTCAGTCGAGCACCCACAAACCAACGGGCAAGCTGAGGCAGCAAACAGAGTAATACTCCGAGGACTCAAACGACGACTCGGCGAGGCCAAACAATGATGGGTCGAGGAATTACACAGCGTCCTCTGGGCATATCAGACTACCCCTCATTCCACGACCGGGGAGACCCCGTTTCGGTTAACATATGGAACCGAGGCAGTAATCCCCATGGAAATCAGGGAACCGTCGAGAAGGACAGAAGCTTCTCTCGACAAAGAAGCGAACGACGAAGCCCTTCGCGAAGAACTCGACCTGGTCGAAGAAATAAGGACGGGCGCATCCCTCCGAGAAGCCTCTTTAAAACAAAAAATAACTTTGCGTTATAATGACAAAGTCATCAAACGAGATTTCCAAGTAGGCAATCTTGTCTTACGGTAAAATCAGAAAAACTCACGTGAAGGAAAGCTGGCCGCAAACTGGGAGGGCCCCTACCGTGTCATTGTAAAGACGGGGACAGGTGCTTATTACCTCGAAAATCTCCAAGATGAACAACTTGCTCGACCATGGAATGCTGAGAAGCTTAAACAATATTACAGTTGAACGCCACACGTAACTATTAAAGTTGTCATTACGGGGAGCGTGCCATGGTACAAGCACGACACCTCTATACGCTAACGAAGGTCACAAGTCACGTTGTGTGTGCGGTGAACTTTTGGCCCGGCGAGGGGTACTCTATCGAGCTCCGTCGTCAACGTACCTTGCAGGCAGAACACCCAGCTCGCGATGGGAAGTTCACGCCATGAAACTAAGACCTCGATTGATCTCTTAGCTTCATCAAAGGTCGGGGTACGACCCCTGACAACTCGACCAGCCCCCTTCGCAGTCGAGGATCACTAGAGTCGAGCAAACTCCCAAGTATCTAGCAAAATCAAAATAACTTAGACAAAAACAAGTAAAATACCACACACAGAACAGATAAAGAGGCAAAAGTGAAAGTACTAAATCGGGAAAACCCATTGTAAAGATATTACATAAAGCCCCGACTCTTAGGCTGGGCAAATCAAAAAGTATGGCACGCAGGCTGGTCAATACAAAAAATTGGCACGCAGGCCAAACTGAACTGAATACAACATCACTCAGCAACACCATCAGCTGCCTCAGGATTCTCCTGTTCCCCGCCGACTGTTTGTCTGGGCAACACAATCTTGCCGTCGACCACCTCAAACTTGGAATCAGCTCCGTCGGTCACGAGGTCCGGATTCAGGAGCTTAAGCTGCGCCACAGCGTTCTGGAACCCGACATCTGCAAACTCTAGAGCCTCATCTTCGGCCAATCGAAGGTCCTTCTCGACCTCCCTGAGCTTACCTATCAGGGCTGCTCGAGAGGTCAACAGTTTGTCATCCTCAGTCTCGTTCTCAGCTGGCCGAACAGCTTATTCCAATTCAACTATCCTGCCCTTAAGACGCTGCTCTTCCCCTTCCAACGCAGCAACCCGAGTAAGGTGGTCCTTCGCCGCGTCATCCGCTTCCTTCAACTTCCTCTCCGACCGTTCTTGCTGCTCGTGTTGTTCTTTATTCAGCTCCCTGCAATCCTTCAAATCCTTCTGCACACTGAGCAATTCAGCCCCCAAAGCCTGAAGCTTTTCTTCTAGTCGAGAAAGCTCAGATGCAGAACAACTCTCCTCATTCAGAACAAGGGCAGCCGAACAGAGCCGCATAACGGCAGACATATCCTCCATGATTATTTTCCTCCTCGCCTCTGGAGTGCTCCCCAACAAAGCCTGAACTTCAGAAGCGGCGACACGAGGACAGACAACCTCGGGGAAATAACGACACTGGAGATGACACGAAGGAATCTCGAAGCTTGCAGGAGGAGGAGGAGGACTACCCTCCACATCGACAACGAGCGGCCCAACAGTCCTCGCCCGCTTAGGTGTCCCTTGATCCCCCGGGGACTGATCCTCAGATGTCACGGGTGCAGCTAATGCTGTGTGAGCTTGCTCGAAACCCTCGAGCACTGCAGTAGAGGGAGCATTCTCGGGCACCGTCATAGAAGAGGCAGGCTGAAGGGTACTTTATTCAGCTGGACGGGATTGTTCTTCCCTCGCCCTTTTTGCCCTCAGCTTCGAGTATCTTTCTGCAGCTTTGACCATTTTCTCTGCAAAAAGAAAGAAAAATATTAGTAAAACAGGATACACAAACAAGAAATAAATCTAACTCGAGGATCGTCACACCACCTAAAAGCTCGACAGCCTCCTCATCGGAGAAAGTCTCGAGCAAGACACGAGTATTAATCAGGCGACAGATCTTTGGCACCTGCTCATCACCACCGGTCGAGGTCTCTCCGCTCGCAGACACGCCGGAGATTTTATTCAAATTCTCCACGTACTCGACAATCTTGGCATAAGCCTCACGATCCTCGACGCTGAGCTTATTATGTCTCACCTTATATTTATCAACCCCCTCTTTATAGTGCTCCTTTGTCCAATAGAGAGGAAACTTTGGCAACATCACTTTGGTAGGCAGCCCATTTACTTCTTGAGTCACCCGATCATAAATCGAAGTAATGGCCTCGAGGGAGACCGACTTCACGAAATAATAGCGCCACTTGAAATCCCGAACAGAATCCAAGTAGGTATGAAATAGAGCTTTATTCTGTTTGAACGACACCCAGCCGTGTCGACCATCAGTCATAGAACGCTACAGATGAAAAATCCGAAAAAAAAAGGGGCACCGTTGCCCTGACCTCCAAATACTTGCAGACGAGCACAAAAGCCCGAAGAAAAGCCAAAGAATTCGGATGTATTTGCGACGATGCCAACTTCAACCATTTAAAGACCCCCTCTTGGAAATCTGTGAAGGGGAGCCTCCACCCAGCCTCTTGAAACATAAACTCGTACACCGGGAAGCGCATTCCCATATACGGTGTACATATACGCTGATCCTCGTCGGGACGGTACACCTTCCAAGATTTCTCAGAACCAAGCAACCTATGCTCAACAGTGCAAAACCCATTTTTGCCGGGGAATGTGAAGACCGACGACATGGTGAGGGCCTCATCACATACCTAGTCCTCAAACGGACGCTCTTGCCTATAAGCCATGTGGGCCATCGGGATTTTAGCTTGGCTATCCTCCTCGAATTCACCTACGGCCACTTCAGCGGCCAATCTGTCCATCAACCTGAAAAGCAGAAGGGAACAGGTGAATTCGACGAGTCATACCAAACTAGCCAGTCGAAGACGAACGACAGATGTCCCCGGGAAACTCATCACATCCCCGGATAATCTTGCCCCTTTCCCCGTAAAATCAACGAAAAAGGGTAATTATTGGGGACCCAAAACATTATCAGGTCCCCACGATGTCCATTACACTCCCCAGAAAGTTTCTACGAATCCCCGGAATATTCATCCAGCTCCTCGGTTTTATTCAACGGGTACAAAAACACGAAAAATCTCATAAACTCTTTCTCTTAAAACAACCAAAGATCCCTGCCGTACTCGCCAGGAATCTTTCCATTTCTCACGAGAACTTTCATCAGTTCATCAAAGAAACGGTTTCAAACAAACTTAACTAAAGAAAAATACCAGAGAAAACAACAGTTTCAAGAAAATACCTTGTAAACGGCAGAATAGGGTTCAGACACGACGTAGCGCGATGGTTAACGGCGAACTTGCGGCGGTTGACGGCGGCAAACAGAAAGTGAGAAAACGGAGAAAGAAGAAGAAGCAACTCTTGGACGAAACAACGGAAAATGAGAAATGAAGGGAAGGAAGAGTATTTATAGAGAAATCACGGAACTCGAGAAACCTGCGGAACTCGAGTACTCTACCCTAGGCAGCCACCCTATGCAATGATGACTAATGACACATGGCACACTGACACCGCTCAGAAAACCCACACGCGTCATTTCGTCATCCCATCGTTTCAAAACGAAAACTTCTCGTCTCCCCGACATTTCAATCATATGGGACTCTCCGTCGGCCACGAGCCGCCAGTGCCCGACGTCATAACAACCATGGGAATTTCGACCATGCTGATATCCTCCTCGGATCATCCTTTGACATTTCCCTGACACAATTATCGACCCTCAAGTCATTACTCTGATAACTCAAAGCAACGACTTGGGGGGGACTCCTGTTCTGGACTGGACCGGGATTTCCTACAATCAAATAGGCCCAATCCATACAACTTGAAGAAGCCCATTAAAGTCCTAGAGTAGGGCACATGACCGCCATACACGACCCCAAAAGCATGTCGGGCACCCTGAGAATCCAAGGACACTTGAAGATCCGAAGACAAAGGAAGGCATCGCGCCCTGATAAGAGTCTCCCCGACATGGTAGCCTCTCTCCGCGAGAATACTCCCAATCCCCACTGGCTTACAGGTCCTCGACATACATGGATCGCCTCCATTAGGTCGAAGTCCAGACCGCGACCGCCACATCTCCTCGACATCATAGACTCTTCTCCGAGGAACCCTTCAACGGTCTTGTTCATACAAATACGTTTCATGTAACCATCTAATAATGGCGTTAAAGGGACAGTTACACTAGGGCGTTGACCACGAGCTAGTCATTATTACTACACGTAAGCCCTAGCAGTTACTTGGAACGGGTCACACGCTGGTCCCACCCGTTGCAAGTAACCGTTGGCCACGCGCTGGGGGTCTCCTATAAATACCCTCTCACTTGAGAGGGCAAGGAAGTTAACTTCTTACTCTCATTCTTACTCTCTGTATTTGTTGTGCACTCACTGACTTAAGCATCGGAGTATCCTACAGGTACACCCCCCCCCCGGCTGTCTTTCACCATCGTTGAAATAGCAGTTATTCCAGATATTGTTGGCCACTTTCAAATAATCTGATCCAGGTACGATCATATATATATATATATATTGCTTTTCCTAATTGATATTTGTGTTTATTTTTCTGCTAATGGGACTGCGTGTGATGCCGCATCCGGAAAGATTGAGTATACACCTAAGATAAGTGATGGCACTAGACGGGTAATCTTACAGGGAGTGACTCCCAAATAAGAGGTCCCGGTCGACCATATAATCAGTGGAGATACTGTCATACCCCAAGTTTTGACCACTAAGATCTCCCATCATTGTACAAATCATCATCACAATATGGATGGACCATCACGCCTCATCAGTCTCCCCAAAGATGGGTGAGCATCCACTATAATCAAACTTAGGATTTTAAGCCCTCTTAGAGCCTTAGACAAAGGATCAATCAAGGAATGAAATTATATTCAACTTGTCTAACCTCTCAAACATCCACAAAGGATCAAGAGGACTCCCACTTCAAGGATTAAGCACAAGGCTGCAACCTTCTAAGTGGATTAAGCCTAAAGATCGCCAGTGTCACCAAATTAGGGTTTTGGTCGACCAGGGCCTCCAGATGGAAATCTTACTCTGGGAATGAGCCAATGATTCAAAGCATAACCTAAAATGCTCCATGGGACCTCATGAACCCAATCATCAAGTCAATTTAGCCTCAGGGGATGCATTTACTAAAAATCAGGAATTAGGGTTTCTTGACCTAATTCACCCCTAAGTTGACTTTTGGGACAAATCATGAGCCAAGACCTCAAGACATGGGTTGAGGGTCTCTAACACACCACATTGATCCATTTGAAACAATGGATTGGTCTAAGAAGCTTGAGCAACAAGTTTCAATTTCATTTGAACCACAGTTAGGGTTTCGCGGAAAAAGTCAACTGTAGCTTTGACTTTTGACCAGGACATGCTCCCAAACCCTAGGACATGATCCAATACACCCTATGACACCTATGAAATCAATACATCAAGTTTAATTTAGGTCAAGGACTTGATTTCACCAAGGACCGCACAGTTTGGAGTTCATCTGATAAAAAGTCAACTGTGCACAAAGTCAACTTTGACTTTTTGAGATTTTTCACAATTATGGTTCTTTGACCCTAAAACAATGTTAATGTATGATTTGAATCATCATTCATCAAGAAAAATCAAAGAAAGTGGGATAACTTGTAATAGGGGTAACCATAAAAACTTAGAATTTTTCTAAGTTATGGAACAAAGTGGCTAGGGTACCAACTTCCAAGGATCATAACTTGAGATCCAAGCAACCATTTTGGATGGTCCAAAGATGGATTTGTAGCTCTCATGGAATACTACAAAAGTGTCAACTACACCTCATTCCAATTCCTCATAGATTTTAAGTTATGGAGTGATCAAAATGGCTGAAAACACAAAAGTGACATTTTTCCAACACTTAGTGAAATTTTCACTAAGTCAGAATCTGCCTTATTTTTTCCCAAATGTAGAGGCAGTTTTCAATGTAATTCAAGTTAGATCAAAACCAAAGTTGGACATCATGATGAAATATGATATATCAGCTTTCCAAAATGTCCAAGAACTCCACCAAATTCCATCTACCTAGGAGTTATGACAGTTGCAATATGCCTTGATGCAAACTGTCTTGCAAGACAGATTTGTGCATTAGGGCTCGATTTGAACGATTTGTGCAAATGAAAAACAAGTTTATTCATCTGCACACCTCAGGGGGAGACTAAGGAGGAATAAACACTGATCCATAAGCCTCCCAAGTCTTTGAAACTACAAATAGCATGCCAAACCTAAAAAGCTAAAGATGCCTCAAGACTCTAATTTTGTTTTGAGGCATTCAATGGATGCTTAGAGGTGGTATGTTTTAGAGCAAAGATGAACACTTTAGTCAAGCCTTATCCTTAAATCAGAGAACCATAGGTCTGTGCTCTAATCTTAAGTCAATGGCTAGAGGAGACTTGAGATTCCAAAGTGATCCAATTGGCCACAGACCTGTACCAGTTGCCATACCCTCTTCCTTGCAAAAAAATTTGTTCTACTATAAATAGAGCTCATTTATGATCAGTTTGAGTACACCAAAGTACCCAAACTGATGCTTTCCTCAAAATCACACTTTTACTCCAATTTTTCCTTCTAAAGCAAGTCATTATCGGGTTTTGAGTTTGAGAGCAATTCCAACCAAACCAAACCAATCACACACACACCTCATAAACATCATATAGAAGTGATCCAAACACTTAAACAACATCTGGAACACCAGATTCTCAAAATCACCAGCCACCTGCACAAACCTTTGACAGATTTGTAGTTGAGGTGCCAAATCAAGTTTCAGTTCAATTTAATCCACTCCAAGCATCCAGACACACTTCATAGCACCTAAGGAAGCTGTCCACATCATTGGAACCAAGCTGCAACACCTCCAACCTAGAACTCAATCACCAGCTGCAAGAGGTAAGCCTCAACTTGGTCATCTCATGATTCATGCATATTTCCTTGCACAATACTTTTACCATATGTTCATAATCATGTATGGAGGGTTTCCCCTCAATTAATTGCTTTGTATGAATCGTGTATCAAATTTCTGAGCCTTCATGCAGAAATTAGGGTTCTTGAAGTTTCTCTTTGATTTCTTATTCCATGCTTAAAATAAATGAAATTAAAGACCATAGACATGATCGTGAGTTGAAAACGAGTAGATTGATATGTGGATTGTGTGATTTCATCAAGTATTCAATGAGTTTGAGGGGAAAACATAATTCTGGGCAAAACAGAGCACGCGGGCAAGACCAAGGTGTTCTTGGCGCCCTTTATCAAATTTTCAAATATTTAAATTTTTGTGATTTTATTTAATTGATTCAAAAATTAATTTCTCTCTTATTTTTAATGATTTTGAGTTAATTCTTTTTTTAATAATTCACAAAAATGTTAAAATATTTTATTTTACAAAAATTTCCCAAAAATATTATTTATTTCATATACTTGATATTTTTGCAAAAGAATTAATTTTTATTTGTTTTTTAACATTTAAAATATTTTTTCCTTCTTGATTTTCCAAACTTAAATGGTTTCCAATCATTTTGTGGATAAAAACACGATTTTTCAAACATTAATCCAAGATCACAACTTGTTTTTTTTCACACATGTTTGATAATTTTGATAATTTTAATTGAATTTTTATTTAATTAAAATACATTTTGAAATCAAATTAGGGTTTTGATTGATTCCACCCTCATTAATCTTTCTTCAAACACTTTTAGGCCTCTTGATAGAGTGTAAGTCCCATCCCTTTATAAATAAAAATTTTTGGGGCCTCACACATTGTATAAGTCCCTTTGTATATTTTCAAAAGTTCGGCGCGATCGTCGCCTTTTTAACAAAACCAACTGGGCTTCTCCTTGAGCTATAAGTCCCATCTTTATTTATTTTCAAACTTTTTGGGCTTCTTGATAGAGTGTAAGTCCCATCCCATTGTAAATAAAACTTTTTTGGGCCTCAATGCATTGTATAAGTCCCGATATAGTAAAAATCTCGGGGCGATCGCCAGTTCAAAATCAAATCATCTGGGCCTACCCTCGTGTTGTAAGTCTCATTTCTTTTCTTTAAATAAACTTTGGGCCTCTCCTTGAGTTGTAAGACCCAACCCTTTTGTAAATAAACCTCGTTGGGCCTCAGTCGTTGTATAAGTTCCGAGACGATATTCAAAACAACGGTGCGACCACTGTTAAAACCTTGGGCCTCTCCTTGAGTATAAGCCCCAATAATCGTTTCAAAGCAATTTCCCTTTTGATTTAGATTCAAATATACATTGCTATCAAAACTTTCTTTAATTTCTCTGAACAACTAACAATACAGCATGGAAGCTCGCTCACCTGTAAGTTTTAACAGCTTTCATTTACTCGCTTTAATATATATAACTGTATTATGGGAAGCGGCACATGGTTAGTCCTCTTTCATTCTTTTAAATACATGTTATATATATATATATATAACTGTATTGTGGGAAGCTGCGCATTGTTAGTCTTCTTTCATATCCTTTTAAAATACTTGTCATATATCAACTGTATATATACTAGTATAGTTATTTAGAGTTTTCCCCGGCAACTAGGTCTAGAACTAGGTAAAGCCCTGTTGGTCACTCTTAAATACAGTCAAAACTAGATCCCCATAGGATTTCCAGTTACAGTCTTCCCTTCTCTTGGGGTTAAACAATATGGAACAAAGAGAAAGGCAGTATTCTCGGTGAACCTTTTCTCAGACAATCACCCCTAGAAATTGTCAAAGAAATTATACTCCCCAGAGTTGATCTATTCTCGGTGAATGGTATCTCTTGAGTTTCTTCAAACCTCGGACTTTCCTAAAATGATCTCTTCTCTGTGAATTGCATTTCTTGAACTTCTCTGGGTTTGGGACCCACAGGCTTCCTAAAAGCATTCGGGCCTCCTCTTGGGCTTTGTACAAGGACCCTCCGGCTTCTTAGAAGGTCTCATGCCTTCTCTTGGGCTTAATACAAGGACCCTGACGACCTCTTAAAGGTATAATACATAACTTAGTCATCCTTTGCTAGAGCAGTCTTTTTGGTGTTAAAACTCCGGCCAATTTAGGGTTGATTCTCATCCCTTAATGCCCGTGCCTCCACTTGGGCATCGTACAAAAGATAAAACTCTCCCCCACCAGTAGACTTGGACAGTCTAAACCTCTTGAGTCTCAAAGACATTCTCAAGTTCCCTACAAACATAGGAGAAACTCCGATCAATCTGGATCAATCTCCCAGAGAGCTGAAACTTAGTCTCTCTCCTAAAAACCCCAAAATTAGAACCTCAAGGCATCTGATACCTCAACTCTTCTGTAATCCTCAGCAAGAGTTAATTCCCCACTTGGACCTGCCTCGGGATCTCAATTATCCCCGGCAGAAAGTTAGCCTTCTCTTAGGCTTTGTATAATGATCTTTCCTCAGCATAGTCAGCCTCCTCTTGGGCTTTGTACAAATGATTCTCCCCAGCGGAGCTAACCTTTTCAGACTCTCTTGTTGATTCAATCACCTTTTTAGACTCTCTTGTTGAGTCAATCACTTCTCAAGACTCTCTTGTTGAGTAAGTCACTTCTCAAGACTCTCTTGTTGAGTCAACTCTTTTAGCCTTAATCCTGGGCTTCGTACAGGACAGATAAAAGCACTTTCTTGTTGAGTCAACATTTTAGCCTCAATCTTGGGCTTTGTACAAGACACAAACCTTCCTCTCTTAAGCTTGGGACAAATATTTCCCCAAGCAGAGTCAAACTTACTTCCGCCTCCATCTTGGGCTTTGTACAAGATACATAAAAATATCTTCACCAGAGTTAGTTAAATTTCCCTTTTTAGCCTTAATATTGGGCTTTGTACAAGACAGATAATACTCTCCCGTAGAGTCAAACTTTCAGCCTCCTCTTAGGCTTTGTATAATGATATCCCCAAAGAGTCAGTCTCTTTTTTGCCTCAATCTTGGGCTTTGTACAAGATACCGACATATAAACACTCTCTTGTTGAGTCAGTCTTATCCAGACTTTGGACAAGGACTTCCCTAGCTGAGTCAATTAATCTTTAGCATCAACCTTGTGCTTTGATCAAGGCACACAAAAATCAACAATCCCCTAAGAGGAAGTCCAATCCCTCTTTAGAGATGACAAGTTCTCTCTCAGTCAAACCTTTTAGCTTCAATCTTGGGCTTTGAACAAGACACAAATAAACCTTTTAGCTTCAATCTTAAGCTTTGAACAAGACACCCAAAACATCTTTTCCTCCCTTAGAATAGGAGGAACTACGATTGCTCTGATTTTCGTGTTTCGTTTAAACGGGAATACGTAGGCATAAGATTGCGAAATCTTAGTGAGCATACTAATCAAAAACTCTAGGTCCAGTACCTTCACACATCAATCAAAACTTAGGTCCAGTACCTTACCAAAAAACATCGGGAAAATCCCGAACATCAACAAAAATTCACTCACTCACTCATATTTCCCAAGAAACTTTCCCAACCCATTAACAGATAAACACCATCAATTACAAAGTGAAACCTAAAGCTAACATCCTATGGATAACCACATATAGGATGGCTAATTGACAACTACCCATTGTATAACCTGATCCCGGACTCCCCAATCTCTTTAAAGTGTTTGTTCAGTTAAAACATTTGCGTGCAAGGTTAGTTTTAGATAGCTTCCCTTTCCCTTCCAGCTTCATGGGATAAATAAGAAATCAGAAAGTAGCACCCCTTCCTCCTCATTACGGTGAGGAGAAGAACCAACGATAAGGTGGTCGCGTCACCAACAAAAATTGCTCGCTTCACCCTACAGATGTGATATGACCAAAAGAAGGTGCCCTGATGCAGCATAACCCATGAGGATCTGACATATCTTGCCCCATGACGTTGATTAACCGCTCTCCGGAGAGAATAACCTTTTGCTTTTGGGGTGGCCTGCCCCAGCCTTGAAGTGATTTTGCCCCTGACTAACTGATCTGTGAAGGAGTACCTCTGACTGACTGACCTTCGAGAGATTTGTCGAATCTCGACATGATTGCCCCAGATTGACTTAATCTTGGAATGGATTACACACTTGGTATGCCTTGCCCCTGCTCAACGGAGTACTCAGGCATTTTGCATCTTAGATTGATCAATCTTTCCATTGCAGAAACTTTCCTGATGTCAAGTACTTACTCGCAAGTAAAACAATTCGTTTTGAAATTGACAATTTCAATGCAATGCATATGACATTTTTGAAATCCAAGTCTATTCACTGGTAAAATGTTGCGACACTTAGTGGATGAATCACTAGTCAAAATGTCACTGATACCAACATGAATGGTAAGAAAATCCGTTTAGGAGTCAGATTCAACGCGATCTTTACTGAAATATGCTCTCGAAACAACCCTGCTTCAATTAGGTCTTTTGAGGGTTGTAACGTGGCCTGGTTCACGGTTTGAGAAAGAAAGGATATAAGGCTCAAAGTTTTATTTTAACCCATCCATTCTCCTTGATGTTCTCCAGTCATACGTTTAGCTAACTTGACACAGGCGCTCACCTTTCAAAAAGGTTCATGAATGGTTGGAGGATAGAAGGAACCCACACGGTTTTCGGAGTGACAGTCACCCCTTTTCTCTTTGGTGTCTGTAGCCACACGACTTGTTCTTTATCGAGGATTTTTCATTTTTTTCTTATTTTCCACTTTTCATTCTTTTGTTTTCCCTGATTTTGCCTAGACTGATTCTTTTTTAATCTTTCGATCTTGAAGTCCAGCGGGATGCCCTAACTTTTGCCTAAGTCACTTGTTTTCAAGTTTTTGACTTAGCGGGCTTTATCCTTTTTTTTCTGATTCTTTTTCTCTTGATTGATTTTTTTTAACAAATCGCGTGACACTGGCTTGTCTGACTTGTTTGAAAGGGCTGTGACTGCCTCACTCTTCGATTGGAGAGGGATAACCTTATGTAATGGATCCTCGAATGGGACACTCCTTTTGAAATTTGAACGCTCGGTCAAGTTAACTGACACCTACCCTGCCCCAGGTTAAGGTTGAGGGTTTTTTTCGTTCTCAGAAAGAAACTCCTACTTCTAGGCTCGACGGGGTTGACAAGGGATTTTCTTCCTTATATCTTCGGTGTTTAGGGATTTGAAACAATGCCTGCACATCATCAGCAGGGTTTTGTTCAAAAGCATACAATCAGAAGTTTTGTGTCTTTGAATTTCATCATCCTCCCTCGGATCCTGCTTAAACAAGCAAAAGATATCGATAAAAAGTATGAGTGAACACAAATGGATTTAATTAAAACATGCATATTCACTTCATTATCATTATCAATTAAAAACAGACAAGTTTTATAAATGAGTTTGCACATTAACAGAAAAGAAACTACAAATGCAAAGAAATGACATGATCTATAAAATTGCCAGCTTCGGGGAACTGGGCTTTCCAATCTTGATTCGCTAGTGAACTAGCCATCTTCAGAATTGCTCGTCGAAGTCAGTCTGATAATCATCTGCACAACTGCTCTCGGTGACTTCTTCCATGACCTAAATTGATGAACCCACATTACTGGATGACGGAGAATTATTGATTTGAATACCCTGAGACGTGAATGAGAACATATTAGAGTCAAGAAGTGTCTGAATCTTACTCTTGAGTACCTTACAATCTTCAGTTGAATGCCCCGGTGCTCCAGCATGGTAGTCACAATGGGCGTTGACATCAAAACCTGGTGGGTATAGAAAAGGCACTGGCTTCAATTCCTTCCGCATAATTAATCAACCTCTGATCAAATCTGGCAACATCTGACTATACGACATTGATAGCATTGTGAAATGCCTCTCTGGCTTCCTTGGCCTTTGTCGGGTGTGCTGACGCGGCTGACGGCGCTATGACCATTGATTCTAAGGAGGTCTCTGATTCGGAGAAAGATATTGTTCCTGATACGGAGACCCAGAATATTGCTGACTCTGAACAGTTGAAACACCTGAGTATTGAGAATGGGGTGGCGGATGTTCCCAAACGAAATTACTTTCTTCCCATTCTTCTTGAGAACTGACAACTGATGCACTTTCACTAGCTGGGAAGTTCGAGGCTTCTTGAATCTTTCCGATCTTGATGCCGCTCTCGATGCGTTCTCCAATTATTACCAGGTTATAGAATTTTTCTGCTCCAATGTCAATCATCTTATCAAAGTACGAGCCTTGTAATGTACCCATGAACAGGTCAACCAATTCTCTATCCAAAAGTGGTGGCTGAACACGAGCACCTAACTCTCTCCATCTTTGACCATACCCTCTGAATGATTCATTGTCCGCTTAAGATAAGTCTTGCAACTGCATGTGGCTGGGATCCATGTCAAGATTATAACTGTACTGCTTCATAAAGGCGTTGGCTAGATCTGACCATGATCAGATGCAACCACTTTCTAACTGCATATACCAACTCAGTGATGCCCCACTCAAACTGTCCTGGAAACAGTGGATCATGAGCTTGTCGTGGTAGACATAAGAGGTCATTCTTCGGAAAAACATCGCCAAATGTTGCTTCGGATAGCTATCCCCTTTGTACTGCTCAAATTTTGGTATCTTGAACTTTGGAGGCATCACAAGGCCAGGTACCAGACACATGCTCGAAGCATTCAAATCAAGAGTATCACGCCTCACTAGGGCATCAAGCTTCTCTTCCAACACACGACATCATTCGTCAAACTCAACAGATCGTGGGTTCTTAGGCTTCATCTTTGGAACTACCCCTTGGAAATCTGACACAGAGAAGGTAAAGCTCTGATAGTCTGTAGCATCAAGAGAAGAAGAATGTCCATCTCGGACAATAAGACGTTCTTGTACAACTTGATTCTCAACAGGGATTTGCACAGGCTGAGGTTGAGTAACATTTATCATTGGAGGTGGAATGACATTCCCAGTTCTCTGAATATATGCATCTCCCCTTGTCATGGCTGCCATAGCTTCCACAAGTTGATCAAACTGATTTCTCATCAACTTAACATCGGCCCTGGTCACAAGCTGATTTTGTTCTCCTGAATTCATGATTCTTCCAAAAGCTTATTCAAGTCCAATACGAAGTCGGGAAATCAACTGCAGGTCGAGGACAAATGATGGATGAGCTCACTGATCTGGTCTGGAGAAAGACATGCAAAATGATGATGCAAGATGCAATGCGATGCAATAAGACATGGGATCAAAGCTTCCAAATATTTTGAATAAGTGTTGTGCTGATGACTGAATAATCTCGAAGGTCTGCTCTGAAGAAAATACCGAAATACCAGAACATCCGAATAACCAGAATACCAGAATACCAGGCTGATAAGTCCATACTGATAAGAAAACCAGAATACCGGGTAGGTTGAAGGTCAAAGTTTCCTGCAAACCTGTAAACACCCAGCCCTCTCATATGTGGGTTCTATAAAAGCCAAGGATCCTCAGCATCGGACTCCCATGTCGAGAAATGATGATACGGTCACCATTTCTGGTTTGGCATCATCACCAATCGAGGAGGCCTCAACTGATTCCCCTAAAAAAGGTCACCCTATGATAAGTTCCCAGCTTCAAGTCCTCGGATCAAGAAGCATAATGGGTTTGTCATTTTTGGTCTGCCATTACTACCTCTTGGGAGGAGTGCCTCAACTGAGTCCTCGGGGAGTGGTCGCCAGAGTCGATAGCTCTCTAGGTTACATTCCATCATCTGCACCAATGCGCAGGATAAAACATTACCAAAGAAAACCTCGTCCGGATGTGGAGTTTTCGTGTATACTACGTCTGGCCAAATTCCACACAAGTCACACTACTTTCCACGCTAATCCTAGGTGTATGCTCAAGCCTGGGTATTGGGCTTATCTCTCATAGAACCAACCCACCCAACAACACAACAACAGCAGAGCAATATGATAACAATAATCAAAATGCAATAAATGCGGTAAAATACAATAATATGCAACAAATAATGCACAACAGTAAACACCCAATAAAAAAACAGACAAGCGCTAGGATTGACTCGCATAGGGAACCAGAGTCCCCAGCAGAGTCGCCAGCTGTCGCAACTGCGAAAAAACAACCGGCGAGAAACTAGAACATAAGATTCACCACCGAATGTTATTTATCCCGGCGCAGGGAAAGGAAACGATTAAAGAAACCTCAAAAGGGAGAAGACATGGTCATCGCAACCATAGTCCGGGTTCGGGAGTCGGTTACGCGAGGGGAAGGTATTAGCACCCCCACGTGTCCATCGTACTCGATGGGATCCACGCTTGTTGTCTAATCAAAGGGTGAGTTATCTAAAGTCTACTGCTAAACAAAAACGGGAAGGTAAAAATGAGAACGGAAAATAAAAGAGGACTCGCAAGGATCATCGCAATCCTATGCCTACGTATCTTCATGGACGAATGAAGAATCAGAGTCGACGTAGTTCGATGGACTACGCACTAAGGGAGAGGTTGCTCGCCGAGACATCGCTGTCTTGTGCCTACGTATCCTCAATCTAACCAGAGAGAGGAAATCAGAGTAGTCGTAGTTCGACCTACGGGTCGAAAGGGTCTCGATCGCACTAGGGCGAGAGAAAAAGTTCGGTTATCAGGTTGGTCTTGATCGCATGGGTGCGAGAGAAGATGGAAGTTAGTTGTTAGTGTGCTCGACAAGGATAGGGATCCTCGTTGTAGCGAGCGATTTTGGACGTGGTTCTTAAGCACTGCCGCTCTGGGTTACTACAGGTCGATTCATTTTTTGTCCTATTGAAGCTTATGAAGGAAGGGAAATAGATGTCTCCAACTAACCCTGCTTTGCAAACTGAGGTCAAACAGTCAAAACTGTTGGTTTACAGATGCGATCAATATGGGGGGGCCTCTCTTAGGTTATTTTGGTTGAATTTAGACTTTTGGTAGGGAATAAGGACTCGAATATTTTGGTGGATATGTAAGGATTTGTGACCTGAGGTTTTTTGATGTGGTGTGCTCGCTAATATTTTTCTTTCAATCTTATGCCTACGTATTCCCGTTTACCGAAACAGGAAAATCAGAGCGATCGTAGTTCCTCCTATTCTATGGGAGGAAATGGTGTTTTGGTGTCTTGTTCAAAGCCCAAGACGTGAAGCTAAAGGTTGTTTGTATCTTGTTCGAAGCCCAAGATGTGAAGCTGAAGGGTCTATTTGTATCTTGTTCGAAGCCCAAGATGTGAAGCTAAAAAGGTGTTGTCTTTAGAGAGAATTTGTCATCTCTAAAGAGGGTACTTTGTCTGTTTGTCACAACTATTTGGTGACTGACTATAAAGAACAATTACTTTAACCGGGATATGTGAATCCTAGCAATGCCATAATTTCCTTTATAGGGGGTTTTAAACTGAAGGAGAAGACTTTAACTCAGTGTAGAGCAATGCCATCTTTCCTTAGGAATTTCTCATGCTAAAAGAGGGACAGTGGCGTGGATGTAAATAATCCAGAGGCTTGCCGCTTATAGGGATTAGATGAAAGGAGTTGTTGATGTTTGTATCCTATGAACGAGGCACAATTTTGATGCTAAAAGGTTGATTGACTCAACCGGGGTTTTTCTTATACAAAGCCTAAGTGGAGGCTATTGGCCCAACAAGAGGGTGCTTTTATGTGTCTCGTACGAAGCCCGAGAGGGAGGCTAAAAGGGTTTGACTCAACAAGAGAGTCTTTTATACTCACAAAGAGAGTGATTTGTATCTCGTACGAAGCCCGAGATGAAGGCTAAAAGAGGATTGACTCAACAAGAGAGTCTTTTTGTATCTCGTACGAAGCCCGAGATAGAGGCTAAAGGATTGCTGTTTCAGTTGAGTGACAGGTCCAGTAGGTTGGTTAAAAGAGAAAATCAGTTCTTATAAAGAGACTGATTAAAGGTAAGGCTATGCTTTGGGATTGATCAGAGGATCAGGGTTGTTTCCTGTTCTTTAAGGAAATGGGGAATCCAGAGGGTATTGGAGACTGTCCGAGTCTACTGGTGTTTTTCCCTACTTGAGAATGCCTTCGAGACTCAAGGAGATTAGACTGTCCAAGTCTAGAGTTTTATCTTTTGTACTCTGCTTAAAGAAACAGTAGTAGTACGTTCACGGTAGAAAGATCTAGACTCTTTGAAAGACTGTTCTATTAAGATGACTAATTTATGTTCCTATACCTCTAGGAGGTCGTCGGGACAATTTGTACGAAGCCCAAGAGGAGGCTGGAAACCTTTAAGAAGCCGAGGGACAATTTGTACGAAGCCCAAGAGGAGGCTCTCTTCCCGAAGGAAGAATCCTTATACGAAGCCTAAGAGGAAGCTGTGAATACTTCTAAGAAGCCGTAGGGTCCTTGTACAACGCCCAAGAGGAGGCGGGGATGCTTTTAGGAAGCCTGTGGGTCCCCAAACTTCGAGAAATTCAAGATAGGCTATTCACAGAGAATAGATCAAGCCATGAAAGTTCGAGAATTTGGAAGAAACTCAAGAGATGCCATTCACGGAGAAAAGATCATCTCTGGGGAGTAGAGTTTCTTTGACAATGTCTAAGGGTGACAGTCTGAGAAAGGGTTCATCGAGAATGTTGTCTTTCCCGTCTCCATATTGTTTAACCCCAAGAGGAGGGAAGACTGTGTCTGGTAATCCTATGGGGATCTAGTTTTGTCTATTTAAGAGTGATCAACAGGGCTTAGTACTAGACGTAGTTACCAGGGAAACTCTAAATATCTATACTAGTATTACACAGTTGATATGAGTTTATGAAAGAAGACTTACAGTGAAACAGCCCCACAATACAGTTATATGTATATGAAAGCGGATAAAGAAAGCATATAACCACTTACTCGGTTGTAGAGCTTCCATGCTGTTTGGTTAGTTGTTCAACAAAGAAATATTGAAAACAACAGTATATTCAAAATTAAAGGAGAAAGTATTTTGAAAAGATGTTGGGGCTTACAGCTCAAGGAGAGGCCCAAGGTTTATCAGTGATCGCACTGTCGTTTTGTACAGAGGGACTTATACAAGTGACTGAGGCCCAAAACATTTTCTGTACAAAGGGGATTGGGTCTTACACTCTAATAGAGGCCCAAAAGATTTATTTTTGTACAAGTGGTGGGGCTGACAGCTCAAGGAGAGGCCCAGGGTCATTTGTTTGAAAATGGCGATCGCGCCGAGATTTTTGAAAACGCGGTGGGTCTTATACAATGCATTGAGGGCCAAAAAATGGTTTGGTTTTCAAAGGGGGTTAAGTCTTACACTCTAATAGAGGCCCAAAAGATTTTAAATGGGTCTTATAGCTCGAGGAGAGGCCCAAGGTTTGTTTTTCAACGGACGATGATCGCGTCGAACTTTTTGAAATACAACGGGACTTATACAATAAGTGAGGCCCAAGAATAGGTTTGTATTTACAAAGGATTGGATCTTACACTTTATTAGAGGCCCAAAGTGTTTTTAAAAGGTTTGATGAGGGTTGAATTAATCAAAACCCTAATTTGTTTCCAAAATGTATTTTAATTGAATAAAAAATTCAATTAAAATGATCAAAATTGTTTAACATGTGGAAAACAAATTGTGATCTTGGATTAATGTTTCAAAAATCATGTTTTGACATTACAAAATGATTAGAAGTCATTAAAATTTGCAAAATCAAGAAGGAAAAAATATTTTAAATGTCAAAAACAATTAAAATATTAATTCTTTGCAAAAATATCAATTATATGAAACAAATAATATTTTTGGGATTTTTTGGTAAAATAAAATATTTTAACATTTTTGTGAATTATTAAAAAAAGAATCAACTCAAAATCATTAAAACTCATAGAGAAATTAATTTTTGAATCAATTAAATAAAATCACAAAATTCAAATATTCAAATTTTCAAAAAATGGCGCCAAGAACACGCGCCACCCTCTGTTTCTGCAGATTTGTGTTTTCTATCCAATCTCACTGAATACTTGATTATATCATGCAATCTACATATCAATCTACTCGTTTTAACCTCACGATCATGTCAATGGTCTTTAATTTCATTTATTTTTAACATGGAATAAGAAATCAAAGAGAAACCTCAAGAACCCTAATTTCTGCATGAAGGTTCAAAAATTCCACACACGATTCAAACAATGCAATTGATTAAGGGAAAAGATTCCATGCATGATTATGAACATATGGCCAAATTATTGTGCAGCAAAAATTGCATGGATCATAGAGTTAGAAGAGCTCATGCTTACCTCTTGCAGCTGGTGATCGTGTTTTGTGTTAGAGGTGTTACAGCTAGGTTCCAATGATCTGGATAGCTTCCCTAGGTGCCATGGATTGTGTCTGGATGCTTGGAATGGATTGAAATGATCTGGAACTTGAGATGGTACCCCAACTGCAAATCTGTCAAGAACTTGAGCAACTGGCTGGTGATTTTGTGATTTTAGTGTTCCAGATGTTGTTTAAGTGTTTGGATCACTTCTATATGATGTTTATGAGGTGTGTGAGTGATTGGTTTGATTGGAATTGCTCTCAAACTCAAAACCCGATAGTGACTTGCCTTAGAAGGCAAAATTGGAGTGAAGAAGGAGATTTTGAGGAAAGCATCTGTTTGATGGCTTTGGTGTACTCAAACTGATCACAAATGAGCTCTATTTATAGTAGAGCAAGTTTGTTTTGCAAGCAATAGTGAATGGCAACTGCAGCAGAGGTTTGGCCAATGGTTGTACTTTGGAATCCAAGTCTCCTCTAGCCATTGACTAGAGGTTAGGGCACAGGGTTGTGGTTCCCTTGGTCTTGGATAAGTCTTGACTGAATTCAGTTGCAAATGGGTCAGTCCATGCCACCTTGGTGTATGCATTGAATGCTCCAATCCAAAATTGGAGTCTTGTCCCTCTTTTAGGCAATTCTAGGTTTGGCATGCTACTTCTTATTCCAAGGACTTTGGAGGCTTGGCTCAGTGTTTGTCCCCTTTAGATTTGATCCTCAGAAGTGTCCAAAGTGATGACAAGGCTTAGAATTATCTGATTTTGCCAAATCGACCCAAAATGCAAAATTCTGCCTAGCCTTGGCAGTTTTCAGCAAGGCATATTGCCATGTCATATCTTATGGCTCAAGTGGAATTTGGTGATGTTCTTGGCCATTTTGGAAAGCCCTCATATGATACAACAACTGTTTTATCATATTTGGTTTTGATACCTTTTGGATCCAAGTGAAAAATCCCCCTTCATTTGGAAAAAAGTGAAGGCAGATTCCGACTTAGTGAAAATTTCACTAAGTGTTGGAAAAAAGTGACATTTTCACTTTTTGTGATTTTGATCATTCCATAACTCAAAATCCATGAGGAATTTGGAGGGAGGTCAGTTTTAAGCTTTTGTAGAGGGTAATGAGATCTATCAATCAAGCTTTGGATGGGGAAAAATGGCTTTGTGGTTTAGGAGTTATGATCCTCCAAAGTTGGTACCCTTGCCACTTTGTTCCATAACTTAGAAAATTTTCTAAGTTTTTATGGTTACCCCTTTTACAAGTTATCCCACTTTTCTTGATTTTTCTTGATGAATGATGATTTAAATCATACATTAACATCATTTTAGGGTTAAAAAACCATTTTTGTGAAAAATCTCAAAAAGTCAAAGTTGACTTTTGTGCACAGTTGACTTTTTATCAGATGAATTCCAAACTGTGCGATCCTCTATGAAATCAAGCCCTTGACCTAAATCAAACTTGATGGATTGATTTCATAGGTGTTATAGGGTGTATTGAATCATGTCCTAGGGTTTGGGAGCATGTCCTGGTCAAAAGTCAAAGCTACAATTGACTTTTCTCGCGAAACCCTAATTGTGGTACTGATGTAATTGAGACTTGTTGCTCAAGCTTCTTGGATCAATCCATTGTTACAAATGGATCAATGTGGTATGTTGGAGACCCTCAAATCATGTCTTGAGGTCTTGGCTCATAATTTGTCCCAAAAGTCAACTTAGGGGTGAATTAGGTCAAGAAACCCTAATTCCTGATTTTTGATGTATGCATCCCCTGAGGTCAAATTGACTTGATGGATGGGCCCATGAGGTTCCATGGAGTATTTTAGGATATTATTTGAAGCATTGGCTCATGCTCATAGGAAAATTTCCATCTGGAGGCCCTAGTCGACCAAACCCTAATTTGGTGACACTGGCGATCTTGAGGCTTGATCCATCTGGAAGGGAGCAGCCTTGTGCTTAATCCTTAAAGTGGGAGTCCTCTTGATCCCTTGTGGATATTTGAGAGGCTAGACAAGTTGAAGATCATGTCATTTCTTGATTGATCCTTTGTCTAAGAACTCTGAGAGGGCTTGAAACCCTAATTTTTTATAGTAGTGAATGCTCACCCATCTTTGGGGAGACTGATGAGGTATGATGGTTCCTCCATATTGTGATGATGATTTGCACAATGATGGGAAATCTTAGTGGTCAAAATTTGGGGTATGACACTCGTGCCTACGTATCCTCATTAGGGAATGAGGAATCAGAGCATCCGTAGTTCACGGTACTACGGGAAAACTGGAATGGTCTCGATCGCATGGGTGCGAGAGAAAAGAGTCGGGACTCGAAGAAGCGCTCCTGAAGAAGTGAATTGACTTTGTTTGTGATTCATACTGCACTAAAGTCTATGACACAGGAGCGAAAGCGTCACATGGTCGCCCCCAATGAGACGTATGTTAAACACTCTAGAAGAATGAAGGGGGGCCCCTCATTCTTCATTTCCTATGTACTTAAGGCTCATGGAGCACAATACTCATCGCCTTTATTAAGTGTCTTGATTATTGTTTTGAGAAAGAAGAGGGAGACGCACGCACGCTCTAGGGGAAACAGAATCCTATAAGTTATCATACAAAATGGCCCTAAAGTGGAGGGAGATAACCTATTTCTATCATGCTTGGATTGAGAGCCTAATGTCTATCCTGCTCCGAGCTTAATTAGAAATTAAGTTGAACTAGGATCCTTAAGGGAGCATGTGAATACAGAGGTAATCAACAAGTAAACACTAGACAATTCAATCACAAAGGAAAATCGAACAAGAGGCAATCAAGTATTTAATCAGGAATTAATCAGAATATGCATAAAAAATCAAGATCAAGAATATCCAAGATAAAATAAAGTGCAAATTAAAATTAAAACTAATTCTAAAATTAATATCTAAACCTAAAATTAATATCTAGTAAAATCTAAATAATCCAAGATTAATCAAAATAAAATCCTAAAGTCAAAACTTAATCTTAAAAGTTAGTTAACCAAAATTAGGATTAAGACTAAAAAATTAAAATCAAAATCAAAACCAAAATTAAAATCTAATTCCTCTAATTAAAATCTAATTTCAAAAATATTTACTAAAATAGTTATCCTAAATTAATTAGTTAAAACAAATTAATAAAACCAAAAAAATCTAAACTAAAATAACTAAAATAAGGGTTCAGTTAGTGTTTTGGTGATGTGGAAGGAGATCCAGCACATGGGCTTCAAGTCTAAGGCCCAATGTTCTCTCTTTGCAGCCACGGGGGGTGCATGAGTAGGTTAGGGGTTGGAAATGGAATCTGGGTGAGTGGGCTTTCAACAGCAAGCCCAAGAAAATACTCAGCCAAGAGGGGGGTGTGCTGAGAAAACATGGTGGTATTGGGCTTAAAGAGCCCGATCCGGTTCACAAGGCCAAAGGTCACGTGTTTTAAACTAAACCTAATGGAGTATCAGAACTACAACCTCACTCTCTCAGGATGCACCGTTCATCCTCAACTTAACCTCTTCTTTCTCCTTTCCTCCGCCGGCGACACGCAACTCGCCCTTCCCTCTATTCACACCGCCATCGCCTTCGTCTCACCATCATTCCCTCGACATTCTTCTCCCTCAGCCATCTCTCTCTGCATTCGCCGGTGGCTACCAACCCGCCGGAGAAGACGATCCCGCAGCGGAGGCCGCCATCAACTCCGGCAAGCTACCACAAAACACTAAAGCTCCAACACGAACCCCCCTCACTTTCTCATCCTCTCTCCAAATCTGGTATCAAATCATCCAAAAACTTGGCCATGCAACGGGATCGACCGTCACAAAAACACTCAAACAAAGCTCAGACGAAATAGCAAGGTGAAAACGAACAGAGTTTAACGCCAACAACAGAAACGGGAATGCTCGAGATTAAACAAAGAGTGCAGAAGCAATACGAATTTAACGGCTTAAACAAGTTTGCAAGCAGCTAACAAGTTCAGATCATCGAGAACCTTACCTAACGGAGTTCCTTCGTTGGGTCTTGAGAGGTGCACGTTCTTCCGGCTTTGAATTCTGATCTTGGTTTTTCTCTTTTCAATTTCTAAGCCTGTCATTGTGAGATACACATCGGTTTCGACGAATCAGCGACTTCGCAGGTAACGATTCTACTCTCCTCTTCCTTATGCTTCTGCTGAATTTGTTGTGTTTAAGCTCCTGAATCTCTTCTCACTTCTTCTTGCTGCTTCTGTGATATCGTGTTGTTGTTGTTTTTGCTTTGAGTTGAATTGAGTTGCACAGAAGTTTGTGTATTTTTTGAATTGGAGTTTTTGTTGGTTTTCTGCAGGTGATGATGATGTTGTTCTTGAATCAAAGATGGTGAACGATGGATTCAAGCTGATTGGTGAAGAAATTTCAGCTGCAAGTTTTAAATCTGAGGGAAGAGTTGATGAAGAATCCCCAAAAAGTGTGAAGGAGGAGCCATTTTTATATGAGGAAGATTGGAGGGTAGAATAGGAAATGGATTCAAATTCTGTTAGAGGAATTGTACTGTGAAATTCTGTTGAGCTCATGGTGCAATCTGTCACGCGTTTTTCACTGCCCTTTGAAATGGTTTTTTAGCTTTGCACGTGCCTTGTAATTTTCTTTGTAATTCTGTTGGGATTTCTTTTTTTTACTTTGTGGACCACCTGCTGTGAATTTGTAACTGTGTCAGTGAACTTTTCTGTGTTTGATATTTTGTCTTGTTAAATCTCCTGTGCCATCTGCTATTAATTTCTATTAGTGAAATTCTGCTAAGACTTTTCACTACTTAATAGTTTTTTTCTTGCGCAACATCATAGGTCATTGGGCCCCTTTTTATTTTTGCTATTAATTTTTATTCACAGTTTGTGAACCTTGTTATTAAAATGGAGAACAATAGACCCAGTATGGCATGGCAAAGGCCACGATAATCAATATCATTTCCTTCCCAACACAATGACAAAACGGACGGATGTCCAATCGTACATGTGTACTCTAGCAACTGCATATCCGTGGGGACTCATAGTGTGAATCAAGTTGGACTTCCCATTGCAAGAATCTTAAATCCCACCAAGCCATAGTGTGGAGAAATAATTATACACCCTTCAAACGTGAAATAATGAGACTGGAAAAGGACCCACTCAATTTGGATAATGTAATAAAAAAATGGAAATGGTTATGGATATAATAATTAAAAAAATGGAAATGGTTATGGATATTTGGAATTGAATTTGAAAAAAGGTTTAGTAATGGAAATGGACATGGATCATGGATAGGGTTGAATGTGGGTATTTGGTTTAGAAATGTGGATTTAAAATAGATAATTGGTTTAGAAAAAATAGAAATGATAGTGGATACGAAATCTTATTTTTTTAATCCAAAACCCATTTGATTCTCTCACAAACCTCTGATAAAATAAATGAAACCGTAACTGAAACAACCACTTGAATAACTTGCAACTTAAGCAACGGCCAAACGAATCATCTGAAGTTTTTCCATAATCCTCTGATAAAGTGAATGAAGCACAACTACCACTGAACAATCTTGCCCTTGATTTTTTTGAACCCAAACTTGACATGAACCACTGCTTGAGAAATAGCCCACTGAAACGGATAACCTGCAATTGAAGTAAACTCCTAATAGTTTGACCAGAATTAGGTCAAATATCCACCTGAATTGGATCGTAACTGAACAACCATACTTGACTTGAAGTTAGACCCTTATCTTTGAATGCACACTGATACTCCTCTGAATACAGAGAATTCGAACCACATGAGAATGCCTTGATCCCATGTCTTAGAAGACCAATGTAAATGAATGATTATGAGTTATGATCTAATGAAGATGAAAAAATGAGTGCAAAACAAAAGCCAGTTAAGGTTAGAAAAAGAGACGGCAAATTTTGGGGTGCTACACTCTTCTTCAAGGGCGCCAATTCTTCTGTAGAAAGGGTCACAAAGGCGCTGCCTGAATCTTTCGCAGTTGACGGACCAAGATTAGGGTTTGGTTCGACGACTATCTCCTCGTGAACATCTTCTTCCTCTTCTTCCTCCTGGTCATCATCTGCCTGGACATGTTCAGGATTGTCCACGAACTCCTCAATAGGCATCGAATAGTTCTGAAGTACAAAGTGAATTTCCCTTTCTTCCATGTCATCATTTGGGTCTTGCTGAGTGATATCCATGTGTTCGACTCTTGGAGAGCCATCTTCAGCTTCCTCTTTGATAGAAGCATGAGGGTTATCTACTTCTATGACTACTTCAGCTTCCATATCCTTCTCCTGATTACCTTCGTGTTCAGAGCCACTGGTGTGAGAATTCTGAGTAGTGGTCTTGGGTTGCGAAGTTTCGCGCTGTTTCCTAGCCATTTGATTGATTTTGCTTATTGAGCTCTTATCAGAATCCTTCGCAGAAGTGGGATGATATGTTGGTTCACTTTCACTGTTGAGGATTGTTGGGTTGGTTGATTCGGTAGTTCGTTGAGTCAAAACTCCTGCATCGTCCTGAAAAATATAATCGAAGTTGGTAGTCGAACAAAAATACTAAGGACAATGAGGTATAAATTTTTAGTACCTTAGGAGCTTCTGCCCCGGGGCTTGAGTTGTCACTTTCAGGCTGATCTGCGGCCTTTTTTGACATCTCTTCAGGAGATGGTTACAAAATGGTTAAGGTGGTGGGTTTCCTTGTCGGGACCTTCACTCATTTTGAGTTGCCTTTTCTTCTTCTTCAGGGGCTGTTCTGCAGTCGGAGATAAGTCTTCATCATCCGATTCGACTATCACCAATGCGTCCTCCTTTGCCTTCCTTTTCTGAGGAGTTGGGGGTAGCTTTCGAGCGCCCTGAAAAGGAACATTAGAAAATGTTGGAATACAAAAATGGAAAAATTAATAAAGGGTGTGAAATACCTTTGTTGTTGTTGCTGTCTTGCTTCCTCCTTCTTCTTTCACTTCTGCAGGCTTCCTAACTGGTGGTTTCGTTGGAAGAATTTTCACGGCTAAAATAAAACAGAAAGCAGTTATTATATGTGAAAGAAAATAAATAAGGAAATGTTGGGTCGAAATCCTCCCATTCCACACCTTCATATATTTCAGATTCGATGCGAACATCTTCGATTCCAATATGAAGATGCCCTTTGAAACTGTGTAGTGTATGTTTGGTCTGAAATACCCGCTGCACTTTTGGTTTTGATTGCTGGCGAAGGATTTTGATATAATCCCCACAGACGAACTAGTCTGGAAAAGGAGGAGCAAAGGCCACTCCAAAATCAGCGCTTGGCAGTTGAGGGAATTTGGGAGGAAACATATTGAAAGCCGTTTCGTATCGTTTCTCAGGAGGAACGTACGAAGGAATCTTTAAGTTCTCCATTTTCTTTAAAAAAATTCCTTCAGAGTAACAGCTTCGTCGCAGACGGTTCGACCAAGATCATCTTTAATGTGCGTCGAAGTACCTTTCTTCACTCTTTCCTGCACATAGAGGAAAGTCTTGTTAATTTGGTGTGTAAACACAGCCACATCGAAAAATTCCTCGGCATAGTAAGTCTTCCACCAGTCATAGAATTGATGAGTACAGAGAAAACTTGGTTCGAAAGCTACTGGAAGAAGATGCGTTCGACCAGCATATCGTGCAATTTGCTTAATAGCTACTACTTCAGTATGAATTGCGTTGTAAAGAAGGAGAGCACTTTTCTTGTCATAAATCGGTTGGGGTAAAACTTGAACCAATCTAAACTGCCAAGCGACAAGATTTGGTTGGTAGGTAATCAATGTGACTTGGCTTTTGGAGAGATTAAATCTGAGGGTTAAAACCCTAGAAGTTAGAAAGGCTTCCTAAATCGCAGTAGATTCTGCTGTTTAAGCCTTCGACGGTGCTAAGAATGGCCTGGTGAACCACTCGGGACAATACTTCCTTGAAACGAAAAGAGCCATGTTGGGTGTAAAATCATAACATTTGGCGAACATCATGATGAAGTTGGTGAAAGTCTGTTGGATAGGTCGACCATCATCAGCAGGTGTCAGTTTCGCCAAACGCGGGCCTTCTACCCTTCGATTCCTCACGTCATCAGCATCTTCATTAATTAGGTTCTTGTGGGGAAGGCAAGCTTCGAACGAAGCATTCAACCACAGCTGAAGAAGCCAGAAGGGTCTAAAGAGGAGTAGATTTCCCTTGTCACCGAGGCATTTGAGTTGAGTGACCCCTTCGCTCATGGACTCATAGAGGCTGACTAAGATTAATTCGCTCAAGCATAAGTCATGGCCAGAATGTAGTTGGTTCTCCATGGTCAGAAACTTTCTAGCAACTTGCAGTGACTTCGAGCAGAAGACACAGTGTGACAGCCACATAGCTAGGAAAGCTATATGTTCAACATCTGATACTTCCTCTATGTCCTTATCATGGTAGTGAGCTATGTGGATTGAATAAGCTACCCTAGAGGTAGTAAAACCTATTTTATTCTCAGCCATAAAGTCAGGGTCGTAAGTATTCCCAGCAGGTTTGAGCCCTGTGATAGCGGCTATGTCGAAAAGAGTAGGTGTGATCATGCCACATGGGAGATGGAGAGTGTAGCGGGTGCTGTACCAGAAGTATAAGGACGAAATAAGCATATTCGAGCAGTAGTCGGGTCCTACTTTCGAGAGCATGATTAGATCATAAATACCCATTTTCTTCCAAACATCAGATTTTGTTTTTTCCAACTTGGTCAACCACCCCAAATAATCAGAGGGATCCTTAAAGGATGGACTCGCTCTATAAACCCTAAAGTTGTTCATGTATCTAAGGTTAATAGCCTCCTCAATTGGAGGATTACTTTGATTAGCGGGGTTTGGGTCTCCATTACTAGCCCTAGGTTTCTTACATTGTCCTACGGGTTTGTATTTATGGTAAGAGAGGAAGAACTCCCTAAGCCTGCTAGAGTCTACTTTTAAATTAGACAAAGGACCAAATAAAGCCAATGGTTTCTCAGAAACGGTTAAAGGAATAAGTACCTGGGAAGCATAAATTCTCCTTTTCTCTTCAGCAAGAGGTTCAGGTAGATATTGTTGGTTTCCCACCTTGGCAGGTCCAGAGATGGAATGAAATGGAGGAAGTTAAGAGATCTTCTTTGGAGCTCTCGCAGGTTTGCCAATATCCTTGGTGACCTTGGTAGCATATTTGGTAGAACTGAAGGGAAATCGCGATTCCAAAACGCAGCGGAAATTAAAATTTCCCTTTAGCGATCCTTACGAAAGATCATGATCAGTGATAGAATGGTTACCTCTTGTGGCGATGAAACCTTTGATTCTGAATCGAAGGAATGATCACGAGTGATGTACATTGAACAACACCTCTACTCAGTCCACACGAATAACTTTCTTCAGTCTCAGTGCTAGCTGCTACGATTGAAGGCTTTGAGTGAGAGATAGAGACAAGGAAAATACGGCTAAGGTTTCACAGCTGAATTTTCATCAAGTGTTTATGCTTCTGCACAAGGGTTATATTTATAGAACCACTTGTGTGGACTGTAAGCTAAAAAGCCCACTTAAGTGCATGCACACCATATTTTATGATGTACCGTATATCACTTAAGCACGCGGTACCTTACCACAATCCGTATTCCACTTAAGTGCACCGTACCTTACGCTGTTACATATTTACTTAAGTACACCGTACCTTACGGTGTTCCTTATTTACTCTGCCTCTTATCAAACTGTCCTTATGTGTGTGACCCTGTAGGATTTCGCGACGTTGGTAATTATATTAAATCATGCATTTAACATAATAAACAGTGAGCGGTATCTAGCAACACATCACTGCTACCCAAGTCACAAAATTATCATGTGATCTGACAAAACCTTTTGTGATAGTGCTTGTGCGTACAATTACCCTTTTGCCCTTATGTCTATATTAAACACAAGTCATATACCGTGTCTTCCTTGTTCAGTTCAATATTGCGCCCTTAGACATTTATCCTGTTATGGAGGATGGGCAAATTCCATCTAGGTCACTCATGTCCCTCAGCATGCTTTATGAAGTACCCATCAACTGTCTTTATAGTCATCCAATTATGGACAATGTTTGATCAACAATAAAGTACTTGACTCTACATCTAGGATCCATAGTGGTTTCAGGTCGAAGGGTGATATACACCACTACCACCATGAGAGTAACTTATGACACTTTGCATAACATTCTATGTAGTACTCTCATAGTGGGTCAATCCAATATAAATATTACTCCTAATATTTATACCTATGTTAAGACTTGATAACTCCTTATCCATGATCCATGAGATGTGATCATCAGTCTATCTACATAATAGTCTTAATGCTTTAAAGTTATCCCATTTCACATTAAAGCTTGACTACGGATACTTTAAGAATAGCGTCCTTATGTTTAATGGAATCTCATGATTAAGTTACACTTAGTATTTCATTAAACGAACTAGCTATTTTAGGGACTTTATCACTTTGGAAAAACAAACATAATAAAGAAATACCTTTTATTATTAATAAATAATTCGATACAAGTACCAAAAGTATTGGCTTTAGGGCATACACCAACAATCTCCCACTAGCACTAGAGCTAATCAGGCATACCCCTAATACCCATAGATCTAGTATGGCCATCATGCTTCTGCTGCGCAAGAGGCTTTGTTAGTGGGTCAGCAATGTTGTCAAGTGTAGGTACTCTGAATATCTCCACATCTCCCCGATCTATTATCTCTCGAAGGAGATGATAACGCCTAAGTATGTGTTTGGGTCGTTGGTGAGATCTAGGTTCCTTAGCTTGTGCGATGGCACCATTGTTATCACAATAGAGATCAATGAGATCCATAATGTTAGGGACTACGCCAAGTTCACTAATGAACTTTTTGATCCAAACAACTTCCTTTGCTGCATTTGAGGCAGCAATGTACTCGGCGTCGGTTGTAGAATCAACAACTGTTTCTTGCTTTGAACTTTTCCAGCTCACAGCGCTGCCATTTAGGCATAACACATAACTAGATTGCGATTTAAAGTCATCCTTATCTGTCTGGAAGATAGCATTGGTGTATCCAATTACCGCGAGCTCTTCCTGACATCCATATATCAAGAATGACTCCTTAGTCCTTCTCAAGTACTTAAGGATATTCTTGACGGCTATCCAATGAGCATCACCAGGATCATATTGGTACCTACTCGTTGCACTTAAAGCATACAAGACATCTGGTCGAGTACATAACATGGCATACATGATATATCCTATTGCAGATGCATATGGAATCTTATTCATGCGATCCGTTTCTTCCTTGGTTGAAGGAGATTGTGTTTTTGATAGACACATGCCATGTTGCATAGGTATGAATCCTTTCTTGGAATCATGCATATTAATGTGTCTCAGCACTTTGTCTATGTATGTACTCTGACTTAGGCCAAGCAATTTTTATGATCTATCTTTATAGATCCTAATTCCTAATATATAGGCTGCTTCACCAAGGTCCTTCATAGAAAAGCATTTCCCTAACCAAGTTTTTACTTGTTGTAAGGTAGGGACATCATTTCCAATGATTAATATGTCATCTACATATAATACCAGGAAGACGATCATGCTCCCACTAACCTTCTTGTAGACACAAGGCTCATCTTCATTCTTTATGAATCCATATTGTTTTACAGTTTCATCAAAACAAAGATTCCAGCTTCTGGAAGCTTGCTTCAATCCATAGATTGATCACTGTAACTTGCATAACTTTTGGGCTTCTTCTGGTATGTCAAATCCTTCAGGTTGTGTCATGTACACATCCTGAAGAAGATTCCCATTAAGGAAATCAGTATTGACATCCGTCTGCCATATTTCATAATCATGATATGCAGCGATAGCAAGTAAAATCTGAACAGATTTAAGCATTGCAACTGGTGAAAAGGTTTCATCATAGTCTACACCATGAATTTGTTTATAACCTTTAGCAACCAGTCTTGCCTTATAGGTATGTACCTTACCATCCATGTCAGTCTTATTTTTGAAGACCCACTTGTATCCTATAGGATTAACTCCTACAGGAGCCTTTACCAAGGTCCAAACTTAGTTTGTGTACATGGAATCCATTTCAAATTTCATGGCTTCTAGCCACTTCTCAGACTCAGGACCAATTATGGCCTCTTGATAGGTTACAGGCTCATCTTGATCCATGAGTAATACATCACCTTGATCAGTTATGAGATATCCATATCTCTCTGGTTGGTGACGTATCCTGCTCGACCTACGCTGGTCTTGTTCTACTTGAGCAGGTTGCTCTTCCACAACTATTTGTGGTTCCTGCTCTAATTCCTCCATAGGTGTATCAATGCTTTGTGATTCTTGAATTTCTTCAAGCTCTACTTTCCTCCCACTGATTCCTTTGGAAATAAAGTCCCTTTCCAAGAAAACTCCAGTTCGAGCGACAAACACTTTGCCCTCAGAAGGATTATAGAAGTAATACCCTCTTGTTTCTTTAGGATACCCCACAAATAAGAATTTGTCAGATTTGGGCTCAAGCTTAGTTGAAATTTGTCATTTCACATAAACTTCATAACCCCAAATCTTCATGTAAGGCATATGTGGTTTCTTACCACTCTATATTTCATATGGTGTCTTTTCAACCTTTTTGGATGGAACACAATTAAGTGTGTAAGCTGCTGTCAGTAGTGCATGTCCCCAAAAGGAGTTTGGAAGATCAGCGTGACTCATCATAGATCGGACCATGTCTAACAAGGTTCGATTTCTTCTCTCAGATACACCATTCCATTGTGGTGTTCCAGGAGGAGTAAGTTGGGATATAATCCCACACTCTTTTAGATGGTCATCAAACTCTAGGCTTAAATATTCACTGTCTCGATCTGATCGAAGAGTTTGAATATTCTTACCTAGTTAGTTTTGTACTTCATTCTTGAACTCCTTGAACTTTTCAAAGGATTCAGATTTGTGTTTCATTAAATAGACATAACCATATCTACTGAAATCATCGGTAAATGTGATGAAGTATTGGAAACCTTTTCTGGCTGGTATATTCAGTGGTCCACAATTAACACTTTCATGATAGCATAATAAAGTAACTCAACATTTAAAGTGTCACGCATGCTTCATGATAGCATAAAAGAACCACAATTAACACTTTCAAAAATAAGTAGAGGAAAATCAAAAGTTTAACATATGAATCTCAACAACAACGAATGAGAAAGTGGTTCAATAATCCTCAAAAGAAATAAGACATTAAACAAAAGAAAACATAGAAAATCGACTCTACTCATACTCGTCACAGTCCCCACTCGAAACTGAACCCATAACTCAACTCTGTATGCATGTGGTACCGACTCAATGTTTAGTTCTTCATGCGAACTGAGTTCCAGTCATCTGAAACACCGAGCCCCCACTCCAAGCTTGGGAAAATTCACTAGCCCCCACTCTGAATTTGTGACTTTCCTATTTCACAACAACGACAACATATGATGCATGGCATATATTAATGCAATGACAAATAATAGAACAATGAATACAACCCCATTATGATTTTAAACAATCATGCAACAGCAACAACATAAAAATGAATAAGCCTCACTCTATATGTAAACAATCACACAACAACAACAACATAACAATGATTACAACCTCACCCTGACGCTAAACAATTATGCATTCAAAAGCCAGTTCAAGTTATCCTCATCCGAATCTGAATCACTACAGTTACTTGATTCCATTAGCTTTGCAACAAAACTTCTATCCTTTTTATCTTCTCAGGAAGCATATTTGGGAGCATTATCTTCTTAAGGTCGAATGATCCATCAGAAGGTTCAAAAATGGTGATGTTGTTTCTAATAACTACAACTTCATTGGTCTCCTTTAACCAGGATTCTAGCTTATCCGCAAGATTCTTGGGAACCTTTATTTCTTTAACAGGTGAGTTCCCACCAGTCGAAACATCATAATTTTGATTCATGTTGAAATGAAGAGAGAGATTTGTATTCTGGTAGTAAGGTAAAGCACGACTTTTTCCTCACTTGCTTGTAGGGATAACCCAATTATACCACACTTGAGATACCAAAGTAACCAACCTTAAGTTTCGTGCCAAAGCAGTCTTAAGGGAGAGAAACACTCTTTTTCTCTTGACACAACTCCCTAGCATTGATTATTATTAAATCTCACAAATGCATACCCCTTTTTCAAAGTTGACTGCATCTAATGACTTAAGACTGCTACAGATAAATGTTATAACATCTTATCTCAAATTAGACTTCTCCAACACCTATTTCACATATAGTAATTACTTACCATTGCACCAAGTAGTAGATGATTTTTCTTCATCATAAGGTATGGTCACATTAATTCGTTCCTTGATGACCCAAGATATGATGTTGTTGGCAATAAGAGGGCATCTATTAGATGTACTCATTCTATGATACTTATTACTTAACATGATTAACTTCTTGTTTGCAACAAAAAATTCCTTCAACAGTAGTATCATTTCCTTGAATGTCAAAACTCCTTTTGACATCTCATTTTCAAGACATATCCTTTTGTGATACAACCATATACTCTTCAACAAGCCTTCTTCAACTAAGAAAGGCACTTTGAGGGAGAGAATCTTATTTTCATTCAATATTCTTTGGATGTTGGACCTCTTGGATAAGGAATTTATTTCAACATCATATTGTGATTCAATAATTCTAGTTTTCTCAGGTTGTACATCCTTCTTTTGTAACTTAATTTTCAACATGTCTACCACATATTGGACAACATCTCCGTATCAACTTTGATGGCATCCTTGAGCATTAGTTCATTCCACCATAGTTGAATGCAACTTCTTCCTTGGGAGTCACTTGAGTAATCCTTCATTTGCTCAAGCTTAATTCTCCCTTGATGAACAAACTGCTTTGTCCTGCTTACCATTAGATCCTCACAGTGTCTTATGATGACACAATCAAAAGTAGCATTCCAAGAATTATTCTTATTTACTTTAACAAATACCAAGGAAACAACTTGTTTATCATTACTTCTAATTAAGGATTGATCTTCATCATTATGAGAAGACATATCAACCATAGATTGTGTGTTCTTTGAGATCACTCTCAGCTTCTTGATATTAGTAACACAATCCATAAGAATGATTTCATTCTTATATACCACTCCGTTACTCAGACTCTTCATGTCTTCTAAAGCCTGATCATGGTTATTATCAGTTATGTCAGCTATACCCTCGGTATCCTTAAAATATTTGTGGTTATTACCATTAACTTCCTTATGCACTTGATATCTAGTCAACATGTTGGATAGGACGTCTGACACATCATTATCATCATTAGGATTTCTCAAACTTGGATTCTGGGAATCTTCAACATGAAGCATTCTCATAGGCCCAATTATAAGTGGAACCATATTCAAAATCCCCTCAGCATCTAGATCAGACTTGTGTGATACATACTCTAGCACGCCAACTTCCAATTCATCAAGCACCATGAAATGTTGTTGATTAGTCACACTTTCATATATATGAGAAGGACTTTTATCATAACCATTATTCTCCCTTAGCTGTTCTATAGTAGGTTGTTCAAAGTTGGGAGGACCTCTAGCCTAGCCATCAGGCTTCCCTTCAATGACAAGCCCTTACATGAGTTTCATAAATCCCATAAGATAATTCTTATTAAATCTTGAGTTTTGGTAACCCATTGACATCATCTTCAGATATGATATCATTCATGCTCTTAACCTTGGGCGAAGGTTGTGAAATCCACATATAACAATTGTTTTTGGATCTTGAGCCCTTCATTAATACAACTTGATCCTTGTTAGAGACAATATATTCTGACATGTTGTAGCTAACATCTAGACCTTGATCACATAATTAACTTAAGATGATCAAGTTAGCAGTTAATCCTTCTACAAGCAGCACACCATAAAGGCATGGTAAATCTGGACTCACCATCTTGCCTATCCCCTTGATTCTTCCACTAGTTTCATCACCAAATGTGACATAACTATTAGAATAGGGATTTAACTCTTCAATATAGCTCATTTCACCAGTCATATGCTGTGAACAGCCACTATCAAAATACCAATCCTTTCTAGACGAAACTCTATGAGGAACAGGAGCTAAGAGACATTTGACAATTTCCATGGGTTTCCACAATTTCTTAGCTTGAGTTTTCTTCCCTTTCTTTCCTTTGGACTTTGGATGACTATAAAACTAAGGATATCCATAGATTTTATAATAGAAAGGTCTTATATGACTATATCTCCCACAGTGGTGACATTTCGTTGTAGAGTTTTTGTAGCTTTTATGTTGAGGGAGCACATGTCGAGCACGATGTTGAGACATGTGGTCCAACATCTGAAACTCAGTTTTCTTCTTAGGAGGAACAAACTTATTAGAGTGGAATTTGACCTTTTTTTTCAAGGAACTATAGTCAAACCCTATATTCTTCTTCTTCCCAATCTCTAATATCTCATTTAATATATCATAACCATTGTTCAACATATGAACAAATTTTGTCATGTTGTCAAGTTTGGAATTTAACAATGTGACTTATTCTTCCAGACTTGCAATGGTTGAACGAAGGTTCTCTTTTTTAAGAAGTTGAGCACTTATGGTCTTCTTTTGTTTCTCTTTTCTCAAGCAAGATTCCTTCCATCATGTGAGCAACTCTCTATAAGTTTCAGCAAGATCTTATGCTGACTTTTCTTCATCACTAGACTCACTGCAAGAGTCATATTTCCCACTAAAAGCCATCATTTTATTTGTTGTTTCATCATTAGAATTGAACCGAGTGATTGAAAATTCCTTTTTCTGTTTCTTTAGAAAAGTGGAGCATTCAACTATAGTCTGGCCAAACCCTTTATAATCATAACATTGAGCTCCTTTGCCTTTGCCCTTGCTCACTGGACTGATGCCCAACTTCTTGTTTGGGACATTTGTCCTCCATTTTCTATCTAGCATTTTCAAATCATCATTGAATTTTCTTCCAACAAGGGCTACTGTAACACCCCGATTTTCGAAAGAATATTTATTTAATTTATTTAAATATTATATTCGTGGTTTTCTCTTAATTTTGGTGTTTCGTGTCGATGTCGGTGTTTTTATGAAGTTTTGGTTATTTTAATTAAATAATAGTATATAATATGAATATATTAGTATTATTATTAATTTAAAATAATATTAGAGGAAGTAAGGGTAAGACGGACAATTAAGGAGAATTAGTGAGGGTATTATGGAGAAAGCCCATATTTGAGGCCAAAGAGTTAAATTAACCAAAAAGGAGGAATTGAGGATAATTAGGATTCATTTGTGGAGATCGTGAAATTAAGGAGAAAGTGCAGAGCTCTGAGGAAAAAGGGAAAAGGCGAGGATTTTAGTGAAGGTTTCCAAAGGCTCAAGAGAGAACTCATCGGATCGACAATCTAAGGTATGGGGAGTAATTACCTTTCATTGTTTTCATTATAGGATTCGATTGATTGAAGTGGATTTTGGGGTTTTTGAGGGTTTATAGGTTTTGAGGTAAACTGATGACTTTGAGGACATGTTGTGAGATCGATTATTAAGAGTTGAAATAATCAGTAGAGTAGACTTTGGGGCTGATTTCCCCGTTGTTGTAGTTTTAACCCGGTGGCGAGGGATTTATGGAGTTTATATGAAGCTTGAGAGTTTTGAAGGTTTAGGGAAATTAAGGTTTCCCGTAGTGTCCTAAATTGACCTAACAGTCATAGGTTTTAGGCCTTTAAATTATGTGATATATTAGAACTGTTAATGGGATGTTTTTGGGTCAATTGGGACTGCAATCGCAGATGCTTTGGAGGTTGTGGAGCTACTGATGCGTAGCAGTGATTTGCTGTAATCACAGGTTCGCTAGGCGAACCGTTGCTTCGCTAGGCGAATGTTCGCCAAGGCTCGCTAAGCGAGCGGCGCAGCGAATGCGCGATAACGTGGGAGGGAGTACTGAGATGATTCTGGAGAGGAAAGGCGGGCTTCGCTGGGAGTTTCGCTAAGCGAAGGAATCAGCGAGTGGGTTCGCTAAGCGAGTCAACCAGCGAGTGTGACAGATGATTGTGTTCTGGTGTTGAGTGTGGGGTCTGTGAGGTTCGCTGGCCGCTACGCTAAGCGAAGGCCACAACAAACAGGTTCACTAGGCGAACCCTGGAGCGAACGTCAGCTGTTTGCAAATTTTTGTTTATGCTGTTGTGATGTTTTTGATGTTTTGATGTTGTGATGTATGATGACTTCCCATGAAGTCCTTGATGATATTGAGGTAATAAATTATGATGTCTTGATGAATATATGATGATATGAATTTTGTGAAAAATGATGAATGATGATGCACATTATGAAGTTTACTTTGATGATGATGATTAGTGATGTTGTGTATCATATATTCATATGCATACTCTGTGACGACGCTTCATTCCCATTATGCGGATATGAGGTAATTATGACATGCTCCGGTTCCAAATGCGGGATCGATCCTATTGACGGGGATCTTTGGAGGGTTGATGGCCTAGTGTCCATCTATTATGACGATTGGTACCACATACATGAGTCTTGTTATGCATTGCATTTTATGTGGCATTGATGAATTTGTGATATGGTGCTTCCTGATATTTTCCTTGATGATGACCTTGATGATGTCGTTTAGGAAGATAATGCCATTTTATGTATATCTTGTTTTATAATGATTATTATGAATTGTGATTACTCACCCTGCCTGTTTGAATGTTGCCTCCACGTGGGTAACATGCAGGTGATCAGGTTTAGCCGTGGATACTTTCGAGGACTTGAAGTTTATTTGCTTTTGGTCGATTTAGAGGGTCTTGCTCTAATAGTGTAACATTGGGTTGGGGTCCTTTGAGTCGAACTATGTTGTTTCCTTATTTTCGTTGTCATTTGACGATATGGTTTTATTTGATTATTATGATGTTTATCGAAAACCTTTTATTCGAAAATTTTGAGCTCCGCTGCCATGTGAAGGCTTTTTTATTTATTTTGAGGAAAACCCTTTGTTTACAGGGTAATTGTGTTATTTTGATTTAATGAGAAATGTGCACCCTTTGAGGGAATTTTTATGCCTTACTCTGATATCTGAGTTGTTTCTGCTGCAACATTATTGGGGGTAAAAAAGGGTGTTACAGCTACAACCTCTAAAAAGCTTTCTCCACATTGATTTTCATCCTTTTTAGTGTTGGACAAATGAGCTATGCTTTTTTTTTCTTATTTTCATATCTATCATTCAAGGCTATCTCAAAAGTTTGTAGGGAACCAATAAGTTCATCAACCTTTATACTTCTTAGGTCCTGAGTTTCTTCAATAATAATTACTTTCATATTAAACCTCTTAGACAATGATATGAGATTTTTTCTTGCAAGCTTTTCTTTAGATGTATTTTCTGCTAAGGCAAAAAAGGTGTTGGCAATATCACACAATATGATGTGGAACTCATAAATAGATTCTTCTTCATTCATCCTCAGTTTTTCAAACTTGGTGGTAAGTCTAATACCCCAAAATTTGCCCTTTCTTTTCTTCATATCATTTAGCATGAGCTTTCATTTCATTGCATTGCATTCAAGCATAGAAAAACAAAAACATCAAGCATTTAGCATTGCATCTTGCATAAGGGCATGTGATCAGTTGTTCCTCAAAGGTGTGGATCATCCAAAGCAAGAGAATAAGAGCCAAGTGTTTCTAACAAGCCTCAAAGGTCTCTTACATCATATATCATCCCCATTTGATCTCACAAGTCATTGGAAGATGCTAACTCATCAAGAAGTTTGGACAGTGCATCACCTCCTATCACACAAAGCAGTCAAAATTAGGGTTTTGGATTCAAGTGGTCTCCTGATGAAATTTTGATTCAAACTTGATCTCAATGTTTCCTACATGATATTAAGTGTCTAAGGATGGAAGATTGGTCATTGATTCATTTCAGAAGAGGTTCAATTGATCAGTTGCTTGATAATCAAGAAATTGGGGAAAAAGTCAACAGTTCAAAAGGAAAGTCCACCATGGGTCTTCAAAGGTTCAAATCATGACTCCCAAGTCCATAGACCTTCATATGGTCCTCAAATGTTAAGATTCATGTCATTCATCAAGAATCAAGAAGTAGGGCAAAAGTTACTATTTTTGGAAAATGACCTATAATGTGAAATTTCCATTTTTGGCAACTTTTCAAACCATCTTCAACTTGACTTTTCATCATAAAAAAAGATTCAAATGAATTTCACTCAAACATGAAAGTTGAAGATCTCTCTCTCCCCTTTCCAAAAAGTACTAGATCATTTCCATACCATTTGTGGTTCTCAAGTTATGATCAAAAGACTCAAGGGTGGTTTTTAGGATTTTCACATGGTTCAATTTTTCCACTTTGTGCAAAAAGCTTCCAAATGACTTGTATTAGTTTCAAGTTGACAAATTCAATTCATAAACTCAAAGTACACTTCATTTAGTGCAGAATTGGTCTTGGAATCATGTCATTACATGAAGTATTTCTCACTTATTTCACAAAATGCAAATGTGCAAGATGATCCAAAACTCACAAACCAATCAACCACAAGGCCCAATTTCAATTCATTGGTGATCAGTACATGAAATGGGAGTGATCCATCATCATAAGCATGACCATGCATGTGTGGATGAGGGTGTACACACCAACTTGCCAATTTGCAAAACACTTCCAAGAGGTTTAACCAAGGGTTTAACAAAACCCTAACCATGATCAGAATGATAACCAAGGATATATAAAGAGACGCACACGTTCATTTCACACTCATGCACTCTCATTTTCTCAGATTTCAAATTTTGCTCTCAACTTTCTTTTCTTCGAAACTCCACTCTCCTAGGGTTTCATTGAGTTTTCTTCATATTTTCTTGATCAGTGAACTTCATAGAACACGAATCATCCATTGATTGAGGCTCATACAGAGGTTTTCACCAAGTTCAGTTTTGGAAGCTTCATCTCCAAATCTCAAGATCTAGCCTGATTCAAGCTTCTATTTGCATTTATTTTGCAAATAGAACTCAAAAGAGGAAGATCTGCACTCTTACACTGGATTTCTATGAGTATTTTGGCATGCTTCAAGTTTCAGGTGAGTTGAATTTCATCATCTTATAACTTGATTTTCTTGTGCGCATTGTGTTCTCTATGTGCTTGTGATCATGCTGATATGTTTAGATTTAAATTTGGACGTAGAACATGAGAGTATTGTGGATCTGAATTTGTTAGATCCAAACTTTTTGTCTTCGATTTGCACAAATTACACATGTTATGATGAAATTGATGTGATATTTAAGATCAACATGAAATTCTGAGTGGAATGATGGTGGAGTTTACAATTTCTGGGAAAATTTAAGTTGATGTCCACCGGAGAAGACGACCGAAGCCCTAGCTCCGGCGTTTGGTTTGATTTTCAGTCCGGCGAGGGTTTAATGTAGAAGACACAATCTGGACCGTTGGTGATCCAGATCTGATGGCTCTTGTGCTTCCAGATCATTTAAAATCTTCACATATTTTATTAATTGTGTGTTTATAATCCATGCTTCTTATTGTGCACACACGGATCTGGACCCTTGATCTTGCATGATTTTGTGATCTGTTGACTTGATCTGGCACGTTTGATTAATCTGACGGTTCTCTTGTCGCCAACGCATTAAAATGAGATGATGCCTCTCACGTGCCTTTTTTTTTCATTTTAATCCGTTTGTGTGCCTCCCTATGTGTGTTGTGGTGTGCGCGTGATCCTGACCATTGAGATTGTTTACTTTGTGTTGTGATTGACTGATCTTGGCACGTTGGATTGATCCAAGGGCAATGATTGAGTCAATCTTCTTGATTCTGAGCCTTCATAAGAAGCGCTTTGGGCTTATTTGCTATTTGCACCCTTGTTTTGGCCTGGTCCAATATTTGAACTGATTTCGCTTGCTTAATGCACCCCTGGCTTATATTATTTCATTTTTATTTTCACATATTAGCCTTGTTTCATTTTTAATTTTTAAAATTAGTTAGATGCATCCAAAAATTCTCAAAAAATTCATGAATCATCTTCATAGTTTTATAAAAATTTTACAAATTTTATTTTCCATTTTTCTATTAGTTTTTGCATCTGAATTAATTGTTGTTTGAATTTCTTTTTGAAATGTTTCATTTGTGTATACCTTGCATTGCTGATTTTATTTCTTATCATTGGTACATAGTTTGATCCTCATTATTTTTGCATATTTCAGAGGACACTTTGAAGCATTTAAAAACATTTTTTTTCATATTTTTAAGATCATCTTTGCATCCTCTTTGAGCCATTTCTTTGTGCATGATCATGTGGAACCCTAATTACTTTGCCATGTTTGTTTGATTGAGTTTCTTTGTGATTCTTTGCATGAGTTTTTGGTATGATATTTACCTCTGGTTGAGGTATCTTGAGACCTAATTTGATGATTGTTGAATCATGTTTGGTATTTATTTGATGACTCTTGTTTGAGGTCCCTTTTTGTAAACTTCTTTGATCATGTTTTGTTTACTTGCTTGAGAAGGCACTTGTGCCATTGTATGAGATCACTTTTCTGACTTCTTGAGCCATTTTTAGATCATTATAGGTCTTTTGAATGAAGTTATAGGTCATTGGTTTGAAGTTGATGCTTTCTTTGTGTACATGTTCAATACTTGTTTCACATGTCTCATTTTGACCTAATTCCTCATCCTTTTTCATCTAAGTTCCAACTTGACTTGTAATTGGTTTGTGTATGCCATGCCATACCATACATTTGCATGTCATATAATGTATGCCTCTGACTTTAAAGCATTGCATTCATCCCCTATTCCATTCATGTCTTACTTTGCATATTTGAACATGTTTCATCCAAATGCATGCTTCTTTTTCTTCTAGTTTCTAAATGACCTGTAATTCCTTGAATGTGATTGGTTTGTGCATCTTACCTTCATCCTAAAATGTCATATCACTTCTGACTTTGATACTTGAGTTTCATCTTGAATTTTTTTAGGTTTGACTTATGCTTTGAGTATTTTCTTTCCATGTTAAATTCATGTTCATATCTTCTCACTTCTTCTCCTAATCACTCTTAATGCTTGGATGCTTGATTGTATGCCTCATTTTACATTTACACATCATGTTTAGGCACATGTTTAGGTCATCCACATTCTGAATTTGACATTACTTGAAGCATTATTGCATGATCACTTTGCATATCCACTCATTCTTCATCTATTTCTTTCATAATGCATTTCTTTGTGGTTTAAGGATTTGTTTGTGTGCATTTGATTTATGTTTGCTCTCATATCATTAGAGGACATTCTTATGATGTGCATTCTGACCTTATGCCTTCCTTAACCTTTAAGATGCTTTTACTTGGGTTATTGAATTTGTGTAAGCCTTAATTGTTCATCTTAATTGGTTTCTTCATTTGTAAATGTTTGCATTAACCATTTCAGGGGCCAATGGTAAGTCACTTGAGTGTGGATATGCATCCACGTTCTAATTTCTTCCCTCATCTTTTAATCATTCAATTGGTGTTGTTTAAGCATTTTATAATGCTTTGCTTTCATAATCTTCTTTCTTCCCTTTTAGAAACAACTTAACTTCCATATTGAAGTAAGTTGTTTTCTTTCTTTCTCTTCTCTTTTCTCTTAGGATTAGGTTTCTTAAACCTCATTAACCTTAGGATTACCATGCATGATAACATTAAGATTGAGTCTTAGTCTCCCTCTTTAGTTTTTACCTTTACTCCACCTTTTGAGTCTCTTCTTCTCATCTCAAAACAAAAGTAAAAAAACACTTAATAAAGGTTAAACGTGTATTGCGCATGAGACTTAAATGTGGGAAGTGAAAAATGGGGGGGGGGGGGGGGGGGGGGTTCCCTTCATTCTTCTAGGATACCTAGTGTACGTCCTGTTGGGGACGATACGTGACGTATTCGTTCCTATATTGTAGACTTGGGTTCAATGCAAGTTACAAACAACTTCAAAAACACTTCTTTCTAAAAACTTCAAACAAACAATAACGTCTTTCCTTCGGGAATTATCTTCTCATCTCATTCACTCCTTCCTTAAGGATGCGTCATTTCCATTCTACCGCAAACAGGTAACGCCTAAGTCTCCCTACAACGAGCTGCAACACCTAAACTGCTAGGACGCGAACGTTGACGTATTCCACTAAAAAACACAAACAACTTTCCCTTAGCTGAGGGGAACTACGTCGCTCTGATTCTCATGTTCCCGATGAGATACGTAGGCAGTGGGGTAGGGCCCATTCGAGCACTTCTTTTATTTTCCCTACATTTGTTTCTCTTTCTCTTTCCATTCCTTTTCCAGTTCTCTTTCCAGTATTATTTTCCTTACACCCTTTGATTGACAAGCAAGCGTGGATCCCATCGGGTACGATGGACGCGTGGGGGTGCTAATACCTTCCCCTCGCATAACCGACTCCCGAACCCAGTTCTCTTGGTCGGAAGACCATGCTCTTTCCTTTCCCTCAGGTTTACGCAGTGTTTCTTTTCCCTCTCTTGGGATAAATACACATTGCTGGCGACTCTGTTTCGGTGCCACTTTCGCGTTTGTACTTGGATGAAAATCCCGGGAGCGACAGTAAGGAGCTGCAACCTTGACATACGAACTTTGAATGTGCCTTCATGAGTAATTTTGAGAATCTCCCAAGCTTTTTTAGCTTTTGAACATGTGTTGGTCAACCTAAAGATGTTCTTGTCCATACCATTAAAAATATCATTCAAGGCCTTGGAATTTCTAAGAGCTTCCCCATCTTCATCATTAGTCCAATCTACTTTTGATTTCAGATTGTTTGTACCATCTTCAGCTGTAATTATAGGATGTTTCCACCCTTTTGACACAACTTTCCATGCTTTATTTTCCAAGGATTTGAGAAAATAAACCATCATCACCTTCCAATAATCATAGTTTGTGCCATCCAAAATAGGTGGATTGTTGATAAATCTTCCATCTTTAATTATCTCCATTTGAGCAGAACATATCTTCCCTAGAGCTCACCCAACAGGCTAAGGTACCTGCTCTTATGCCAATTGAAATTATATTCCTTAGGGGACAAATATTGAACACGATTCTCCAACAATAGGTGTAATAAGATACACCAGAAATAATACACTTACTAGAATAAATGATGGAGCAGAAAAGCATATTGAACACAATCAAAACAGATCATCCGTACCATATTGATACCACCAAACATTATCATCACATCAGCTAAATTAGCTTACATCCGTCTTATAAACTCCTTTGCACTTTTGCATACACGAATGGAGAAAAACGCCCCATTCTCCATACCACAGTATCGCCATCACAAAGGTTTTTTCTTTTAGCAAACTCATACCATCCTTTAGAAAGGTACTTTTCATAAGGGTTTGGTATGTTATTTCGTTTTGCAGTGTGAACTTGACATTTTAACATTTTTTGTACTTCGACATCAACAACCATGGTTGTCAAACTCGAGGGTAGACTTGTAAACTCGTACGAGTTTACGAGTCTAGGAAGCAAAAACGAGTAAACTCACGCATAATATCGTTTTTTGATAGACTCGAGTAGACTCTGGTAGGCTTGCACAAACTTATATAGACTCGCGAGTCTATGACGAGTTTACGAGTCTATAAGTATTTTTTTATTTTGTTTTTTTAACCCTAAAAAGGCCTAAAATCCCAAAAATATTTTATTTTATTTAAAAAGACCCCTTTTTTTACTTGTATGGGAATTAGAAAGCCTCTCTCTTAGTCTATTATTTTATCAAAGTTTCTACCTCTCTTCATCGACGACCTGCATTTGTTTTGTCTCTTGCTTTGTTCATGTTCATTCCCGTAAATCAATCCTTCGTTGTGTAAGTATTTTCTTATATGTTTCACTTGGATGTTTCTCTTGTATATTCTCTTGCATAAGGATGATGAATGGATAACTGAAAATCCAAACGAAGAGAATGTGCAAACTGAAGTTAATGTTGACAAAAATGATATTATTATTAATAATATTGTGGAAGTTGATGTTGTTGTTACAAATATTGTGTAAAGTCGTGGTGGTGGTGGTGGCGGCAATGTTGAATTAGGTGGAAGTGGAACATTAAGCAATCTAACTTTTGTTAATGATGAATAAGATGTTTCATCTGGGTCAGAGTTTGATTATAGTACTCAAGATATCGATGACGACGATGGTGATGATATTGGTGGTGATGATTTCACTGATGCTTTGGATGTTTAAAGACATTAACATATTTATTTTATGATTTTTTTTGCTTTATGTAGTAGCCAATTAAGAAAAAAATGGTACTTTAAGTCTTTAACTACATACTTTGCTATTTTGTTTGTTTTATTATTGAGTTTTTTTGTTAACAAAATTGTTATGGAGAATAAAATTTAAAATTTGATGTTAATTGGTGTTCTATTATATATATATATATATATATATATATATATATATATATATGAGGAATTTACAAGTTTAAAAGTATATGCGTGTGTCATGTATGTGTCACATACATGTTTTTTAAATTCGTTTTTAATTTTTCATAGACTCATACGAGTTTGCGAGTCGAGTCAGCGAGTCGAGTCTACAGACCATTTAAGAGTTTGAATAGACTCGCAAGTTTGACAACCTTGTCAACAACTTTGATCGCTTTTATATTGGTTCTCAGGCATTTTTTTTTTTGATATTGTTCTTGGAAAATGCTGCAGTGATACATAATGAAAGCATGTCAGTTATAAATATTTTCAATTATGGCACAATATATGAAATACAAATATATCCATACCATAACATTTGCAACGCTGATATTTGCATTGCATTAACTATGCGACTCTTCCAAGAATATAGTGTATTCCCCATAATCAATTTTTCAGTAACTTCACTTGAGGCCCGTGCGTTCTTTACAGATTGTGTTTTCACTCTGTTATGCAAAATTTTGCCAACACAATGGTTCTTGCCGCCATATTTTTTCTTTTCAACAACCTTTTCTGAATCTTTATCTTTCTTAATGATTTCTTTCTGAATTGCCATGTTAAAATTATTTACATATGTTGGATCAACAAATTCTTCCTTAATAGTATGTATAACATCCTTCTCACAGTTTGTGTGTTGAAAAACAACAGCAACAACTGTAGGAGCTCGAGCTTTATTCATGGTTTTCATAACGGGTTTACTTCTTCTATGATCTTTATTAGCAGACTTTTTTTCCCTTAACCGAACTTTCACCTATCTCATTAACCATTCCCTGAATAATCTCCATGGTTGTTTCATTGCTGAAATTCACAATTTATATGTCACAACATCAATGTAATATGAGTAACTAATGTCATTTTATAATATATATATATATATATATATATATATATATATATATATATATATATATATATATTCTTTTCAAACCAGAATCTATGACTATCATCCATAGTCGATACAATCAGTAGCTATATTGGGACATCTATAATTGCTACAAGTTCTAAAAACTATTATATGAATTATAACATCAAATATACAATATACAACCAACATATATTATAGACATCTATTTGTTTCTATAAATTCTGGAAAAAAAAAAGACATATTAATAATTTCGCATAATTGTTGCAAATTAAACACTAAAATTCATCACCAATGCCAGAATCGGATTCTTAAGAAGTTGTCAAACATATTTGTGTATACTAAAATTATAATTATTAGAAAAAATAACCCTAAGATAACATTAATTGATGTCATTTGGAAACCCTAAAAAAATGAAATTTCTAGTTGATGCTAATGGAATATTTGCTTCACTTGAAACATGTTAATACCTTCCCATTATCGTTGTAAATTAAACCCTAAATTTGAAATTTTTATTACAAATTGATAAATCGTATTAATACAACGGTGCAAAAGGACTTCATGTGTACTTAAATTTTAAAGATTAGAAAAAAAACCAAGATAACATGAATTCGACGTCATTTGGAAACCCTAAAAAAATTATATATCTTAATAAATTACGAAAACCCGATGCTGAACTAATAATAAGAGGTATCCTAAATTTTTAAAAGTTTCAATTCATGCGTAAAAATCAAACACAATTCGAAACCCTAAAATGATAAACGATAAATTTTAATTTCACAAAACATTCAACAACTTGAGAATTTAAATAAAACATGATTTATCACCTCATTGATGAAGTAAAGTCATCTAATATGTAACCGTAGCACTGTTTCTGTCGACCTTTCATTTTTCAATCGTCTGGTGCGTTTGTTGTTCTACAAAACAATACTTGGAGTGTAAACAAAACCGATCCTTACAAATTTTTAAAAAAAAGAGAAAGAAGATAGGAAAAAGAAAGATTTCCCCCGACCAAAAGAGAAGACAGATTGTTTCTTTTTTTGCTATTAAAATATACCCTTTAACACTATTAATTAATTTACAATATAAATTATATTCATTATATGACTCAGATACAGGTTTCCAACATTTCATTTAATGGGTCACATGTCTACTATCAAAAACTGATTTCCAACATGTAATGTAATACTCCAAAGTTACACGTTACCTATGAAATAATAAAGCTGCAATCATAGCAACCATTGTGCCAAACAGTTTTCCAAAGCAATATGATTAATACGACAACCACATATCATGTCAAAAATGAGTTTTAAAAGGTAATTAAATCTATCTTCCTATTTATATACATTGCAACAATAAAAAAATCACTCAATTCAAAATCAAATAGATTAAATCCTTTAGAACCTATATTCCATGGTCTGCTAAGAATTTTAATAAACCCAACAATGTCTTCTTCTACATCAAACGGGTAATATTTTGTAAAAGTTTTATATTTGTATTTTATAGTAGTAGATTCACATATTATTGTGAGCATACTGTTATTGGAATACTAAAAAAATTTCATTTTTATCTTCGACTTTACAGACTTTTATCTATTGACACAAATGACATATACGAAATCCTTGGAAAAATGGTCGAAGAAGTTAACCAACCTGCAAATTTCGTTGAAGTGGATGGCATGTTACTTGGAAATCCTGATGTCAATGGTCCCAACGTATCTGGAAATGCTAACGTCAATGAAGTTGATCGGGATGTTGGTCTAGACGAAGAAGTGAATCAGCATGTAGGAGGGCTGACACGTGATCTGTTATGGGAGAAAAAGATTACAAAGTCACTCAAGAGCGAAAAGCAAGTTCTGGTATTCATTTATACAAATTATATACACTATATATATATATATATATATATATATATATATATATATATATATATATATATATATATATATATATATATATATATATATATATATATATATATATAACTTTTTGAACTTTTTGCTAAAATTTTCTTCGTACCATAAAAATCCAATTTGTTTGAAGTGAATGTATTTAAATTTTAACTGAATGTCTTAGGTTTTGAAATTATAACGTTTAAGTGTGTTTTTTTTATTTGGGCCATAAGAACATAATTTCTTAAAAGCAATTACAAGTAGTATCATTTAATCAATTCATTTCCAAAGACTAAGAATAATATGGAGTAATATGTAAAAAAGCAGTTCCATCACATTAGTGCATAAATATAATACTCAATTTTGCATTTCATTACTTTCAATCGTTGTTTTGTTTAAAAATTATTATCTTCTAAACATGTTGCAAAATTATATATTGTTGTTATATTTGAAAAAATAACATAATTTATAAGTAATTTGATATGTGTAGTAAAATATTTCATTCAATCTAATGATCTTAGGCCAAGGAACACGTACAACATTGATTCATCCATTCTTTGGATTGTACATAACAACAATAAGGAAAAACCTAAGCACTTAAATATACATATTCTTATATGGATTCCAACATAACAAATCCACATTCATTTCCAAAAACTACTAACTAAAACATGCAGAAATACACTAAAAAGGAAGCAACATGTTAAACCCATCATTAGTTGCATCAAAACTTCATTCGTCCAGAGTGTCTAACAACCGTCACATACACGTCTGGATACAGAAGCGATAATGAAAATGCAGAACATCACCAATCTTGAAATTTTTTGAGGCAGCATACTCATACCAACCAGAAGCAAGATATCTCTCCACAGTTTGATAATTCTCTATATTTGATCTTTTAGCTTTCAAAATGTCGCAATTCCATACTCTCATAGTTTCATTGTCCACCAATGTAAGTTCAGTTTGATTGACGAGCAATCATCTCCTAACTATGTCAGCTGGAAAATCTGCATAATTTAAAAATTATGTCAGGTATATTATTAACATACCAAATAGATAACATGAATGACAGCGTATATCAAGTATTTACCATAACATTTTTTCTATCCTTTGTAGACTTCGTGATCTGTTTCTCCTAGTACAAATCTTCTTCCATGATTTCGTTATATTCCATATAAGATAGACTTCAAATTAAAATAGATATGCATTTATTAAATTACATGTTATGTCAAACAGAAACTTAAAATTGCCATTCAAATCAACAAGGAAAACTTTTATCAGACAACACAACCATCAGCCAAAACAAAAGAAAAATATCAGTTTTACCTGATACTGTAGGATGAAATTCATATGTGTGACACATCTGATTCATTATTCCTTTCCCTTTTGCTTAACCGTTCAACATGAGTTCCCGACATCACCTGTGACCTAGCAATAACAGTTAACGAAAAATCATCAACCTATCAAATTTCGTACATGTAATGTTCAACTTAAACCATACCTTATTACTAAGTTTATATGTTACTATATGATTGAACAATACATATTACATTAGAAATTACATGCCACATGAATTAAAAATTATCATAAACAACAATTTATTATTACTTTTCAACACTCCCGTTCACTAAATCTTTGGTTTCTCCGTTTATTTGCTACCCCTTTTCAACATCATTTTCTGCAACATGCTTGGAATTAGCTACACCTTTTTTGGGCAGAGTTTTCATTACAACAATCCCTGAACCGCTCTGCATCTCCTGAAATTCAGCAAACACCATATCCAATCTATTGCTTCTCCAAGAATCTTCTATCATGGACTCAGACAAAGACATGCATTTAACAACATGATTTCCAATAACATATTTATACTAAAAAATTCGGTACTTGTACAATACTCAATTATAATGACACATAAACATTCACTCAGATTTGTTTCTTATTTCCCCAAGTATGGCAGAAATATAATATTATTTCAATAAACATATTAGAATTTTGATTATGTAAACAAATTCATTATATTTACCTTTGATCTTCACATGCAAAATCATTCTTGTATCCTTTTGAATATGAATTGCTTTTCTGTTTTAGCGTATCAGACGAATTCAGTTTTCCTACGATTAATATTTCCATTACTCCATCGTCATACCTACCGACCTTCCCCGGATCAACACTTTTATACTTTCCTTGTGAATCTCCGTCCATTACTTTTTTCCCTGTAACATTCATCAAAACAAGCAAACCAAATACGTAAACATGTACAAATTAGGTTATTACAATCTTGGATTTAATTACTGTTACATGCATACATTACTCAGAATATGATAAACCAAAAGAAACGCAAGATTGTATACATACCAGTGGTTTAGTGGTGATGATCGTGTTTCATCGCTGGAAACCCTATAGATATTTGAGGAAGTTAGACAAACATTCAAAACTTTTACAACCTTAAAGTCAAACCACTTTCCTCTTCTATTTAGAAAGCTGAAGAGACATGGTTTGATTAAATTAAGCAATATATGTCTTTCTTTTATTTTTTCAACCACTCTTAACTGATATTATTTAATATTCTTAACAATTTAAAAAAAAAATCTAAACTATATTCTTTTTATTTAGAGACTTACAATTATAATATTACACTTACAATAATAAAATATTTTCAATATGTAAATTTAAAAAATTATTAAATTATTTGTGCTCTTTAAATATTTTTTTATAAATATTTTTAATAAATATAGTTTATGTTAAAGGATATGTTTGGACGAAAAAATAAGTCAGTTAAATATCCATATCCGCTTTATCTGTAGTTATAACGACCAGGGACGGGACCAAGAATTTGGATGCCCTGGTCTAATTTTATAAATAAATTACAATAAAAAAGATTTTTTTTTTTGTAAAATAATATATTTTAAAAGTAAAAATGTAGGTACCAAGAGTTAAGGATTAAACTTTCAGTGAAAATCAAACTTTTTTTTATCACTATGCTAACTAACTTATATTACAAATTAAATTCAACAATTAATATTTTTATATTTATTTTAGGTTTATAATTTATAAAAAAAAAGTTATTTTAAACCTCCTATTTTTTAAAGGCACTGGGGTATGGGCCTGCTTGCCAGGGCCCAAGCCCGCCCCTAATAACAACATTGCGCTACCCGTACAAACGCAATGATAGATGATTACTTAATTATTTTAATTATTTTTTCTACGACAATATACATTTTCGATGGAACAACACCTTTTAATTTATATATTTTTTTATTCAAAATTTTTATCCATCATTATATTTTATTTGTTTTTTTAGTTTTTTTTTATAAGCAAAACTTTTATATCAACCAAGGTACTAGGAGTGCCTCAATCCATATACATCCATCATCCTCTCAATTTTACATCAAAGTCCAACTATTTAAAAACATAAACAAGGATTTCTACACCAATCATAGAAACTATACAAACTGTTTAACTTCCTACTTTTAATAATCCACCACCAAGATAACCGCAAAATCCTTTTGAAAGCACATTCTGAATGACCAATTCCATCGTTGAAAAGAATATGGTTCCTAGAGCACCATATGCTCCAACATACTATGAACCACAAGCTTTCCGCGTACAGTGACAAAACCTTCTCCTTAACTTTCTCAATCCAAGCCCATAAATGACAGTCCATAGATGTGTCCGCTAAAGGAGTAACGTCAAGCCACTAACACACTTTGTTCCAAATTAACTTCATTTTAAGGCAAATAAAGAAAAGATGAGACGAGCTTTTTGTATCAGCAAAACAGAACATACAAACATGTTCATGTGCATTCAGATTCAATCCTCTTTTCACAAGGTTCATCCTAGTCGGTAATCTGTCCAGAAACAAACGCCATGCAAATACTTGAACCTTTGATGGTATCACGGAAGGGAAATCGCGATTCAAAACGCAGCGGAAATTAAAATTTCCCTTTAGCGATCCTTACGAAAGATCATGATCAGTGATAGAATGGTTACCTCTTTTGGCGATGAAACCTTTGATTCTGAATCGAAGGAATGATCAGGAGCGATGTATGATGAACAACGCCTCTACTCAGTCCACACGAATAACTTCCTTCAGTCTCAGTGCTAGCTGCTACGATTGAAGGCTTTGAGTGAGAGATAGAGAAAAGGAAAATACAGTTAGGGTTTCACAACTAAATTTTCATCAAAATGTTTATGCTTCTGCACAAGGGTTATATTTATAGAACCACTTGTGTGGGCTGCAAGCTAAAAAGCCCACTTAAGTGCATGCACACCATATCTTATGATGTACCGTATATCACTTAAGCACGCGGTACCTTACCACAGTCCGTATTCCACTTAAGTGCACCGTACCTTACGGTGTTACATATTTACTTAAGTACACCGTACCTTATGGTGTTCCTTATTTACTCAACCTCTTATCAAACTATTCATAACTCCACTTTCCATCCAGCGCATCCATCTCGTACCAAACCCCATTGCTACCATTATTTTCCTAAGAAAACTCCACTCCACACAATCGTAGGCTTTAACAGAATCCACCTTCAAATGAATACACTTCCTCCTGTTCCTTTTTGCGAAATCGATAATCTCATTTAAGACCAACAACCCGTCTAACAGTTGCCTCCCTTGAATAAAGGCTGTTTGCGAACTTGAAATCAATTTACTCAATACCGATTTAATCCTTGCAGCTAAAAGTTTAGAAATCACCTTATAAAGCACCCCAATAAGGCATATCGGTCTGTAGTCGTCTAGGTCCTGTGGATTTCCCTTCTTAGGAATCAACGTAAGAAAGAAAGACGAAGCAGATTTTGGAAGTCAAGCCGATTCCCAGAATTCTTGGACACATAATATGACTTCTTTCCCAAGGATCTCCCAGCAGTGTTTCATAAACTCAACGTTAAACCCATCCGATCCCGGACTTCTATCCCCACCTGTAACACCCCACTTTCCCATTTTATAAAAATATATAAATAATACAAAAATAATCAGAGTTCCCTTACAAGTAGGATGTCACACCATTCAATCATAACATGAAGTCTCAATTATTCATTCTCTTCTTTTCTCATAAATGAATTAAAACAGCGGAAACAATTATTTTATCCAAAATCACGGCAATTCGCCAACATAATCCCATATCCACATAAACTTGTGGTCCACAGTAATTAAAAAAAATAGTGATACGTAATAAAATCAAATAAAGAATAGCATCTAATGAAAAACTCCCAAAATCCCGTGTTACGTATCAGAGCGACTCCTAAGACTCGATCAGGCAACACGCAATCCACGCACTACTCAAGTACCTGGATTATCTGTACTTCCCAAGAAGCACATACACAAGAAACAACAAAGGGGTGACAACTACATTCAATAATTAACGGTGTATAATACATGTTAAGAATCACACATTCACACAAAACAACACACAGTCACGACGCATTTGTCACTTTCATTTATAATCCACCAAACACATAATAATGCAATATGACTCAATGACATGGACACAATGCATGTGGTACCAACACACCATGGTTCATTCAATCGAACCTGATTCCTAATAGAATCCGGATAAATCACATACACTCCCACTGAGCAATGATTTATCTCCATCACGACTCCACATTGGAGTCCGGACAATACTAGGCACCCATCATGGATTCCCACCTAGTTGTCTCCACCAGACACATCATGAAATGCATAACACAGATTATGTACAAAACACATGTATAATAACAATTATACATCTTCACGATCCTCCTGATCACACGTGAGATACATACTCACTGTAATACCCAATAGTATTACCACGCTTGTCCAATCAATTCAGCATAACACACACAATCAACAAAAATACCTCACGTGGCCTACATTAGCTAATTATCTTATTAGTCCACCCAAAATCAATTTTTAATTATTTCCACTACCATTCTTAGGTTCAACAAGTTCTGAAACCCATCCCAACCTCTCAGACCAAAAGGAATTGCATCAGACGCGAAATTGGGAAAGAAATCGCGAAACAGCAAGATTCTGCACCTCCGCTGGTCATACGCGTATTGCCTTGCGCATTACATGTAATTCCTAGCTCGCTCGCCTCCCAGCTATGTGTACCCAAGCGTAACACCCACTCTGGAGCTTGCCATACGCGTATTGCCCAGAGGGTTACGCGTATGAGCAGAGACTGATTTCTCTCGAAAATTCCATTTCCAGATCTCCTACGCGTATCACTAGCCTATTACGCGTATTGCCCATATAACCACCCTTGCCATACGCGTATCGCCTTGCCAATACGCGTAATGGCTCTCTGGCACGCAATTCCATACGCGTAACGCCTCCTCTGTTACGCGTATGGGCAGAGGCTGTGAAAAAATCCCAATTTTTCATATCAGTCCAAATTCTACCACTATGATCTCACTTCTAACATCCAAATCTGTCCTAAAAATCATTTCTACATTGATTTTAAGACCCATAACTTCACATTACCTCATTCTCCTATTATTACTAATCAATTCATTATTTCCTAGATCTAAATTCGTCACTCTCAACCTACAACAAAATCAGATATGCAACACAGTTCATTCATACAGCCACAACAATATAAATTATACACGAAATTAATACTATCATCAACAAATTCATACAAATCAACCACAAAATGTAACACCCCCTTCTATACCCCCAAAAACCACATTTTAATCATTTAGGCATATATTAAAAATTTCATCAGAGTATAATTACAAAGCATGGCATAAAAGAAGCATGTCACATTATACTTGAAATTAAAACAATCAACACCTGCTCAACAGAGATATGCAACAGTGGGGTAACTTGCACAGAGGAACTTCGTCCTTACACCCACATCTCAATATTTAGAATAAAAGCGGAAACATCTAAATACTGAATAACATCATATATATATATATATATATATATATATATATATATATATATATATATATATATATATATATATATATATATATATATATATATATATATATATATATATATATCAAATACTATCCGTCAACACGGAATCATGTTTACATAAACAATTCAAGTCAAGATACATATACAAAATGTATCACAAAATAATCATGTAATCCTAGCTACCCGGTGCTACATATCAGAGCCGACCGACCAAAAGAAATGAAGTCCTAAGCTTCACGAAACACCTTCAGCAACCTACTCTGCAATGCCTCATAGAGCATTATAAAACAGCAGAAGGGTAAGAAACATTATCATAATATCGATGCATACAATTATATATATGTATCAACATAAAAACACACATAACACATTTATTACCACATACACTATTACTCACCAATTCCATTATATAACATATAACACAACCCAAGCATATCATTCATGCACATAATCACCTATTCTCATACAATGCATACATTTATACACAAAACATATCATTTACAATTCACTACCTCCAACACAATTGCACAACAATTACAAAGGCTTATCATAACTCAATCATAAAATCAACCATTTATCAATGCATATCAAACATGCACAATACATTTATCATAAATGTACATCATCATTTTCCACACAAATAATCAATCATGACTTTCCACATATAACAATGCAATCATGATTCATGTAAATGCAAGAGACCGACACAACGACTCTATGCAATTACATATGCGGTACCGACTCATCACTAGTTCACTCAGGAACTCTGCTGGAACCATCGCTCGTTACATCACTGTAACTTCCCGTCGGGCATACGATGTTCCCCATCGCTCACACCTCTTATTTTTAAGGCACACGATCCAATCTGATCGTTCACACCTCTTATTTTTAAGGCACACGACGTTTATGGATCGCTCACACCTCTTTGTATAAGGCACACGACCCGATCGCTCACACCTCTTTGTATAAGGCACACGATCACCTATACCCATCGCTCACACCTCTTATTTTTAAGGCACACGATCCATACGATTGCTCACACCTCTTATGTTTAAGGTACACGATGTTATAGCGGATTCTCATAAGAATCCCTCAACACAAGAATGCTCTTCATTCTGCTTCACATGCAAATGACTCAAAACATTCTTATAATGCATACATGTATACAAACATTGTCATGCATTCATCTCTTACAATCACATACAATTCATCAATATGAATTATTTCACCATCTTTATTCATGCATTAGAAATCAATCCAACGATGCATTTTCTTGCCATACGGCCACCAATTAACATACATGTAATCATAAACATGTATATAAAACCAATTACAACATATCACATTCATTTGCCTTTCGGCCACACTTTATCACCACAACATGTCATCACATGCATTATCATTACACAACATCATACAAGGCATACACATTAATATCAATGCCACATTGTATGTTACACAACTAATATACACATTTTAAACGACAAAAGTCGGTAAATGACACTATTCCCAAATTCTCGACTTTATTTAATCGGCCAACAGCCTCAAACTCCTCATCATGAGAAAGTACAGCTCAATAGATTTCCAATGCATCAAACCACGCCTCAAACCGAACCATAGATCAAAAGTTATGCAGAAAACAAAATTACACAAACAGCACTGTTCGCTGGGCGAACCATCTCGCGAGCACTCGCTAGCACCTTCGCTTGGTGAATGTTCTAGCGAACCACTACTAGCTAAAAACAGACCCAAAAGTTCGCTAGGCGAGCCCTTGGCGAACCAAGTCAGAACCAAACAGAACCAAAAACATACAACCTTCGCTAGGCGAACCCCCGTAGCGAACCTTCGCTACCCTTCGCTGAATCGTTCGCTAGGCGAACCCGCGAAAACCTCACTCACTGCTGCTTCACCCCAGGTTCGCTAGGCGAACCAAGGAAAACTCAAATTTCTCCAGCGCTGTTGAAAACCCAAAATCCATATTTTTCAACCCAAAACATCATCCAAACCATTACCCAACATGTAAACATCATTAGAAGCACATTTATAAACACAAAATCACATTTTGATCATTATCACAACATTTCACCAATTTAGGGTTTTCTAAAAACTCATAAAAATCTTTCAATACACAAACATACACATACATAACTACACACATAGACAAGATAACAATGTTTCTAACCCTTACCCGGATTCCAAATGATCTAGCTCTTGTTCTTGATGATTTCCACTCCTTTTCCTCTTTTCTTCTCTTTTTCCCTCTTCCTCTTTCTTTCTCGTCTTTTTCTTTCTATTATTCCTATTTCTTTCCCAATTCTCTTATTTTCTATTTCTACACAACATTTCCTCTAATTCATTTTCTACACTTAATTCATTTTCTAATAAATTTCCTCTACAAATTACTTCCTTAATTTTCTCTAACTCATTAATAGTTATAAAATGACCAAAATGCCCTTAAGCCCAAAATTCCCGAAAACTCTCTCAAACGAGATAATACATCATAACATAGCATAAAAGCATATTATCACACCAAAGTCATAAATAGAATAATTTAACATTCAATTAAATAAAGGACTCAACAAAAATTGGAATAATCGAAATCGGGGCGTTACACAAAACATCCATATCAGATTCAAAATTCATCAACAACACATATATATATACGAAAATTCTATGAGGGAAAGGACCCCCCACTACCCTCTCATGTTATTAACACCTATATTGAGCCCATTCTCCCCCCTTACCTTGAATTTAGTCAGAAAATCCTGCGAAAATTGATGGAGAAGAATGCCTTTGCTTTTCCTCTTGTTCTTCCTTCTCTAAACCCTTTCTTGGTGAAAGTACAGTTATCGTTAAATCTGCCCTTAAACCTGATTAATGACTTAGACTCCTTATTTTCCTCCCACTAAACATATTACTAATTAAATCTGATTTTATTTAATATTAATAATATTTGATATTAATACTAAGAATAATAATAATACTACCCATAATAATAATAATAATAATGTTAATAATATTGGACATAATAATAATAATATACCTCCTTCTACTATTACTAAATATGTCCCCACATTATTCATTACTACCTTATTATTATCCCGACATCTCTATTTCCCGTTCCGTTAAGGACACTACACCTACGCGCTCAACTACACCCACCCTAAACAAGGCCAAACAAATAAAACACGACGATTAAATAAATTAAAATGGGGTGTTACAACTCTCTCCCACTTAAAATATTTTCGTCCTCAAAAATGTACCTGATGGAAACAGTTCTGGATACGACTCACGCATCTTTCTTTTCAATTCCCAGGTCACACTTCCTCCAGCAACTCCTCCCCAAGCTACTCTCACCAGAGGAATCTCTTTTCCTCTGAGTTGCTTCATCTTGCGATCCTCGATCCTTATCGGCATCGCTTCCACAGTAAGATTATCTCGAATCTGCACCTCATCCCTCTGGATAACATGAGATAGATCAGGCACATACTTCTGAAGTTATGACACATGAAACACGTCATGCAAGTTCGAAAGTTCAGGTGGCAATGCTACCATGTAAGCAACTGCACCCACTCTTTGCAAGATTTGGTACGATCCAATGAATTTAGTATCCAACTTCTTTGATTTCAATGCACGTCCAATACCGGTCACAGGGTTGACTCTCAGGAATACATGGTCACCTTCGCTGAATTCCAAGTCTTTCTTCCGATTATCATGATAACTTTTCTGTCTACTCTGAGACGTTTTTATCTTCTAACGGATCATCTGAATTGTCTTAGTAGTCTGTTGCACAATCTCCGACCCAAGCACAACATTCTCCCCAGTTTCATACCAACACAGAGGCGTCCTACACCTCCTACCATACAAAGCTTCGAAAGGTGCCATTCCAATACTAGAATGGTAACTATTGTTATACGTGAACTCAATCAATGGCAAATGAGTATCCCACGCACCATTTTTCTCTAACACACGGGCTCTCAACAAATCCTCTAACGACTGAATAGTCCTCTTAGACTGACCATCCATCTGTGGATGATAAGCCGAACTCAACTTCAGTTTAGAGCCTAAAGCCTCTTGCAAACTCTTCCAAAATTCTGAAGTAAACCTCGGATCTCTATCCGACACTATACTCGACGGAACACCACGCAGCTTCACAATTATTCTTATATAAATCTCCGTCAGCCTTGACAATGCAAAACTGATATTAATTGGTATAAAATGTGCGGATTTCGTAAGTCGATCCACCACTACCCAAATAGCATCAAAGCCTCTCGCCGTATTTGGCAAACCAGTAACAAAGTCTATAGTAATACTATCCCACTTCCATTCTGGAATCTCCAATGGTTGCATCAACCCCGAAGGTTTCTGATGCTCCACTTTTGACTACTGACATGTCAAACAAGCATAAACAAACTGAGCTACGTCTCTCTTCATACCGGACCACCAGAATAACTTTTTCAAGTCATGATACATTTTCGTGGCTCCCGGATGAATACTCAAGCTGCTCCGGTGACTCTCCTCTAAGATTGCTTTTCTCAATTCCACATTATCTGGCACATAAATCCTGCCCTGGAATCTCAATATACCAACCTTATCCACTTTAAAATCACTATCAGTATCATCTCCCCCTGCAGGCATCAAGTCCACTAGCTTCACATCAAGTCTCTGATTTTCCTTAATTACATCCAAAAAGTCATTATTCACTTTAAGCATACCCAATCTAACACTCTCATGTGTAGTTTCATAAACCATACTCAAGTCTCTGAACTGTTCAATTAATTACATTTCTTTTACCATTAATTTCGACATATGAATTGTCTTCCGACTTAGAGCATCTGTTACAACATTAGCTTTCCCTGGATGGTAACTCAGATTAAAATCATAGTCTTTCAAGAACTCTAACCATCTTCTCTGCCTCATATTCAATTCCTTCTGATCAAACAAATACTTCAGACTCTTGTGATCACTGAATACTTGAAATCTCGATCCATACAAATAATGCCTCCAAATTTTCAATACAAAAACCACTACAGCTAATTCAAGATCATGAGTGGGATCATTTCTCTCATGCACCCTCAATTGCCGTGAAGCATACGCCACTACCTTGCCATCTTGCATTAACACTCCGCCTAATCCCATCTTAGACGCATCACAATACACCACAAAAGGTTCACTTGGACTTGGTAGAATTAATACTGGTGCTGTAGTCAATTTCTTTTTCAACTCTCCGAAACTTTCCTCGCATGCTGCATCCCAAACAAAAGCTTGATTCTTTCTAGTTAACTGAGTCAATAGTAACGCCAAATTAGAAAACCATTTGATAAATCTCCGATAATAACCTGCTAAACCCAAGAAACTTCTAATTTCCGTTACTGTCTTCGGAGGTTCCCACTGAAGCACCGCACTTACTTTAGACGGATCCACTGCTATGCCATCACCAGAAATAACATGACCCAAGAAACTCACAGTCTTCAACCAGAATTCGCATTTCGAGAACAATGCAAATAATTTATTATTCTTCAACACCTGCAATGCAATTCTCAAGTGTTCTGCATGATCCTCTTCAGACTTAGAATAAATCAGTATATCATCAATGAATACCACAATAAACTGATCTAGATAAGAATGAAAGATACAGTTCATATATTCCATAAACACACCTGGCGCATTAGACACTCCGAAAGGCATCATTGCATATTTGTAATGTCCGTAGCGAGTTCTGAACGAGTCTTCTGAATATCATCTTCCTTCACTCTAATCTGATGGTAACCCGACCTCAAATCAATTTTGCTGAAAACATGAGCCCCCACAAGCTGATCCATTAAGTCATCAATCCTCGGAAGTGGATACTTATTCTTAATGGTCACTTTATTCAACTGGCGGTAATCAATGCACAGACGAATACTACCATCCTTCTTTTTCACCAACAACACTAGAGCTCCCCATGGCGACACACTCGGCCTAATAAACTTCTTATCAAGCAATTCTCCAATCTGAGATTTCAACTCTGCCAATTCTGATGCAGACATCCTGTATGGTGCCATAGATATAGGTCTAGTACCAGGAACAATATCAATAGTAAATTCAACTTCTCTCTTCGGAGGTAATTCCGTAATATCATCCGGAAACACTTCGGGAAATTCGCTCACCACCGGTAACTCATTAACTGATGTCTTGCTTTCAACAGATAACGAGGCAAACACAGCAAACATCTTAGCTTCGTCTTCTAACAAGGTTCTCAATTCTTTGGTAGACAAAGAATTAGTCAACGCTTCCTCTTCAGGAGTAAGTGTAGCACCCCAAAATTTTCCCTACCTTTTCTGGCTTTTGTTTCGCACTCATTTACATCTCATTTAGGTTATAACTTCATAATTATTCATTGCATCAGCCTTCTAAGACATGGGATCAGAGGTTTCTCTGAGCCAGGGCTTCCTATGTGCCTTGAGATACCTTCGTTCAAGTTTGGCAGAGGTGGATCTTTGACCTAATCTTGGTTAAACTATTAGAAGTTTGCTTCAACCACAAGTTATCTATTTCAGTGGTTGGCTTCTCAGGCAGTGTGTTTCCAAGGTTGGTTTGTGGACTTCATCAGTTTATCAAGCAGGGATTTGTATGAGGTTGGGTTCAGACAATCAAGTTCGTCAATCCATTAGTGGTTCAGTTGTGGATTCATATTGTGGTCAGGGCAGTGTTATTCTCTCAGTTGCTTGTTACTGGTTGTTGGTGATGCAAGTTAATGTGGATATGGGTTTGAAGTTGGTGATTCATTAAGTATGAAAGTTCGATTGGGATTTGAAGTTTTACTTGGGATTTAAGTTGTTCAATTGGTCAGGTGTTTTGAGCATACAGAGTGTGAAAGGGTTCATGTGGATTATTTGGAATACAAGATGCCAACCCATTAAACCATATCCAAACCTCTAACCATATCCATAATCAATTCATGTCCGTATCCATTTCAACCTTAAATCATTATCCAATTCCAAGTAACCATTTTGATCCAACTTCATATCCAAGTTTGTGCCCATATTCATTTTTGTTTCCAATCAAGATATCCATCTTTCATTTTTATTCTTTATCCACATCATTCTCATTTTGTTCATTTTGATATCCAAACTACAAATCCAATTAAACCACTTCCTAATTCATACCCATTTTAAACCATTCATAAATCCATTTTTTAATCCACATTTTTATTTTACCTATATTTCCAAATCCACTTCAACTCCATTTTTCCAATTCAATTAACCATTTCTTTCCATATCCAAATTGAATTCAACTTTCATTTTGTATCCACTTTTTTATTCTAATACATGTCCATTTTTTATTTTGTCCTAAATCCATATCAAAATGTTCAAATCCATATTCATTTATTTTTAGCTTCAAAATCATATCCAAATGCCACTTTAATGTTGAGAAGTTCCATGAAGAGTTTGACGAATTGCACCATGCTGCTCTTGAAAAGGGATATGGAATTGTTTGAATCCTAAGCTATGTCAAGCATTGAAACATCAAGTGGTTAGAATGAAAAGGTTTTGATAACTTAGAGAACCGTATGAGCCACACGATCCATATGTCACGCAAGACACAACCATCACAGCACCAAAACGTAACAGAATTGTGCATGAAAAGATTCTAAAGCAGGTGCAAAAACTCGTGAGCAAATTACACAAACTCTCAGTAGAAATTTCACAATACAAAACCAATTTCAATCAGTAACACAATTGATAATTGCTACAAATCCTAACAGAATTTCCTTGTGATACCTATTCTACCCACTCCCAATTCTTGTATAAAGCCAGTAGCAAACAATATCTGAGGGCATCCCTTCCATTTTTTCTTTCTTTCTGTAAAAACTAGTAGCTTCTTTTCATATTTACTCACTGCTAATTTGAAGGCACGATCTCCATTCTTCCTCTGCTAAAACCTCATGAATAAACCTCCATTAGTTCGGCAGAAATCACCAGCAATTATCCATTTCTAAAAACTTCAACTCTCACCAACATCCACTCTTCCACATACTTGATTTCATCTCTAATCTGCATCATCATCAACAATCAGATTTCAATCATCATTCAACATCATTACAAGTTGCAACACTCAGGAAATGAGGAGAAGAATTCAACAACAACATCAACAAATCCATCAGTAATCCTCATAATTTGAATCTACTAATTCAACAACAGCTTTCTCAGACTCGTAGAAATAAGAAGAAGCAGGAGAAGACAGCAGAGGATTCAAAGAAGAGAAGGTAAAATTGAAAGCAAGAATAGTGAATTATGTAAACCTGAATTTGCGGATCAAAGCGCCATCGGAGCGACTCCGATAGGTACTCTGAATTTCTTTCTATTTACTGTTACTTTTAAATGTTGAGCGAGTTGTGTTGTTGATGTTGTATGTGCTGCGAATCTTGCATTTTGTTCGTATGAGTGTTTAGCAGAGAGGTCGAGTTCTCGGTGAGGGCGTTGAGCTTAGAGGTTTGCGAAGTGTGATGGAGGCCCCAGATCGAATGAGATTCGATTTACGGTATCATTGCAGGAAGTGATTTGGAGATGGAAGGAGAAGCAAGGTTGGATCGTGATGTTGAAAGACAAAGAGAAACATATGGAGAGTTGAAGAGGAGAAGCGATGCAGAAGGTTGATGGAGAGGTTTGCTAGCGAGGAGATTGTTGAGAGTTTGAGAGGCGAAGTTGAAGAAGGTCACGAAGGTGAAGGTGGTGCTCGTGCCGACGATTTGAGTAGAGAAGGAGCATGAGAAAGACGATGAAGGAAGGGACACTGAGTGTGTGTTCAAAAACCCTAATGCCATGCGGATTGGGCCTTAGGCCCTTTACTGATCTAATTCATTCTGACTACACCTCCCAAACACTGACCGCACCCCCTGGCAATGAGAACCAGGGCTATTGGGCCTAGACACCTCATGCCCACACGTCTGGAAGCTGCTCACTTCCTGTTTTTGACTGCACCTCCCTCAGATTTTCTGTTTCTTAGATTAGATTTTTGAATTAGATTTTTAATTTTGGAATTAAACTTTAATTAGAGAATATAGAATGTTATTTAGATTTAAATTAGAATATGATTTTGGTTTTGAGTATTTGTTTTTAATTAGAAGTTAATTTTGATTTTCCTTTAATTGGATTAATTTTAGAAATAGATTTAATTAGAAATTAACTTGAATTAATTTTAGGTTTAATCTTAGTATTAGTTCTTAATTTTAGAATTAATCTTGGTCTTAATTAGATTAGAATTTAATCTTGATTTTAATTAGCATTTTAATTTGGACTCTTCTTATTAATTCTTAATCTTGATTTTGATGCCTATTTTGATTAATTCCTGATTAAATACTTGACTGCCTCTTGTTTGATTTTCTTTTTGTGATTGGGTTGTCTGGTGTTTACTTGTTGATTACCTCTATATTCACATGCTCCCTTAAGGCTCCTAGTCCGACTTAATTTCTGATTAAGCTCGGAGTAGGATAGACATTAGGCTCTCAATCCAAGCATGATAACATTAGGTTAACTCCCTCCTGATCCTGACTTTAGGGCCAATATGCATGATAACTTGTAGGATTCAGTTTTCCCTTTAGCCTTCCATGAGTCCCGACTCTTTTCTCTCGCACCCATGCGATCGAGACCGTTTCACTTCTTTCCGTAGTCCACGAATCACAGACGCTCTGATTTCCTCTCTCTAGTTAGATTGAGGATATATAGGCACAAGACGACGATGTCTTGGCAAGCACTCTTTCCACCCTTTCTTTCGTAGTTCCGTGAACTACGGATGTTCTGATTCTCATTTCCGATGAGATACGTAGGCACGAGGATCCCTATCCTTGGCGAGCACACTAACAACTAACTTCCCCTCTTCTCACGCACCCTTGCGATCGAGACCAATCTGTTAACCAAACCTTTTCTCTCGCCCCCAGTGCGATCGAGAACCCTTCCCCTTTTTGACCCGTAGGTCGAACTACGACTGCTCTGATTCCTCTCTCTTGTCCAATTGAGGATACGTAGGCACGAGACGTGACATCTCGACGAGCAACCTCCCCCCGTAGTCCTCCGAACTACATTCACTCTGACTTTCCCATTGCACAAGGGAATACGTAGGCCTAGGACTGCGATGTTCTACCGAGTCACTTTTTCTTTCCTTTCCCCCATTTCATTTCCGTTTAGCAGTAGGCTTTAGATAACTCACCCTTTGATTAGACAACAAGCGTGGATCCCATCGAGTACGATGGACGCGTGGGGGTGCTAATACCTTTCCCTCGCGTAACCGACTCCCGAACCCGGACTATGGTTGCGATGACCATGTCTTTTCCCTTCTTCAGGTTTTCTTCGATCCTTTACTTTCCCTGCTTCGGGATAAATAACGTTCGGTGGAGACGCTTCTGCTCTGTAGTTTTCTCGCCGGTTTTTTTTTTCGCAGTTGCGACAACTGGCGACTCTGCTGGGAACAGATTGACCTCTTGTTGGTCCATCCCCTATGCGAGTCAGTCCTAGCGCTTGTCTGCTTTATTTCATTAGGTGTTTGTTGTTGTGCATTATCTGTTGTATATTACTGTTTTATTATTTTTATTGCATTTCATTATTGCTATATGCTGGACTGTTCTATGCTGGACTTTTCTGTTTGGTGGGTTGGGTTGTTACAAGAGGTAAAAGGCCCAATACGCAGGCTATGAGTTATCCATAGGAACACTAGGAATAGAGTGGTCCATGGGCGGCGGGTGGTGTCACGCCACCTTAGCCAAGCATGATGCCACGAGCAGTGGAGGTTCAAATGAAGTATTATCGTTGAACACTTTCGTGTGAATATGATGATGCTTCTGGATGAATCGTCGAACCTGCGTTTCTCTTTGACGTACCCTGACCTAGTCTATACCTGTGAGCGGGGCGGGAATGATTCTTACAGGTACAAGTACTGTTGGTGACTTTGTTTCTGATGGTGACTATGGTTCCGTTGGTGACTTTGGTTCTTATGGTGGTTCCGAAAGTATGTCGAACCTTTGATCTTGTGTCGTGTGGTACTATGCAACGGTCCAGCCATGTCCAGTGGAAGCTTTGATCCCATGTCTTATTGCATTCATAACTTTGCATTGCATTTGCATCTTGCATCATTTTGTATATCTGTCTCTGACCATAACAGTGAGCTCATCCATCCTTTGTCCTCGACCTGCAGTGGATTTCCCGACTTTCGTATTGAACTTGAATCAGTATCTTGGCAGAATCATGAACTCAGGGGAACATAATCAGTTTGTGACTAGGGCCGATGTTGAATTGATGAAGAATCAGTTGGACCAACATGTGGAAGCTATGGCCGCCATGACTAGGGGAGAGGCCAATATTCAGAGAATTGGTAAAGTTATTCCACCTCCGATGAACAATGTTGCTCAAGCTCAGCCTGTTCGAATCCCTGTTGAGGATCAAGCTGTACAGGAGCGTACCATCCTCCGAGATGGACATTCTTCTTCTCTTAATGCCACAGACTATCAGAGCTTTTCCTTCTCTGTGCCAGATTTCCAAGGGGTAGTTCCAAAGATGAAGCCTAAAGACCCACAATCTGCTGAGTTTGATAAAAGATGTCGTGTGTTGGAAGAGAAGCTTGATGCCCTAGTGAGGCGTGATACTCTTGATCTGAATGCTTCGAGCATGTGTTTAGTGCCTTGCCTGGTAATGCCTCAAAAGTTCAAGATGCCGAATTTTGAGAAGTACAAAGGGGATAGTTGTCCGAAGCAACATTTGGTAATGTTTTACCGAAGAATGACCTCGCATGTCTACAATGATAAGCTTATGATCCACTATTTCCAGGACAGTCTGAGTGGGGCATCTTTGAGTTGGTATATGCAGTTGGAAAGTGGTAGCATCCGATCATGGTCAGATCTAGCCAACGCCTTTCTAAAGCAGTACAGCTATAATCTTGACATGGCTCCCAGCCGCCTGCAGTTGCAAGGTTTATCTCAAGCGGATAATGAATCATTTAGAGAGTATGCTCAGAGATGGAGAGAGATAGCTGCTCGCGTTAAACCACCACTTTTGGAGAGAGAATTGGTTGATATGTTCAGGGGTACTTTGCAAGGACCATACTTCGATAAGTTGATTGGGGCATCAAAATTCTCTGTCATGGTAATTATTAGAGAACGCATTGAGGTCGGTATCAAGATTGGAAAGATTCAAGATGCCTCGAACTTCCCAGCTAATGAAAGTGAATCAGTTGTCAATTCTCAAGAAGAATGGGAGGAAGAAAATAGTTCCATCTGGGAACATCCACCTCATCCTCAATACTCAGGTGTTTTAATTGTTCAGAGTCAGCAATCTTTTAGGCCTCCGTATCAGGAACAATATCTTTCTCCGAATCAAGGACCTTATTAGAATCAACGGTCATACCGCTGTCAGCCGCGTCAGTACGCCCGACAAAGACCAAGGAAGCCAGAGAGGCATTTCATTCAGTTGCCAATGTCATACAGTCAGATGTTGCCAGATTTGATTAAAGGTGGACTGATAGTGCCGAAGGAATTAAAGCCAATGCCTTTTTTGTATCCACCAGGTTTTGATGCCAACGCCCATTGTGACTACCATGCGGGGCACAAGGGCATTCAAATGAAGACTGTAAGGTGCTCAAGAGTAAGGTTCAGACACTTCTTGACTCCAATATGTTCTCATTCACGCCTCAGGGTATTCAAATCAACAACTCGCCTTCATCCAGTCAGGTGGGTTCATCAGTTCAGGTCATGGAAGAAGTCACCGAGAGCAGTTGTGTAGATGATTATCAGACTAACTTCGACGAGCAATTCTGAAGATGGCTAGCTCAGTAGCAAATCCAGATTGGAAAGCCCAGTTCCCCGGAGCTGACTATCTTTTAGATCATGTCATTTCTTTGCATTTGTAGTTTCTTTTCTGTTAATGTGCAAACTCATTTGTAAAACTTGTCTGTTTTCAGTTGATAATGATAATGAAATGAAAATGCATGTTTTGATTAAATCCATTTGTGTTCACTCATACTCTTTATTGATATCTAACACTTGTTTAAGCAGGATCCCGGGGAGGATGATAAAATTTGAAGACGCAAACTTCTGATTGTATGCTTTTGAAATAAAACCCTGCTGATGATGTACAGACATTGTTTCAAATCCCTAAACACCGGAGATATAAGGAAGGTAATCCCTTGTCAACCCCTTTGAGCCTAGAAGTAGGAGTTTCATTCTGAAAACGAAAATCCCTCAATCTTAACCTGGGGTAGGGTAGGTGTCAGTTAATTTGACAAAATGTTCAAATTCTAAAAGGAGTGTCCCATACGAGGATCAGTTAAATCAATGATTATCCCTCACCAACCAAAGATTGAGGCAACCCAGACAAGTCAGTGTCACACGATTTGTTCATAAAAAAAGAGAAAAAGAAAAAATAAAAGCCCGCTAAGTCGAAACTTGAAAACAAGTGACTTAGGTAAAAGTTAGGACATCCCGCTAGACCTCAAAATCGAAAGATTCAAAAGAATTAGTCCAGGCAAAATCAGGGAAATCAAAAACAAAAAACGAAAAACGAAAAAAAAATCCTCGATAAAGAACAAGTCGTGTGACTACAAACGCCAAAGACAAAAAGGGTGACTGTCACTCTGAAAACCGTGTGGGTTCCTTCTATCCTCCCACCATTCAATAATCGTTTGAAAGGTGAGCGGTTGTGTCAAGTTAGCTGAACGTAGGACTGGAGAACATCAAGGAGAATGGGTGGGTTAAAACAAAACTTTGAGCCTTGTATCCTTTCTTTCTTAAACCGCGAACCAGGCCACGTTACAACCTTTAAAAGACCTAATTGAAGCAGGATTGTCTCGAAAGCATACTTCAGTAAAGATCGCGTCGAATCTGACTCCTAAAAGGATTTTCTTACTATTCATGTTGGTATCAGTGACATTCTGATTAGTAATTCATTCACTATATGTCACAACATTTTTCCAGTGAACAGACTTGGATGTCAAAACTGTCATATGCATTGCATTAAAATTGTCATTTTCAAAATGACCGGTTTTGCTTGTGGTAAGTACTTGACATCAGGAGAGTTTCTGCAATGGAAGGATTAATCAAGATAAGATACAAAGTGCCTGAGTACTCCGTTGAGCAGGGGCGAGTCATATCAAATGGGCAATTCATTCTGAGATTCAGCCAATCTGGGGCAATCATGTCGAGATTCAACAAATCTCTCAAAGATCAATCAGGCAGGGGCAAAATCAGCTCAAAGGTGCATATTGAGACTGGATGCGTCAAAAGCAAGAAGTTATTCTCTCCGGAGGACGGTTAATCAAAGTCATGGGGCAAGATATGTCAGATCCATATGATACCTCTCGAAGACAGGTTCCTTTATGGGTTATGTTGTATCAGGGCATCTTTTGGTCATATCACATCTACAGGGTTCATGTTGATAGCTAACACGTGACGTTCCCATAAGAGTTTCTCTCCCCAACCGAGATTGCTAAAGTTTCATCACTTTTGGCAGTGTGTTATAAAGATTGGGATTATGCTCCCCAGCAAGAGTTTAGGAGTTCGCTCTCCCCTAGTCAAGTTGGTGAAGTTTGTTTCTCGTCAGCAAAAGTTCGTATGCCTGTACAGAATAAGAGTGTTGGGTTTGTGCTTCCCCAGTTTGTGGCAAAATTGTTCCCATCTCCCCAACAGAGTAAGGGTAGAAGGTAAGTCTCTAACAGAGGAGTAAGCTCAATGATGTCCCCTAGCAGAGTTGATATCGTCAACTATTGTTCTCCAAGCAGAGTTGTTGGTGGTGGCTAGTATTCCCCAGCAAGTTAAGGGCGTTTCCCCAGCAGCAGGTTAAGTTCAATGATATTCCCTGCAGGTTCGGTGTTATTGACTTCATTCCCCAAGCAGAGTTTGGTGGTAGTCATCTCAATGGCTTGGTCAATAGTGATTGACGTCCCTGGCAGATTTCAAGTCCAATGGTTATTGGCACCTTTTCCGTGGCAGATCCTTGGGTTCCATCTTCAGTATTTTGTTATTCTTGATCCCCAATGGAGTGGGAGTTCTCTTTGGGTTTCATCTTCAGCAGTGGTTATATCAGGAAGACTGTGCAGTGTGACTTCCTCAGCAGGGTTCGTAACCTCGGAGATAGTTCCGCTTGTCATCCCCGGCGGGGTAGGCCTCATCTCTTCAGCATTTATTTTGCTGGAGGGGTCCTGTTGCATATCATAAGCATTTACATTTCATCCTCAAACGCGTAGAATTTCTATTTCATATGGAGCATTACGCCATAGAAAGAAAATTCAAACATATGCATGCGAAGCATAAGCCAGATTTGGTACCTTGTGCAGAAACCCGAATCAATTTTCAGTCAAGACAGTGACATATCCCCAGAGAGAATTCCGAGCCATTCCCCAACAGACAATTTCTTCCCGTCAATTTTTTGATGATGTGTCCCTACGGTGGAATCTTCTTTCTGTCATCCCCATGATGATGTGTCCCTATGGTGGGATTTTCTTTCTGTCATCCCCATGACAATGTGTCCCTACGGTGGGATTTTCTTTCTGTCATCCCTATGACGATGTGTTATCTTCGTTCAGATTTTCTTTCTGTCATCCCCATGACGATGTGTCCCTACGGTGGGATTTTCTTTCTGTCATCCATATGACGATGTGTTATCTTCCTTCAAATTTTCTTTCTGTCATCCCCATGACGATGTGTCCCTACGGTGGGATTTTCTTTCTGTCATCCCTATGACGATGTGATATCCTTGTTCAGATTTTCTTTCTGTCATCCCCATGACGATGTGTCCCTACGGTGGGATTTTCTTTTTGTCATTCCTATGACGATGTGTTATCCTCGTTCAAATTTTCTTTCTGTCATCCCCATGACGATGTGTCCCTACGGTGGGATTTTCTTTCTGTCATCCCTATGACGATGTGTTATCCTCGTTCAGATTTTCTTTCTATCATCCCCATGACGATGTGTCCCTACGGTGGGATTTCCTTTCTGTCATCCCCATGACGATGTGTCCCTACGGTGGGATTTTATTTTTGTCATCCCGATGACGATGTGTTATCTTCGTTCAGATTTTCTTTCTGTCATCCCCATGACGATGTGTCCCTACGGTGGGATTTTCTTTCTGTCATCCCTATGACGATGTGTCTCCTTCGTTTAGGTTTCCTTCCGGTCATCCCTATGACGATGTGTTCTTTTCGGTCAAATTTTCTTTCCGTAAATTCTTTGATGAGGTGTTTCTTGGATTTTGGGCTGTCTTTCCATCAATTCTTTGACGATGTGGTCCTTTGCGTATCTTTTCTTTCCGTCAACCCCTTGACGATGTGGTCTTTCGGTCGGGTTTTCAGGTTTTCTTTTCGTCAAACCCCTTTGATGATGTGTTTCTTGGGTTCCATTTTCTTCCCATCAAACCCCTTTTACAGATGTCCCTTCGGTCGAGTTTTCAGGTTTTCTTTCTGTCAAACCCCTTTGACGAGGTGTCCCTTCGGTTGGGTTTTTAGGTTTTCTTTCCGTCAAACCCCTTTGACAATGCGTTGCTTCGGAATAATCGTTCTTTCCGTCAAATCCCTTTCACGATGTGGTTCTTTGGGTATGTTGTTTTTTCGCCAAATCCCTTTGATGAGGTGTGATTGGGCTCCAATCATTTTATCTCCCCACAGGTTGCAAATTTCCGGGTTCTTTTTATATTCAATCACCTTCTACCTTGAATGCATGAAAGTCGTTGCTATCATCCCTTCAGGTTTAAGTCGATTGAATAGGGGCAGCTGTAGCACCCCAAAATTTGCTCTACCTTTTCTGGCTTTTGTTTCGCACTCATTTTCATCTCATTTAGGTCATAACTTCATAATTATTCATTGCATCGGCCTTCTAAGACATGGGATCAGGGGTTTCTCTGAGCCAGGGCTTCCTATGTGCCTTGAGATACCTTCGTTCAAGTTTGGCAGAGGTGGATGTTTGATCTAATCTTGGTTAAACTATTAGGAGTTTGCTTTAACCACAAGTTATCTATTTCAGTGGTTGGCTTCTCAGGCAGTGTGTTTCCAAGGTTGGTTTGTGGACTTCATCAGTTTATCAAGCAGAGATTTGTATGAGGTTGGGTTCAGAGAATCAAGTTCGCCAGTCCATTAGTGGTTCAGTTGTGGATTCATATTGTGGTCAGGGCAGTGTTATTCTCTCAGTTGCTTGTTACTGGTTGTTGGTGATGCAAGTTAATGTGGATATGGGTTTGAAGTTGGTGATTCATTAAGTATGAAAGTTCGATTGGGATTTGAAGTTTGACTTGGGATTTAAGTTGTTTAATTGGTCAGGTGTTTTGAGCATACAGAGTGTGAGAGGGTTCATGTGGATTATTTGGAATACAAGATGCCAACCCATTAAGCCATATCCAAACCTCTAACCATATCCATATTCAATTCATGTCCGTATCCATTTCAACCTTAAATCATTATTTTGATCCTACCTTATATCCAAGTTTGTGTCCATATTCATTTTTGTTTCCAATCAAGATATCCATCTTTCATTTTTATTCTTTATCCACATCATTCTCATTTTGTTCATTTTGATATCCAAACTACAAATCCAATTAAACCACTTCCTAATTCATACCCATTTTAAACCATTCATAAATCTATTTTTTAATCCACATTTTAATTTTACCTATATTTCCAAATCCACTTCAACTCCATTTTTCCAATCCAATTAACCATTTCTTTCCATATCCAAATTGAATTCAACTTTCATTTTGTATCCACTTTTTTATTCTAATCCATGTCCATTTTTTATTTTGTCCTAAATCCATATCAAAATGTTCAAATCCATATTCATTTCTTTTTAGCTTCAAAATCATATCCAAATGCCATTTTAATGTTGAGAAGTTCCATGAAGAGTTTGAGGAATTGCACCATGCTGCTCTTGAAAAGGGATATGGAATTGTTTGAGTCCTAAGCTATGTCAAGCATTGAAACACCAAGTGGTTAGAATGAAAAGGTTTTGAGAACTTAGAGAACCATATGAGCCACACGATCCATATGTCACGCAAGACACAACCATCACAGCACCAAAACGTAACAGAATTGTACAAGAAAAGCTTCTAAAGCATGTGCAAAAACTCGTGAGCAAATTACACAAACTCTTAGCAGAAATTTCACAATACAAAACCAATTTCAATCAGTAATAGAATTGACAATTGCTACAAATCCTAACAGAATTTCCTTGTGATACCTATTCTACCCTCTCCCAATTCTTGTATAAAGCCAGCAACAAACAATGTCTGAGGGCATCCCTTCCATTTTTTCTTTCTTTCTGCAGAAACTAGTAGCTTCTTTTCATCTTTACTCGCTACTGAATTGAAGGAACGATCTCCATTCTTCCTCTGCTAAAACCTCATGAATAAACCTCCATTAGTTCTGTAGAAATCACCAGTAATCATCCATTTCTAAAAACTTCAACTCTCATCAACATCCACTCTTCCACATACTTGATTTCATCTCTAATCTGCATCATCATCAACAATCAGATTTCAATCATCATTCAACATCATTACAAGTTGCAACACTCAGGAAATGACGAGAAGAATTCAACAACAACATCAACAAATCCATCATTAATCCTCATAATTTGAATCTACTAATTCAACAACAGCTTTCTCAGACTCGTAGAAATAAGAAGAAGCAAGAGAAGATATCAGAGGATTCAAAGAAGAGAAGGAAAAATTGAAAGCAAGAAGAGTGAATTACGTAAACCTGAATTCGCGCATCGAAGCGCCATCGGAGCGACTCCGATAGGTACTCTGAATTTCTTTCTCTTTACTGTTGCTTTTAAATGTTGAGCGAGTTGTGTTGTTGATGTTGTATGTGCTGCGAATCTTGCATTTTGTTCGTATGAGTGTTTAGCAGAGAGGTCGAGTTCTCGGTGAGGGCGTTGAGCTTAGGGGTTTGCGAAGTATGATGGAGGCCCCAGATCGAATGAGATTCGATTTACGGTATCATTGCAGGAATTGATTTGGAGATGGAAGGAGAAGCAAGGTTGGATCGTGATGTTGAAAGACGAAGAGAAAAAGACGGAGAGTTGAAGAGGAGAAGCGATGCAGAAGGTTGATGGAGAGGTTTGATGGCGAGGAGATTGTTGAGAGTTTGAGAGGCGAAGTTGAAGAAGGTCACGAAGGTGAAGGTGGTGCTCATGCCGGCGATTTGAGTAGAGAAGGAGCATGAGAAAGACGATGAAGGAAGGGACACTGAGTATGTGTTCAAAAACCCTAATGCCATGCGGATTGGGCCTTAGGCCCTTTAATGATCTAATACATTCCAACTACACCTTCCAAACACTGACCGCACCCCCTGGCAACGAGAACCAAGGCTATTGGACCTAGACACCTTAGGCCCATACGCCTGGAAGCTGCTCACTTCCTGTTTTTTACTGCACCTCCCTCTGATTGTTTGTTTCTTAGATTAGATTTTTGAATTAGATTTTTAATTTTGGAATTAAACTTTAATTAGAGATTATAGAATATTATATAGATTTAAATTAGAATTTGATTTTGGTTTTGAGTATTTGTTTTTAATTAGAAGTTAATTTTGATTTTCGTTTAATTGGATTAATTTTAGAAATAGATTTAATTAGAAATTAACTTGAATTAATTTTAGGTTTAATCTTAGTATTAGTTATAAATTTTAGAATTAATCTTGGTCTTAATTAGATTAGAATTTAATCTTGATTTTAATTAGCATTTTAATTTGGACTCTTCTTGTTAATTCTTAATCTTGATTTTGATGCCTATTTTGATTAATTCCTAATTAAATACTTGACTGCCTCTTGTTTGATTTTCTCTTTGTGATTGAGTTGCCGTGTGTTTACTTGTTGATTACCTCTATATTCACATGCTCCCTTAAGGCTCCTAGTCCAACTTAATTTATGATTAAGCTCAGAGTAGGATAGACATTAGGCTCTCAATCCAAGTATGATAACATTAGGTTAACTCCCTCCTGATCCTGACTTTAGGGCCACTATGCATGATAACTTGTAGGATTCAGTTTTCCCTTTAGCCTTCCATGAGTCTCGACTCTTTTCTCTCGCACCCATGCGATCGAGACCGTTTCACTTCTTTCCGTAGTCCACGAACTACGGACGCTCTGATTTCCTCTCTCTGGTTAGATTGAGGATATGTAGGCACAAAACGGCGATGTCATGGCGAGCACTCTTTCCACCCTTTCTTTCGTAGTTCTGTGAACTACGGATGCTCTGATTCTCATTTCCGATGAGATACGTAGGCACGAGGATCCCTATCCTTGGAAAGCACACTAACAACTAACTTCCCCTCTTCTCTCGCACCCTTGTGATCGAGACCAACCTGTTAACCAAACCTTTTCTCTCGCCCCCGGTGCGATCGAGAACGCTTCCCCTTTTTAACCCGTAGGTCAAACTACGACTGCTCTGATTCCTCTCTCTTGTTCGATTGAGGATACGTAAGCACGAGACGCAATATCTCGACGAGCAACCTCCCCCCGTTGTCCTCTGAACTACGTTGACTCTGACTTTCCCATTGCACAAGGGAATACGTAGGCCTAGGACGGTGATGTCCTACTGAGTCACTTTTTCTTTCCTTTCCCCTGTTTCATTTCCATTTTGCAGTAGGCTTTAGATAACTCACCCTTTGATTAGACAACAAGCGTGGATCCCATCGAGTACGATGGATGCGTGGGGGTGCTAATACCTTCCCCTCGCGTAACCGACTCCCAAACCCGGACTAAGGTTGCGATGACCATGTCTTTTCCCTTCTTTAGGTTTTCTTCGATCATTTCTTTTCCCTGCTTCGGGATAAATAGCGTTCGGTGGCGACTCTTCTGCTCTGTAGTTTTCTCGTCGGTTGTTTTTTTTGCAGTTGCGAAAGTAAGGAACAACAACCTCTTCCTAAAGCAATCAATGTAAACTCGGTTAAATTCCAACCAGTTCATTCCCAAAATGATATCTAGATTACCGAGTGGCAAACAAATCAAATCCACTCCAAATTCTCTACCAAAAATAGTCAACGGACAATTCCAGCATGCTAAAGAAGTAACCACAGCACCAGTAGATGGAGTTTCAATTGTCATCCTCCGATCTAAGGTAGACGTCTCAATCCCTAATCTCTTCACACAATCAACATAAATGAACGAATGGGTTACACCCGTGTCAATGATAGCAATCAAAGGAATGTCATTAATAAAACAAGTACCTTTGGTGGAATGCTCCTCATTGGTAGACTAGGCTCCCACCAATGCGAACACCTTTCCACTCGTCTGAGATTTCTTCGACTTCTGACAGTGAGTGCTGATATGACCCTGTTCTCCACAGTTGTAATAGGTAGGTATATTAGTCCTACAATCTGCAACAACATGACCTGGTCGTCCACACTTGAAGCACTTCTTCACCTTATTCGGACAATTGTTAGCACGGTGACCCATGCCACCACATCCGAAACACTTGGTAGTATCGGGAACCACCCCCCTCTTTTGGCTTCTTTCCTACAGCGGCTTTCTATTTTCCTTTGTCAGCTAGAGAACTATAAGGCATACTCCCATGCCTCTGTTTACCTTTTCGGTCACTCAATGCCTTGTAATGAGCAATCCTGGCCCTGTTATCATTATTATAAATATGGCTTCTGCTTACCAGTTCTGGATAATTCCTTATCTTTTGACAAGCAATGCCCTGTTTGATCTCGGAACACAGCCCGTTCTCAAACTTCAAGCATTTCAAATTCATAGCCTCATCCGTATTGTAGTGAGCACAATACTGCACCAATTCTTCAAACCGAGCAGCAGATTCAGCAACTGTCATGCTACCCTGTTTCAGTTCCAGGAACTCAATCTCCCTAGCATTGCGAACATCTTCCAGAAAATACTTTTCCAGAAACTCATCCTGAAACACTGCCCAAGTAATATTAGTACCTGCAGCTTCCAACCTCTGACGACTATTATCCCACCAGGCTTCAGCTTCACCTTCCAGCATATGAGTGCCAAATTGTACCTTTTGAGCCTTATTATACCCCATGGTCCTGAAGATCTTCTCAATAGCCTTCAGCCATTTCTGTGCAGCATCAGGATCAAGAATACCACCCTCATATGTAGGCGGCTTATTACTCTGGAACCTCTCTAAGTTACGGAATGGCGCATCCCCATCAATCTGATTGTTGTTTTGCACTGACTGTGCCATAGCCTGCAGCGCAGCAGCAAGAACAGCATCATTCCTCCCTGTCATACTGCTCAATAATCGAAACACGGTTAGAAGAACACACAACTCTACTCCTATTCTAAGGACAGACTCTACTACAACATCTGGCCGGACGGACCGACCTGCTCTGATACCAATTGTAACACCCCACTTTCCCATTTTATAAAAATATATAAATAATACGAAAATAATCAGAGTTCCCTTACAAGTAGGATGTCACATCATTCATTCATAACATAAAGTCTCAATTATTCATTCTCTTTTTTTCTCATAAATGAATTAAAATAGCGGAAATAATTATTTTATCCAAAATCACAGCAATTCGCCAACATAATCCAATATCCACATAAACTCGTGGCCCACAGTAAATAAAAAAATAGTGATACGTAACAAAATCAAATAAAGAATAGCAACTAATGAAAAACTCAGAAAATCCCGTGTTACGTATCAGAGCGACTCCTAAGACTCGATCTGGCAACACGCACTCCACACACTACTCAAGTACCTGGATTATCTGTACTTCCCAAGAAGCACAGACACAAGAAACAACAAAGGGGTGAGAACTACATTCAATAATTAACAGTGTATAATACATGTTAAGAGTATTAACCACACATTCACACAAAACAACACACAGTCACGACACATTTGTCACTTTCATTTATAATCCACCAAACACATAATAATGCAATGTGACTCAATGACATGGACACAATGCATGTGGTACCAACACACCATGGTTCATTCAATCGAACCCGATTCCTAATAGAATTCGGATAAATCACATACACTCCCACTGAGCAATGATTTATCTCCATCACGACTCCACATTGGAGTCCAGACAATACTAGGCACCCATCATGGATTCCCACCTAGCTGTCTCTACCAGACACATCATGAAATGCATGACACAGATTATGCATAAAACACATGTATAATAACAATTATACATCTTCACGATCCTCCTGATCACACGTGAGATACATACTCACCATAATACCCAATAGTATTACCACGCCTGTCCAATCAATTCAGCATAACACACAATCAACAAAAATACCTCGCGTGGCCTACATTAGCTAATTATCTAATTAGTCCACCCAAAATCAATTTTTAATTATTTCCACTACCATTCTTAGGTTCAAAAAGTTCTAACACCCATCCCAACCTCTCAGACCAAAAGGAACTGCATCAGACACGAAATCGGGAAAGAAATCGCGAAACAGCAAGATTCTGCACCTCTGCTAGTCATACGCGTATTGCCTTGCGCATTACGTGTAATTCCTAGCTTGCTCGCCTCCCAGCTATGCGTACCCAAGCGTAACGCCCACTTTGGAGCTTGCCATACGCGTATTGCCCAGAGGGTTACGCGTATGAGCAGAGACTGATTTCTCTCGAAAATTCCATTTCCAGATCTCCTACGTGTATCACTAGCCTATTACGTGTATTGCCCATATAACCACCCTTGCCATACGCGTATCGCCTTGCCAATACGCGTAATGGCTCTCTGGCACGCAATGCCATACGCGTAACGCCTCCTCTATTACGCGTATGGGCAGAGACTGTGAAAAAATCCCAACTTTTCATATCAGTCTGAATTCTACCACTATGATCTCACATCTAACATCCAGATTTGTCCTAAAAATCATTTCTACATTAATTTTAAGACCCATAACTTCACATTACCTCATTCTCCTATCATTACTAATCAATTCATTGTTTCCTATATCTAAATTCGTCACTCTCAACCTGCAACAAAATTAGATCTGCAACAGAGTTCATTCATACGGCCACAACAGTACAAATTATACACAAAATTAATACTATCATAAACAAATTCATACAAATCAACCACAAAACATCCATATCAGATTCAAAATTCATCAACAACACATATATATATACAAAAATTCTATGAGGGAAAGGACCCCCCACTACCCTCTCATGTTATTAACACCTATATTGAGCCTATTCTCCCCCCTTACCTCGAATTCGGTCAGAAAATCCTGCGAAAATTGATGGAGAAGAATGCCCTGGCTTTTCCTCTTGTTCTTCCTTCTCTAAACCCTTTCTTGGTGAAAGTACAGTTATCGTTAAATCTGCCCTTAAACCTGATTAATGACTTAGACTCCTTATTTTCCTCCCACTAAACATATTACTAATTAAATATGATTTTATTTAATATTAATAATATTTGATAGTAATACTAAGAATAATAATAATACTACCCATAATAATAATAATAATAATAATGTTAATAATATTGGATATAATAATAATAATATACCTCCTTCTACTATTACTAAATATGTCCCCACATTATTCATTACTACCTTATTATTATCCCGACATCTCTATTTCCCGTTCCGTTAAGGACACTACGCCTACGCGCTCAACTACACCCACCCTAAACAAGGCCAAACAAATAAAATAACACACGACGATTAAATAAATTAAAATGGGGTGTTACACCACCAACCTAAAAAATGATGTTTTTAATTTCTTCATCGCCAAAGTTTTCTTCTAGCAACCTACAATCAGCCTCAGATAAACAAGAAATGTTATTAAAATTAAGCTCCGGCCTAGGTGCATTATTCGATTGAAAAATTGCTGCAAAATGCTCCTTAACTGCGATCTTGACAGCATTAACGTCTTCAATGATCCCATCCTTCGATTTAACAACAACAATCCCATTTCTGCTATATCTCTTTTTTATAGCTGCATGGAAATACTTAGAATTCTGATCACCAAACTGAATCCACCCAACCCTTGATTTATGATGCACGATACTGTCTCTAATACGGATATTCTTCCAAAATTCATCTTGACCTTTGCTTATTCTCTTTAACTTGCTGTCGGAAATGCACCCCTGTGCGTCCGCCACCGTGTTTTCTATTTCATTAATGGTGTCCACCTCCCTTTCAACCTTAAGATTCATCAATCCGAAAACATTTTTATTTCACCAGCGTAATCTATCTTTTAATAATCGTAGTTTCTATGTAAACTGAAATATAGCACTGCCTATTACTACAAATGAGTTCCATTTCTCTTTTACAAATGCCAACAATTGGGAATGATCAAACCAGCAGTTGAAAGCTTTAAAGGGTTTCGGGCTCCAATTCAAATTCCTTGCCTTTAACCATACCGACCTATGATCAGAGACATCACGATCTTCAATAACTTGGGTGACTGTATTCCATTCATTGATTAAACCATCGGAGATGAGAAATCTATCTAATCTACTGCAGGAAGTTCCACTTGAATTGAACCACGTAAACTTATCACCAACCGTTGGTAAATCCACCAAATTCATCACCTCAATGAAAGCTCCAAAATCCTCAATTTCTCCTCTGCCATAATTTCCCCTCCCGCATCTTTCGTTTATAGCTTTCACCGCATTAAAGTCGCCTCCCATTAACCACTCTCTAGGTGGCAATTTATTCTTCCATGTTAATAATTCAGACCACATTAAACGACATTGTGTGACCCGTGCGAACACTTGAATACTAATACCCTAAACAAACTAAACAGTATAATTTAATACCACATAATTTTATTATTTTATTTTAAAATAAATTAAAATTTGGAAATAATTTACAATAAATGTAGAGTATCTAACTTAAACTCATAGATATTAAAAATTTTAACTTTTCTTAACATACTAAAAATATTGAAATGATTCATGCAACCGAGCCTCAATCAGCTTATGTTCACATCCATACGCGTTCTATACGCATTAATCATGCATTACATTGGTTTCATGAGGCATGAGATCATTGCAACCTTTTGCCGTTCAAAGTTCTCTATTTCAGAATGAGTGTTCAAGAGTAAGAGATTCAGGCCTCTTTATTCATTCTTTGAAGGACATTGATTCATAACATTCAATGCTAAAAGCAGAAGTCTTCAACATTTATTTTGTTGTGAAGCCGGATATATCATTTCAGAGTCAAGAACAGCGAGCAACGAGTGCATTTGAATTGTTCCAGACAAGTCTTCCAGCGTATTTCAAGTTTTATTCAAGCTCGGTACTCAAGGCTAAGGTTCAGTTTGAGAGTCATGCTCAAAACGGGGTGTAACGGGCCAGAAAATTCACTTTTTTTGCCTTCGTAATCATTTACAGCATATCGCGTAATCGATTACGGACACGAAAATAGCCCAGGATGTCATTTTTTGCCTTCGTAATCAATTACACAGAATCTTGTATGTTTTATTAGAATTATTTTGATAATAGTAATAGTGGAATATGTGAATATCTTATTGTTATTATTTTAAATAAATAATTGGAACACTAAGGGCAAGATGGTAAAGTTGGGTGAAATAAGTGAGGACAAAGTTGGGAAGACATATTAGGGATCATAGGGATAATTTGGACAAAAAGGGAAAATAGAGAAAGTGGAGAAGTCATTTTTGGGTACGATAGTGAAAGTTGGAAAGAGCTCTGAGGAAAGGAAAAGGAGGAAGTTAGGGCTCAGAGCAACTTCAGAAGAACTCAAATTGTCTAAGGTATGAGGAGTATTACTTTTCATTGTAATGGATATAAAGTGTAGATATAGGTAGTTAGTTTTGGGTTTTTTGAGAATGGTGAGATTATGAAGAATTTGGGGTTCTGAGTTGCATGAGATGATATATACGAAACTTATTATGATGTGTTGTTGTCATTATGTTGATTTCATTGTGATTGGTGAGTATTTTTGGACTGAATTGTGTTGAAATCGCAAGCCTTTTGGGTCTGAACCGGTGCAGAATCGCAACTGGGAAGTTGCAGGTTCGCGCAAATTCGCCAGGCAAACTTTCGTTTCGCTGAGCGAAGCATTTTCACACCAGCCTCGCCAGGCGAAAGTGGGAGCGAGAAGAGGGTGAAAAATGAGTGCTCTTGGTTTTTTTATGAAGGAGGGGATTCGCCCCTACTTCGCCGGGCGAAACCCAGGCGAGCGAGCTCCAGGAGAGCAGGAGCATTAGTTTCATTTTGCTTTTTTTTTAATTTTTTTTCTTTTCTTTTGTTGTGCTGCCTTGTGCCTTGTTGTTCGTATGCCTTGAGTAATTGATGTGTTGTATTTTGCTGATTAAAATGTGATACTTTTTGATGTAATATGAAGAATTTCAATGCATGATAATGATGTAATACCTTGATGTTTTGGTGAGTTTTTATGAATGATGATGCAACTTGATGATCTTATGATGGTGATGATTATGACGTTTTGCATCATGCATTCATAGCATAGTAGGACTTCGGTCCAGTGTTGTTTATAGGACTTCGCTCCAATGTTGGCTTCAATCCCATTGTGTGGATTGTGGTGTTTATGTTGTGCTCCAGTTCTTGTGTAGAATCGATCCTATTGGTGGGGATCTTTGGAGGGTGATGGCCTAGTGCCCATCGACATGTTAATTTAGTACCACATGCATGAGTCTATGTTGTTGCATCCCATGCTATGTGGCATTGCATATATGTGAATTGTTTGATGATGCTATGACTTAAGTGATGCCTTGATGATGAATTGTTGATTTGATGACTTTATGAACGAAAATGTATATATGTTACTATGATATAAAGGTGTGAGTATACTTCTTGTCAAATAAAGATGCATGATTTCATGATGATGTTGTTTTGTATGATGAATGCTATCTTAATATATCTTAACTTTATATCTTGTATAATGATTTGTGATTACTCACCCTGCCTGTTTGAATGTTGCCTCCACGTGGGTAACATGCATGTGATCAGGATTAGCTCTCTTGGTGCGTGAAGATTAGGCTTGAAGTGTTTTGGTTATTTCTGTTGAGTAGAGGGTCTTGCTCTGATATGTAACATCAAGTCGGTACGTTGGAGTCGAACCATTGTGCTCTTTTGTTGTTGACAATCATGATGCTATGAGTTTCTTGTTTTAAGATGTTTTGAGTTATAAATTGTGTTGAGTTTTGATTTTCCGCTGTGTAGTAATTGATTGAATTTATGAGGATAGAACCCGTGTTACAGAGTAGGACATTATTTTTGAAGTTTTATGACAAAATGTGGCACCCTTGTGGTGATATACTTTGATATAATTGTTTATAGTTATCGTGAATGTTCTTTGGGGGTAGAAGGGTGTTACAAGTTCCATCGCCAAATGTGACATCACTATTAGAATAATGCTTTAACTTTTCAATACAGCTCATTTCACCAGTCATATGATGTGAACATCCACTATCAAAATACCAACCCTTTTTAGACGAAACTCTATGAGGAACATGAGCTAAGATGCGTTTGACAGTTTCCTTGGGTTTCCACACTTTCTTAACTTGAGTTTTCTTCCCTTTCTTCCCTTTGGACTTTGGATGACTATAAAATTGAGGATATACATAAATTTTATAGTAGAAAGGTCTTATATGACCATATCTCCCACAATGATGACATTTATTTGCAGAGTTTTTGTAGCTTTTATGTTGAGGGAGCACACGTCAAGCACAATGTTGAGACATGTGGTCCAACATCTAAAACACAGTCTTCTTTTTAGGAGGAACAAACTTCTTATAGTGGAATTTGACCTTTTTGTTCATGGAACTATAGTCAAACCATATAGTCTTCTTCTCCCCAATCTCTAATATCTCATCTAATATAACATAACCATTGTTCAACATACAGAATTTTTTTGTCATGTTGTCAAGTTTGGACTTTAACATTGTGACTTCTTCTTCCAGACTTGCAATAGTTGAATGAAGCTTCTCTTTTTTAAGGAGTTAAGCACTTATGGTCTTATTTTGTTTCTCTTATCTCAAGCAAGATTCATTCCATTATGTGAGCAACTCTCTATAAGTTTCAATAAGATCTTTTGTTGGCTTCTCTTTATCACTAGACTCATTGCAAGAGTCATATTTCCCAGTAGAAACAGTAAATTTATTTGCTGTTTCATCATTATACTCAGACCGATTGATTAACAATTCCTTTTTATGTTTCTTTATAAAAGTGGGACATTCAGCTATAGTGTGGCCAAACCTTTCACATTCATAACATTGAGCTCTTTTGCGTTTGTCATCTTTGAAATCATCTTTGCCCTTGTTTAGTGGACTGATGCCTAACCTCTTGTTTGGCACATTTGTCCTCCATTTTCTATCCAGATTTTTCAAATCTTCATTGAATTTTCTTCCAACAAGGGCTATAGCCTCTAAAAAGCTTTCTCCACCTTGATCTTCATTCTCTCCAGTGTTGGACAAATGAGCTATGCTTTTGTTCTTCTTTTTCAGATCTATAATTCAAGGCCACCTCAAAGGTTTATAGGGATCCAATCAGTTCATCAATCTTTATACTACTTAGGTTTTGAGTTTCTTCAATAGCAGTTAATTTCATATCAAACCTCTTAGACAATGATCTGAGAATTTTCCTGGCAAGCTTTTTTTCTGGTGTCTTTTCTCCTAAGGCAAAAGAGTTGTTGGCAATATCACACAATCTGATGTGGAACTCACAAATAGGTTCTTCTTTGTTCATCCTCAGGTTCTCAAACTTGGTGATAAGGAGCTGCAACCTTGACATACGGATGCGCCTTCATGAGCAGTTTTGAGAATCTCCCAAGGTTCTTTAGCTTCTGAACATGTGTTGGTCAACCTAAAGATTTTCTTGTCCACACCATTAAAAATATGATTCAAGGCATTGGAATTTCAAAGAGCTTCCCCATCTTCATTATTAGTCCAATCTACTTCTGATTTCAGGGCTGGTTGTGCCATCTTCAACAATAATTATAGGTTATTTCCACCATTTTAACACAACTTTCCATGCTTTATTTTCCAAGGATTTGAGAAAAGAAACCATCATCACCTTTAAATAATCATAGTTTGTGCCATATAAATCAGGTGGTTTGTAAATAGATCCTCCATCTTTAATTGTCTCCATTAGAGTAGAACTTATCTTCTCTGGAGCTCACCCAACAAGCTAAGGTTCCTGCTCTGATGTCAATTGAAATTAAGTTCCTCAGGGGATAGATGTCGAACATGATTCTCCAGCAACAGGTGCAACAAGATACACCAGAAACAACACACTAACTAGAATAAATGATGAAGCAGAAAAGTAATAAAGAACACAATCAAATTATTTACCCAGTTCAGTGAAACTACATCTACGTCTAGGGGACTGAGTCCACACATCAAGAAAGGAAATTCACTATTAGTAGTTTGGTACATTTATACTTACAAGCAACAACAAACTCTATGTTGTTCAATGCCTCTTTCTAACCCTACCCAATGACTTTCTATTTAGAGTCTCCCCCTAAATATGAGAACCTACTCACTTTCTTCTCTGACACAATCCCAGTGACAGGGGAAAACAATCACTAAACCCTAGTGATCAACTTTAATATTCACAAGATAAAGAATGTTGAATATTACAACTCAAATAGACAAACCTTATATGCCAAGTTACTGAAATATAAAGGTGTACATAAACAATGTTGATTACAACTTAACTAGACAAACCATCTATGCCAAGTTACTAAAACATAGAGGTGTACATAAAGATCCTACACTAATCTTATTAGGGCATTAGCGTGGATACACAACACAAAACCTAACACTCTAAGATCTTCAATGGGAGTGCTTGCTTTCCAATGTAGGTTTGAGCTCCTTATATAACAATGTAATGTAACTCTGGTCTTTTCTCCTTGGATAGTATCTTTGATTTCGTCCAAAATCAATGCAGAATATGTTAGATATTTGATTTGCTCCTTGAATATCTCCAACAAGATATGATTTATTTTTAATTCAAATTCAAATTTAAATCTTCATTTAAATCCGAATTAAACTCCATAAAGCTGTCAAACAAATTAACTAATCATATTGTTAAATCAATAAGAATAAAATCTTTAACAAATCTTCTACAAAACACACTTCAAAATGCAGTATTCTGGCGCCTGTTGCACAAGGTCCAGATGTCGTACCAACATGCTGGAGCATCGCGCCCAACATGTGTTCTTTCTACATTTTCATACAACTTTAGCAAGTCAGACCAATCTTAAACACTTGGACACTTCTTCAAATTGTTGTTTTGCTAAAATACAGCCAATCGAAAAGGCTAATCCAATAAGAACAACACGAGTCAATGTTTTAAGTCCGCGCCCTATATAATGTCTGTCCTGCACGTTTTTTACAGACTTTTGCAAAACATACTTAAATGGGACAGACATGTCCGTTTGCCACCTCTCACATTACATCACCAATAAAATTCAATTTAGAGTCCACAACAAAAACAAGTACAATATTGATTTTTTTCCTAATTGTATTTTTTTATTAATTTTTTTACAACAACAAATTAATATACTTTCATCACTTTAAAATCAATGTATTCTATTTTATATGAGAAAATGCATTATACTAAATGTTTAATAAAAACATAATCTTCTCTTTTATTTATTTAATTTTTTAAGATGAACATTTCAAATTGAATACTGATAACCCAAACAAACCAAACAATATAATTTAATACCACATCATTTTATTTAAAATAAATTAAAATTTGGAAATAATTTACAGTAAATATAGGGTAGCCAACTTAAACTCATAGATATTAAAAAGTTTTACTTTTCTTAGCATACTAAAAAAAATGAAATGAGTCCCTCAATAAGAGTTAGTAAAATTCATGCAAGAGCCTCACAATTTCATGAGAGTTTGGTAATTTAGTTATTTTGTTCTAAAAATCATTTATTTATCCAAATAATGGCCTCATTTCTGTTGCGCGAGTGTTACACACACGCACGAACAAGATGACGCTGACGAGCCTCAATATTCTAAGAACCACATCTCTCTGTTCTTTCAACACGGCGGCCAAGCCCATTTCCTCAAATCTCTTCAACACCCAATTCACTCTCACTTCTCCCAACGTTTCCATTCGTCACCCGAAGCGCTGTTTCCGCGCCGGAATTGTCGCCATGGCTTCTCAAGGACCTGGGCCTGTCCACAAATCTGAACAAGAATGGCAAGCTATTCTCTCCCCTGAGCAGTTTCGAATTCTGAGGCAGAAAGGCACTGAGTACGTAATCTTATTTCTCAGTTTCTCAATCATTCAACCTTTCAATTTTCGCTTTCTTTCTATGCGTAGCTTAATTGGGGCTAAAACTTAACACTCTGTCAAACAATTCAACATAGTTTGATTGATTCAGAAATTGAAAATTATATCATCATCATAGTTTGTATTTTTGAAAATTTTCAACTTAATTTTGGACTTCATAACTGGACTGTTTTATTCTTAGGTTAGGTTTAAACAGCTTATTTACATAGGCTCGTTAGAATAGCTTATCTGAAAACTATATGAAGCAGATACA